>JAWNPS010000187.1:0-680175 GCA_035047385.1 Drosophila tripunctata | reverse complement strand
CTTAGTTCTCTGATATACGTACGCTTCAAGACTTTGCTAATATTCTCTAGTTACCCTCGATGGGCACCAAAACCATGTACACAATACCGTACACGATAACGTCTGAAATAAAAGTCTTTGCTAGCTGGTAAAACTTTGTACATACCTTAAGCAGACTTAAGATAAAAGTACAGAGATTTTACGTACTGAGATCAATATGGAAGAAGATAATAGCGGTCGGAATCCTCTGGTGCCTTTAGCTCTTTCGGCGGTGGGGTGGGTTTTGCTATACTTCAACCAAAGCTACTATAGTTTAATTTTTTTAGGACTCCTACTGAAACTAAACATTTAATCGATTAAAAAAAACCGATTAAAAGAACTAAAAACTTAAGTAATAGACTATCAACAATATTTATGAATTTAATCGGATCGATGTTGAAGGTTATGGATGCGCGGAGACTAAGGTGGTAGTTGTCTCTCGCTGTCTTTACCCAACCCGACCATGATCTTTCTATTATAGTTTTTGAAAGATACCCTAAACAAGACTGTCGACTCTCTCTTACAATGCCATGTCTAACAGGATTACTAACAAAACTCTACTCAAACATTTTCATTTTTCATTTCGACTTAACAAATTTATTTACTTTTACAAAAAGTATTTCTTTCTTTTTCAACATTATAAATTTAATAAATGCTTATATGCATTTTAAATTTGAATTCCCTTTTACTTTTTAGTGATTTACAAAATTTGCAAAAATATTATTTTACAGGGTATTATGGAACAACATGTTTGCTTCAACTAATGAATTTATAAATTTACAGGGTATTTTGTGAACAACATGTTTGTTTCAGTGCATGAACTTATAAATTTACAGGGTATTTTCTGACCCATCAGATTTTTAACAAAGTATTATAAGCATATGAATAAATTTTAGCAAAGAGAAGAATATTATATAAATTTGATTTTAGTGTTGCATTTTTAAATTGTTGTTGGCAAAATTATTATTTACAAAAATAATTTTTTTGCTTTTAATTTATCGTTTTCATAAAAATGTTTTTTTTCTTTTTGGCTTCATTTCATTTAATTCACAAAATAATTAATTCATTTACTTTTTTTGTTTTTCTTTTTTTTTTCTACAATTATAATTATTTTCTATTTTGTATATATATATATTTTTTTCATTTTTATATATTTTTTAAAATATATATTTTTGTTTTGTATTATATTTATTTGAAATTAATTTTGATTTAAATTTTCTTTTTGATTTGCATTATGTTTGCAAATTACAAAATTTTCTTTTAATATAACTTTTCTGATTTTTTCAATTTTATTTTTTGTTCAACACTTTTTAAGTTTTCAGCCATATATATTATTTCAATTGTATATAAAAAGCGATCACCATAAACTACAAATGCTGAGTGCAATAGCACAGGCACTGCAAGATTGGATCTGCTTTAGGGTTACTCACTCAGTCACTCAATCCGCGATGAAAGGCCTTCCAGCATGGTGGTGTACTTGCTAATATTAAGGGCACAAAATAATATTTATGGCATAGCTTTTCAAAATATACAATTACAATATTTAAAAATTTTTCTCTTCTAACAATATTCAAAATAAATGAATTACTTTAATTTAATTACTAAATTTAATTGCAAACTTTAGAATTTACTTTACTTTAACACTTTTACAACAACAACTTATTTTGCAACAACTTATATGCCCTGCACTTAATTTTTTCTGCATTGCCAAATAATATTTTTTCACTATATTTATCACTTTCACTAAAACGTTTGGTGGGTGGACTTGACGACTCCTACGGCGACTTTCTGCAACAATCCTACGGCGATTTTCTGCAACAATCCTAAGTTGATTTTCTGCAACAATTTTACGGCAGCGACAGCTGTCTCAATGAGCTGTCCTCAAGAGTTGATACAACGGCGACTTCCACGTCCAGCTGATGTGGACTGATTGGAAATTTTATGCAATCTTAATTGCACACATATATTTGCCCAGGCGGCACTGTGGGATATAAATCCAAAACAGATCTTTGCTGTTTGCTGATCTGCCGCCTGTGGCAGACGCTGTCTTGGCCAAGCTTGACTAGAAGCGATGCTCAAGAGAAAATGCAACCGGTGATAACCTATGCAATTTAAGAAAATTAGACACTGCCAACCAAGTGGAAAAATTGCTTACCAAAAGAATGGTCGAGATCGGCTTATTAAAAAGCTTTCCCAGCTTGCGTGTATTTGGACAAACTTATGCGTTTTCCCCAGCAATGATTTGCTGTTCCTCGGATGTGCAGAAATCTGCACTCTGGCGAGGTTATGTATGATTGCAATAAATGCAATTTGGCAATACTTTTGACAAGTGTCAATTAGTTGCACCAGAAGAAAAAGAGAGTTTGTCCAGCCTCGTGTGCGTTTTTATATGCAACAATTCCAGTTTCACTCTTGTTCTTTACTAGTGGTGAATAGTTCTGGAAGCTCAAAGAGCTTTTGCAACAGCTGATCGACTAATTTGTACTTGGCAATACTAATTAAGCTCGGCTTAAATTAGCACCTAAAAGGATGCAACATATATATATGTATATATGTAAGTAAGGGTGCATTGTAATTAAAAGTGCATACTTTTAATGCAAATGCAATTTTGTCGCAAATAACATTTTTAATGTAAACTAAAGCGGCAAAATATAAAAATTATAAATAGAAAAAATAAAAGCAACGGCGACCATTACACACCCGAAAATATTCCATCGCTAGACCAAATATTAGAGGGAATTAGCTACGAATATCTTTGGCATGATAAGTGCCTACTTCTTGACCTTGTAAATTTTCTAGTATATAATAACAATTTCCTAATTTCTTTTTAACTCTACATTTAAGGAACTGAGGTCCAAGTTTAGCGTTAAAATTTTGTGTAAACTTGCTTAAAGCAAAATTTCGACGAAATACTTCCTGACCTTCTCTAAAGGATACTGGTTTTGATCGTAAATTGTATTGGCTTTCATTGCGATCATGTGCACGGCGTATATTCTTTTGAATATCTTTTCTTAATAAAGCTAAAGTGTCTGAACGAGATATTGGAACTATTGGTTCTTCAAGCAAAGATAGATCTTTCAATAATTTATAATCTGACCCATGTGTAATCATATCCAATCCGAATAATGCTCGATAGGGTGAACAACTAAGAGATTGATGTAAACCTGATCGTAATGAACATGAAATACTCGTTAAGTAAACATCCCAATCTGTCTGATCATTCTTTAAGTATGAGCGAATTGCAGCTAACAAGGATCGATTGACACGTTCGGCCGCATTACTTTGAGGAGAGTAAAGTGCGGTGTACACATGGTTAATGCCTAATTCCGTAAGAAAAGCGTTAAACTCCTTTGCTTTGAATTGGGAACCATTGTCGCTAATAATCGTTTCTGGAACTCCAAAACTATGAAATATGTGCTTTAAAAGATAGTCTTGAATTGCGGAAGAAGTAAATTTCTTCAAAGGATGTAACCAATGATATTTACTAAAATGATCGAGAACTATAAGCAACCCAATGTGACCTTGTTTACTGCGAGGATAAGGTCCAAGCAAGTCAATATACAATCGTTGAAATGGTCTATATGAGGGACGATAATCTCCCATTGGTGGACGCAATGTATAATTAGGGGCTTTATTTTCTTTGCATATATTACAAGAGCGAATATAGTCTTTCACATCTTTTGATAATCCTGGCCAAAATAAATGACGTCTTAACTTCTCTATAGTCTTTTGCATTCCTGCATGTGCTGAAGTGCAGCTATCATGGGCTTGTTGAAGAACACTGTTTCGAAGGCTCTCTGGGACCCATAATTTCCAAGATAGTTTCTCTTGATCTTGATCACCATTTGCATGTTCAGTACGAATATACAAAAAGTTATCAACTTTTTTAATATCTGGGAATCTATGATTTTGTTCGGTATATTTTTTTATAAGATCAACGTATGAATCCTCTTTAAAAGCATCAGATTCAAGATCTATAATCGGGTTCATATCCAGTTCTGAGATTTCATTATCACTAAGTCGAGATAATGCATCTGGAATAATATGTTCCTTTCCTTTTCTATGGGAAAAAGTAAATTTGAATTGCTGTAAACGAAAAATCCAGCGAGCAAGTCTGCCAGAAACATTCTGCTGACGCATTAGCCAAAGCAAGCTAGAATGGTCTGTAACAACTTCAAATTCTTGCAGTTCTAAATAACATCTAAATTTTTCTATTGCAAGGATAACAGCCAGACACTCTCTTTCTGTTACGCTATAATTGCGTTGAGCTTTACTCAATTTTTTTGACATGAAAGCTATGGGCTTTTCAAAATTCGTGTCTGAAAGTTGGACTAAAACTGCTCCAATGCCAAAATCGCTGGCATCACAATGGAGATAGAATTTCTTTTGAAAATCAGGGTTTGTTAGGATCGGGGCGGTAGTCAGTACATTTTTTAATTTATCCATAGCAACTTGAGCTTCGGCAGGCCATACGAATTTAGATTTGGTTGAAAGGACATTGGTAATTGGACAGGTAAGATCTGCAAAGTTTTCAATAAATCTTCGATACCAACCACATACACCAAGAAATCCTCGAACCTGTTTAAGATTCTTAGGCGGGGGCCAATTAATAATGCAAGATACTTTGGAAGGGTCTGGACTAATGCCTCCACTACCAATGACATATCCTAAATAATTTATGCTTGTGACACAAAATTGACTTTTAGCTAAATTTAAAGTGAGATTAGCTTGTCGAAATTGTTCTGCAAGTCTGACTAAAATGGCTAAATGGGATGAGAAATCTTCAGAGACAACGCAAAGGTCGTCGAGATATCCAAAAACACAATGGCGTAAATCTGGGGGAATCAATTGATCCATCAAGCGACACATAGTGGATGGGGCATTACATAGGCCGAATGGCATTACTTTAAACTGGTATAAAGGTCGACCTGGAACAGTGAATGCTGTTAACTGTTTAGACTCTGACGTAAGAGGAATTTGCCAAAAAGCATCTTTTAAGTCTAATTTGGTTATAATGTTCGCTTTAGGTAATCTAGAAAAAATTCCATCGATGCTGGGAAGGGGATACGCATCCTTTTTAGTAGCATCGTTAAGTCTTCGTGCATCTAAGCACAAACGAACTTTATTGGGCTTAATAACGAGACGCATAGGTGAACTCCAAGGGCTTATAGAAGGCTCTATAACATCTAATTGAAGCATGCGATCAATCTCATCATACAACAATTTTTCTACTGCTGGACTTACAGGATAGAAGCGTTGTTTGACTGGTTTAGCATCTCCGATGTCAATGTGGTGCTCTACTAAAGAAGTTCGCCCTAACGAATGTGCAGCATTTGGAAAAAGTAGTTTAACTAACTCTAATTGCTGAATCTCCGTTGGCGTTAATAAATAAGAGTTTTCGCTTATAGTGTCCTTTATTGCAATTGATGTACTTAAAGATCCTATAATATTGGGTGCGAGCTCAAAAATTTTCCAAAAATCATGTCCTAATATGAGTTTTTGTTTTATACTGGGAATAATGTACAAACGCATTGGATGTTTAATATCTTTATATGTCATAACGACATCAAGAACTCCGGTAATGGTTTGACTTTCTCCTCCAGCGGTTTTCGCTTTTGATTTTATTGGCTTAAATTCAGAAAAATTTGCGAAGTTTTCCATGGCTAAGTTAGAACCAATGCAGCTAATATTAGCTCCTGTATCTAAAAGACCAAGTTCTGTGTAATCTAAAAATG
This sequence comes from Drosophila tripunctata, assembly GCA_035047385.1. NCBI lineage: Eukaryota > Metazoa > Arthropoda > Insecta > Diptera > Drosophilidae > Drosophila > Drosophila tripunctata. The sequence continues at coordinate 674,422 of JAWNPS010000187.1, read as the reverse complement.
AAACTTCTGCATAACTACGAAGATCGGCAGGATTATTGAAAATTGTGGAAATTTGTAAGTTCCTGTTCTGCTTAATTTCTGCATAATATGCTTTCAGTCTCTGTGTTCTCTTGCTAGGTTGGGGCTCTATATCGTTAAATATTCGATTTCGCACTACAGTGTAGTTTTGAAGTCGTTCTTCATATGGGCGAAAACGAATAGCAGTTGTGCTTGGATAGAATTCTGTTTCTACTCGCGCGCTAATAGGAAGCGAGTCTTGTGTAGAAACTTTCTGATCTTCCTCTGTGTTTTTGATTGTTACTGTTTCGGGGGCATCCGGTTGTTGTTGGATGCACCCACTCTCGGGTTTTCCGATTTCTTGTTAATGCAGGCTTTGCATTGTGGCTTATAAACATTAGGCTGGCCACAGCCATAGCAAAAAATGCGTCGTTCTGAGAGGCAATTCTCCCAGATGTGACCTATTTCATCACAATTCCAGCATTTTAATTTTGCATGTGAAGCACGCATTGCTGCAAGCTCTGCATTGACTGAGCACTCTTCTGGTGCATCAATTTCAGTTTCTTCAACTGAGTATACTTGTCTACGACCGGTAATAGGTTTAGATTTAGTCTCGCTGGTCAAGTTTTCACTTAACTGAACTAATCTACGTAAATGTCCTATCGAATTCACAGATTGATAAAGCAGTTTCTCACGAGTTTCTGGAAGCAAGTTGTTTTTAAGAATTTCCATAAGCTCTGATTCTTCCACTTTAAGTGAAGACTTATCCATGAGAGACGCTACTGCTTCATAAAAAGTGGAAAACGATTCTCCAACTTTTTGTTTACGAGATCGAATTATCTCCATTTTCATAAAATCAGATCGATAGTCATCGTACTGTTGACGAAGGGATGAACAAATGTCTGACCAAACTATACGTCTGACTTGCTTGTGGTATCTCCAGTACCAAGATCGGGCTTTACCAGTGAACAAAACATGCATGTTCTTGCACATACTTGTATAATCACTGTCCAGTGTTTCATCTGTTAATGACTTAATTCTGTATATAAATTCTTCAACTCCTAATCCATCAGGTGAACCATCAAAATGAACTCCCCACTTTTGCATTATATCTATTATCCTACGGGTGTTCCATGTACAAGTGCTTAATGGTGGTGAATCTCGTACGCAAGGTAATACAGTAGGTTCGCTTTGTTGCGGCTGATTATTAATAGATAATGAGGACATGACTCGAGAAACCGTCTGCTCTATCATATTTTGTATTATTTCATAATCAACAGGCTGTGTTCTACGAGTGTTCGGGTTACGAGTTGCTCGTGATACTCTGGGTCTTCCCCGTGTAGATCTGGGCTGAGCGACTTCGGCTTGGTTCAAGCTATGACTTGCATTCAAAGAAGATGAATGTGCGCTACTAGCATTTAAAGGTTGAACTTCTTGTGCGTTCCGGGAATTATTATTTTCTGCTAAAGCTAAACTTCTAGCAAGGTTTCTAGTAGTAACTCTACCTACTACTTGGGCAGGAGGAGGTACTCTATCTTGATTTCGGTTAGGTGAGCAATTGCCTACCACTAACTTCATCTTTTGTGTGTCTATTGGTGTCTTGCAAATACAACAGACTGTATTTGTTGTTAACCAAGTTTCCACACAGTTCTTGTGAAACACATGCTTGCACTCTAATAAAAAGCAAGGATGTGTATCGTCCATTTCTGTCGCACATAGTGCGCATTTGCTATCTGAGTTGCCTCCAGATGAGGACTTTGGGGGACTATTAATTACTGGCATTTTTAATGTAAACTTTCCTGTTTTGACAATTAGGCAAAGTAAAAGAGAGATCGATAATAACTTTCTATAACCTTAAACAATCCGATATAAAAAAATGGTCTATTGAAACTAAACTAGAGGGCGAAATTGATTGGCTATTAGATTTTTACAATATCATACTATTCGGCAAGGGAACGCTCATGTAGCATATCTCCGAGTTCCAGACAATAGCAATCTATAATAAATACTAACAACTAAATAACAATTCTCCTACTAGTGTTGCATAATGGCTGTCACCAAATCTATATATTTAAAAATTATAATTCTAATTCAGGGATAATCAGTATTGGATCCGAACTCAGTCGAATTCTCAATATTCTGGAATTATTTGAACGAGTTTTACAAATTCTAAAATACATTAAATTATGGCTTGTACCATAGCAAACAAAAACGAGCAATAAATTGTGAAAGATGGTAAAATGTTTTTTTTTTTTTTTTTTTTTTATAGTTGAAATTAATAGAATCTGTAAGGTTTCTCGGTCTGAGATCCACTGTTGAATCTTACAGCTTCGTAGGCCGTACAAAATCTACTATTTGAAGAACTCACTTTTGCGATAGTAAGACCAAGCAAGTCTAAACTATGTCAGCATAAATGATACTCAAATATCAACAAATAAAAAAAATTATCACAATGTTCTGGGGGGTGTTTTTAACAACTAACAGAAAAGTGGAGATGTCAAAATTAGCAACACTGAAAGCTTAACTTCTCTAATACTTTCTGTGCTTCTAATACTTCTCTGCCCCACGTTGGGCGCCAAAAACTATGTAGTAGTCGTGGCTTAGTTCTCTGATATACGTACGCTTCAAGACTTTGCTAATTTCTCTAGTTACCCTCGATGGGCACCAAAACCATGTACACAATACCGTACACGATAACGTCTGAAATAAGAGTCTTTGGTAGCTGGTAAAACTTTGTACATACCTTAAGCAGACTTAAGATAAAAGTACAGAGATTTTACGTACTGAGATCAATATGGAAGAAGATAATAGCGGTCGGAATCCTCTGGTGCCTTTAGCTCTTTCGGCGGTGGGGTGGGTTTTGCTATACTTCAACCAAAGCTACTATAGTTTAATTTTTTAGGACTCCTACTGAAACTAAACATTTAATCGATTAAAAAAACCGATTAAAAGAACTAAAAACTTAAGTAATAGACTATCAACAATATTTTGAGAATTTAATCGGATCGATGTTGAAGGTTATGGATGCGCGGAGACTAAGGTGATAGTTGTCTCTCGCTGTCTTTACCCAACCCGACCATGATCTTTCTATTAAAGTTTTTGAAAGATACCCTAAACAAGACTGTCGACTCTCTCTTACAATGCCATGTCTAACAGGATTACTAACAAAATTCTACTCAAACATTTTCATTTTTCATTTCGACTTAACAGATTTATTTACTTTTACAAAAAGTATTTCTTTCTTTAGCAACATGATAAACTTAATAAATGCTTATATGCATTTTAAATTTGCATTCCCTTTTACTTTTCATTGATTTACAAAATTTGCAAAAATATTATTTTACAGGGTATTATGACAACATGTTTGTTGAAACTAATGAATTCGTAAATTTACAGGGTATTTTGTGAACAACATGTTTGTTTCAGTGCAGGAACTTATAAATTTACAGGGTATTTTCTGACCCATCAGATTTTTGACAAAGTATTATAAGCATATGAATATTTTTAACAAAGAGAAGAATATTATATAAATTTGATTTTAGTGTTGCATTTTTAAATTGTTGTTGGCAAAATTATAATTTACAAAAATAATTTTTTTTTCTTTTAATTTATCATTTTTTTATAAATTTGTTTTTTTTTCTTTTTGGCTTCATTTCATTTAATTCACAAAATAATTAATTCATTTACTTTTTTTTTGTTTTTCTTTTTTTTTTTCTACAATTATAATTTTTTTCTATTTTGTATATATATTTAAATTTTTTTTATTTTTATATATTTTTTAAAATATATATTTTTGTTTTGTACTAATTTGTTTGAAATTAATTTTGATTTAAATTTTTTTTTTTGATTTGCATTATGTTTGCAAATTACAAAATTTTCTTTTAATTTAACTTTTCTGATTTTTTTTCAATTTTATTTTTTTGTTCAACACTTTTTTAAGTTTTCAGCCATATATATTATTTCAATTGTATATAAAAAGCGATCACCAAAAACTACAAATGCTGAGTGCAATAGCACAGGCACTGCAAGATTGGATCTGCTTTAGGGTTACTCACTCAGTCACTCAATCCGCGATGAAAGGCCTTCCAGCATGGTGGTGTACTTGCTAATATTAAGGGCACAAAATAATATTTATGGCATAGCTTTTCAAAATATATAATTACAATATTCAAAAATTTTTCTCTTCTAACAATATTCAAAATAAATGAATTACTTTAATTTAATTACTAAATTTAATTGCAAACTTTAGAATTTACTTTACTTTAACACATTTACAACAACAACTTATTTTGCAACAACTTATATGCCCTGCACTTAATTTTTTCTGCATTGCCAAATAATATTTTTTCACTATATTTATCACTTTCACTAAAACGTTTGGTGGGTGGACTTGACGACTCCTACGGCGATTTTCTGCAACAATCCTAAGTTGATTTTCTGCAACAATTTTACGGCAGCGACAGCTGTCTCAATGAGCTGTCCTCAAGAGTTGATACAACGGCGACTTCCACGTCCAGCTGATGTGGACTGATTGGAAATTTTATGCAATCTTAATTGCACACATATATTTGCCCAGGCGGCACTGTGGGACATAAATCCCAAACAGATCTTTGCTGTTTGCTGATCTGCCGCCTGTGGCAGACGCTGTCTTGGCCAAGCTTGACTAGAAGCGATGCTCAAGAGAAAATGCAACCGGTGATAACCTATGCAATGTAAGAAAATTAGACACTGCCAAACAAGTGGAAATATTGCTTACCAAAAGAATGGTCGAGATCGGCTTATTAAAAAGCTTTCCCAGCTTGCGTGTATTTGGACAAACTTATGCGATTTCCCCAGCAATGATTTGCTGTTCCTCGGATGTGCAGAAATCTGCACTCTGGCGAGGTTATGTATGATTGCAATAAATGCAATTTGGCAATACTTTTGACAAGTGTCAATTAGTTGCACCAGAAGAAAAAGAGAGTTTGTCCAGCCTCGTGTGCGTTTTTATATGCAACAATTCCAGTTTCACTCTTGTTCTTTACTAGTGGTGAATAGTTCTGGAAGCTCAAAGAGCTTTTGCAACAGCTGATCGACTAATTTGTACTTGGCAATACTAATTAAGCTCGGCTTAAATTAGCACCTAAAAGGATGCAACATATATATATGTATATATGTAAGTAAGGGTGCATTGTAATTAAAAGTGCATACTTTTAATGCAAATGCAATTTTGTCGCAAATAACATTTTTAATGTAAACTAAAGCGGCAAAATATAAAAATTATAAATAGAAAAAATAAAAGCAACGGCGACCATTACAAGAGTACAGCTACCAATTTGCATGCGGCGTATAATTTATAATAAATAAATCAAATGAAAAACGCATAAAAAGAAGACCACCAACCCCAGTACAAGTCCCAATTCTATATCCATGCCCATGCCCATTCCCATTGGCATTGCCATTCCCATTTCTGGCCAGACATTCAAAGCACCCAGTTACAGGGTATGAGTGAGTTATTAGCTTGGGTCGAATCCGATGCCGATGCCGAGACTGACTCTGAGACTGAGACTGAGGTTGAGGCCATTTCTCTTTTGTTGTGTATGCAGGCAGCCCTTTGTCTGGCCAGGATTATGACCATTTATTTGCCTGTCATGTTGTGCGGCAGTCTTACAAAATTATTTACCATTTGAGGTAGCTTGTAGTCCGTTCTAGTCTAGTCCAAAGTTGTAGCATAAGGCGATTTAGTGAGTGCCAGTGAAAGAAATCAAAATCAATGAAGATTTGCAAAAGAGTTGGAGTTGGAGTTGAAGTAAGGCTTCTAGCCTTGACTTTCTCTCTTGTGAGGATTCATAAAGTTTTGAGCTTTTTGAATATCAGTTTTCGCCTAAAAGTTTAAAAGATGTACACAGTCTCGATTAGATTGAGAACTTGTTGTCAGACAATAATTAAGCGTTATTTAGCGAAACATCCTGTTTGGTGTCTACAACTACTACTACTACTCGTATTTGATTGCACATCCAGCAAATGGAAACCAATCAAAGTATCTGTCTGACAAAGTTCTCTGTCTCTCCGCCTGTGTGTTGGCCATTGGCAAAGTCATAATAATAATTTATGTTGTGTTGTTCAAAAGATATGTATTCGTGAATGTGTGTGTGGATGGCAGTCTGGTCTTTATATAAATGCATATATTTTGATTGATTCAATCAAAACGAAGAAAACGACGATCGTCAGACAGACAGTGTTGTGCTCATTCCATGTGCATGTTCATCGGAGCATCAAGTTTTCTGCATGCCTGTCACGTAATTTATTGATTTAGCTCTTGGGAATACGAAACGCTGCGATCACAGCAGCTTCAGGTTCAGCTTCAGCTTCAGCTACAGCTTCGTCTTCGACTTCGGCTTCAAAAGCAAATCGTGAAGAATGAAATGTTTTGCCACCGCATCGCCTTTAGCCACAGGCATACACATACACACCATGGAGCGGAGTGGAGATGAGGGGGAGACGCTGAAGATCGAGAGGCGCAGATTGAGGCAGGAAAGTGCCCCGAATTGAGCCTGGCTAGCTGATTGGTTCATGTCGATGTGATCATATGGCTGGCGGCTGCAAATTCAAATGCATTCGCCAGATCTGTGAATGCAACTGCGTAAAGGAGGCAAGAGCCAGAAACAGAAACAGAGCCAAAGCCAAAGCCAGAGAGCCATTTACGCATGTACACATTAAACGATATACATGATTCAAGATTCAAGATTCAGCTCCATCTTGGAACAGTTCGCGAGACGGAAAGCCGGGGAACGGGGCAAGGGGAGGCTGCAAACGGGAGAGACTGGATAGTCAGCCAACGATCAGCGATCATCGATCAACAGACGCGAATATGAAGATAATGGCCGACTTGCCATTTTGCATTTTTGCATTTGTAATGAAAACAGAAAACCAGAATAAAATGTAATTTTTTTTCATCTGTCTTCCGTTTTTTTCTTTTTTTTTTAACCAAACTAACATGAGAAATTCATATGCAAGCAGACAGAGAGAAAGACAGACAGACTGACGGTTGTCGATCAGCAATGATTGCAACTCGTATTGCGATACTTGGATCAAAACCAAATTACAGGCACATTGAACTCAAGCTGCTGCACAGTGGTACATTTTAAAATTTGGAATGAATACACAATAATTATTTTGGAATTCGTTTTCATAGAGTCTGTGAAAAAAAATTCGTTTTATTAAAAATGTAACGCTTTAAAATGTATTAAATATTCTAATGTATGCATTTGGAAATACACTAAATAAAATAATTGATTTAAAATAGCTGGTGAATTTTTAAATAATTATATTACTACATTTTGCATCGCAATTAATTATATTTAACTGCATAGCGTATTAGTTAAATTATATTTTCGAACAAAATATATAATTGCCAGATTGCACTTCACATAAGTAGTACAATTTAAAATCGAATCATTTGTCTAATTGATGTATGATTGAGGAGTATTCCTAGAATTAAGAAACTCATATTCAGCTTTAGCTCAAATTCAGCTTAACAGAGCATTTAATGCAGACATTACGAGTGTGCAGACAGGTAATTGGGTAGGCGGCTTAAGACCCCTTAACTCTGAATATGAGTTGCAAGTTGGAAGTTGCTGGTAGCAGGTGGCTGGCTTGGAACATGTTCTTACATTGGCTATCAATTTTGGCTCAATCTTGAACTCATTATCGTCATGTGCACTTCCATTGAACTGTACTCGAGTTTTACCTGAGAGTTGATTTGACAGCTGTCTTGCAGTTCAGTTTATAAACGATTCATTTCTTCTTTTCAATTTTTTTGTATCGTTGCAGGACACAGTTTATGTGTGAGCATCGGCCGAGGATGTTGTTGCTGTTCTTCTTACTAAACCTAATACTGCCCAGTCTGCAGGATAATGTCACCATATCGGATGGTGCACCAGCCTTGTACACCACCAAGGCGGGCTGCGAGTCCTTGCTGAAGGGCAACAACGAGTGCGAGTGCAAGGATCAGCGAATCAAGTGTGGTATGGTTACACTGAGCAGCTCGTCACAGCTTTACAGCATCAGTTGTAGTATATTCGATGTACGTGGTTTTGGCTATTTACCGCCACTGAAAGCCGGTCGCATTGGCCCTCTGAGTATCGGCAATTGTGCCATACCCAATGAGCAGACCATTCGTCAGGCTCTTTTGAAACTGGGCATCAGCAACTACACCGAACTGGAGGTTTCCAACTACTTTGAGACACGGGACGAGCGAGATGAGCTACTGCAGCAGCGTTTTACCAACTATCCTGGCCTAAAGAAACTCTCGCTAATCGGCTTTAAAGCTGTGCTGCCAGCCAACTTTCTGGAGAACGTCACAGACATCACAGACCTGACCCTAAAGGGCAGAAGTGATTTACCAGGCACTCTGTTGCATCCCCTCGTCCATCTCAATAGGCTGTCGATTGTGGTGCGAAACATGGCAAATGTGGCAAGTGAAATCTTTGCCAAACAAACCGAATTGTTGCAACTCTCACTCGATTGCTCGCTAAAGAACAGTAGCGTGGATATGTCCTTGCTCAGTTCCCAGGAATTGTGGCATATGACCAAGTTGCGGGGCTTTGAACTCCACAATTGTGGAGATAATGTGCCAGCCGAGCTATTCTGGAAGTCCGAGAATCTTTCCTACATTGGCATTCGAAGCAACATTAGCTATCTGGGCAGAGATTTTCTTAAATCACAAAAGCAACTGCTTGTTTTGCATCTGGAACGCAATAATATTGCCCGATTACCTGACGAACTCTTCCATCATTCGCCGCTGCTGCTCGAGATTCATCTGGCTCACAATAATTTGGATCGCATTCAGGGGTGAGTCTATAAAAGAACTACATAAACCTATGGAAAAAGAGCTCCCATCTTTATTGAAAGATTAGTTAAAGATGCATATGTTATAGTCATGTTATAATCTTAATCCGATAGGTTTACAATCTTTGTACATCTTCTATTCACAGTGGCCTTTTTGACAAGTTGAACAATCTGCAGATACTGAATCTGGAACATAATCCGATCACAACGGTTGCATTCAACGCCTTTGCGGCAGTATCCACAGCTCGCATATATATCGGAAATCTGTTCAAACAACAAAATAATGCAGATTGGGCCAAAGCCACAAATGCAACGCTCTGTGAGGAGGAATACGTGAATGGGGTTTGCCGCTATTGTAAACGCGATGAGTATTTGGATCACTTTTCGGACAAGGAAACATGCAACAAACGCAATGATCCTGGCAAACTTATAGAGGTCCTAACACGTAAAGTTTTCGAAAATCGCCTAAAACACTCGCCCAGTTATCAAGCTAATCTAAAGGAAAACAGTGAGTATTAATTCAACTGAACTGTTTAATTTAATGTAGTAGTGGACTACGAAGAACTGAAACAATATTAATATTTCGGTTTACATTAACGCTTAAAATCAATAAAACGCTTTTTCTACAATTTCGTAATATTAAATTTGACATTCGACTCCCTTTCCCTTTTCCACTGCCATTGCTAGTGCCATTCCCCTGCCACCAGAATTCCACCCACATTGAAAATGAAATAAAAGGCGGCAGATACTACTATGTTGTACAAACAATATTAATATTTGTTGCTTCCTTTCAACACCAGCGATAAGAAACCAAAGAGAAAGTAATGCCTTAAAAGAGTAGCTTAGGAGTGGGATTTGGGAACGAGAAATGGCAGAGATGCGAATGCTGCGAGTCAACATCATATTTTTATATATAAATCATGAACAAAAACAATTTATCTTTTGATTTGTAGCAAGGGATGTTACATACAAAATATACTATAAAAAAAAAACCTAAAACTTTGCCTCTGTTCATCTGTTACTGTTTGGCTTTTGCTTTCTGTTCTTTTCTGTTAAGGGAAACAAACGCAACATGTCAAATGTAATAAGGCACAAATATTCCACATCTCCGACTTTTTTTTATATGTTTGCCAAGATTGAAAGTTACGCAGTTGCAATTTTGTAGAGTGAAAATGAAGCTAACGGACACTTAACGGCAAAAACAATCCATTTAAATTCAGATTACAATCATTTGTAATCAGTGAGAAGCTGAAAACACTTTGCTGATATCATATGACATTTGTTAACATACATTTTGTAAAAGCGAAGAATTTAAATTTGAAGTATTACAGGTATTTTATGTCAAGGCTTTAAGCTACGGATCTGGTTTAGATTCAATGGGCTTCAAGGGTTCAGTTTTAAAATTCCAAAATCCGCAACTTATAGCCTGTTTATTTGTTAAGTTTAGCTTAACACTTGGCTATATCTGCTGCTGTCAAAGGCATTGACACAAACAGAGGCACAGAACACAAACAAGTTCAATATACCTATTCCTACATATGTTTGTGTGCCCAAACACAACTGAAAAGTCCACATTTAAGTCACATTTTGTTGCGCATTAATGCATGCTATAACTCACCAGCAACTCGAGGTTCTTTCAGTTTGGGCGTCGGAGCTCTTATCTTAATTTGTTGATTGAGGTGCCACTAATAAAACGCACGACACACGACGAGAGAGGAAGAGAGAAGAGCATGGGAGAAGCAGTGTGTAGCAAAGAGAAGCTACGAGAATCTTATGTCAAACAATCTGAATGCATTTCTTGCGTTTGCAAAAGTGTTTCGAATTTTTGCTGCTCTTTTGATTAGCCGAATTGACATTATTGATAAGAGTTTAGTAACAGCAAATAATATATAAAAAACAATATAAATAAATTTAGTAGCATAAAAGTTGATTAAAAGATTACATTAAAATGGTGCTAAACTTTTAAATATTTTTAAATAATTTGTTGTTACGAGCTTTAAATTGCATGGAAATATCATGTTTGTAGCTAGGACGTTGATCAGTAAGAGAAGGAATAATATCGTTTTATATATACAAATAAATCCTTCATCCATTTTCTGTAGTGCTAATTATTTACATACTATATAGTAGCCTTGAGATTTACTCTTTTTTCTCTACAAAGAATGCACTACTTTAGTTTTATCCAATAGTCTCTATGCTAACCTGACACAATCAGGCAGACAAAAAAACGATGCGCGACTTTTGCTGTAGTTTGTGTGAGTGTTTGTTGTGGGGCATGTGGCAGATTCATTTCAAAGCAAAGGCCTTATAAGCTGCGTTTATCGCTTTATAGCTAAAGGAAAGCCAACAACAACCAGCAACGTACAACGGCAGCCAGAAACAAACAAAACCAAATGAAATTTATGGTCATCAACGTTGATTTTTGCATCGGACCACCGAATGTCGACCGACAGTGGATATGGACATGGGCATTGGCATGGGCATGAAGTTGGCTGTGGCTATGGCTATGGTTGTGGAGTTGGAGTTGGATTCAGTTGGCGGGCTTCTCGCAGCTAGTCAGTGGCTGACTTGGCATTTGTAATGCCTAAATGCTTTAGCGAATTGATTTTTGGTGTAAACGATGTGCAATTTTAATGGATTGTGCTGCCAGATAAGCAACTCAAGTCCGCTCAACTTGGAATCGCTCCGACTTGCCGCCAACCAAGTGGATCCCGATCCCGAACCCGAACCCGAACCCAAATTTCGTGTCGTTTAATTGAATTTGTTTTGATTAGTTGTATCTGTGCTATGTTTCGCATGTGTAGGTTTGCTGGAGCATTTTGCAAATGCAACTTTAAAGTGTCTGGCATGCAAATTGACAGTAAAGGAATTTTAAAGTCTGCCTCAGACACGATAATGTTTCTACATAGCACACATTGTGCACATCTACCACAAGAGCATATATTACTTCGTAAATACTTCATCATCATCATCGTCGTCATCATGATTATGATGCTTTCAACCTTTTTATCCCGAGGCTGCTTTGCCGACAAATTGACATTGTTCATATTCATAACATGGCAGCGGAAAATTTGCAAACCAGAAAGTCTCACAAAAAATGTCAATTTAAATATTTACAAATTTCTTTCAGCTCTTTTTTTTTGTGCAAGACATGAGAGGAAACAGCGCTAATTTGCAAAAACCGACATGCAAAAAAAAAGTGTGCGAAATACAAATTGCGAACATTTTTAACCCAACGGCGCATAACAGAAGCAACTAAAGTAAAAGAGTTCTGGACGAGTCTGCTCAACTGCGCAATGCGCTGTGCTTGCTTGTAAAATAACTCTATATGGATTTTCCTCTCTGTTAATCATCATCCAGACCGCTTATGATTTAGTCTGCTGCAAGAATTTACACAAAGCTATAATATACCTGGGTATAAAAAACCCTGGGTATATCAAACCATTTTAATTAATAAGCAACAAAAGAATTTGAAATTAAAAAATTTCAGTATATTCCTTTTGCAGACAATTGAATGAAATACCATATTTTGAAAATCATGTTAGAAACCATAGCTAGGATTAGTCTACAAACCGAAAGTCAAGTGGTTCAGTCAAAAAATAGAACAAAGCTCAAGGATATTTGCTGGTACAAATGAATGACAGCACAGGACAAGGAACAAAGCAAGAAACTGGAACCCAAAGTACAGAACCAAATGCATTTAACTTGTTGATTTTGATAAAACACACAAAGTGCGGTGAGAGCCTCCCAAACAATGCAATTTCAATTGTTTAGGCGTTAAACTCAATTTGTGAGCTGCCACAGAGAGAATGAGAGAGAGAGAGAGAGAGAGGGAGGGAGAGTGACTGTATGTTCATTTCCATTAGAATAAGATTGACAGCTGATTGTTAGGGTTAGTCCAGCAGTTAAACAATGAACTCGTGTTGGGTCCTTCATTGGCATCGGCATCTGCATTTCCTCTGCCTTTGACCGATAAGGTTAAGCGCCTATCCAAGAAACACTGCACTTGGCTTGTGGTTTTACGAATTTAATTGAATTTAATTGATTTGGTTTCATGCAAGGGGCTTTGCCCGTCCCCCCTCTGTCCAGATAGCGTTTCCATTTGGGGTTGCTACGACTTTTCAGACGCTGGGTGCACACCGTAAAGTTGCATGACTTCTTTGTCCACGTAGGCAACAGTGAAAAATTGCAGCTGTCAGCGTTGAAAAGAAATATAATTTGTTGATTTTGTGCAGAGGCTGGCAAATAAGGTACATAAATCATAAAATACTTTACATGTTTCAACTGACAAGTCATAGTAGCAGTTGTGGAATTCTGTATGTTGCAACATATGTCTAAGTAAAATTTAGATACAAAACCTATTCCGGGACTTTAATTCACACAATTGTACAATAAATTAACTTTCATAATAAATTATACAATTTTATATCGACTCTAATCATAAACATTTCTCTTTTGCAGCTTTTGCAGAGACCAAAATCCAGACGGAAGCAGAAGCAGCTGATGAGCAACAACATAAGATTTAAAAATTAAATAAAGTTGTTTTGAATTTATAAAAATATTTTCTAGCAGTAAACTATTTATATTGGACAATAAAACACAATTCTAACTGAAGTAACTATGGATATACAGAAAATGAAACCATTTGTTATGAGACAGTGAAACAAATATTTACTAAAATGCCAAAACAAAACGACTCGCATAAAATCACAATAAAATAAAGTCGAAACTGACTAAAATAAACCAAACGAATTAACTTAAACATAGAACTGCATTTTGGGGGGTTGGAATCGTATGAAACATTATGCTGAAAGCTTTGCTTCCCTGTTCCATTGTCTCTTCGCAGTGTTTACATGCTGATATTTTTGGCACGCGATTTACTTTTGGCTTTCTTCGCTACTCTGCATTCAAAGTGCTGTCGGCATTTAGGATTTTGTACCCTGTAGCGTTTACACTCTGTAGGGTGTTTACTGCACTATTGCTGCCAGAGTGATAGGACACGTCACTGGGCTACTTCTGGTATGGCATACTCTACCCCACTGGTACATAGGTTGTTTGCCTCTGGTAGCTGTCATATAGTCTATCAAACACTCTGACACATTAGCCATTGTTTGCACTGTATAGCGAAGTCTACACATCACATCCATACATATGTACATTTGTTGGGGTCTCTGCTTCAGAAATGCTTTGATAGCGTTCCATGTAAATGTTGTTATTGCATTGTGCGCACAAACAATAGAATCGACCTGTTATAATAACAACATTTGTCGACATACATTACCATTCATCTATTAGCTTAAGTTTCCCTCCAAATGACAGATAATTCGCCGTGATATACGACTGGGAGCAAGCCGAATAACAGACTCTCTACAACGTGTGTTCCCTATGTTTTATTTAGAGAGTGACCACTGTACTTGACTCTCCAGGCCAAATCACAGAACTCAAACAAACAATGGTGGAAAACGCAATAAACACATGAAATATGCAAAGATTTCACATATACCATAACCTATAAATACATATGTATATACGGACATGTGACCAAAATTCCCATTCCCAATTACCTAAAGCATTCTCTCACCTAAGCAACAAATTAGCATAAGCAATTAAAAATGCTTGAATGCATTTAATTAGTTGCGTCGATTGTTGGTGCAAATATAACGAACATGTCAAAACTAATCAAAAATGCAATCGAAAAATACTTGACAGAAATTTAATTAAATTTATTGAGCCAAACGAAATGTGAACAAATCAACAAAAGCATAGAAATATAAACAACAAATAAAAGAAAAACAAGCAAAACATGTTATTAATTAGCTGATTAATATACAATTGCCCTAATTGAATACATACACATATAATTTTAAAACAATAGGCATAACTCACGCCCTTTGATCAAACTACCAAATGGCTTTTTTGAAAATCAAAACTAGCAGTTTTTATTAATCAGTTCGAAAATCAAACTTGCCGTTAGCTGTTGCCAATCCCCAATTGCAATTCAGGTAGACCCCAAAATTGCAAGTGGGTGGAGTAGTAGCTGAAAAATACCCCGACAGCTTACTCCCTAAAGCAGTAGCTGCACATTGTTTAAAAGTGTTTGTTAATCCTAACATACAGGCTTTCATAATTGATCAATCACCATTTGCCTACAAAAATTACTCACTTTATTTTCTATTTAGAAATAGTGAAATAAAACTCACATCTGTTTATCTTTTAACACAATTTAGTACTGCTTGCAATATGTTAATTTTACTGTAGTAATCAGGAGTTAACTGGAAGAAGAATCAACGCCAGTTCCCTTCCACTGTCATTTAAGTTCAAATAAAAATTAAGCGCGTTAATTGAAACATTAGAGCAATAAAAACAGCAACATTGTGTTGCTTAATTTACATGTAAATTAACTACAAAAGACGACGAAATCTCAGAAAACAGTTACTGTAGGCATAACAAGAACAGAAACAAAAGGAGCAAAAGAAAAACACAAGGAAACTAAAGTCTTGAACTTGTTACCCGAAAAATGCCAAGAAGAATGTCGAAGGTCGTTTGGCAGTAAAAGCAACCCCCAGTGCAAGAAAGACAAACAGGTCATAAAGACGTAGCCATTAAGATGTTTTAATTCTTGATTTCGCACCCCACTGAGGAGTGACCCAGCCATGAACCCCCCCTCAGCTCTGCAGTCCTGCAGTCCCCGAGTCCCCGACTCCCCCGATCCAGTTCCAGTTCGCAGTTCACAGCTCACAGTTCGCTGTTTTGTGACCCACGCGCTGTCAATTTCTGTGCTTTATGCTTTGATGCTCGCCAAATGTTTGTCGTACTTTTAATACTCTCTCGCAGGGTGTTCAAGAATTGGCTTTCAACTGCATTTAAACAACTATAAAGTTAATATTTTTCTTTGTATAAAAAAATAATATATTTGAGCAAGCGTAATCTAGTTTTAATTACTTTAATTAAATTAATATTTTATTTTCTGAATATTCCGATTTTTTTGCTTTAAATAACTAAAACTTTGTTTCGAAATTTAAACTAACAAAGCTTCGTTTTCAAGTTAGCGCATTGGCTCGTCACTTTATTGAATACAATTTCTTTTGGATATATCTTTTTTTAATTTGTCTTTTTTATGCCGTCGAGGCTCATTAGATTTGCAAACTGTTTTTGAGGCCAGTCCTGGCAGCGGTTCTGGCGGTCATTAATGTTATTAAGTCGTTGCCTTTGGCCCGGCAAAAAGCGGGCGATACAATTGGATTAATAAATGCCATTACGAATAGACACTGCAAGTGCTTTATTTTTATTTTTATTCACGCATTTTTGGGGGCTACAAAAATTTGTTTTTTGTATATATTTATAATCAAATATTATGGTACATTTAATACAAAATATTGTGGCGGTGGTAAAATTAATGACTACTGTCGAGACGGTCAGTAAATGATAATGAAATTGGAAGTGAAGGCCAACGAGAAAAAAAACACAAAACAACGCACATGTCACACTGTGCAAACAGTGGGAGTTGGCTTAACACTTAACAAACAACATTTTTCAACAGCAATTTGAATGGAGAATATTGTGACTTTCGCGACACTCGCTTTATTTTTAATATACGAGTAAATGAAGTGAAATTAAAAGGCAGCTGTTGACAAAGGCCGAAAAGCTGACCAGCCCCTCGTGGTCAGCAACCACATATTCAACTGCAATATAAAATTGCCATCACAGTGGCATCAAAGCAGTCAGCACGTGCCGTGGGCGGATGACTTCTGACGGCAAAGGTGCGTTTGACACCTCAACAAAAAAAGGTCACAAAAAGCAGCTCAAACAATTAGACAGTTCAAACTGCTGACCAGCTGACCAGCCAAACAGTTGGTCAACACAAAACAAAAGAGACTAAACTTCACTGACAGACCAAACGCCTTTGGTGAGGCGAAAAGGTAATCAAAATCTGAATATTTAACTCTAGATTAGGGTTAAATTCAAATCATCACGTATTTATAAAGCTTTAAGAGAGAGTTGTACATAGATTATAATCGACTACCCCAACTAACAGCACATTGCCACCATCAATATGAAAGTGTTGATTGAATCAGTCTATAAATATTACACAAACTTGCCTCTACTCTTTAATACACTCCTGAACACACTCTGCTTAGAGCGTAAAGTATTTTAAGGGGGGTTAACTAAATAAAAGAATATCCACAGGGACTATCTCGGCAATTTGTCAGACCCTTGGCAACAAATTGAATCCTTTTCGGCAAATGAATCTAATCAAATTAAAAGTGCGCTATATCAACACTTGCGACGCTCTGCATAAATCACAATAAAACTGGGTATAAGCGAGTAAAAGAGTTAGCGCTATGAGACATGAAGAAGGCTCGCCGGCATTACAAAATACAGGGCATTTGCCAGTCGAGACTAAGTTGTTGTTGCCAGTGGTCTGAAATCAAATGCAAAAAATAATTAAATGATAAACTAATCTAAGGCCTTAAATAAGCACCACAACAAGGACACAGGCGCAGGATACAAAACTGTTAGACTTGGTGTGGTTAGAGGTAATATTCATACAGTGAGTGGGCTTAGACAGCTCCCCTTTTGGCCATGTGTAAATAATTATTATTTTTCCAAGCTATAAATCTGCTTACAAAATATTTTCATACACTTTCTCCCGCCAAGGACTGCAAAATTGGCAGCGGGAAGTTTGTGCAGCTGCCAGCTTTGGCAATGATATACAGTTTTTAATTATAAAACATACAAGCAGACTAATAAAAAGGCGCACTGTTGGGTACTGTAGTATTTAGACTTTGATTCTTCATAATATATAATTATAGTTACAGCAGCACACAAGACCCAGCTTTAATTTCTATTGCTCAACCTGTCAGCTATACGAGTCCCCAAATAGTTTGGTTTCAAAATGTTCAAATTGTTTTGCGCTTTTTGTTTGCTTTTGGCCCAAAAGGAGCACCTGGCCCGTAAGCAGGCAGTGACCGGGCTGTGGGTTTGGCATGCCTTTATAGTTTTTCTATTCGACACTATTGGATCCCAAAAAATGTGTATTGTAGTTGGAAAATGCCACATGTCCGAGACAAGGATTTCCCCCTTTACGACTAAAAGGAAACATTGTGGATTTCTCATTATGTGTTTGTAGTTTGAGTAATTTGCTTTTAAGCGGTTTTTAATATCAAAGTGCGATTGCCAACACTATTGTTCAAATATATTATTACATCTAAAATAAATTACAGGAATACCACACGGAAATACGTTGAAAATCTGTTTAAAATTGTTATGGCATATTTATGCAAAATATGTTGGTTTTTTTTTTCAAAACTGCTGAATAAAGGTAAAAAGAAATGGAAATTATTCCTCACGCACCGTAACAGTCATAAAAGCAGAACATTTGAACATTTAAAAGCTGCTATTCCCGAGCATAATGGGATTAGAGACCCAACCCACCCGGAAAAAAGTAAAGAAGTCATCAAAATGTAACTCAAGACATTTACCGCGACGGGGTGCGACTAATTCCTGTCCTGTCCACGGCAGCTCTTGTCAACTTTCTTTTGGCCATCCTCATTTCTTTCGATTTGTTACACTCTCTTCCCCATTTTGTAGATTTCGTGGGCTTTGCAAGGATGTCTAGAGCTCATTAGGTGGACTTTGCAGTTAGTAAGGGAAATGCAACGAAATTGTACATGAAATGTCAAAAAAGGTAAAAATTTTTTGCTTTTAACTTTTATGTTCTTGATTTTAGAATAGGGGTTGGTAGCATCTTTTAGACATTACTTAAAAATGTTGGCAAGCAGCTGAGCCAAAAGTACAATTACCATGAATATTAAGCCACAATAACTGAAGCTAAAGTTGGAGTTAAAATTGGCCGAAACGCAGCTGGGTCTACTCTAACAAGGTAAGTGGAGTTTCGGGTAAAACTTTTGGGTGAGTTTAGCTCTACGAAATGCATTTTTAATAAAATTTATGATTGCTACCATTAGTAAATATGAAATTGAAATTAAAGTCAAGTAACTTCGCTTCGTTAAAGGTAAGGCTTTTGTTAAAATATCTGATATCGATTCGCAGTTTAGCTAATAAAATGATGTCCCTAGAGAAATGTACATTCACTTGATTGCTAACATAAACCTGTGAATCTAGATTGAGTACTGAATCCATCATCCATACATCCATCCCCCTTTCAATCAGAAGCTGCAGCATGTTAGCTTCCCATTACATACGCACTTAACTCGATTTTTCTTTGTCCGTCCGCTCGACCTAAGTTCAAGTGCTGGCAACCAAATTGAATTTAAATTCAATTTGAACTTTTCAATTTCGACAGTCGAGCTGCCTTGGAGTACAACAGACAATTTCCACATTTCGAATGCGTAAAATATAATGAAAATTATGAGCAATCCGAAAAAAAAATGAAATGAAAATGAAATTTTACAAACCAAATTGTTCATGCACTTTTAAACATCACTTTCTGCGCATCAGCAAACAGTTGGACAGATGAAAAACTCGATTCAGAAAAAAAATATTCTATATTAAAATTGAATTTTTTGTTTCTGGTTCGTTTATAACGGTCTAAAAGGTGTCGGATTTAACGGTTACTGGCTTAGTTATGGCAGCTACAACTTTAATCAGACAGCGAGGGACTAAACTCTATTACTGTATGCCGCAACTTTTATGAGTCACTTGCCGAGTTGATGACGTGCACGAACATGAACAGCAGTGTACACTGTACACCGTACATCGTACACCGTACACTGTGCTCTGTGCAGGTACCACGTTCCACAATGTTGACCAAACATAAAAAGACGCCAATGAAAATGATGTCCAAGAGTGTTCTACGTACTACGTACTTCGAGTCCTTTTGTATTTAGCTGTCAATCGAGGTGCAGACAGATTTACAACAGGAGAAGGAGTAAAAGTGGTAGTAGGAGTAGGAGTAGAGGCAGAAATACAGACACATATGCCAGGCTGTATACCCAAACCAAGCAAAACCAAACACAGCCGGCCAGCAATTATTATTTAACAAATTGTTATTTATGAAGCAATTTACAAAATGTTTTTACTCCAAACGACTTTTTCACATGTCCTCGCTGGAGGCGGCAAACCTCCACTCGGAGTTCTGAGCCTTGTACAAACATTGCACAGAGTGCACGGACTGCAGAGTGCAGAGTTCAGAGTGCAGAGTGCATTGCAGTCAAAATAGCGTTACAGGCATTTCACATATTGCAATTGATATTGCAACGACCAAAAATTGCCATGAATACTCATATATGTTGCTCCCATACTTACATACATATATATGAAAGTAAACTCGCTTCAGCTGGAAAAAAGGGACGAATCAAAGCAAAAGGCTGCCGTGCAATGTCCCACAAATGTTTATAATTTTATTGAACAATTAATTAAATGCGGCAAAACGTTTTGCCATTCCCAAACCCGAAACCCAATATCCCTCTCTGACCATTTTGGAATGACACTGCCGACTACCAACTGCCGACAGCTGCAGATGACAATGTGTTGCATTGCGCCTGCAAGTATGCAACACAATATTAAATTACAACAAAGTACCTCAATCCACTGTGGTTTTTGCACACTGTGCACTCTGGCACGTGGATATTATTGCAATTCTAAGAGATGGAGGCCTACATTTCCAAAATTTCGTGAACTAAAGTAATGAAATTTCTGAAACAAAAGCTGAGTAATTATTAACAAAAAAAAAGATAATTTTAGGTATAGAAAAAGTTTTCTTAATTTTTGGAAAGAATATCAAATACATCTTCGACATTTAAAAAGGTATATGGACATACATTTCTTTTTTCATTACTTTTATCATTTACATTATTAATATAGTTGGAGACTGAGATTTAATTATCTTTAAAACCATTGGAATATTCGTATGAATTATCACAGAGGATAGGTATTTGGGTATATTCAAAAAGCCAAAGTCACAACCCCAGATGGACACACAGAGGGTGATTTGCATTCAAATACAAAAAAGAAAGTTTTCACGGTTTTGGCACGCCCTTTTTTTATAGTCCTATATGCAGTGCTATTTAGCGGACTCGTTGACTTGAGCAAATACAAATTTACATTTCGCTGTCATAAACACTTTTAAATTTGAATTTCATTTTGCTTGATACATGGAATGTAGGGTGTGCTAGCTTTGTGTAAATGCACACAATAGTCAATTTGATTGAATGAGAAACACGATATTGATAGTATATGTAAGGTTATTTTAAAGTTGAGCACACTCAACGCAGGCACTCTCTTTTTGTTTTTTCAACGCATGCACATGCAAATTGAAATTGATGCCAAGGTAAACATTACGAAAACTCAAACAGAGGTTCGGTTTTTTTTAGGTTTTATTATTATTATTTTCCTTTTAAGACTCACACTCTCTTGTCGAGTATGGGGAAAGTCCAGACAATTGGGTTGACATCTTGACTGGCTACTACACTCGATACGATTCAAGCTTGTTCAGCACTTCTGCTCCAAGAGGGGCGCAACAGTCGAGTGTGCTTCACTGCCAGCTACCAGATGGAAAGCTGTTAGTTAACCTCAGCACTCGTATTTGAAAATTTATTGCTGCTTTTGATATCCGATAAAATATATTGATTCTAACATAAAGGTCAGTGTTCAAAAGAGACTGGGATGGTTTTGTGACTTGTTGCTGTGGTTTATTTATCCCACTAACAACCTAACACCTTGACTCCACTACTTACGCCTTTTTTTTTGGAATTTTCCCTTTTTTGGGGGAAGCACAATTGAAATTCGACTTTTCTTTTGTAGTGGACACTTGTTGCTCTTCTCTTTTTGTATGGAGACAGTTGCCTTTTCTTTGATTTGAAAGGTTAGCAACGCTTTTATTCCTAGTTTTTTGGTGGTTGTTCAGCTCAAAAATATATTCTATACTGAAGCTCTTTCAGCCCTATCTGAAAGCAAAAGCGTCGCTTAAAAAAAGGGACGTTTAGTGTGGAAAAAAGTAAATCGTTTGAGCAGGGTGTGTGTGTGTGTTTGTCACCCTTATTGTTTTTGTTAAATTTTGCAGAAAGTTCCCGTTGCCAGCAGCACCCACCTCGAGTTTGTTTATATGATGGTTTGGTGGTTTCTCTACCAGTTTTTTTTTATTTTAGCCTTTCGGGTATTTAAACTAAGCGGATTGTGTGTGTGTGCGAGTGTGTGTGACATGAGTGGGTGTTAAGTGGCTCTGTCACTTGCCAGTTAGCCCGGATAAGTGTGGGAAAATGCCAATGCTACGAGAGAGCACTACGAAAGCACTACAATTACACGGCATTTGCTGCTAGGTAAAAGTACGAACATCACTCGAACTTTTCGTACTTTATCAATTTTCACTTAGTTCAACTTGGAAATTGCTTTTTCGAATCAAATGCGAATTAGTGAGAAATCTCATAAAATTAATCAGTTTTTGCCCCAGTCGGAAAACGAGCATTCAACCCATGCAATTAATCTATCTTAATTGACTCAAACTCAATACTCAATGTGGAATCCAATTGCAGTCCGCAAAACTTCCGAGTAGGCAATAAATCGTTTGCTGTTGTTGTTGCTGTTGCTCCTGTTATTGCTGCTGTTAATTTGCAATTCCGATTTCAATTTCAACAAAATTTTTGCACCGACAAATATGCTCGAGGGGATTTGCCGACTTCCAACTGGTTTTTGGAGTTGGTGTTAGAGTTTGGGTTCCAAACCGCAAACAGTCGACGTGTTTGGTCAGCATAGCCGCCAGTCATGTGTACGTATGCAAGTGGTTTCCGTGTCCGTAGTCTGTAGTCCCTTCTCCGGTTTGTCCGTCTGTGCGTACGTTTGAAAGCCATTCATTTGTCCAATCATTCAACCGGAAGCTATACCGTTTGACACACATATACCTCATGGCCCTGCCCCCTACTGCCTTGTCCCTGTTCCCTGCTCCCCCTCGTCTCTGGTGTCACATAAAACACCCGCACTCGGACACTTTCATGACACATGCAAATTTCCAGCTGCTTCGCATCCCCACACAGTCCAACTCAATCTCCATTCTAGAATCAGATTCGTGTGGGGGGTGTGAGGGGATAGCTCCATCCACAAACATATATCACAACATATCGGATCACATCCTATCACATCCTGTGTTATGTGAAACGCGTTTGCCGCTGTGCGCCACTTAATTCATTTGATGCCGTAATTTGGCAATTTCTCGCAGATTTCAGTCTGACATTCGGATTTGATCAATTAATTTGAATAACACCGGTCATTTATCATGTCGCTGGCAAGGGTTGTACTCCACAGAGAGAAAGTGGCCAGAGTCTATTAAGTCGATACCTTGTGTATTTTGAGCTTCGGGAATTCTCAATGTTTCAATTGTTAAATTTACAGCACAGAAAGTAAAGAACAAAAGCTACTAACAAACTTACCTACAGCACTACCCCATTATCATTTAGGGCTCACGATAATCAATCAGTTAGTTAGTCAGTCAGTCGGTGGGGATACGTATTTCTACATAAACTAAGATGAACATCTGAAATACATTTTCTTCCCCTACAGAATTTCCCCTTATACATCGCTCTGAGATGATTGTGCAGCAAGGACAGCAACCATTGTCACAAATAATGATAATAAATGATAGATAAAATGCTGAAATTATGTTTTTTAATAAAAACAACAATACTTTATGACAGAACATCGCCCACCCTTCTGCACAAATGCTTTTCATATATTTTCCTTGGCATTTTTCTTGACGTTCTTTCATTTTTTTTTTTTTTGAACCCCAACCAGAAACGTAAAAAATAAGCTTAATAAGCGGAACAACAAAGAAATAAGCCAAAGACACGAACGCTTAGATAAATGAATGAATGAATGAATACAGGAGCACAACTTGTGCCTCGTCTCAGACAGACACATACTTTACATACTTCCCCAACATTTGGAATTTGAATTCGAGTAACAGGCGTGAAGCAGAAAGAAAACCGCAACAGCAACAGCAACAACGGCAACTGCCAAATTTAAAGGACAAAATTCGAAAAAAAAAAAAAAAATATATAAATGACTTTTTATGTTGATTTCATGGACGCAGCTGTTCAAGCAATGTCTTTGTACTCATAATTTATTATGCTTTAGCGTTATTTTATGAACTTTATATATACAAATTTATAAGTAATCCAGCAGAACAAAAGACAGTGTTATAGACAGACTGCAGAGTTGGTAACACAGCAAATCAATACATATGTTATCATAATTTTGAAACTAGTTACCTGTGAAACTTAACTAGAAGAGCTAGAACTATTTAAATTGATTATAATTCTATATATCATTTCACACTTATTCATATCGGAGCTAATTTCCTTTTATTTAATATACCAACGGAAATATCTACTTAGCTTTTTTGTTTAAATCCGTTTTTTTTTTCAGTAATTCCTTTATTAGCGATCAAATACCAATTCCAAACAACCAATCTGACGAAAGGTAAAATAATACAGGGTTGTATATTTCCGAGTAAAGCACTTTGATTTGAGCCTGACAATATATGTTAGAAATATACTTCGATAAAAGAAAAAAAATTCATACACATTTAAGCTTTTTATTGGCTCAAGAAGCAGGAGAATCTTTTGAATTTGACAGCCTTTGTCTGGGTATTAAACCCTGTGAGTTACAGGGTATTCTATGGACGACACTCAGTGCAGCTAGCTGCTAGTAACCTGTGGTCCGTGTGAAAATCTTTGCCTTTACTATCATTTGGGATTTGGGGCTTGAAAGCATTGAAAGATGTGATAAGAAATACATTGAGCATTGAGCATTTTATTTTCCACTTTGCTTGTATTTATTTAAATTCGTACTTGGGCAATATGGATGCGATGATATGGACCATGATAGCACAACGAGTCCATGAACTGTGGCTTATCGCTGGCTCAGCTTATTTGCACAGGCGATTGCTGAAAACCAATCAGCGTAAAATTGAAACCAGCACAACAGGACATGCAAAAACGTAAACAGGGATCAGTTCTATATGTATGGTGTATAGATTTGGGTGGGTTTTACAGAGCGTGTGCCGGGGCATAATAATAAAAACCAAATAAATGTGAAGTGAGCCACACACACAGGCACCGTGAAAGTCACTCAATGTTTTGCCAACTTATGGGCGACGAAATATGAATTTTCAAATTAAACACACCGCTGGGATATTTGGGGATGGGCAGAGGTATGGGGATGGGGATGAGTTCAGAAGTTGACTGACTAACGCTTACATAAACATCGATTGATTGACGCGCGATTTGACACGTGGAAAATGCATAAAAAACGCTTAGGCTGCCATCTGTAATTGTTGCAACAAACAACCCTCGGGTTGGCCAGGATTTACAGTATACGCGGGATACTTTGGATGCGCTGATTCCACTCCCACTGCGACATTCAAATTTCGTATGCAAATGGAGAACTCTCTCTGGCAAAGCGGGAAAACCACGTTGTTAAGCGTGAAATTTGTTTTCCACTCTTTAGCGGGGAGTTTGTCTTCGGTTGACACACATTCAAATCGAATTTTAGCTGCAAAGTCATAAGAAAATATTTGAACAAAAGACAGCGGAACCGGAAAAAAAAACGAGATGAACTCTACTCTTATTTTTTATCATTGGGGTGTCTGTCTCATTTCGATTTGACGCCGTTTTCCTTTTGGCACATTATGCAAAATGAACATGCAAATAAGGTTTGCAGTTAATAAAATTGGTGTACAACAGTTGTTTTGCTGGAGATTGCTACAACACCCCAGGATGCGAGACGACCCCTCCATATGCCACTTTTGGGTACAATTATATGCAATTTTAATTTGATTGCCCAACGATTTTTGTCAAAATGTTGTTAAGCTAACTTGATAAGCTCTTTAAATGATGGGCAAAATCGCTGTAAGTGGATATTTAAAATATTCAAATATTTTAGAAAAGTTGAATATAGAAAACAAAAATAAATGTAGTATATATCAATATGCATTGTACATATGTATACTTATAGTGCTTTACAGTTCGGAAAGCATAGCGTATTTAGTTAGGTTTTTAATGCATTTTTAGCCAACCAACTATATGAATATTATTTACTTTTTTGAAATGCAATATTTTATTTGCATGAAAACAGTATTTTATTTGTTTAATTCATCAACACCTATTTAAATTTATTAATTTTAACTAAGTGTTATGTGTAGTATAAAGTTTTTTAAATATATAAGTAAATATTTTAAAAATATTTATAAATTTAAATTAAAAACCTTTTGTTAAGTTTCATTTTAATTCTGAGAGTATAAATATTGAGTAACTCGCTATACAACATTGTTGAAAGGAATACAACATTATTAAAAATTTAAGTGTTGCCAATTTGATGTTAGTATCAGGGCAACAAAAGGCGAATGTAATGCGATACGCAAAGTCAAATGGGAATGAGAATAAAGACACATGCCACTGTCGACATGCCACTTATAACAATGGTAATGATTTTTGCATAATTTATTCGATGATTATTAGAAAGTCTGTGCAACTGGGGAGACCGTTTTTAAGTGCGCAACTTAGAGACCCTTTGGAACCCCCGTCAGTGCCCCGTTGGACCCCATATCTCAGCAGTGAATGTCACATTTTATTGCAATTAGAATATTTCGCATACAAGAAAAGGAGCAGAAAGCGTTGTTCAGTTGTTCGGTTGTTCAGTTGCTCTGGTTTCGTGTGTTTGAGCATATTCCTTGGATTTAATTTCATTGCTGGCAAAAGTGATTATGTCCTGTGTGAGGTGCACCTTTTTCAACTCGACTTGAATTGTGTCCCCAGTGGCCTCCGTAGCCAGCTGCCTCCCATCTCCACCTTCGTCTACAGCACATCAAGAGAACTCTTTGCACATGGTGCTGCCATGAAGTGGTTGCTTCGTTCAGTTGCTCAGTTGCTCAGTTTTATTTCGACTTCAATCATATTTCATGCGCTTCTCTTCCCTGTCGTCTTCTGGTTTATGTTTATTGTTTTTGCCAGCTTTTTCGCCGTGTGCCGTGCACTCTCACACACACAAGCACACACACTGCGACATAATCAAAAAAGGTAATCAACATAAACTTGAACGTTGACAGCGATGTTGTCAACTCCAAGTGCGACTACATCTCTCCAATTCTCATTACAGTTTGCCGTCTCTCGTTTCTCTGCCATCGTCTCGACCCTCTTGGCCTCTGCTCGTGGCCATAAGCTTATGGCTTAGCGTCGTTTGAGCCGCTTGTCTCATTCACAAATGAATTAAGTGCCAAAAGCACAACTGCGACACCGAATTGATGTCGAGACTGGTTTAATGGATAACTAGATTCTTGTGTGAGTAACGCTTTCGAATTACCATAAGTAGCGTGCACCTTTGCCTTTTCTCAAAATTTAAGAAATTTTTTAATATTTCGAGATTTTTCCACATACGAAAATTATGTTAAGTTTTTAACTTAAATATACATTTACCAAATCATTTAAATTTCCACTCTGAATTCATTTCTATTATCCTAATATCTTCTTCATATTGTGCTACACATATGTGTGTGTGCGTATGCGTGTGTGTGTGTGTGTGTGTAAAATGCAAATTGATTAATCAACTCATTCGGTTGTGTACTTGCGTTTTGTGTTTCATCAAGCAGAAGAATTCAATTATTCAATAGACGAAAACAACATCAAGGTGGCATAGAGGGACTGGATTGAATTGCTTTAGCTAGCATTATTTCCCTCTATTTTTTTCTAGGGAATTGTTTTGAAGGCAGGCTGTTATATGTGGTATAAACTTTTATTAATTAGTTTTAATTTGATTGTTTTTTTGTGCAGTCCAATTGTAAAAAGTTTGTTTTCTATATAAGTATACTCTGCATTGATTTTTTGCCTCTGCAGAACTCATTATAATGAAGACCTCAAGGCATGTCTCGAAATCAAAACAAACACTTATTATCACTCATCAATGGAAGCCAGTAGATACCATTACGGTCAGAGAGATTCATTCCATCAATTCTTACTCCTGCATGTCCATACATACCCATACGCATTGTGGTCTACACTGGCTACACTTAATTAAATCATAAATAAGCATCAAGCGACGCATCGACAATAAAACAAACATAAAAACAAGCAAGTGGTAATGCCCTCAGACTTGCAAGGCAGCCCAAAAACAACCACAAACAGAAAATTGTGCACTCAAATGACCGAAACGCATTTAAAATTGCATTTAATTAAATCAATTCTCGTGCAGTTTCCCATTACAAAAGCCGTTGCATACTTTTGGGATTTGGGGGAATTTCGGTTACGGTGCAATACACTAGCATAATACGATAGATCTTAGCTATTAGACAAAACTGGAGACAATTAGAGAGTTGTTATATGCTTTCATGTATTTCTTGGCAGTTAAGGAACTTGTTTTAATAACGTCACTATTTTTCGGAATATTTATATTTAGTCTAGCTAAGATTTTTCATAACTAAACAAAAGAATTTATCTCTTTAAATGAGTGGGAACTAATTATTTGATGCTTGAAGTCAGAAAATATT
Organism: Drosophila tripunctata; assembly: GCA_035047385.1. Taxonomy (NCBI): domain Eukaryota; kingdom Metazoa; phylum Arthropoda; class Insecta; order Diptera; family Drosophilidae; genus Drosophila; species Drosophila tripunctata. The sequence continues at coordinate 646,104 of JAWNPS010000187.1, read as the reverse complement.
AATCAAATTATATTAGAAATAAAAATTTAATGGAAAACAACTCCTTAAATAAATACAAGTTCTTATAGATACTAATTTTTATTCAAATATTTCGGAACGTTTAAAAACAAATAAAATTTAGTTATAATTATAATAGCTTTTCTACAGTTTTATTCGTTCATTTTTTATTAAATTATTTACTAAAGCGCAAAAAATAACTACAAAAACGTTTACTTAGTGTAACAACTCGTCGGTGCATAGATTTTAGCATTGATATCTTGTTGATTTTGACAAAACAGGTTGACGTTGCGACTCCATCCATTAGAATGCATGCAAATGCATAGAATATGATATGGTTTAGCATTAGGGATGAGGCAACAACTGGGTAGCAGCTCTGTCTATGGGAGTGATAATGAAGTGATGAGAGTATGATAATTATGACAATGTTACAGCTGAATATGTCTCCTTTATCGAACATTGACCGGTGCACTGCTTTTGGTCACAATGTTTATTTTAATTACTGAAATTGCATTCGAGTGCCAACTGCCAACTGCCAAATGGCATACGGTAAACGGTAAATGGCAAATGGCTATAAAGCTGTATAACGTTCCCATTCTTAGCTCATCTATGGATACAACTCTCACAACTCTTGTTATGTTAACATTCACAACACTCTTGTTGTTGTTGCTGCTGCTGTTGTTGTATTGCATTGTTGGAACGACCGCTGACATGGTTGCTTTCATTTGACTTTGCGTTTGCTTTTGCGTTTGGTCGGGTTAGCTTTGCTTTTGCGCCATTTGCCTTCGGCCCTAAATCGTGTATGTGAGTCTTCCCCACACACACATGCACTCTGTAGTACACTGTTCAAAATGTGTTTAAATTTAAGATAATCCAATTATGTTAATTAATAAGTTTCTTAAAGTTGAGATCCTAAGCTGGATTGAAATATCTCATTAAACAAAAGCAATGCAAAATCTAATAGATTGAGTTTAATGAAAATATATATTAAGAAGTTAAGAAATTGTTTATTTTAAGGTTACTATGGCTTAGAAATTAATTGTGTATATTTATCAAATCAAATAAAATATATAAAGAAAGTTATTCGGATTGGGTTCGCTTATAAGAGTCGACATTCTAGTAAGTTTGGTTGATGCTCCAGTTAGGGTTGTTTGAATCAATAAAAAAAATTAAAATTATAATGAATATAGATTTAATTTTTAACAGTGTATGTATCAACGTTTGTTCAGTTAAAATGCCGCCCCGAAATGGCCGGGGCAATTGTTATGAGTGTCATCATCAGCAGCAGCAGCAGCATCGACGGTTAGAGGCCACATTATCGATGCAAGCGCTCCTCTATTCAGGGAGTAGGAGAGGTGACTGCATTTCCACAATTTGATGTCCACATGGAGTCTGTTGTTGGTCAGCGACCGCGCGCTTTATGCAAACACTTGGCAAACAGAAATGAAAGCATAATATTGAGCTCTCTCACTCTCCTCCTCCATGATACTGATGGGCAGGAGCGAGATGCTATATGCTATATATGGTTACTGGTAACTGGTTTGCTGGCTATGCAGTTTACATTTTCCTGTTCAAAGTGTGCACTGTCTATAAAGTGCACTTGTTTAAGTTGCAAGACATTAAAACTTCATCAAAATCAGAAATCGAAGTTTATGTTAAAGTTAATTATTCTTTTTAAAACAAGTTGCGAGAACTTTTTACCAATTTCGCCTGAATGCATATGTATTATTATAATGGAAATGAAACTTACCTCATGTGTGTATACATATATAGCATAGTATTGAATTTGCCGCTGCTAACCGGGCGTATGAGTAATAAATTCATAAGTCCTCCAAAAAGCAAATGGGGTACCGCGGCAGTCAAAAAAGACGTTGGCAACGGCACGTAATCAGTGAATAACTTAGTTATAAGAAAATAATTTTTCGCCAAACATTAAAAAAAGGAGCAAAGCGAAAAAGACAGCCGCTCCCCATGGCCATGGTGGTGGTTTAGAGCCGCAACAATAATAGACAAAAATCACAGCAGAGCTGAGAACGAAGAAGACGACAACGGCGACGTCGACGACGACGATGAAGATGCCTGGCGTCATGTAAATAAGAATTATGAAAATAATAATGGAAAAAGGATTAAGACGCCCGCATACGGCAAAATTTCCACAAGACTCCACCCAACTCCTCCACCTTGTGCTCAAAAAAAGCGGGTGGTTGGGTTTCTGGTTTTTCAGACATGAAAAGCACCGCGTAATTGTAGTCAAGCTATAAGTTATGTGAACTGCTGTACAAAACATACCCAGTAGAAATATTTAGGATTTTATGTGCACTACTTAAAACTGGGAAATTATAAAGTTTTTTGAAGCTTAAATAAAACTGAAATCATTAAATAACTCTCATAAGTTTTCAAATTTAATCAAAATCGTACTTCAAAATTCTGCAAATCATATTTTTTTAAATCATAAAAAATACTTGAATAACATGCGATCAACTACTTTAGCTAGAACCACTTGAGGATTAAAATATAAATTAAATATATAAATAAAATATAAATAAAAAATTAAATATAATATAATATATATCGCTTGCATTAGTAGCAAAAGTTTCTGTATTAACAACTTTACATAAAAAAGATTACAATTGTTAAATTTAACAATTTTTTCCATTATTTAAACCCAATATCATTATTATTGCTAGAATAATCTCCTATATGTATTCCACATTTTGATGTCCAACATACCCATTGTTATCACGCCTAAGGCACTGACAGGCGAAAACGTTGTCGTTGTTCGCTGTAAAAGGTTATGATGCTTGGCGTGTGTGCGCACCGCAGGTTGTCAACGGCAAAAGAGGTGCATGGGAGGACAAAGTAGTAAGGGGCTTCTAAGACCCTGAACGAGAAGATGTAGTCGCATATAATTATGGCATTTTTACACAGTGGATATGTGCGTTACCTTCTCATAAATTTAATTACTTTCGCTCTCGCACATGAAATATTGAAATACTGTCGAGCACTGAAGGTTGTACAACTTGTCGGTTGTAGGTTTTTCTGGTGCCATCTTAGAGGTTAGAAACTTGCTGCATTTTAAATAGCGAGAGAGAAAAAACCAAGAGCGTCGACGACACCTGCTTGATTTATCGCCAAAAACGCGACAATTTCCCAAAGCGCTAAACCCCCATGCCGCACCTTTGCAGCCCGAATCACCCTGTCAGCGACACCACAAGAGGTTGTTAACATTTAAGACGGTCTTTTTTTTTAAATACCTCGCACTAATTGAGAATAGAAATTGTGTGTATGCACAGTGCAGTAGAATAGAGTACACTTTCTAAATTTCTAATTACTTTATGATAAAAATATTTTTATGTTTTATCAAATCGCATTTTAAGAATCTTAAAATAAATGCAACATATTTTCTAACTAGTTTACAGGGTACTTAACAGTCGCAGTGTCTCTAGTGCAGCACTCCCACTTGTTTTGGTTTAATTTCAATTTTCTACTTGACAAACGACGTCCCTCAATTTGTCTGTGTGGTGGTGTCCTTGTTAGCCCCATGAATATGCCAGGTAGTTGTTACACTGAGAGATTCCGCTTATTTTGTACTGTGTACTATGTGGTGTGTAATTGTCTAGTTATTGTTGCTGTTACTGCTAAAAATTAATTTTTATTTATGAGACTTTTCCCACTCGACTCGCGAGACGCGCCCCAAAAGGTGCCAAATGGGGCAATTACACAGCAGCATCCCCAGCAATCGTACAGACTCCGACTCCGACTTAGACAACAATAAAGACAATGCCATTGCCATGAAGTAATTATATTTCATAGGAAATTTATTGCATTTCCCATTTTTATTTTCACGCCATGCACGGCGGCAAAAGACCGAGAAAAGTTTTCTTTGCCGAATCTTTTTCTACATTCTGTGAATTATATGAGGCAGAAATTAATTAAAAACAAGCAACAATGCCACAATGTCTTCTTTCTGCTGGGTACTTAAGAACCCCGAATACCCAACTCAATTGTTACATTTTATTTGTAATTACATATGTCTTTTTGGAACGCTGAACGTTGAAAGATGGGGATTATTTCTTATCGTTAAAAGTTGTCAGGTATATAGAGTTATTATAGGTAAGCTACGATGCTGTTATTAAATATTACTTAATATATTCTCTTAATTCCTGATTTCATATGGTATTAAGCTTAACGCACATTCACACATTATATTGTAGATCTCCAACCTATGCAGTTGTGAATAAATTTTAACAACCCAATGCACAGTTTTTATAACCAAAAGATAAATATCAAATGTGACTTTTTGACTGTGCCATAAAAATTGATAGAATATGCTTTCACACATGAAATGCATACCCTGTACCTGTAGTGCTGCCTAAAAGGGTATATTAACAAACATACAAATTGAAATGAAAAGTCCACTTATGACCGTAAAATTTGAGATGCAAAGTTTGAAGAAAAAGATTACTTCTCTTTTGGGTTTAGGGTATTCCCCAGCTGGCAGATCTAGTCTTCTTGTTTCAGTTAAAATTTCAATAATTCAAAAAAGAAAAAAGACTCCTCACAGAGGGTTGTTCAATGTAATCGTGGGGTAAGCGTTACCTTTTGACGTACTTAATCTGTCAATAAAAGTAAATCAAAGTCAACCCCCGAACCAATAAGCGCATCACTTCAAGAGGCATTTCCTGTTTTAAATTGAGGTAGCATCCATATGACATGTGTGAATTTGCCGATATAGATATGGATATGGGATTCGGGATATGGGATACGGCGGCATACTCGTATGGCAAATTCTTTGCACAGTTTTCTCTCAGTTTTTTTTATTTTTTTGGGCATCAATAAATTTGCCTTGTCTTTCGGTTGGGAGAATTCCATTCACTTCTATCTTTCTGTTCGCAATGTGTGCTGAAAAGTGTAATTTTAAAAAGTCATAATCGGAGATAAGTGCGGTCTCATTGCCCAAGCAAATGCCACAGAAAGCTATTCATTACAGGCGATGGGACCGACAAGGGCGGTTATATATTTGTTATAGTATCGTATATAACACACATAGTCGTATAATATGATATGTATCTCTCTCTCTCTCTCTCTCTCTCTATCTCTTTATTTCTATGTATGTGAGTCTGAGCTTACAATTTTTTTTATGCAATTTTTGCCTATAATCTGCCTCCCCCGCACACCAAATTCGGTTCATTCCGAGTCCATTGTTGTATGCCATGATATATGTGCATAGGTATTAAACGTTATTGAAAAAACTGCTGACAAAAGAAGTATAAATATTTACCCAAAATACTACTATTTGTGAAATCAGCCAATGGGGAGAAATCTCCAGCGATTAGCATTGTCAAGAACTCCTGTTAAATGCAAATTATTGCTCTTTGATGTTGAAAAGGATTTTGCAAAGCAATTTGTGATACCGAAGTCTTGACTTAAGTCTCGAATATATTAATTAAAAAGAGCATTGTTGACTGACAACAAACTAAGTTAATTTATTGTCTTTTCTGTTTCAAAAGAAAACAAACTCTTTTTGAATCCTTTTTAGTTGCCAATTAATCTCCTATCCGATTTCAGAAACAAACACATCTAACTCATTTCCAATTCAAGAACTAAGCCAAAAGCACACTTATAATCCCATTTGAAAATTCATGTAGTTTGTAGCGAATGTACACATATTATTATCGATTTAATTATAAATTAATAATTTAACACATTTCTGAAAAAATAATGAACCTAATGAAACGGCTGCCATGCAGACACTGGATTTCTAATGTTCATTTAAATTAAAATCCATGTGTGTGCGCTTCACTCATTTAATCTTAATGAAAAACCGGTTATTCGGGTTTTTGTTTTCGGGTTTTGCTGGAAAGATTCTCGGATTTATTGCCAAGGCCGAAGGATATGTGTGGATCCTTGGCTGGAAACATTTATTTAGTATTCATCATATTTCTGATTTATTCAGTCCAAATGGGCAAACGTATTTATGCTTATAATTACCCCACAAAACTTAACCTTAAAACATACGAACACACGCCCATTCATAATGGAAAGAATACTCAACCTCAAGCTTCATAGGGGTTGGAAGGGAAAAGCGAGGCGTTTATTTTACTCATAATTTCATGTGTAAATTTACTCCGTTGGGATTAGATTAGAATAAAATATATGTTGAGCAGGAAAGTGTTACAGACAATACAAATTGTAAAACAAACACATGATTATTTCAAGTTTAAATTCTGAATATAGTGTATTCAAATTCATCGCTAAGTTTAGTCAAAGCTTTTAAATTGTTATCTTTAATTACCCATTCCCAATTGCTTGTTTTTGCTGTTATACATTTATTTGAAATTTGAAATAAATTTAAACTCTTTACATGCGGAAACCTGGATGAAAAGGCGCTTTGATATTCAAATGCCGCTTAAAAGTTTTATTTTGCCGCTTTCGCAACTAATTTTCACATTTTATGCATAATTCAAGAGTGCCAGCCATTAGATACTTTGGTCACCTAAGGGTTAAATGAGAGCGGCAATTGGGATGGGGGGAAATCGCGGGATTCACATAGCATATTTCATGGTTTCCTGACCAAATAAATGCAATGAAATTCATCAATTGACTTGATGCGCACGTCGACATCTTTAGAGCCGGCAGCATCATTTGCATATAAATTGGTTTTGAGTGTTCGTGTTCGTTATATTTTTCGGTATATGTATATACTAATATATATATACAGTATTTTTAATCATATTGTTGGCATCTGTTTTAAAAAAAAAAAAGAAAAGCAATTGCAGAACTTGCGCATTGTCGATTTGCTCATTATTAATTGGCGCAATTTGAGCTTAAACGATTTGGCAATTCAACATGGCCTGCAGCCGACATCAGCAACACCCATGGTGACAATTATACGTACACGCAAATTGATGCCGAAATATATAGCAGCGTACTGCCCTTAGGCCAATTTTGGCTAGAAAGGTCACCCACTAGATCCAGAGCTTTCACAGCTAGCCAAATACGCTAGAGTCTAAACAAACAGAGTATTTTTAAGTGGGTGAGCTTGATGTGGGTAAACACGACTACATAATGCTCTGCACTCACATTCAGATCCATACGTTTCTCTAAACAATGAGCTCTGAAGATATTACCTTTGCTAAACTCGAAAAAAAGTAAGTCTTAATAGAGAATTAAGTGTATCTAACCCAAATCTCTTCGATTAAACATATGAATAATAACTAAGCTCAATAACTCCCATTCGTTTGAAATTTTTTTTTTTAATAACATACATTTAATGGTTCTATATAAATTTAGGTAGAACACACTAATACAAATATACATATATGTACATGTATATATCTCTGCCGTATAGTTATCATACCCAAATGTGAACACAATTTGAAGTACATCCGCCAAAACTTTCTTCAAAAACAAAACACGGCGCTGACACCAAAAAAAATGCGTTAAAAGCTAAAAGAAAAGAAAAAAAGGAGCATAAGACGCGGTTTTTAACGCACCAAAGTCGCGGGACGCCAGAGGGTAAAACGTTCAGGTTTCGGGGGTTGACATTATTTTTCATGTCGATTCCCAAAAAAGGTCAAATGTCTGCCAGACTTTTGGCGGTTGCTTGTGGTGTTTGTCTTGCTGCTGATTCTTTGCATTTATTTTTTTTTTAAATGTCAAGCAACCTGCCTAGGATTTTTGGCCCTAAGGGCAGGTGATGCTGTTGCGCTTTGTTTCTATTGTCATCAAGTGAAATTGGCTTTTAATGTTGCCGCAGAGATATCTTAAGAATAATTGTTTTGCGTGTTTTTCTTGATTTCTGCGCTGTTCTTTGGCCCCGCAGGTGCGTTTTATTCGAAACCTACGTAATTTTTCCAAAAAAAAATAATGTTTGTTTGGGGTAATACTTTGGAAAGTACTGAAACATCTTGGGAGCTCTTTGCTCAACCAAAAGGGCCGAACTTTGTATACTAACAACACCTGTAGAGACTCATTTCGGAGACTCAATCTGTTGCCATAAAACTTCTCTCCAAGGTTCAATCATTAATATTTAAATTTTCAGTGTCTATTATATTTGATTTAATTGATTTTTAGGTAGCCAAAAATCTACTCAAAAGTTTGAACTGTTTTAAGACTATGTCATACATACGTATTACGTACATAAATGCGTGTAATAAAAACTATCTACTTTTCTTCTATTTATATTTCATATAGTTCCACCCCATTGAAATTGATTTCCGCTTGATACCGAATTCTTGGTCTGGGTTACGAGAATTGTTATCAAGCAGCCAGCGACCCATATAACTGCTTTTAACAGGAGGAGAGGATACTACACTGCAGCTAGCAAGAAAAAAATTACATATTTCAAAATGATGGAATGAAATATACCTATTAAATTAAATCTATAATAGTTTCGAATTATTTCATAACTTAAAGGCTATCTTTAAAAATGCATTTGTTCATTTGCTTAGTTTTTAACCGAGTCTTTGCTATTTAACTCTTGCGAAACTTCACTATACCCTTTCTAAAAATCTGATGGTTACAGGGTAGACAAAAATTTGCAGAAGAACACACACAAAATGAACTCAAAGCGAAAGAAAAACAAAAATTTTAAAAAAAAAGCCAATGTACGCATGAGGGTCCTGAGAGGGTTCGGGGGTGGGTTTCATCCTGTGGTTCAGGGGGTGGGTTCGGTTAGCTCCAAGGCTTGCCGGCGGCTGCAGATAGGCACAATAATTGTATCAAAAGCATATTTTCCATTCTGGTAGAACGAATTTTATGCTTTTTCAATAAACATTAACCGATTTTGGTATTTTTTCATAAAAGAACAACAGCACAAGCATGTGCCTCACAAACAGCAAAAAAAACAAGTGCTAGTGCCTGGATCGAAAACGCACGAGAATTAGATACCCTACAAACAACAATGGAAGAGAATCGAACAACTAACTTAACTCAAGCAAAAAGTAACTCGATACTCTAAACTTGCTAATTGTTACCTACTTACTACTTATTATTTAATTCTTATTACTTGCTATTTGCTACTCGTTAGTCGTTGCTCGTTACTCGCTATTTACAAATCGGTACTATTAACTTGCAAATTATTACCTGCTACTCCTTATTTCCTACTGTAAGTAGATATGAGCTATTCTCTAATTTAAAATTATTTTTAGCTACTCGTTCCTTTTTTTCATTTGTTATTGGATATGAGCTACTCGTTACTTTTAAATCATTACCCGTTAATTGTTACTTGACACAGAACTATATTATCAACATCAATAACTTAGGGTATTTGTCTAGAGTGAATAGAAATATCAAATCGACTACAAAGACAGCCAACGAGTATGCAATGCTTTTTTGCGGCAATCATTCATGCGTTCATTATTTCATAGACTACGAGTTGAGTACGTCGCATGCCACACTCCTCCAAATACATACACACACACACACATATCCATACGCATCAACCGCTTAAATATTTTGCTGTCCATTTTTTGTTCAAATACATATATGCAAACATAAGAGACCCAAGAAGAATGGCAATCAATGAATTGGAAATATTTCCTTCTGTTTACTCTACAAGCTAATACCAATTTTTTTTTTTGTTTTGAGATTATTCTTGTTTTCCCTGAACGCATTCCTACTGTAGCTGGAGCATTTTGGAATTAAGAACAAAACAAATGAAATATTTGGGTAATTACACAAGTCTTTATAGAAATATGAAGCTGTGGTACCTTTGCTGAAATCAGTACTCAGAGCTGCCAAAGTTAATTTAAATGTTATATATCGTTTTTAGTCTATTGAAATTTTCTAGATATCGACTTGATATGTGAAAGTAACTAAGGTAAAAGTTATGTAAACTTGTAAATTATGCAAGAAACTATTTTCCATTATGATAAAGAAAGGAAAATAGAAAAGGAAGGGGGAAAAACGAAACGTTTGTCGTCTTCAAGCTTATGCTGTTGTCCTTATTGGGGAGCTATTTGAAGGCGTAATAGCAAATGCTCCACATAATTATTTCCTCACCATCCGCATTTGGCAGACGTCGCATCGATTTTGTTCTCAAGTTACGCTTGCTTTTGTTTACACAAAAATTATGTTTAATGAGAGACTCGAACCCCCCGCCGCTTTACTACCCCCCTGGTTTTGCCCTTCATCTGGGGTTGAATCGCGGCTGGGCTACAAAAACTGACAATTATAATTACAAGGTCTTAAGTTTTTCGTGAAAATTATTATTTTAATTATGGTTTGGCAGCCAAACGAGGGTTGCAATAAAATTTCATACATACATATATATATGAATACATATATACTACAATATTATTTATGGGCACATCGGGTGTAACACAAGATCATAAATCGCTGAACAATAAACACAGAAATGTCCGAATTTATATCGCTTTATGCGACTGACTGTCTCGAGCATAAAAATCGAAAATCATGTACTGAAAATAACCTAATCAACTGGTCCAATCAGTTTTTATGTATTAACTCTACCCAGAGTCTGTCCAGTGCGAAGTAATCATAACTTTGTCACACACATATAGCACATCGAAGTACGAAGTGAGTTTTATTCTAGCACGTTGATAATTTTTATTTCAGCAATTTCGCATTTACCGCCTGCAAATACTGCTTTAGCCATGATAACTGCTCTGTACTCGTCTTGGCAAATAAAATAAATTTCTGCTAAGAGCGTGAGAGTGGAAATGGGTGTCATAATCATTTATTTAATGTGCCCAACATTTATTATTTCTGCTGACCTTTACCGAAAGCAACACGACAACGACACGAACACTTTGCAAAGGACAATCCACTGATGGTCAAAGTTAGATTGGACACTTGTTCGCTGTGAATCTAATTGAGTTTATCAAGTAACTGCAGAAGCTTCTCTGATTCAAGAACTAGAGCTTGCTGGGTCGTGTTACCTTAGGTCACTTGCTTTCGGTTAATTAAGTACATTTGCTTTGTGTCCTTAAGAAATTAGGCATTTTATACAACCGCTTTTATCTTAAAAATGCTAAAGAGATTTTTCTCTAAAGTTCCGCATACGCACCGACTGAATTTGACCCAACAAAGTTTGCCAAAAGCTTCCTTTCACCACTGGACTACGTCTAACATATTTGCCAAGTCATGCTGCCACCCCTAAATATTTCAAATCAATCAGCTAAGGTTTATCTAAAACTGTTTTTTATATAGACACATAAGCCTGACGAGCTGCATAGCTATTAAAGACGACTTATCGCATAACCCTCGTATGTGTCAGCTGTTTTATATATAATTATCATGTAAAAGTTAACAACTCAATGCTATACATCGGGCATATGAGTACAACCCTCTGCTGTCAGGAATACTTTTTGAAGAATAGACAACTCATTTGGCCAACTTAAAAGAGAGAGACAAGACCATTAATTAAGTGGCTGATTGCAGCTTTAAAACAATTGACATTGACAATACAAGTACTAACTGGATAATTGCAATCCAAAGGCAAAAATAAAACAAAAAACAAAACCACAACCGCATGCTGATGAGACGAGATAGTTAAGTGTGTCATCAGACTCCTTGTTTCATATAATTGAAATGAGAAATGTAAATTTTAGGGCAGTGTTGTAATTTCAGCTAATTTATAGCTAGATACATATATAAAATTTATAATTTTGACAAATTATACTAAAATATTAATTTACAAAATACTTGTTGTTGCACATGGGCATTCTTTGAATTAAAAGTGTTCAATAAATATTAAAAAATTTGTTTTCAATTCATTTTAAAACTGTGTTTTACTGTGACTAGAAACATGTTTTTTTCAATCCTGCTGAAAGTCTGGCAACACTGCAAGTGAGTCAAGCAATAAGAGCTGCTTTTGGGCCATATGCGCAGTTGACCACAATAATATGCCATAAAATTGAATGCCAGCGGCAATATATTGAAATCGAAAAGTGAAGCGTATTGAATGCCAAATTGATATAAAATTGAAATACGATTAGAGCTGGTCAGACAGACAGTCTCAGACAGCAGTAGGAAGTACGCACATATAGCCCCAAGCTAAGGATGTTTGCTAGCTAAATTGTTGCCTGCTTTTAGGCTGCAATTAAATAAACATAAAATGTCAGCGACTTGGCAAATAATTTCAATAACCAAAACACACCACTGAACCGAACTATGGGAACGTTTGTGGTCGTTTTAGAACAAACCGCAGGTGTTGCATACATTTGCCAGCTTTGCATTAATTATGATATGCTTGCTGTATGCAGCAAGGAATTCCTCGAGGGCTGCCAGTGTAGTGTAGGCGGACCGGGCGTGGGAGAAGCAAACTATACGAAAACTGTAGCATACTTATGGGCTGAAGCAATTTTATTGCCATGTGCAGAGGAAGCTGCAGCGTCATTGGCGTCACTTTGTGCTCTCCGCTGGAGTCCTGGGAGCATGCACCGTGTGACCCGTAAACTTTACAATTTCTTTGTTTGGACTTGTACCAACGTAGAGCTAGAGCTTGTAGTTGTAGTTGTTGTTGTCGCAACTTTGTTGCTATTATTATTTTAGTTGGCTCTGTTCTGCCAGCACTACCAGTTTGGCAGCTTTTAGGTTGGCCCAAAGCGGACCGACATATATGGCCACATAAAATGTTATTGCAAAAAACTATTAAATTTCTCCAGGGATGAAAATATGATCAGAAATTTAAATCGATTTATTAAAAGCCACAGTTGTTGTCGTTGCTCCAATGCAAAAGGGTCTACCCACCTGCAGCACCTTTAAACATATGTTGCCAAAAACTTTTCAGCTGCAATATCAAAAGGGTTTTCTACCAACATCATGCAGAAGACTTGTAACTATTTGGCCAAATGGATACAGTGGCTATTACGCATTATTGATGTGTGTTGTTAATTAACTTAAACATTAATACATAGGAACTTTTAATTAATGTTATCTTTAATTCTAAATCAATTCAGTACTTCGAAAATTCACACAAATATGAGAACTAAATGTGAAATGCATTCATAAATACCACTGTGCACAGTTGTCGCACATCAAAACCCAATGACCGTATCCCCAACAGTTCTGACAACTTGAAAAACAAATTTACTATGTACACTTAATGTCTAGACAAAGCCTCCAATTACCTTATCCGATTACACGAAGATTTTCGCTGCAAAGTGTTGGGAACACAGAGAAATGGAGAGTGCGAGTCCTTTTCATTTCCATTTCCAACCAAATGTAACCCGTTGACCCGGCATACCTTTTGCCGCAAAAGAAGTCCTCATGCGCTCGTATTACTGCCGTGTCCCTTTGGTCCCATCTCACATTGTCCTTGTTGACGTCATCAAAAATGTTTCAAATTATTTTGAGCAAAAGAAAAATATTCTCACACCTCTGCCAAGCGAAAAGGAGTAAAAAGCACTTAAGTGCCTTGGACTAGAAATCGGATTTTTAATTGAAGTGCAGTGCGTTGATAGTACAAAAAGTCCTTCAATCCTTCCGTCAGACCTTCAGTCGTTTTGTCAGGCATTGTTTTCGTTGGGAATTTCTCCCCCGAAAATGTTCTTTTTCACCCGGTCGGTCGATGGCAGGTGTAAAGTTAAATCAGAAAATGAAATTAAAATAAAGCAAAGCCAACGTAATGAAGTGGCCAGAAATGCAAAAGGATTAACTTGGCTATCCCCACGGGTTTGTAGACCCTATACGTTGCGCATAATTAGCTGGGCCAAAAAACACATTTTTTTGCATTTTATAAAGGAAAATGCGCTAAAAAATTCATAAGTGCGGCCAAAACGGCCATGGCGTTATATTATACCCCTCACCCTACCTCGCACAGGCAAAATTAGTACCATCCCCACTGTAAGCATTACATAGCTGAGCAACACTGCCCAACATTTTGTCATTTCATAATATAATTTATTAAAATTCTTATTTACAACGTGTTCTCGAAAAGTATCCCAACAGACAAGCAGCTAAATGTTTGAGGTTTCAACTTAAAAAAATTAAACTAAAGGAGTATTTAATTATCAACAAAAAATATGTAATTTCTTCCATTGCTACTTGCCCACTTTTGAATGTATTCAAAAAACATAGGAATAGGTGTATGTGAATCTATACAGAGACCTGGATTGTTCAACCATTTTGTGGCCATTTAATGGATAGACAGACTGTGACCACACTCTGGTCAATAGCCATTTGCATATGGAACGCAATCAAAATGTCAAAATAAACACCACATCAGGTCAAACAGAAACGTCAACAAAACGTCAGACAAACCCTCCGCACGGGCGAAACTAGAGATGGGCGGAATTCACATCAAATATATCGCCCTTTTTGTAGCAGTGTCCGCCTGTCCGTTCTATGTCCGTTTCTATGCGAATTAATCTCTCAGTTTGAAAGGTATTTTGATAAAATTTGGTACAGGTCCGTATTTCATTCATTGTAAATACTGTCAAAGGACTTTAGGTTATTAAATATTTCTATTTTCTTCGTGCTTGCATCAACCATTGGGCACGCGTCCATCTCTATACGAATCGCGCTTGTTTCCACATTCGTTCAACGTTCTTGGTATAATTGTTTGCACTATGACATACACACACGCCCCCAAAAAGAAATTCAAATGCAAACATATGAGCATTCACATACACTCACAAATGCACACAGTGGCACCCACATTGGATCCGTCATTCAGTTGTTTGTTTACGGCTACGCCTCGACAATTTCAACAATTTTAGCCAAAGAAAAGTATACACACATACATTAATATATAAATATAACTAGATAGTAACTTTATTGTAAAAGATATAAATAGCCCCAGAATACTCACTTTTTCTTTCAACACGTAAGGATAATAAAATTTAGTATGTTCATAAACTGAACATTTAACTATAAATATAAAATTTATCGACTTAGTGCATTGAACTCTTATCACAAGAGTTTTATATTCTACAGCCATTTAAAAGAAGAACTATTTCCTAAGATCATTTATCATATTTACTATAAGTTTGTATAAAAGATATACACAAATCGACTGCCAATTCAAGACAATCGATGGGAAATTGACTATTTACCAAATTTACAAACAAATGTATGAGGGGTTTTAAAATCCAAACTTTGCAATTGTTATTTCCAAATCAAAGCACAAAAATGTCGCTCTTAAGGGGGGGATGGGCAATATAAGAGAGTAATTCATCTTGAAACCTAAGAAATTAGCCGAGCAAATGATGCAAGAAAAAGCAAATGCCAGGCACAGGGATATTTTTGGGGGGCACACTGTCTTAGGGCAATTAAAGGACGCCCAGCTAGAGCGTCGAACCATTCCCATTCCCATTCCTAATCCCAGTACCAATTCCGTAGCTTCAGTAAATCCCTAAGGCTCTGCGGCACTGTACGCAGCGAAGTAAACGGAAAATTCATTACAAACAAATTAACAAATAAATCAAATTTCAATACGAAAATTTTGTGTGTGTGTTTGCGAAAACAATTTTTGAGTGGGGTTCATCCCAAAAAGTGAGTGGAGAATTTTCGAACACAAATCGCATGCCACGCCCAAACACTTCCCACAAAATCAAATAGCGTTGTTTTCCGGGGGCCTTGACTGACAGCCGGCAAATCGTCGAAAACTGAAACAGAAACAGGCACAGAAACTGAAGCTCTCCACTTGAGAAATCATTTGTCTAAATTAATTCCTGTCGTTTACATTTGCCAGCGCGGAGTAAAGCAACAAAAATCAAAGATTAAGACAAACATTTACTACTTCTAAGCCCACCAACACCCACCACCCACCATCCAGCAGTTCTGCAGCAGGAATGAAGCAGAGTTGTAGAAATTGGTTAAGCTTGGCAACTCTTAACTCACGCCTCCTCCCATCCATGATAAATGACATGATGCGCATTTTGGTGGATCAACATTTCCGTCCGTCGTCGCGTTAATAACTCATTCGAAAATTCCACCGACAACGTTTTTCGAGTATGTAGCACATTTTTGGACCGAAAAACAATTAAAATTGTTTATTAAGGGGGGTTCAGCGTTAAGGTAGCGCATGATTATAACTGTTAAATTCAACTCGTGCTCTTGTAATCAAAAAGTAACCCTTTGCGAGAGACATGTAGAATATGTATTTCAATTGCAACTCGATTGAGAACTTTGACTCTGATTTCTTTCACAATAATTAGTGCTGTCAAACACAGTCAAAAGTGCTGTCAACTGCAGATTCAGAACCGTTTAATTTATGCGCTCATTCAAATATCCAAGCATTAAATATTTTCTATATTATGTTAGACTACAACTAGTAACATTATAAATATATTGGCTATTTTTCCTTTCTGTTTCGCTTTATGTAACACCTTTAAAGCTATTCTTACTGGACATCTCGCTGAGCACATTACCCAGCAAATCGGAAGACTTGCGAGCATAGGCCACTACCAGTTTATAGGGTGATTTGAAGCGCTGCTTATCGGCATTGCGTTTCTGATTCTCCTCCAGGTCCATGGAGATGACAACATTGACGAAATCCGTAAGGAATTCATCGTGCAAAGTAGCAGGCATGCGATCCAGAAATGGACAAATTGCTTTCACATTGTCTAGCAATAGAGTATGATAGTTGAGTGATAAATGGTTGGGTATTTCGAATGCTATGTCACTCACCTTTCAGAGTATTAATGCCTTCGTAGACAAAGACTTTGCTGCGCACATCAACGTTTTTGTAATGAAAACCAGCTTCATTCAACAGTTGAGTGAACTTCTCAGCAGGATCAGCACTGTAGTGTAGCGGTGAAATAAAGTCCTCCACATCCTGCATATACACGGCCCATTTCGGGTTCTTGTGTAGTACTTTGTAAACCTCATAGACCGCATTGGTGGCCAGAAAGACAAGTAGACAGTCGCCACCTTCATCGCGCAGCATGTCGTAAATGTTTTTCAGGGCCACACCTAGATTCTGCACCCAATGTAGGCAATAGAATGACGTCACATGATCGAAACGACCCTTTAGATCCTGCGGCAACTGTTCGCTGCCAATGTCGAGCACCTGGAACTGTGTTCGCCCAAAGCGTTCATAGCAATTATTGGCATAGGACACCATCTTGCTGGAGATATCGGTGCCCACAATCTGCTCATAGCTCTTTGGCAGCAAAGGATACACAAAGTCCATGAGCACATCGCCCGATCCGCAGCCCACATCCAGCAGCGAATCCTGGCCATCGGTACGCCACTGCAGGATCGAGGAATACTCCTCCAATATGAGCTTGGCATCATGACGCTGCACCTGGTTGGCGCGCTGATATAGCGACGCCTGATTCATGCTGCCCACTGATATCGGGTGTAGAAACTCGCACCTTATATAGCACTTGAAAGGCACTCCAAACAAATGAAAACGGGGAAAAAATAAATAGACAATAGACTGATCGCTGATCGCTGATCACTGATCGCGCATTGCTCAATGTTTATTTATTTTTATTTTTAAAGCTTCGAACTCTCAACTTGTACACTCGCAAAAAACACGGATTGTATAATATTGTTGTATTCGAAATAAGATCGAAATTATATATTTTATAAGCAAATGTCATATAATTTTTAAGATCTTTGCTTAATATGCAGATAGAGTCAAGCACATAGAGTATAGAGTGAATAGAATAACAACTACTTTAAACCTTCACAAATACAATAGCGACTGTCAAGGTTGTGTGCTCTATCTTGATCATCGCACAAAACAGTTCAAGTTCTCGGTCATTTGTGCTTAGCTATAACACTACCTACTTCCTCCATGGCAACTAAAGCTACGTAATATGTCATTTCATAATGCACATAAATTTCCAAACTTTTCAAATTAGCATACCATTTTGTACAGTGTACGGTTAAAGACAATTTCATGGGAAATTTATGAATCGAAGTACTACCAAAATATAACCAAAAGTGCATTGATCTGATTCCCCCAAAAAAGAAACAAAAACTCCAAAAATTCATATTCAGTTGAACGACCTACCTTAAGATTTAATACCATGTGTGTGTTAAAATAGTGAAACGTTCTATTTTGGGTCGCATTTTTAGATAGAAAAAAAAGACATGTCTAATTTCATTGTTCACCCTTTTTGGCACTCTATATACAATACATACATATACCATAAATTCATTAAAACATTCCATTTCTGTAATTGCTGTTAGACCCCAGATAACTTGTGATACGCTTATCATATTTCAAATATTTCACGTATGGCGAGGACAACGTTTGATGTACTTTCCTACTACTAGATATATATTTATACAGTCCTCGTATGTGTGTCTGTCTGTGCTTTATACATTTTGATTAAGCAAGTGACATCAAAAAGCCTTCGTTTGCCTAATTTTGGGATTCCTAGCAATGTCTCTAATGTGTGGGCGTTACGGCTGGTTAATTGCATTTGAGCAGCGCCAAATGTTGGCCTAAAGCCTTTTGGGCTTGGAGTTACACAGTACTCAGCAGAGTACAGCAATTACAACGAGCTGTTGATTGAGGGATGTGCATCGCAGAGATACAAAAATCAATTAATAGCTAGAATTATATTTAGGGGGCAGCAATGAAAGAGTTTTATTGAATTACGAGTATCTTAAGTGAGTAGATGAAGTCTTTTTTTTTAATTGTACACTTATTTGGTTTTCAATTTACTCACATACAACCGCTATACGGACTTAGACTCATAATTTTATTTTATATTTATTTCTATAATAATAAATAAATAAAATTTATAACAAAAAAATGAATAAAATATTTTTTCTAAATAATAAATCTACATTCAAATAAATAATTGTATATAAATGTACTAAGTATAGGAAAATAGACAATTATTAATAGAAATATATAAATGCATCGTAAAATTTAAATAAATTAGTTAGTAGTATAAAAGTAGACGAAAGAATAAAGATGAAAGTTATGCAATGCATGTAAATATAAAAACAATTTAAAGAAAATATTATGACTTAAATAAAATACTATAAAAACAAAAAAGATGACAAATATATTAATTAGAGTTTTAAAAAATAAGCAATTATTTTTTTAGATATTTAAACATTTTTCTTTCAACCTTTTTCAGACCATGAAATTCAAGGCTCACACCTTGAAAAAGTAAAGTTTGGTTCAGGAAGTAGTTGAGCTTATTAAACTCATTGTTTTGTGAATGTATGTGAGTGTTATGTATGTGCACAGTCGACAAACAAACAAACAAAAGAAGGGTTGAGATTCTGGACTTGGGTCTATATGTACAAACATACATACAGATATTGTAGTTTGCCAGGAGTAAACGAGATTTTAATGTCCCATAAGGGAATTCTAGCCATATGAGTGCGTGTTAAAACAAAAGGGCAAGTTTGGATTTAAAATACAAAGTAAACGGTGATTTGTTGTTATTGATTAAAGAGGACTTGCCAAACGGGAATATATACAAACATATACAGCGTGTGAGAGGGGGGATAAGGGGGAAGTGAGCCAGACAAACATAGCCAGGGAATCAGAGTCGGAAAACTCCTCGTGTGTATCTTAAGACGCAGCCACAACTTGATGAGTATTTAAAAGTTTTCCATTGTGTGTTTGATGAATATTTAATTAAGCATAAAAGGAGCGAGTTTGAGTCAAGAAAAGCATACTAACCGAGAGGGTAAAAGGATTCAGCACCCAACCTCACGTCCAACCTCATCTCAAGCACTCACTACGAGAAGTACAAAAAAGGAATACAAAATAAAACAGAATCAATTAACGCTTTGTGCGCTTTACTGGTGGTCGCTCTTTTCTGTTTTTTATTTTTTTTTTTTTTTTATTTTGTTTAGCTGTTGCTGCTTTTTAATATTATTATTTTAATATGTGTATGTAAGAAGCGAAAATAATTAAATAGTAAACCTTCAAATACCCAAACCCTTTGGGGCAGCGCGAGTAGAAGGTATAAACTTTTTTGGCTGCTCATTAATGTTGAAAGAGTGAGAGGGAGGATTAGGGCCACGTTACCCACAAATAGCCAAAAGCGTGCGAATGTTGCTGGCAGTCCAGAGATTCTGTTCCAGCTCCTCGTCCGTCTACTGTTCTCTATGCTCCTCGAGCTACCGCTACTCCTGCTCCAATTTCTTTTTTCCTATACTTACACCATTTTTCTTATATTAATTTGTTTTCCTTTTGTTTCGATTTGCTGCTGCTGAAAAATTAATTAAAAATTACATAAATGAACGTTGGAGGATAACGAGCCCCTAAGCTGATTTTGCGATGAAAAATATTCAACGCAAAACACAAAAAAAAATGGAAAAATGAAAATTGTCGACCTGCCGCGTGCCACATGACAAAAGGAAAAAGCAACAAAATTATCTCACCACTTGCCACGCACACACACAGATACACCCATACACTCGCAGGTATATGAAAAAAAACAGCAACGAAGTTGCCATTTTTTGTCGCTTTTTGTTTTTATTTAATATCGACGAAACACCAACAAAAGCAAAGAAGTAGCGGGAAAAAAGCTACACGATAAAAAAAAAACGAACCCAATGACAGAGCAGCGCCAGAAAGAGATAGCAAGATAAAAAGAGGGAACGAAAAAATTGGAAAACGTTCTTTAACATAACAAAATATTTTTATAAAATAATCAAATTTTTTTTGTATGCCTTTTGTTTGCTGCAAATTATTTTTAGCTCTCTGCAGAGAAAATGAATAACGAGTAGCAGGAGGATTTTTGTACTTCCTTTGATTGTAAATTCAAATATTTGTGGCTGAAATTTGTAATAAGTTCTTCGATATCAAACAAAATATTTAAACTATTGTTAAAATTCAAAAGTCTTACTTAACGCCGCACTTTGGGGAAAAAGTCTGATATTAATATTATACCAAAAAAAAACCATAATTTTTTTTTTTTCTCTTCTCATTTTATCTTCCAACATATTGCTCTGTGTATTTATAGTTCAAAATTAACAAATTTAAACGTTTTCTGAATAATACTTTCGAGGACGGAATTTTTGTGAGGTTATTAACAAACCTTGTAGAATCAGGTGATATAACACATTTTGCCCATTTTGCCCCATTTGCGATTAATTGCATTGTGCGGGGTAGAACCTCGGGGACAGAGTGACGTTTGAGAAGAATTGTAAGCGACGCGAATTCAAATTGTGAAAATCTAAACAAAAATAACAAACACGTTCGTAAGGATATTTGTAAGAAGATAATTCACAAGGATAAAATAGTGAAGAAGAAATGAAAATAAGGAAAAAGGAGGAAAGAGTTAATAAATTAAAGTTATAATAAATTGAGATTTTGTTGCAAGAGAAGTCGATGAAGGGGGAAGTGAAGACGTGGTTCGATTCAAAAAAAAAAAAATACGAAATTCTATTTAAGTCTTAGCAACACCCAAAAAAATTTTCATTTCCTATATTATTACAATAAATGCCAAAATATCGGACTTTTCCCCCATAGTGCACTGTAAGTGTTCTTAGATTTAAAAAGTTTTACCTTTTATCAATTCAATTTGGCTGGCAAAAAAAAACTATTAAAAGTCAATTACAATGAAATTATTGTCTGGCTATTGAACTGCTCAAGCAACTCACACTCAGCATTTGCTGCGAAAAGCCATTGAAAACTTTAATTGAAAGTATCAAATTATTTTCAAGTTAACGTCAGCAGAAAAAAGCCAAAGTCGCAGGATAAGAACCACCACGAAGCCTGACTCTTAAGGTAATATCCTACATATATATATATATATATATACTCTCTTCCACACACACACACACAATTACACATCCATATATAGTAAGCCTTAAAAACATTTAAATTACATTGTGAAAGTAAAGGGGTAAGGGGGGCTTGTTTTCAAGAAAGTTGCCCAATTCAAATTGTAATGAGTTGGCATTTTGTGAAATTGTCGTAGACACAAGCTGCCTTTTGGTGTTGGCTAAAACACAGCTTGTTGGCTGTAAAGTAGCTGAAATGACATTAAAAAGACAACATTGAGAACTGCAGACAAGCGCACAGTGGTCAACATGTTGCCTTTTGTTTATTAATTCTAGAGTTTGGTAGGTTGCCAAAGCAAAAGTTTTTTTTTGGAAAATGTTCTATATTTCTATTCTTCTGGGGGTATACCGGATTCTGACAAGATGAAAGGAGAAGGAGGCGTGGCAGACCCCATAAAGTATATATATTCTAGATCAGCATCACAAGCCGAGTCGATATAGCCATGTTCGTCTGTCTGTCCGTATGAACAAACAGATCTTAGAGATGGTAAGAGCTACAATATCCCTACTACATATTTAGTCAGTCAATATAAAATCATTTTTTTATCGATGCCACGCCCTATTCGCCCCATTCCTCTGAAAAAATAAATGTTTTTGGCAAATATCTCAGTAACTTACTTCACCTAGGAACACCAATTTTGGCATGCAGGTTGTTATTTGCAATATAAAGACAATGCCATCAAAATTTGTTGAATGCCACGCCTTTTCGCCAAATTAATTTTTTTAAAATGAAAAAAAAAAAAAAAAAAAAAACAAAAAAAAAAAAAAAAAGAAAAATAATAAAAAAAGGAAAAAACAAAAAGAATTAAAAGCAAGGCAGGGAAGGCGCCCGGGCCCCCAGCAAAGAAACAAAAAAAGGCGGGGAGAGAGAAAGAGAGGGTCGTTCCTCCACCCCAATAATTAGAAACAGCCCGGGGTATTACACGGACGGCACCCGACTGACATTTTCTTGTTATAGTATGCCAATTATTTACTCGCTTAAATGGACATCTATCTTGAATAAATCGATTTTTAAAAATTTTGTAAGTTTTTACTATAATTTAAATTAGCTTTTTGGTATTGTCTTGTGCTACAAAAGGATATTCAATATAGGAAACTAAATTTTATTTTTGTTCACATTTATGATCTACTTTTGTCGATTATTTTGACCACTGTGCAGCGTAGGCGTTAAGGACCAACAGGAAGGTAGCGTGGACACACGGCACACATATACATGAAATATGCGATAAACCCAAGACGTCGACAACACTCAACCACTCCACACTCAGTTTCATACCCATTTCCATTTCCAGTCGTTTCATACTTAGTTTACAATCTTATTATCTTCGCAGGCATCTGAAATCCACACACACACGGGGGGACAGTGGCCCGTATACACCACATTATCCAAGGCAATTAAAAACCTTGCAGGCGTTGATGTCATTGCGTCCTTTCGTCCTTTTGTCCTTTTTCGGTTATTTGCTGTCATTCTCGTCACCCTTGGCTCTATTGCTGCTTGGCTCCTTTTGTGCGATGCTTTTGAGGATAGTCGTCGCAAACATGATTGTGTTTATTAAACATATTTTGCATAAAATTCACTTTATTTGCAGTTTATTTCATAAGAAAATTACAAGTTGAACGGACCACCACATGGTTGGTTAGGCCGATAGTTTGCTTGAATCTTTTACTATATGTATGTACAGTGGGATGTGTATATGGTGTGCACCTTTTTCTTAAATTATGTTTTATCACGTCTTGCTTTTTGGTTTGTTTGATTAATATTTATACATATAAATGGAATGGAAAACTAACACACTCCAAAACATGTTTCTTGTTCTTAATTTCGATTAAACCCAACACCAGTCAACTTATTCAACTTATCTCTGACTTTTCCCAACAGATAGAACACATTCACATATGGAAATCAACATTAAAGCTTATCAATAACAACAACCTTATCTTAATATTTTTTTGCACTTATGTTCAATAGGAAATCGCCAGCAACTCAACCCGAAATCCATACGCTTTGACACATAAACATCCCCAGGAGCAAAGGAACTCGGATCATAGTTAAACCTCACCACTTTAAACCAGAAGCAAACCAAGCAAATCCCATAAAAAACAGTTCAATGATATTTCTTACAGAAAAATAGATAACGCTACATTTGCAAAACAACAAAGTCTAAAAAGAACTGAAGTACGCACAGCTAGTAAATGCCCTGTAGGCACAATATGTTAAAAAGTTTAGTACATTTTCCAAAACCAAATATGAACAAATAATATGATAAATTATTATGAAAAATTCAGAAAACTTTTAAAAACAAATATGAAAAAAAATATGATAAATAGGTTTGGAAATTATTGTTCATTCTCTATTAAAATTAAATTTAAAGTGTTAAAATATAATAATATCCGAGTACTGAGTTTGTATAATTTTCTAGAAATTAATATAGAATTAAGGCGATTAAAACTTGAATCCTATTTTATAAAACGTCTAATGAATATTTATAGCTTTTTACAATACGTTTTTAAAGCTGACACAACTTGAAATACCTCTTGCATACAGGGTATATTTAAATAGTATTATGCATGGAGAAGTATGTCAAAAAATCAGCTTTTAAACTAAGCCGCAAAAGCACTCGAACGGAGCGTCGTCAAGTGAATAATGGACAAATCCGCAAAGTAAATATGACACATCGCAAAATGGCATTTGGCGATAAAAAAAAACACCCCAACCCCCCTCCACCCCTTGGAAAAAAAAGGAAAGTAATGTAGCCCGTAACCCGTCTATTGACAGCATCATGTCAGTGGCAATCGAATGCTTCTATATATCCAAGAATAAGGTGTTTTGACAACTCGACTGTGTAAGGGGTTAAGCTTTGGTCCCCATCCTCCACATTTCACCCTCTCGACACACACACACAGCAACCCCTTTAATACTCCACCTCCCGTAAAACAAATGCGTATCAATAAAAAAATTGTTCCGCTGGGCATACATTGGTATTGGCTAAAGGTTGTTGATTATAGCAAAGAAAGGGGGATTCCCACTTGTCGTATTTTCCTCACATACATACAAATTTCTTGTAATTTTTTGTTTGCCCTGTGCCGTGAGTATATAAATTTGTGTTCAAAATCAATTTTAGCACGTTTTTAAAAACACAGTTGTATGCTAAATGATATAATTAAACGATCCAAAGAGTTTCATAGCTATCTATAAACAGAAAAGTGTATTATTCGCAAACAAGTGTGAGAGCAGCATGTGTAAGTCATATCACTGGGCATTCAAGAGTCGATTATGCTCGATCGTACTATTCTTTCGTACTCTTTTATGCTTAGAGTGGCGAGGAAAATGCAACGCAAATGTGGCATAAAGATTACATTTGTGTGGCTGGCTGAGCAGCCTAAAGGGTTTTCCCCCTTTTCGTCCTTGTCTGGCAATTTATGTCTTTTTGACATTGAATCTTTATTTCAAACGACAGAGGATCATTCGATGTGCATTAAAATTCAATAATCATAAAAAAAAGCAACAACACAACAAACGACTCACAATTAACCCTTTTAAGAAGCAAAACAAAGAACAAAACAATAAATAGGAAGGAAAAAAGGAAAACAGTAGCAAATTCCCGCTATGAAATCACAGTTGCAGGCAATCTAGCGAAGAAAAAGAAGAAGAAGCGAAAGAAGTCGCACGCAATATTAACGTCACATAAATCTTGCAAACACTATTACTAAGTCGCTATTAAGTGAAATTGACCACATATTTTATCTCATACGCCCACACGCAGACCAATGTCAGACAATATAACACAACAAGGCGAAAGGGATGCGTGTGCTGGTGGTGGAGGGATGGGGAGGGGGTTGGAAGGGGGAAGCGGATTGTTAGGCACTTAATTGGTGCGATGGCAGAGCAATCTGAGAGTAAATTATATAAAAGCTGCTACTGGACACACATGAAATTAGTTACTAACCAAAACGTAAAGGTTGAAAAACATCTTGTGCCTGAACCAACAAGACTTTAAGAGAGATTTGTAGTTGAAAGCGCAGCAGGACGCGCAGCCAGCGCTGCCAGATCAGCCAAAACAGAGTACATTTCAAACGTGAGGCAACATACAACTTTTTCACCAACATTTGCAGCCAGTGTAATAACCAAAAGTGTAAGCCAGTCTGTTTATCTAATTTATATACATTTACTTACTTATTGAAATATGCAGTTTTATTTAAATTAAATCATACTAAACAAAGCAGCTACAACAAACCAGTCAAGCAATCGATAGAAAACACCGATACTTGTTGCACAAATTATCGACGGTACTAAACACTTAACAGCGCGCAATTTCCATTGTAGAACTTTTTTTGTTAGCATATGAACAATAATTGAGGTAGCTCTAATGAATAATTGACAGAATATTCTGTCACAATTAAGTTAAAATATAAAAAGCAGCATTGTTTACACAGCTGCGTCATAAACTCAAAGCCACAACTGGCAGCGCCATCTGCTGGCTTTTCTTTGTACAACACACGCCAGCTAACTGTTGTTGTCTTACACATTGCCCACTATCGATAAAGCAAGTACGGCACATTAATCGAAAGCTTGCCGATAGCAAGTGACGTGTAAAATTTGTCGGCGTTTTGCACAAAATAGTATATAAAGTATATAGCTCATTGTTGTTAGCCATTTAAACGCGACACGTAAGTTGAGCACTGTCTTAACAGCACACTGAGATTTACCAAAGCAGCAGAGATGCAGTTATTAAGCGCATGTAAGTTGTTAATTACACATATATATTTGTATCTAACCTGTTAACAATACGCCCCCACTTCCCCCCGCTTTGCATCCATTGCACATTTACAGCAAGCATATTTATGCTAGTGCTGATTTGCAGCAGCGCCAAAGCATTCTATTCACCGTCAGATGGCGTTGTGGAGCTAACAGCTGCCAATTTCGACCGTGAAGTCATTCAAGACGATGCCATTTGGGTTGTAGAGTTCTTTGCTCCCTGGTGCGGTCATTGTCAGTCCCTGGTGCCGGAATACAAGAAGCTGGCCAAGGCCCTCAAGGGTGTCATCAAAGTGGGTTCCGTCAATGCCGACGACCACAACGAACTGGGCGGCCGATTTGGTGTACGTGGCTTTCCCACGATTAAGATATTCGGCGCCAACAAGAAAACGCCCACCGACTACAGCGGACAGCGTACGGCTAAAGCAATTGCGGAGGCGGCTCTCGCTGAGGCCAAGAAGAAGGTGCAAGCAGCATTTGGTGGCGGCAGCGGCAGCGGGGGCGGTGGCAGCTCATCTGGCAATGCTGGCGGTGATGTCATCGAGCTAACGGAAGATAACTTTGATAAGCTGGTGCTAAACTCTGATGACATTTGGTTGGTGGAGTTCTTTGCACCTTGGTGCGGCCACTGCAAGAATCTGGAACCCGAATGGGCCAAGGCGGCCAAGGAGCTGAAGGGCAAGGTCAAGCTGGGTGCACTGGACGCCACTGCACATCAGTCCAAGGCAGCCGAGTACAATGTACGCGGCTATCCCACAATTAAATTCTTCCCCGCCGGCTCGAAGCGGTCCAGCGATGCCCAGGAATACGATGGTGGACGCACTGCCTCGGACATTGTGAGCTGGGCCAGCGATAAGCATGTGGAGAATGTGCCAGCACCTGAGCTGCTCGAGATTACCAACGAGTCCAGCTTCGACAGTGCCTGCGAGGGCAAACCATTGTGTGTGGTCTCTGTTCTGCCCCACATTCTGGACTGCAATGCCAAGTGCCGCAACAAGTTCCTGGACACACTGCGCACCCTCGGCGACAAGTTCAAGCAGAAGCAATGGGGCTGGGCATGGTCCGAGGGCGGACAACAGCCAGCACTGGAGGAGTCCTTGGAAGTTGGCGGCTTTGGTTATCCTGCCATGGCTGTGGTTAACTTTAAGAAAATGAAATTCGCTGTGCTGAAGGGCTCGTTCTCCAAGGATGGCATCAATGAATTCCTACGCGACATCTCCTACGGACGTGGACACACCGCACCCGTACGTGGAGCCAAGAAGCCAACGATACAAAGCGTCGATGCCTGGGACGGCAAGGACGGACAGTTGCCCACCGAGGAGGACATAGATCTGAGCGACATTGATCTGGACGATGATAATACCAAGGATGAGCTGTAAATGCAGCAGAATGCTCAAACTTATTCCACTAAGACTGCAGAGTTACAGGCTACGCATTTCACACTTATCCCAAATAAATTAATGAATTACAATTAAATATCATCTGAATACTATGTATTATATAGGGATATACTTAACTTACACTATTATCCATTTGCGATCAAACACTACAGCATGCAAATAAAACTATAAAGAAAACAATTTCATTTTTTTTCAAATTTCAAATGGTTGGCAAAGTCCATCAGATATTTATATTTAATTTTAATGTATAAATGTTTGTAAATTTTAAAATCGATTCTTAACAGGTGCACACTGTGACACAGACAGTGATTCAGTGTGCACGCAGCTTAAAAACAGTAATTAAGTACTAAATGCAAAATTCAGACCTGATCTTAAGTATGCTACAAATTAAGTACATGATATTTCCCTACAAGATCAAGAGAACAACCAAGTGAGCAATAGATATTACAATTTCTTAGAATATCGAAAAGAGAAAAACTTGTTGAATGGAAGTTGTTTTTTTAAGGGCCGCTAAACGTAAATGGAATCTACCTGCGATGATGAATGATTCGGGAAGAACCCATTAAACTATAGTGCTGCACACAAGTATACATACAGCTACCTAGACCCTGCAAAATTTCAAAATGGCGTTTGGTTCGATATGAAATCGAGAGAAACCAAAATATATCTATAAAATATTATAATTTTTCAGAAAATAGCTAAACTGGTTATTGCCACATACAGTGAGTCATGCAATGACATTGTCAATGTAAAATTTAAAACAGCTAGAAAATTGTAAATAGTATGTTGTGCATAGCATAAAGAGTGTGTGATTTTTTTTTGTTGGCATTGTAGAAAGAATTATTTAAGCAACTGTACGTACGCTTGATTCTACCTGTTAACTGAATTGTATTTCTATTTCTATATTGTATTTATCGCTAAACTTGTTGGCAAAACTAAATGTTTTCTTAAGCGAAATTACTCAGGCAAGTTGATGGTGATGTTGATGTTTCTGATCCACCGGATAGTTCTCAATGGACTGTATGGATCGAGATGTAGCCGATGTTATGGTGGATGAGACGTCCATGAAGCGATACTTTTTGTCCTCGCGGCACAGCAGCGGATAGCACATAATGCCGTAGTAGAACACTAGCGAGAGCACAATGATTACAAAGATTATGGCAATAATGCCAAATGTGGAGAAACCCGATTTGCTATCCAAGTATTCCTTTGGCGTGAGTGATGGCTCAGTTGTTGATGTTGTTGTTGGTCCACGCTCATAACTGCGACGGTAACTGTGCACAGTGGAAACGAGACAACTGGATGCTGTATGCGTGACGAAGCAACAGTGGGGCGAAAAAAAATAGAAACAGAAAATAACACAAAACAAAAACATTATTTACACATCTTTTATAAACTGTATCTTATTTTGATGTACCTAAAACAAGCACGAGATACACAACACTAGAGCTGCAGTGGCGCAACATGTTAAATACAGTGAGTACAATTATTGAAAACAGAATGGGACGCAGGCGCAGCAGAAAACGCTAACCACAACGACTATTCACCAGGTATGGGAGAAAAAGTATCTATTAGATATTGCACGACCCAAATGTTATCGATACTGTAAATGGTGCTATCGATGCCGTACTTGCCATCGCTACGGCCAGTTAAGTATCGATATCGAATCATTGTATGGCGAGTTGTGTTGTGCGAGCTGAAAGAGCATTGGTGCATTTTATTTTATGGATATTATTATTAAAAACATTAATCGAATATGTGAAAAACTGAGTGAATATTCACTTTAATTAATTGTACAAGCTGTCCGTGATTAACAATAAAATGTTTGGTCACGCAAATAGCTGAAAAAAACCATAAAAAGCAATAACAAACAACGAAAAGGTGACGCGACGACGACGACGACGCTCGTTTTTAACCGTCCTGTTCTCATCGACTCATTGCCAGCAGCAAAAGTTATTCAATTCGTCACAAATATATACAGTTTAACGATTGAAAATAAGTCGTGAAATACATACAACAATTGTGCTGTGTGTGCGACAAATTCGAATCAAAAAAAAAAAGGGTACAGTGAAAATTTTTCTTGCTTGCTTGTGTCAATTCGATTGTCGGCAGCAAACAGCAGCACAAAGCGGGTTCAACAACAAGAAGAAGAAGCAGCAGCACAGGCAGAAAGTGAACAGCAAAGAAACAGAGCAAGAGCAACAACAAAAGAAAGAAAGAGAAACGAAATTCAAATTGTGTGTGTGTGTGTAGTTTACGAATACAAACAACAGACACAATTTTATAAAACAAAAAAAAATTAGTAAATGCTTGCATTGAAAAAATGTCACATTTGCCATTGGATGCACGGGCCATTCTCCAGCACCTAAATGAATTGGGTTATAGAAATATATCCGCGGAACAACTACGTGAATTTCTAAAAGGTAAGACAAACCTCTACACACCCCACCCCCCCACAGCAACCTCTGACCCCCCCGGAAGAAAACCAACCAAACGGCAGCAGTTCCCGCCATTGCAAATGCGTATACTTGTGTGTGTGTGTGTGTGAGTGCGTTTTGTTGTTGTTATGTACAATAAGCATTTGAAGAAGTTTTTTTGTCATTTTGTTATTTTACACAGCAAAAGTTTATTTCTATTTTCGCACAAACGATTTTACAAACGATTCGTCACCAGTTTTATTATTTTTTTTTACCCCATAAGTACGAGAAAACCAAAAGCAAGCAACGACAACAAAAACGACGACCACGACGACGACGACATGAGAAAAACGAGTATTACTCGCAATTCGTAAATAACAGCAGAAAAATAACGAACAAAAATTTTTGCCACAGCGTTTTGTGTACTTGAGGTTACTACACGCACATGCACATAACAATATATATATATATATATATATATATATATATATATATATATATATATATACGTATATATATGTATAAATTGTATGTACACATTCAATTGCAGGCGTTTTAGAGCAAAGCAAAAATCCAAACACTGTTTTGCCTCAGTTGCTTCTGCTCTGTTCGCTATAATCTAGTGATGGCACAATTAATCAAACGATTTCAAGTAATCGATTATTTTAAAAAAATGCGATTCCATTGTAGACATGCATTTAATTGATACAAAATATCGCATTGATGTATATGTATATATTAAATTTTTTTTTTACTAACAAATTTTAAACTTATTGCATTTTTCGAATAGCTGATATATCGATTAATACATTTGGCTTTTTTTTTAGAGCTTGAAAACCAATTAGTCAAACGTTTTCATGTAATCGATTATTTAAAAAAATGCGATTCCATTGTAGACATGCAATTAATTGATACATATATCGCATAAATATATATATATATTAATTAAATTAAAAATAAAAACAATTTTTTAATTAATCAAACATTCAATAACATTATTTAAAAATACCCCATCTACATCAATTGATTGATACAAATATCGCATTAGATTGTATATATTAATTTTTTTTTACTAACAAATTTAAAACTAATTGCATTTTCTGGAATAGCTGATACTTGCAAGCATCGATTAATATATAATCGATTTTTTTTAGAGCTGGGAAACCAACGATAGTGCCACAATTAAAAATTTCTGTACCCTTAAAATTGTTTAATTATTGTGTAAAATAATTTTTTTAAGTAATAAAAAATTTTCTATTGGTGTTAAGTTGGCTCCTAACTTTAAAACGACGATATATCGTTTAACATAGAAACAATCGATACTATCGTTTGGTGCCAGCTCTAGCATATATGTTTGCGTGCGTGTGTGTGGGTACACCTTATGTGTATCTGTGGACATGTTGTGGACACACACACACACACATGCCGATAAATGCCGAAACTTGTAAAATGTGCATGCTCGGTGTGTGTACGTACAATACATACATATGTACATACAACATTCAATTCGTTAGCCGTCTGTCTGGCAACTCCATGCATCTACACAAACTTCACACTAATAATATTATTTTATCTATATGTACACACAATGCACCTACATATTCACGTTTGTATAAATTTGTATGTGTGTGCGCGCGCTTTGATATTTTGTGCGTTTCGTTGTTTTTGCTTTGCTCTCTTCTTCGTTTGTGTTTTCTTATGTGTGTTTTTGTCCACTCTGCTTCTCCCCTTCGTTCGTTCGTTCGTTCGCAGCTCCATTGTTTTTGTATTCCCGTTCGCTGCTGCTGCTTCTGTGTGTTGTGGTGAATTTGAAGGCAATATTTAGGTCTCTTTTTTTTCTTGTGTTTTTGTTTTTGCGCAAACAACTGCTTTTAATTATCTTTGGAGTTGCTGTTAATGTGGTAACATCTTAAAAATGACGAGGCAGCTGCTAGCTGGTGGCAGTGTTGTGTGCACAGTTATACAGACAGACAAGACACAACACGTAGCCATATTTAAACGTGTGCTCTTTATTCCGTGCTAACCAAACGGTCGACGACTTCGTGTAAACTCGTGGTTGTTATTGCCGCCGTTCTGTTGACTTCTGGCTGCTATTCAACCCTGCCAAACACACCACACAAGTTGGTGCGTGTCTGTTTTGTGCTGCGCATGCAACGAACATATCTAAAACTCGTTTTCTTTACAACCAAATAATATATTCTGTTAGCTGCATATATACTTTTATATTTGTTTGGTTTTTTCACTCTTTCTCTGATTATTCTAATTAAAGCCATAACGACTACAGCTGTCAGCTGTTATAATTGTCTGCTCTTTAATTTATCGAACGAGTGGTTCACAAAAACACAAAATGAACGAACAACTCAAACAGTGCTGTCATTTCTAGTTATCGATATTTTACAGCGCAAAAAAAAAACTCAATAGGCAGAAATAAAACACAGTGGCCAGTTACACTTTTATTTAATTTATGTCTTAAGTTTTAACTTTTTTACATTTTATTATTTTTCAACGCATTTGTATATTATATGCATAGTTTTATTTATATGAAATATTTTAATTTAACAACAAGCTGGCAACTCTACTAAAGGACGCCATCGTTTGTTGTTTTCTTATTATTATTTTTGTGTTGTGCAAAAAAAAAAAATGCAAAGTTTGTGTTAATATTGTCTGTGCTGGTTGCTGCTGTTTTAGTTGTGAAGCTTTTGGTTGGTTTAGTTGAGGCTAAGAGCAATAACAATAAAAAAAAACTAATCGCTAAACTCTCTCTCTCTCTCCCACTTTCTCAATTTGTTTATGTTTAAAACAACAACAAACTACACAGCTTACTTGCGCCTTAAGGTATGCAACCGCAGTCGGATAAGCAAAGTGCTATCAAAAGCAAACTTTCAACAGCAGCAGCAGCAGCAACAACAACAACAAGGGCTAATTCCCAGCAGCAGCCTCAACAACAACAACAACAACAACAGCCACAGCAGCAACAAAAGCAGCAGCAACAACAACAACAGCCACAGCGAGCTAAAGTAAAGGTCATCAAGAGCAAACGTCCACTTTGCCATTTCAAGTTCTATTTGGACATTTGCGATCATCAGTTAACAAAACGCATTGAGTCCGAAATCAAGACGCTTGGCGGCAATCTCGAGTTCTTTCTCAACGACAGTATTACACATTTCATAACCGACAAGGACAACAAGACACAGCGGCACACACCTGGCACACCTGGTACTCCACTAACGCCACAGACACCGCATACACCCACCGCAAACGAGGATGGAATTCAACGTCAAAAAGTGCGGCAAACACGCGCCGATGCAATTTTAAGTCGTGTGCGCATTTCCAATGCAATTGATGGCAATACTAGTCACAGTAAATGTAACGGTAAACATATAGAAGGCATAACATCATATACCGTTTGGCAGACAGAATACGCGTTACGTTTCTTTCAACGCATACAGACCGAGTTGCGTCAATATCTACAGATTGGCGGAGGAGCAGGCGAAAGCGGAGGAGGAGCAACAGCTGCAGCCAATATACAGTTAAAGGGGAATTACATAAAAATCGAGTCCATCAAACGGAATCATCGTCCCTATTATCATTTACTCAAGCAGCCCGAAGATTGGCCCAAATTGGATTTAAGAAGCAGCGACGACGGCGCCTTTCGTTTGCAGAGTATGACACGCAAGTCCCTCGGCGGCTCGAGGACATCACAGCGGCAACAGGACAATAAGCACAAGCAGCAGGAACATCCACAACAGCCACAGCCACAGCAGTTGGTGGTGCCACTGCAACACGCCGCGGTTCAAGCGTTTAAGAAGCAAACAGACAGTCCGAAATCACCGCATTGCCGCATTGACTTGGCCAAAGAGTCGAGCGATAAGCAGTGTGGCGTCTGTGAGATTTGTAAAATTGAATACGATACACTAAACATACACTTGCAGAGCAAGGAGCACGAGCTGTTTGCCAAGAACGCCAATAACTTTCTCGGCTTGGACAAGTTAATTCAAGTGTCGGCCAGTTTGGACGGATTTCTGCAGCGCGAACAGCAGGAGGAGCAAACGAAGCTAGCAGAGGACAACAACAAGGCTGAGGAGATCTTAAGCGATATGGATGTGGATGAGCAGCTGTTCAGCGATAGCGCCATTGCAGATGCTGCTGCAGAGCAGCACAAGAACAACAACAACAACAATAACAATAACAACAATAGTAGTAACAACAACAGCAACAACAAACGTCCATCACCGCTGTTGCGTGAGAAATCCAAGCGTATAACAAAAGGCAAACATTCATCGGAAAAGTTTCAAGCGATGCCAAACTCA
The DNA here is from genome assembly GCA_035047385.1 of Drosophila tripunctata. Taxonomy (NCBI): domain Eukaryota; kingdom Metazoa; phylum Arthropoda; class Insecta; order Diptera; family Drosophilidae; genus Drosophila; species Drosophila tripunctata. Next base: position 611,537 of record JAWNPS010000187.1, on the reverse strand, counting down.
CCGAGCAATCCACAGCAGCAGCAGCAGCAGCAGCAACAAACGCCGCCAACAACAACAACTAACAACAAGAAACTTGGCACAACAACAACAACAACAACAACAACTGGCTGCAGTCTGTTGGAATTGCAGCGCATGGAACAAACAGCCAGCAAGGCAACAACAGCTGCTGCCACGCCCACCACAAATGCAACGCGACGCAAAACAAATAATTCAAATTCTGTATTGTCGCCACCAATACGCGCCATGTTGCCGCCCTCAACGGTCTACAAAGTGGTGGAGGCAACCGATGCCGCCACAGCAACAACACCACAGCGCATGAGACGAAGTGGTGGCAATGCAGTTGCTGCTGCTGGTGTGGATTCACCATCGCTAATAGTCAAGTTCCAAAAGGTGCGACAATCGGAGCTGCAGCGTCTCAATGGTGAGGCAGAGAATTTCATGTTTCCACGCACAACAACAACAGCAGCAGCCGCCGCCGCAGCAGCAGCAACACGCAGCAGCAGTGAACTGTTGACGGATGTGGATCGTCACACAACCTCAGATCCCAGAGGTTTGCATAGCAATTGCTCATCGGCCAGTCTGGAGAGCAGCAGCGAACTGGAGACGACAACAGCAACATCAGCTGTCAACTGTCAGCAGCAACAAGGACGTGCCGCTGCAGTGGGCAGAAGGCGCAAGGGCACTGCAGCAGCGGGAGTGGGTGTGGCAGTGGGAGTGGGCGTGGGATTACTGCGTCAGTTGTCCACTGGTAGCAGCGGCAGCAGCAATGCCAGCGGACAACAGCAGCAGCGCTTTCCAAACGCCCCCATCCAGCCGGAGATGCAAACGCAATTGTTAAAGCCAAACAAACAGCAGACGACGACGACGACGGCAGCAACACGCAAGAGCAGCCGTATGGCAACAGCAATTGTGACGGCGGCAACAACAAGCAGTCAACTGCAACAGTTGCGCAGCAGACGCGTTAATAAACTGGAGGATGGGATGGGGGAAGAGCGAACAACAACAACAACCCCAACCACGGCACAGCAAAAAGTATGAAAAACAAAAGCAGCAGCAGCAGCAACAGTTGCAGTTGCAGCTAGCAACAGAAACAGCAGCTGAAGACGATGCAGCAGCAGCAGCAGCAGAAGAGGAGGAGGAGGAGGATGATGAAGAAGAAGATGAAGATGTTTCAAGTTGTTCAACTGGCAGCGATGAGGATTATGTAGCCAGCACAAAGTTGCACAAAAGCACGACAGCAACACCAACAGCAGCAGCAACACCAGCAACAACAACAACAACAGCAGCAAAGCGTGTGTTGGATACGCGAGAGATGCGTGCAGCAAGACGATTGTCGCGTCTAAGCGAACAGCTATTAAAATCAACTGTAAAGAGCACAAAACCAACAACAACAACAGCAACAACACCAAAGGCCAAGCAGCAACAGGCAACAGCAGCAGCAGCAAAGAGTGGAGCAGCAGCAACAGCAGCAGCAAAAAGTGGAGCAGCAGCAGCAGCAGCAAAGAGTGGAGCAGCAACAGCAGCCACCAAGCAGAAGCAGCAGCAATCCTCAGATCTAATGTTTGATTGCAGCAAAAGCGAACGTATGCAAAAGTTGCGCTATGCCTTTGAAGCGTTGCCGCAAGCAGAGTTGTGGCATCAAGTGTTTCAGCGGCAAGATGCGGGAGAGGAGCACTACTACAGTTACTACGGCACGACGCGTTATCGCAAGCTGCCCTACGAAATGGGTCCCATACCCATGGAGCGCACCAAGCAGCACAGCTGTACAATGTGCCAGAAGCAGCAGCAAAAGGAGAAGCAGCAGCAACAGTTGCCGCAACAGCAGCAGCAGCAACCCATTAAGCTGGAGCGGGAAACGGAACGTGAGGCAGATGCGCATTCGGATAGCAATCAGACAGCAGCAACTACAACCACAACAACCACATGCTCCATGTATAAGCACAAAAAGTTGCATCTGCTGCAGCGCTATCAACAGGAGCAACAGTTGCAACAACAACAACAACAACAGCAGCAGCAGCAGGGAACAGCTGGCGTGAAATGTGATAGCAAAGCGAGCACACCGGAGCTAATGGAACGCGACTTTGCACAGTTGGTGGAGCGAGTGCGTGCCACCTCAACGCAAAGCAGCACCAGCAGCAGCAGTTGCAGCAACACCAACAGCCAAAAGAGCAGTTTGGCTTCATTGTCGCGGCACAAACAGCTGAACCGAATTGTGGACTTGCCACCACGTAAATCGCCAAGAGAGCATGCATCCACATTGGCATTGGTCAGTTGCATAATACGACAACGTCAGGATTCGCAGAGTAAAACCAACTCAGAGGCAGAGGAGCCGCCAACACAAGCAGCAGTAGCAACAGCAGCAACAACAACAGCAGCTATTAAACAGGAGCCGCAGGAGATCACTTTACACAAGACACGTTCCCAGGCAGCAACACCGGTGGAGGAGTTGCGTTTTGCCACCGAAATCAGTGAGACTGTGAAGCGCATGCGACGTGGCCAAAACAAGTACGATGTGCCAGCAGCAGCAGCAGCACCAACAGCACCAGCACCAACCACAGCAAGCAGATGCCGACGTCCAACTGCTGCAGCAGCGGCAGCAGCAGCAGCAGCTACTCCAGCAGCAGCAACTGTTAGCTACTCACGGCGTCTGGAGTTTGTGCGACGAGAGGCAACAGCAGCAGCAGCAGCAACAACTGCAGGTGGCATGTTGGGTAAACGCAAGCGGCATCAATTGACCAACAAGACGTTGCCACAGCAGCAGCAGGCAGCGGGCATGTCATCACTGGGCGCAGGAATACGCAAATTACCCAGCAAGAAGGGTGTGCTCGAATATGAAATGGAGAGCAGTGCACTAAAAAGATTAGATGCAAGCATGCAGTATGTGAATCCCATATTGATAGCCTGGCAAATTGATAAATATCTCGAACTGACGGGCAGGCAATACGATGAAGAGCAGCAGGAGCAGGAGGAGCAGGAGCAGGAGAAGAAGAAGAAGATAGCGCTGCGGGAGGCGGAAATACAAACACCACCGCCAACAGACAATTGTTTTACCAGCGAATTTGATTTGTGCGATCTGTTGGCCCAGAGTGGCGGCAGTGGCGATGATGAGGATGGCAGCAACTCGATGGGTCGCCTGGGCGGCGGCTGTCGTCGCAACAGTCGCCTCAATTTGTTTAGCAGCTATCAGCGTAAGCGTAAATCTCTCAAATCGAATCGTACGGGTTGGCCACGGGTGCAGAGACGTCGCACGGCGGCGGCAAGAGCTTTACACGCTGAGCACATTAATTTCCAGGAATTGGGGGGAGTGTTTGCCAACGTGCAGGAGGATGAGGAGGAGGAGGAGACAAAGCAACAACAACAGGGATTAAAGCCAGAGCCGCTGTTAACAGAGGAAGAGGAGCAAACGACGACGACGACAACAACAACGGCGGAGAAGGAAATCAACAGCAGAGCACAAGACAGAAACGAGGATAATGATAATAATGATAACGATGGCAATGGTAATGGCAATGGAGTCAATGATAAGCAGCAGCAAACAACACAAGAGAATGCGGTGATGACACCACCAGCAACCGATCTGGATGAACAACTGGACATTGATGAAAATGATGATGAGTATGTTGAGGATGATGAAGCAATTGCTGCTGCAGCTGCTGCTGCTGCTGTTGATGTAGTAGCTGCAGCAGATTGCGATAGTCAAGGCGGCGATGAGGAGGAGGATGATGAAGATGAAGATGATGAAACAATGGCTGATTCGGTGGAGCAGCAACCCAATGATGAGGAGGCGGAAATAGAAGCAACCGATGCAGACATTGAAGAGGATGAAGACGAGGATGAGGACGAGGAGGATGAAGATGACGAAGACGACGATGCTGAAGATGTGTTTGAAGATGCCTACGGCGAGTTGGAAACCGAAACGCATGAGCAGGAAGATCCCTTGGAAACGCCCTTGGATGAGGAAGAGGAACAGGAGGATAGGGAGGAGGAGGAGGAGGAGGAACCTCCAATTAAACGGGAACGCATAACATACGAAACGATAGCCGAAAGTTTAAATCGTGTAGATGCGGCTGCGGCCAAGGAGCCCTTCTTAGCCACAAACGGTTATCGTCTAAATGTCACCTCCACGCCAAGCACACGACAACAACCGCGACAACAACAACAACAGCAACAACAACAACGGCGTACACCGCAGCTCAACTGCAGTTTGGGCAGCTGTATATCGCCGAGTGAGAAACTGGGCGACAATTCGGATATCTTTACCGTCTCATCGGATGGCCTGGAAACGGACATGGACTTGAGCAACACGCAAGCGGGTGACTCGCTGGAGCACTGTCATCAACATTTGCATCAGCGCACAACGCCGCCCAAGCGTAAATTCGATATTAGCAAATATGCACCGCCCAACAACAATAGTAACGGGAAGGCGGCTAGCAGCTGTGCCGCCGAAGCGGCAACGGCAGCGGTCAAATCTCTGGCCATATCACAGTTCCTCAAAAAGGAGGTGCGTGTCACATGTCGCCGTTTACGTGCACCATTTCGTCGCTTTCGATATCGTCGCTGATCATCTACTTCAACAGTATACACGCTATCCATCAACAGCCATTATCATTAACATTAACATTAACATTAGCATAAACATTAGCATAAGCATTAGCAATTAACATAAGCCAATGTGTGTGTTGTGTTGTTAGTTTGTAATGTAAAGTTGTAAAGATATATCCCCATTAAACTCATCATTCACTCAAATTCAATTCATAGATATTCGATTTTGTTTTCTATAAATTATACATACACATGCGCTCATTAAAATATACTATATATATATAGAAAGATCTTGTTCACGTAATTAGCATAATTTAATATGATACACAACACATACATACATCATTCATAAACAAAATACGTATCTAAATAAGCATAGTTTAATTATAGTTTAGGACAAATTCCATAACCTTTAATCTGCCAGCAGCAACGCGAGTATCTCCAATCAATAAACCAATTTGAATCCAAACTGATTTTGCGTAAATTTCTAAAATGAACTTGATTGATTTAGTTTTATTTTGTTTTCCTACATAAAAACTATGATGCTCAAGCAAATGTTGTAAAAAAAGAAAATATTTAATAACAAAATGAATGGAAAAAAAACCAAAAGCAATTGTAAAAAAAAGAAAAACATAAATAGAAAACTAAAGAAAAAAACAAAACAAAAAGGAAACATTAAACATGCTATTAAATTATACATAAATGATAAAATTGCTTTTCATTTTAGTCTTAACTTTAACTATTCACTGACAGACGAAATACAAAAAAGTACAGCACTGAAATCTTTAAACTTTATTTCCCACTCGCTGACTGATCATCACACGCAAATTCTTACTTTTCATTTTTGGTCTTAATTGTAATTCGATATAGAAATTTCTTTGTTCTACAGGCTGATCGTTTTATAGGCGAATTAAATAGCTGTATGGCGCTGAAATCATTATAAAACTTTTTGTTCGCACTGACTGATCATCGCACAAACATAATCTTATGTTAATATATCTTTATTCACTGACAGATCATATCAAAAAGTTTCTACGACTCTGAAATCTGTTCCCACTGACAGACCTAGTGCATATCTCATATTCTTTTAATACCTTAAATTTTTTAACTACAATTTGAATTAAAATACAAATTTCCTTACTTTTATGTAGACCTGCGAAAGCTTATCAAACATGATGAACGTTTGGCGTCCACCAACTCCAAGGAGGACTATTTCAGCAGCCTGCACAAGCGGGACACCGTCAGCTCACGTGCTAAACTAGGAGAACGCGATAAGGAGAATGCTTCACAGGTGGAAAAGCAGGCACAGCTCAAGGATACGGATCGCCTGTCCGGCGGCAGCAAGCAGTGTTCCAGTAGCGTTCAACAAGATTCAAATGCCTTGAATTTGGCCTATCTGCTGCAGGACAAACTGACGCTGAACAGCAACACCAATGCAAACACCAAGGAACCGTCTAAAGAGAACCGTAGTGCAGTGCGTCGCAGTCGCAGCAAGACTCGCAGCAAGCATCCAAAACAACTGAACCAAGCTGCATCCAGTGACGAGTCTGAGCCGTCCCAGCGCAAGCATTCCAAGCTACGCAGATCAACTCGTTCGCGTAGTAAAGGGCGTGTCTCTACAGCTCTGGGTACTTAAATGCTTAATAAGTTTGCTTAATTTATTGTAACTTTATTTTTACCCGTTTTAAGTTCAAGCCCAGGCCAAGAATAGGCTGAGGAATCCACAGAACGATCCGGTTGCTCTGTATCATTACTATCAAAAGGAATGGGCACATTTTCGACAACAAATTCCGGGTGGGAATTCGCACGGAGATCAGCGCTGGGGAATGCGACACAAGCCAAACGCTCTTCCCAAATAAATTTTACCGACTTTACTTGAAATTTTCTGACAAGTGTATTAATTCCATCGAATAAATTACAAAATAATGTTCAATATATTTTATACGGGTATTATAATTGTTTTAAAAATTTATCTTGCTTTCTGCATAAGGTGTATTAACATGTGTATTTAAACATCTAGATTGTTCCCTCTTCTTCTTCAAATAACAAGCTACAAAAGTAACCTACTAAAATTAACTAATGGATTAGGATTGTTTTTAAAAGTTTTGGAAGGAACTAGAAAACAGAATTAAAAAAAAAAATTTTACCACAAATGATTTAAATTGATTAGCCAATTTATTTTGATTATAAATAAATATATTTGTGAGGTCGGAAATGAGCTTTTAGCCTATAGTGTCTTAAGACCTTTTCCAATACTTTAAACTACTAATCTTTGACAAAAAAAAGGATTTTCGAAGAAAATAACACTTAGAACTGTGTTTTACCGCATTATCAATCCTGCATATACATTTAACAATTATATATAACTCGATTTATTAAAAAAAAAAACAATTTTTTTTAATTTTGGTCTCAAAAACATTTCTAATTTTTTCTTTAGGCTGTAGAATATATATACCTAATGGGGTCGGAAATGAGTTTTAAGCTTGTTATTGACAAAGTACAAGGCTCAAATATGGTTCAGCTAGAGTTAAGGTAAGTTTATTTAAGCAACTCAACAAAAATATATTAATACACCTTGATTAAGGTAACGTTCATATTTCTTTTTTATGAATTCAAATTCTACATATACATATGTAGATGTATGAACATCAAACTCAATACCAATTAAAATAGGCTTTATCAATTTTCTGAAAACCAAGTTTCTCAAACATTTTGAGAGATGGCGTATTTTCGGTAAGTACATCGGATAGTACTTCCTCATCGAGTTCAGATATTTTCTTTGACATATAACGCGTTAGTAGACTTCCTAATCCGAGACGCTTATGAGATTCCAGAACTTGCAGCATACCCAACGAACCCAATGGCAATCTGTAGAATATATATTAGTTTTTTATTAAATAAAATATTATTATATATTGCAAGTAAACCCACCTCAAGCACCAGCCTACCAATTTACCATTAATATCAAAGGCACCTACTGATATATTATGGTTTATCAAACGTTTAACAAGCTTTTCAGAGCCCTCAGTGCGATGTGGCCATATATCGTTTATAGTTGAAGCATCATTAGTTTCTAATTGACGTAGAATAATACCGGGTGGAGGTCTAGACAAAGGAAAATGAATATATACTTTTTTTGATTTCTTATCAATCAGTTCTTACTCAATAGAAAACGTAGCAACAATTTCCTTGCTAACTGTGTGCCAAAAAGTAGTTGATAATTCTGGCACAACATCAAATTGTCTGGTATATATATTAACAGCCGGTAATAAACGCTCTCCATAACCAAAAAGTATATACTTCTCAGTTGAATTTGATAAACAGAGCAGTGCAGTAGTCAAGCGATCCAGATTTTTGCTCAAGGTGTTAAAATGTACCATTTTTGACTTAGTACCATTGTTGGCCTGCAAAATGAATCATTAATCAATACAATTATGAGTATAGAGAATAGGTATTCGGAATAGTTACAATAATTATAAAGGTGCCATCCTGCTGCCAATCGCCGTCTAGTGATAAGAACTGAACATCTATATCTGCTTGCTTTTCCATCCATTGAACATAATTTTTAATAACATTATACCCCGTGGGTTCAGTTCTTTTTGTCGTATACAAATCTAGTAGAATATTCCAATCGCTGTGTGGTATCTCGACCAGGGAATGCGAATTCCATTTCAACTGCTGCGACATGTCTACTTTCCACTAATGCTCAACTCACAATAAGCTTTTGAAATTTGGTTATAGTAGAATCTAGAAGATTAAGGCCCCTTTTGCATTACAATTTGATAAGATAAGATCCCGTCTGTATACATTTATTTACAAACATTGAATTTTGTTGCGGCAACATCTAATTTAAAAGCTCTGTCTTATAGTGTAATTGTTTATCAATAGATTAATTCGATCGATTAGATTTTTGCTGTTTCACTAAGCATAAAAAGCGACTTGAACCCTGGATACTGTTTATAAAATGTGATGAAATAGAAAAATTCGATATAACGATAGTATCAGCGATAGTTTAGTGAGACTATAATGGCCATACCAAAATCAAATTTTATTTTGGAACTTGATAGCGATTCCTGGTCAATGTGCTGAAATCCAAGCTTCTCAAACATTTTACGGGATGACGTATTCGCTGTGAAAACGGGAGCCATAACTTTCTCATTCAGTTCCGATATTTTCTTGGACATACAATATTGGTGCCATTGTTATGTAATTTTTTTTTTTCTAGACTATAAGTGTCAAATGAATTGAAAAACTTATACTCTTTTTATTGATATTCGGAGAAAAATATTGAGTTTACTGAACTGCATTAAAAAAAAAATTTTTAAGTCAACCACAAACTACTTTTTTTCGACTCTCAAAATAAATTTTTCATCTGTTCGAAGACATTATTGGGCGACTGTATAACGCACAATTAAACTGTCCAAACCGAGACGTTGATGGGATTCTACAACCTGAAGCACGGTTAACAAACACAATGGCGTTCTATAGGATATAAAATTTTTTTTTTGTCATATATTCTACTATATTATTTTGGGTGGAAATTCTATCTCATGCACCAAGTTATTTATTTTCTATCGACATCACATGCACCAACTGATAGTTTATGATTTATAGTATGTTTTATGTACTCCTTAGATTCCTCAGATCGTAGAATATATTTCATTTACATTTGTCATCTGCAGATTCAAATTTTCGAAGAGTAAAATTGTTTCCATTGAAATTTTCTGGCAAACAAAACATAGCAACAGAACATATGCAGAACATATGTATGTAGATAGAAATTGCCTACGTTTTGAAATTAATGGTTTGTAATTAATGCTAGGATCACACTGGAAAATCTGCCGTTTTGGTCTATGACTTTGCTATGTGTCGCGGTGAGAACCCAGCATAAATCGACAGACTTGAAGCTGGCTGTGCGCAACAATTTGACTGTCATGAAGTAAGCAGTTATTCTAACGGCTCACTATCGATACATATGTTATAACGATAGTCGTATCGAAAGTGATGCGGTTGCAGTGCAATGAAAAGACATGAACATTATCGACTTTAGAAGGTATGAGAAGGTGTAAAGGGGGAACAACAATCAGGGATAGACTGGAATTTCAATTAATTTAACCAACTCCTAAACAAGTTATAGGGTCTGTTATGCAAAACTAGGGATTACAAAGAGTAATTTCCGTATAAGTGCACAACATTTGGGTTTCCAGCAAACAATAAAATATATAATCTCCGGCATTTGAATTTGAATTCCATTTCGTAGAAATTCCTATATGCATTGATTAATATGACGCAATTGTGCTTGAATTTCAGGAAATGGATGAGGGAATGACTCAGTTTGAAATAAATCATATTTGCTTAAATTTTATAATTGAAGAAGGGACAACTTTATTGACATTTACATATATGTTTTTTTATATTTAACGTAATAATAGCAAAATACAATCATAATAAAATCATCGTTAATTATATGAATAAAAAAAGATCAAATCATAGGCAATACACAGTGATTTTAAGCATTTTAACAATCAGCATGCATAACTATTTAAATCCAAGGTTTCGGTACTCAAAACATGTCCAATTAGCCGGCTTAGACGCTGTTTGGTTTCCTAGTTGATAACACCATCGGCACGAACATTCAAGGCGTCCAACAGGGCACCCATGGGCGTAGATGGTCCAAAGCTTTCAATGGTATTGCTGATTTTGTTCTTCATGTTCCTTAATCGCAGTGAGGCGTGTATGAAGGTCACCGAGATGGGCAGCAATAGCGTGAAAGCCGTCAGAAGCACAGCGCTGATCAGATGCAAAAACAGATATCCCCCCAATAGGGCACTAGCCAGAATATACCACTTTTGCTGGGCATTTTGAGCGGCTAGAATCTGGTTGCCACCAGTTAAGCGACTGGCAATGAAATTTGTCTTGGACTTGGAGCCAAAGAATTGCCAAACGATGGCGATGATCAAGGCCTGCACAATCAAACCACTCAGGATTTTGGTCGGATTGAATACAATCATTAGCGCATAAATGGCCATAAAGACAAGAAAATAGTTGGTTTGGTAGTAGAGCAGGTTTTTCACCACCCGATTGCCCCACTTGTCAAAGTCCTTTAAATTGGGCAGCTGGAAACGCGCCGATCCCAGCACGAAATCATCCAGTGTACGCAGCGGCGGCAACTGAAGATTTCCCGACAGCGCTGCAGCCGCATCGCCAACGGATGATGATGTTGTTGGTGTCGTCATTGTTTTTGAGTATTTGTTGTTGTTGTTGTTGTTGTTCAGCTTTTCGTATGCACTGCGATTAAGTCCACGCTTTAGGTGCTTCAACTCCTCGTTGTCCAGCAGCTGAGACGCCAGTTGTTTTAGCTTCGGCCGTAAGCCAAAATTTGTGAATGGTCGTTGGCCAACTTTTGGCAAAAGACGTGCACGTTCGTCTGAATTGAGCCAATTGTTAGTTTCCTCACAATCGCTATCACTTGGGTTGTACGTGTCCAGTGTAATTGGTTTTATTAATATACCGCACTTTTCGTTTTAATAAATTCTTTTTACAACTAGGCACTTGTGACAAGTTGACTCATGATATCAAAACCGTGTCACCCTGTCACGCACAAATATTGCCTACACGTCAAATTATCGATACAATTGTCTTTAGTGATGCGTAGCCAATCGATAGAAAATTAAGAGACGTACAACAGAAAAATTACAGTACTAACACAAGTTAACATTTCAATTTTAGTTAAAGTTTGGCCATATTAATTATAAATATGTTATAAAGCTGTTTTAGCACTACCGCTTCAGTAGACAATAAAAAATACTGACAACACTTTATTGCAGTGTCTTCATACATCGATGATCAGCAGCGACACATCATTTCATTAATCGATATTTTTCGACTGAGCTTCAGCCAAGACCTGCACTGGTTGAAAGCAGCGCGGTAGTTTTAAATTTAATACATTTTACATACTATAATAATTAAAAGTATTTTGCGTATTGTTATTACAACTGTCTTCATGTCTATTTAATTTGTAAAATTATGCAAACGTGTAAGTACAGCTAAAAGCAACATTGATTAAGAAGTTAATGAAATAAAAAAAAAACAATGAAATCAAATTATTATGGAAAGTTAGAAGTAATTATTGACCATTAGACGAAAATCAACCTAAATATTGTTAAACAATTATGTTTATAATATATTCATGATTAAATTAGGAATAGTTCTATTGTGTTTGGGTCCTGCAACTTGCGCTTTAGGCAAGCACTACGACTACTTAAAACTTGGTTCAAGTTTTTTTGGTTTTTCGTTTTTTTTTTTTTTAACACAATGATTTTAGTTTTGTTTGTTTTAAATGATTCTTCTTCTGTTTGTTTTCTGTTATTTTGTAGTATTCTTTTTTGTTTTGTTTTTGTTAGTTTTGGTTGGTGGTAATGTTTGGTTACTACGCTTCCAGATCATTGACAAAGAGCACCTCGCGATTCTTTAGACCCACATCCTTAAGTGTTTTGCTAACAATTTCATTTGCAGATCCCTCGGCGGCATCCACAGCCGTCTTGGAATAGAGTGTTCGCTTAGGGAAATTCGTTGTGATTTCAAATTCATCCGGCGATTCGGGATGGCAGAAAAGGAAATGGTATACATCCTGAAAATAATCATTTGTATATTATTATGTTTGTTAAACTTTAATCAGTGTTGCCAATTTCTAGTCACTAAAACCGCAATTTTGTCGTCTCATCGTAATTTACGTAATTTTTGAGGTCTAGCTGATTCAATTATGAATCTTTAAAATATTACAAAAATAAATAATAATAATAAATATATATATATATATATTATATTTACAAAAATAGCTATAAAGTTTTTTATGAGTGTGTAAAAATATGATGGTGTTATCAGACGTAATTGCAAAAGAAATTGAGTAATTTTTACAAAAGTTAAAGTAAGAACAAAAAGAATTCTGAAAATGAAAAATTTAACAAATCCCTGTATAAGGAATCTAATTGAAGCGACGAGTTTTCAGATAGAAGAAGTTACCAGAAAATGCACAAGGATATTTAGTAAAATTTTTAAGAGCAAGAACAATAGAGGTTTGGTTTAAAATTTATCAGCACTGTGCTAAATATTTTAAAAGTCTGTTGCCTTGAATATATAGAAAAGTTAAAATTTTACAAAAATTAAGAGATAAAATGGGACCAGTTTTTAAACGGAAAGCCTTAACTAGAAAAGACTAAATTTAATGATGCATTTAATACTCTTTTTAAATATTAAAACTTGAAAATAAAAATCGATAAGTTATCGAAGATAAAGTTATAACTAGAAAAGGTGACAGAAATTTGGCAACACTGTGTTGAATATGTAAATAACATATATTCCAATATAATGAAGCTCACTTACCAAAATGGAATTGGTTTGCTGGAAACGTCGCTCCAGTCGAATGCCATTGGGTAGTTTAAATACCACCGCAATGGCATCGGTGGCATCAGCTGCCGGTTCGGAGGGCACCAGATTGGCCAGCTCAATTTTAAGCCGGGCAATTTCCTCCTTGCGCAACTCGATTTCGCGACGAGCTTGCTCCTCAGCCTCTAGCTGTTGGCGTGCTTCATCCCGTTGCTTTTGGCGCTGACGTTCCTTCTCCTCGTCGGCCAGCAAACTCTGCTCATAGGCCTCATCCTGCTGGCGACGTAACGTTTGGGTAAAGTTTCGCTGGAGGCGATCAGTGCGTGCCTGACTAAGCCACACCTCGTTGAAGGCTATCACCGATCGCAGACGTCGCAGCAATTCCTCCGAGTTGCAATCACCCTCGAGGCGTCCCACGATGACCATGCGATTGGCACGCAGCATGATAACCAGCATAGCGGGAAAAGTTCTAACTATCAGGGATTGCATGACACGATAACCCTCCGGTGTGGACACATCACAGCCCCAGAGCAGTGTATTCGTATTAATATAATCGATGACGGAACGGGTGGACAGTGTATCACGACAGAATGAATCCACATCGGGATTCTTGCTGGCATCCTGATGCAGATAGACCAGAAGGAAACGCAACTCCTGCTTGGCATCGTTCAATGCTTGGGCATAGGTGCCCTGATAGAATACCGGATGCTCTGGATAACGTTCTTGGTATTCCCGTATGAATTTCATTACATCGGCTAGGGGATCCGTAACAATGCGCGGCTCATTGCCACCGCCAATGTTGACCAGTGCACGCACAATACTCGACAGCGTCGAGTAAAAGTATTGGAACACAAAATTGATCACATACCCCACAATGCCCGTAAAACTGCGTGGCATCGGACCAATGCTTGGCACCCGACTCACTGTTCGGCTGCCAGGCAAATTAGCCGAGAAGATCTGTTGCAAGAAATGATCATTAATCACAGCCGGTGCACGTACATCCGACGATGCCGTTAACATCGTTGGCCGTCCCTCCCGTATGTTCATCTGCTCCTGAAATGCCACCTACAAGAGAAATTTTGAATTACACACATAAAAATTTAGCATTTTTGTTTAGTTTGAATATACCTCGAGATCCCATTGATGGCGTATGAGTACGTCGCGACAAATGTTCATGTCCTCGATGCCCGTCAAGTCCTGAAATTGCAGCACTTTGTCTGTTTGTTCATTTGTCAAACCCTCCGCCTCCATTTTGCTGCAGGTGTTGTTGTTGTTGTTAGTTGTCTTGCAGTTTTCAGTGTGTATGTGTGTGTGTGTTTTTTGTTACTGCTGCTGCTGTTGTTGTCGTTGCTAATGGCTAGTGGCTTGCTGGCCTTTGTCCGCAGCTTTTTGGCGAAACGGATGCGCAATTTTAATATTTTATATTGGCAAACGCACGGGCCTTGGCCTCTACAAACTTTTTAACATTTCTAATTTGGAACGAACTAAGTCCCTGATGTCGTTCATCTGCACACCAGTTCGTTCGTTCGTCTAAACATATGTTTTATTATCGATAAATTGAGCTTAACATACTATGTTATTAACAGCGTTGACGCGGACAATAGTTTTGCAATAAATTTATCAAATTAAACTGTCCAACCAAGTTAAATATATATATATATATATATATATATATATAAACAACAAAAGAAAGCTACATATTTATGCAGGGCGTATTAACTTTTAATTATTTTCATTATCGCCTGTAAGCTGTTAAACAATCGATAAGTCGTATTAATTCGATTATCGACATCGTACCATACCAAAAGTTTTTGATAACATTTGTTGTTTACGTGCACTGCGTTAGGAGTTTGTGTTTTTAATGCAATGAATGACCGCGCTCACAAAGCGTTTATGCTGCAATTCTTTTTAGACGAAGGTCTCGGTCCTCAACTAGCCGAAGCTGTACAATTAGCCACCGCAGAGAGTGCATTTAATGTTCTAACAACAAAAACAGAAATCGCAGAAAACTTCGATGCTTTGCCGTCGCCGCGTTATCAGGATGATCAATTCAAGGAACAGTTTCGTATGGAGCGCAGCAGTTTTGAGGTAAACTAAAGTAAATTAACACAAATATTAAATGTTGCTTAACACACAAGCATTTCAGGCATTGCTACAGGTCGTTGGCAATGCAATAGCGGGTGCAGAACATCATCAGCCAATCGCACAGGTTTCGCTGCCAGAGAAATTGCTGTATACCTTAACTCTGCTAAGCGGCAAGTATGATCTATCGATAGTTCGATTAAACAGAAATTTTAAATTAGCTACACTTGAAAAAACAGAAAGTCATTTCGCGAAGTGGGCGACAGTTTTGCCATATCGAAGAGTTCTGGCCATGAAATTTTTAAATGGGTAACTGCTGCATTTGCTGCTCTCATGCCACGCTACATAAAGTGGCCAGAGGAAAATAATGTTTGTTCTGCGAGTGGTGCTAATAAACTTCCCGGCGTCGTTGGTGTCATCGATGAGTGCCTAATTTCGTTAAAGTTACCTGTACGCGAAGAATCTGGACATCGGCAATATTGCGGATTGGCTTTGCAGGCTGTCTGTGATGAGCGCAGTCGGTTTCTGGACATACACATCGATGTACCCGATCCACAACAGTGTATATTACTAAAAAGCGATCTGTTCGAGCGACTTATCGATACGGAAGAGCCACTGATGCCACCACACAAACATCTAGTGGGTGAAATGATGTATCCTTTATTGCTAAACCTGATGACACCCTATACGGATAAAAAAGGCGACTTGACGCCATGTCATATACGCTATAATCAAGCCATTCACATGTGGAATGCTCCAGCTGAGCGCGCTTTTGCTGCCCTAATGTCGCGCTTTGGGCGCTTAGAATTGCTGGACGTGTCCACCCTGGAACTGGGCACAATTGTCGTTTCCGCCACCTGCATGCTGCACAATTTTATTTTGCACTGTGGTGAGCCCATTGAGAATGCAATATTGGACTTTGAAACGCTGCCCGAGAAACAAGCCGGTTTGGTCTTTGGAGAGCACGTACTGGTTAACTGGGACCACACGGAGGCGGCGGAAAAGAAACGCGATAGCCTGGTGGCAGCATTTTTACGTACATAGTATCATGATAATTAATCCTAAGTTTTCAAATAATTATTCAAATTTACTAAAAAAAAAAGTGGTATTCTGCAATTTTTATTTTTAAAACCTTTTTGTAACGATACTGGATATATTCGTATTTTTTTTTAAATAATCTATTTTGATTTTTTTGGTCATATGTATATTATTATTTAAAAAAAAAATACCTTATGACTTTCTAAAAATCGTCTAACAGTAAACTGTAAATATTTTTAAAGTTAATTCATTTATATAAACTACAACTTCATACTTGTAATCAATTTTCTTGAAAAAATTCGGAAACATACCTTTTTGGGTTTCATTATCGAAAAAAGTACATATAGAAGATATTTAAAAGATTTTTAAAATCGAAAATGTGCCAACTCTGGTTGTTGCTAAGCAGTGGCTATAATTTTTATAGCTATCTGGCAGCACGCTAAAGGCTTTAAAAGTGGCAAAATTTATAGAAATCTGTATGTTTGTATTTGTGTTTAACCGATTTTATTGTCTACAACCGCTCAAATAAATTAGAAGTATTTATAAATAAGTATTATGGCCAGGAAGTTAACAGGAATATCTCCTCATAGCCTCAGTCGGATTGTTGTTGAAACGTGCGAAGCCATAATAATGATGCGAAACTTCAACAGTATTTGGAATGACATTGTTTGAAGTGTATGGCAAAGACTGCGGCGAAACAGTGTGCGAATCTGATGGTGTACTGCTTCGGTTAAATTGGGGCATAGGTGCTGTCCGGACCACTGGATGGTATACCGGTGCAGCATTTATGGTCAACATCCCCAGTTGACCTTGAGCAAGAATTTGCTCAATGCTAATTTTGGCATAAATCTGCTGCTCCGCCGACAGCTGCCTGAACGTTGCAGCCCAAGATTCTCCATAAACATCAGCATTGTCTTTCTTTTTGTTGCTAGCATTATCTAAATGCTGCACAGCTTTTTGGAGGAAATAACTATTGTCTTTCTTCCTAAACTTCTTTGACACCTGGAATTAGAAGAAATAAATAAGATAATAAATAAATATAATATAAATATATAAATAAATAATATTTAATTATCGTCTTTCAAGGGCTAGGCGTGTTGTTGAAAACGCTTTTGGTATTTTAGCCAACAGATTAAGAGTGCTTTGAACTACAATATCTTTACAACCAGAAAAAGCATCTATTATTGTGCTATGTTGTTGTTATTTGCACAATTATTTATCGAAGAAAAACTCTGCAGTATACATTCGAGGCTCCATTGATTCTGACAATTTTTAGATGGCGCACATTCTGAACTGCGTCTGGATAATTTACAGCCTGCTAGAGGAAATTCTTTAATATTTTATATTCTACTTAATAATACAAATAAAAACATTAAAAATAAAAATTTTTTACTCTTAATACTTACTGGTTCTTGTTCCAAAAATGATTCCGACGTATCGTCGAAAGTATTGAGCCCCTCCACCATTGACTCTTGGTCATGCAAGAAGCTCAGTGAATTATAATACCAAATGCTTGGCTTGTACACATCATTCGTACCGGCTCCTGACTTCTCGCTTCTTCTTATTTTTGCGAGCTCGCGCCGGTACGCAGTGCGCAGAGAATTCACTTTTTTTTTACAATATCAACAGTGGCGCTTTCGTCATGTTCCTTATATTTCATGAGAAGATTTTTCCACGCTTTATTCCTTAGATTTTTGTTTTTATACTCATCACATTTATTTTGCCATAATGTTGGCTCATTTCTATAAGAATCAATGAACTCTTCCAGATATTTCTTGTCCATTTTGCCCACATGCTCTCTCTGCAACTCGCTTTTAAAAATGATGTTCGTTCAAACACTACTATCCATTGTCAAACAAATTTGTCAAACACGTCGACCATTTCTATTTTCGTCAAACGCGCACTTCAAACACGAAAATTACTGCAAACAACACTATCCACGTTCAAATTTGCTTCAAACGCAACACGTTTGTCATACAAATTTGAGTGTGGATACACAGTGATGTCATTTTTTTTTTAGTAAAAACAGCTAGATTGACGAAAAAACGGCTAAAAACCGCTGAATCCCCGGGAAAAACAGTTGAAAAAACAGCTGAAGCTCAAAGTGCTCGTAAATCGCATAATTTTGCAGTAATTGTGCACTTAAAAAAAAAAATTGTATACAACTGGGTTATATCTGTAGGATCCTTTCTCAGTCACTTGCACTTTTTGTTTGTATACTTCCTTCGGCATTGTACATTTTTTAAATATTTTGCAAACAAATTTCACAATGTTAGTGTTGGAAGACGCATCAATTCACATAGGTATGAATTATTGAGAAAAATTGTTCGATAAAAGTAAATATCGATTTTTTACAAATAGTAATAAATTATAATTGTCAAACGCGAAAGAAACAACTCACAAAATTAAGAAACAATTACATAAAAATTTGTTTTTTTCCAATTTGCTAAAAAAGCTAGAATTCCCGCTGCCCGCTGTTTTAAAATTTTTCCCGCAATCGCATTTTCAAAACAGTCAGATCTGGCGGGAAAAAAGCTGAAATGACAACAGTGTACACAGCTTTAGTTAAGCTTATCGGTATTATTCGCACTTTTGATATGCACATAGCAATGTTATCGATAGTATCGATTACATTTTGACTGGATTGTTGCATCACTAGCCGCCATATTCGGATTTTGTGCAAGGAATAACTGATTCATATGCAAGGTGATAGAAATTCCATGTTAAATCGAAATGTATTTAATTTCAACGTCAAAGAAAACCGTTTTATCGGATTTTGCGGATCTGGAGACAAAATCCACTTATGTGCATGCGAATGGCGAACCAACTGATTTTCAATTTAATGCACAGCGTCGCGTCTTTGTGGAGGTGGACAAAAAAGCGGGTTTGGCGGTGATGCGCATAAAGGAGAATCAGCAGAATGGTAAACATTAAAGCTATTAATTTACATACATACATATATCGCATTAAAACTCTTACATTTTTGTAGCTCCTGAAATACAGCGTGTGCGCAAACTAACCATTGATAATGCATATTCTGTTTCGTGTGCCAAAACGGCGAATAATCAAATTGCTATTGGCCAATCGAGTGGATTTGTGAAGCTATTCGATTTCCGTACGGCAGAGTTAATACACCGTTATCCGGCCAACTCATCGCGCAGCACAGTGCTCTATCTGGACTACAATTGTACGGATGAATATATTGCGGCGGTGCTGGAGGACGGCAAGATCAACATATGTGGCACGAAGACCCGCCAAAAGATTGATACGCTTAGCATTGATAATCAGTGAGTTTAAAGATACAGTGCCTCCCTTTATGTGTACCATATGTATGTATATAATTTCAGGTCAACTCTGGCTCGCTTTCATCCCAGCAAGAGGTTCCATTTGGCCGTGGCATCGTATAAGGGTGCCGTTACCGTCTACGATCTGCAGTCGAAACGGAATATCTTTAATATAATTGATGCCCATGATGCTCCCTGCCGGGATATAAGCATGTGCAGCAGTCAACCCTCGTTGCTGGTCAGCGTTGGTTATGATTGCAAGATTAACATATTCGATATACGACGCAATAAGGCCCAATCCTCAACCAGCCGCTTAACCTACTCACATCCATTGTCCACGGTGGCATTGAGTGAGTGCGGCACCTACTTCTGTGCTGGCAATCTCAAGGGTGAACTCATTGCCTACGATATGCGCAGCACCAAGTCACCACTCGCTGTCCGCTCCGTTCACGAGGGCAGGTGAGTTGGCTAACCTTGGGTCCATAGCTGTTATAGTAATTAACTGTTTATTCAATTCTCTTGCAGTGTTGTGATGCGAGTTGCGTTTGTGCCGATGCCAGCGGAGGAGCAGCAGAGTAGCAGCTTTAGCAGCACAAATAACGTTACCATGGATGCTGCTGGAGGCGGCAAACCCGCTCAACCCGTTGAATCCACTCCCAGCGATGAGTTGCGCAAGTCCATAGCAGCTACTTTGATCCAGCAGCCTTTACTCTCCTCCATAGCGGCTGCTGTACTCCTGGTGTTATGGTTACGCCAGCTGCAGTGCGTCAGCCACGCGATTCATTTTGCGATTTCTTGGATGCACCGCGGGCTCGGGGCGTTGAGCGTATGTCCACGCGTCTGGCGACTACACCAGCAACGTCAATCACATCGAGACGTGATAGCTTCGATTGGGATGCGCTGCACTCGAAGCCCGCTGGAGAGGATCAGCGACAGAGCATTTATCAGACGGGTTCGGGTCTCAGTTCATTGGATAGTGCCAACAGCTCCACGGTGGACTCGCTGCAACGTAAGTAGCTAGCAAAACTATTAAATAACCCGGTTTGAAATCCCAAATCTCTTGTAGAAACTCTTAGCGGTCCGTTGCGGGATCGCAGTAATGTTTCCGGCGGAGATGCCAAGTTAAAGCAAATTGCCGAGACCGATGAACAGGCGGAACAACTGCATGAACGTTCGGTCAATTGTTCCGTGGACAGTGACAAGGAGAATCCCACCCTGGCGGACGTGGAGCAAAAGCGTCGTCTGCGCCTGCTCTCTGCCAGTCGCAATAGTACGCCAAATCATGTGGCCGAGACAGTGTCGCAGGCGGCAACGTTGCAACTGCAGCCGCAGCAATTGTTACCCAAGACCACCAGCAGTGTCTCCTCAACCGCCTCCTCAGTTGCCGCATGTCCCGATGTGCGCAAGGAGCTCAGCGATTTACAGGGATCGATCGAAGAACGTTTTAAGCATCTGGAGCGTGAATTGAAGTGGTCGGTGCAGCAGAGCAAATTTCAAACATTCCAACAGGTGGCAAACTATTGGAATAAGCAGCTGGATGACACAGAGCAGATCCGTGATGCACTGGGACTCTTGCTGCGCACAGATCCCTTCATGCGTGAATTCACCCGACTGCAGCATGAGAACGAGATGCTCAAGGAACAGGTGCAAAGATTGCTCGAGGAGCGAGGAGGAGCTAACAATTAAACTGTCAAGTCTTAAAAAGCGCTTAAATTAATATTTTTTTAAATTTTTATGTAATGTATAGTAATCTGTCACTTTGTTTAGAACATTAAATAATCAATTGTGTACTAATTCTCTAGTCTTAAATCTGGCTGCTCCGACGGCATGTCCACCTGCAAAAGGATCCGTATTTGAGAAAAAGAGAAATTAAAAAATTGGAAACATTTACCGAAATGGTCGTATTGAAGTTCTCATAGTCCACCAAGTAACGCTCATTGTTGGCATCGTAATGGATGATATTGACAAAACGCTGACCCCAGAAAATCTCTCGCGGCACAAACGATGTCCTGGACTCGGTCATCTGAGCCGTGGTCGGAGATGTGCCCACAATTGTCACATACAATTCAAACTGAGCGGCATTGAACTTCTTGGCACTGGTGAATTGCTGCAGTGGACTATTCTCATCGATGACATGGCACACAATATCCGGCCAGACAATCAACTGTTCGCCATTCCCCTCCAGCTTCAGCTCCGTGTGCATCTTGACGAGTTCCCCTTCGCGTGTGCTGCAATACAACCAATCCAATACAACGAGTTAGCGAGTGACATATACATACACTTTTGTTACTCACTGTTTGTCCACTATCATGTAGACGCGTATCTTGGAGTCAATGGATTGACGCTCACGCGGATCACAGATACGAAACAGCAAACATAGTTTTCCATCGCGATAAGAAATCTGTAAATAATCGTATGATAAGCTAAGCTATATTCAGATGGGAATTTATACGTGTCTCTACAAAGGCAGAGTTATAGGTATAATCTGATTTATATGGTGCACTGCAACAATGTACTAGTACTAACCATACAATATTGTTTTGCGTTGAATAGTAAGTGTTACTTGGTAATATATATAAAGATACAAATTTGAAGGCATCATCGTACTCTTACACTTAGATATTAGAAACAAAATGAGATTTACATATAGTTATTAAATTTGCAATGCCGTTTTTATACCCTCTAAGGGGTATAATGAGTTTGCCAGAAGTATGTAACAGGCAGAAGGAGGCGTGGCAGACCACATAAAGTATATATTCTTGATCAGCATCAACAGCCGATAGTCGAACAGTCGATATAGCCATGTATGTCTGTCCGTATGAGCGTAAAGATCTCAGGGATGGTAAGAGCTACAATTTCAAACTTAGTCAGTATCGACCACATATTTTGTCAGTCAATACAAGTTGGTTTCCTTTCTTTGATGCCAAGCCCCATTCGCCCACAATTGGCGAAAAACCAGACATATCTCGTTAAAAATACATGTTTTTGTCGAATATCTCGGTAACTATAACACCAAGGGTCACCAATTTTGGCATGCAGTTTGCTATTTGCAATATATAGAAAATGCCATCAAAATTTTTTGGATACCACGCCTCTTTCGCCCACCAAAAGCACAATTTCTTTGTAACTTTGCAAGCGGCTGGCTCACTTATTTCTAAACGTCTAGTTTTGTTACTAAGCATATACTTGCAGACAAATAATATCAAACGATTGTAAAAATTTCATCAAAATCGGACTAAAATTAAAAAGTTTTTCATACAACGAAAATCGTTCCTTTCAAGCAATGCATAACCACGTGCATTGCACTGAGCTCTGCACACAAGCAACGAAAACGAAAGAGCGAGACAGACACACAAATATGTGTGCATGTTAAGTTCTTGCAGCAGCTACTCCAATTTGAACTCATATAATTGGAAACGAAGCTCAGAGGGTATTACACGGTCGGCATGCCCGACTGGCAGTTTCTTTCTTGTGTTAAATTGTTGTTAGACCGAAAAGTTGTCTATAAAAAACTGACTTCTTGTTTATTTAATAAATATAAACTTACCACCGCCTTATCGCTGAACTTGAGTTGTGTCCATTGCTTGGCTGGCCTCATGGTTTTCGCATAGACAATGCTGATCATAGATCCCTCAATGGCGGCGCCACACATCATTTGCATGATATATAGAAATATAGTTTCGGGACACTCCTCGCTCGCATACTGTCCACCTCCGAGCGTAGTTTGAGTTGTAATCGAATAAAGCATCATTGAAACAAAACTGTTAACGCCATAAATACAGGGTTCGCTTCCCTCGCCCAGACGTTCGCCGCTGATGGCATCGAATAGGAAATCGCCATGATAATATGCTACCATATAGCAGAGTGTGCCAAAAAATATCCAGCTAAGAAAGAAGCTGCTCAAAAACAGAGTCAGCATATATATCCACTTGAGTTCAATCTGTGTGAATAAGAGCACAGAAAATCAATTACAGTTGACAGTTTAAATTGTTCGCAGTGTGAAATGTTATCGCTAAACTGCAGTTATCGATTTCGATTGAAACTTCAAGCTACGTTTACACTGTGTCACAGCTTTTAATGTTAAGCCATTTTAATTGCATTATGTAACGCGATTAAACTATAAACTTACCAGCGTATTGATTACGTCACGCATATACCGCCTGGACTTTTCCGGTATGCTACGAAACACAACATTTTCCCGTCCATTTTTCTCCATCACCCGATGCATTATACGCCGCCATCCCTCGTCATCAGTTCGAGGATTTAGCTCAATAGTGCTGCCCGCCCAATCAAAAGCATTCGGAAAACTAAAAGACATAATGCAAACTATTATAGGCAACCCTAGAGCGATTTGAGAAGCTTTACTTTTGGTCACTGCGACTCTCCTGTTCAGTGCTATCTCCAGAACTCTGCTTGGTTGGGACTCGCCGCAAGCAGCTGGGACTTTCCGGATAGTAATCGATGAGGTCTTCGTTGACCTTTTCGTGTTTTGGAGAACGGGACAAAGGACGCGGATCCAAGGGTTTTGGCTTTACTGGCAGTGAAATGGAGCGATTCATTTCACGTTTATCCGTTGCTTCATCCGTACTCATTACTATTATACTATTGTGCTGCAGTCTAGTTAGTAACTAAAGTCTAAATATTATAGGGGTATGCATTTTAATTTATTTATTATCTTTATTTTGCGTCTCACTACACAATTATCCGTTTGTTTATATTATGAAGAGATTAGATCGTCAAAAGTTGTCTTATTATTAAGTAAGTATGTGTGTAATTAGTGTTTCCAATGCTTATATTTATTCAGAGAGCAAATATCGTCATAACTCCTGTAAACGTGTAGCTCAACGAACACTCAGCTCTGTTAACACATTGTTGCTGATATAAAGAAGAAGCAAAACAACATTCGAATAAACGCGCGCTAGCTTGCTGACTGAGAAAGTATCGCAAAGTTATCGATACACATCATGCACCAGCAGTTCAGCAATTTCGTACTCGCTTGCAAATGCAGATGTAATCGATATTTTATTACGCGGTTATATACGGTGCATTTAAATACAATATGTAAAGAAGGTGTATTTATATTATTTATTTTCTGCATGTCAATTGCAGCTGCTGTAATTGTTGCTGCTGCTGTTGTTGTTGCAACTGCTCCGCCGGTGTCAATTTTACAGGCATATCCACCTAAGAGGTGATTTTTGTATTAATTAAAGGGAGGGAAATATTTTATAAACATTTACCGAAATGGTCGTATTAAAGTTCTCATAGTCCACCAAGTAACGCTCATTACTGGCATCGTAATGGATGATATTAACAAAACGCTGACCCCAGAAAATCTCTCGCGGCACAAACGATGTCTTGGCCTCCGTCATCTGAGCCGTGGTCGGAGATGTGCCCACAATTGACACATACAATTCAAACTGAGCGGCATTTAACTGTTTGGCATTATTAAAGTGATTCAGTGGACTGTTCTCGTCGATGACATGGCACACAATATCCGGCCAGACAATCAACTGCTCACCATTTCCCTCCAGCTTCAGCTCCGTGTGCGTCTTAATGAGTTCACCTTCCCGTGTGCTGCAAAAACCAATTGGAATTAAGAACTGCAAATTAAGATTTAGTAATACCCAATACACCAGACTCACTGTTTGTCCACAATCATATAGACACGTATCTTGGACTCTATGGACTGTTGTTCGCGCGGATCACAGACACGAAAGAGCAAACAAAGTTTCCCATCGCGATAGCAAATCTGTCAACGATTAGAGTGGAAAATGTACACTCTATGTTTAGGTATTGGAGGAAGATATGGAACTTACCACCGCCTTATCGCTAAACTTCAGCTTAGTCAACTGTTTGGCTGGTCGAGCGGTTTTCGCATAGATAATGCTCACCATGGATCCCTCAATGGCGACTGCACACAACATTTGCATGACAAATAGAAATATGGTCTCCGGACATTCCTCGCTGGCATATCTCTCCCCAAACCCCAATGTGGTTTGTGTCTCAATCGAGTATATCATGACGGCAATAAAATTGGGCACTCCGAAAATACAGGGTTCACTTCCCTCGCCCAGACGCTCACCACTGACGGCATCGAATAGGAAATCGCCATGCGAATAGGCGACCATATAGCAGAGAACGCCAAAGAAAGTCCAGCTGAGAAAGTAGCTGCCCAGAAACAGAGTCAACATGTATTTCCACTCCAATTCGATCTGTGTTGAAGACATACATATATTTTCGATAAAAAAAAAATAAACGATCGTAACGTAAAATACTCAAGACAATCTAATGTTAAGTAACGAAAAATAATTTAATGTGTTTTTTTTTTTAAGTTATGATGTAAGCAATTAATTAAAAATTAAGAAAAAATTCCTAAAA
Source organism: Drosophila tripunctata (assembly GCA_035047385.1). Lineage (NCBI taxonomy): Eukaryota > Metazoa > Arthropoda > Insecta > Diptera > Drosophilidae > Drosophila > Drosophila tripunctata. The sequence continues at coordinate 585,828 of JAWNPS010000187.1, read as the reverse complement.
AAAAACAAGTAAGGAAGATTACAGTCCAGCTTGCCCGACTGTAGAAGACCCTGAGTCAGTATTTTAAAAATAATACTTTGACTAAAAGAAAATTTTATTAAGCAAGTATTCAGATAATATTTTTTTGATTAAAAGGGAATTAAATTGAAGATACATGAAGAAATTAATTGTAATAAAACTCCACATCTTATATATGAGGAGCATTTAGTTAAAAAATAAATTTAAAAAAAGCAACTATCGAAAAAATAAAACAGGGATAGTAATACTGTTTTCACTTGTAGGCGAAGGGGTGTGGCATTTAAAAAAGTGTTTTTTTTTTTCAAAAAGTCTGGAATTTAAAAAAAAAGTAAATTTTCTTTAGTTGAGAAACGCCTCCAAACTCTTTTGGGAGTGGAGACTTAAATAAATACTTAAGTAGAATTCAAAATAAATCATCGTCAAATAATTTTCTTTGCGAATTTTGGCCAAACAAGATTTTTTACCGAAGTAAGTGAACTTAACTACTATTAACTAAATGTGGGCGAATGGAGCGATTTTGATTATTTTTCAACTGATTTGTATTTTTAAGCAAACTTTGTTTTCGAAATAAATAATTCGTCGTACAAAATGTTACCAGTACAGCTTTTAGTTCTCAATTTTAAAGCGGAATATGTTTATATGGTATCCAGTATCCTATATACCAATTTCGGATTTTCTAGCATTCATAGTAAGAAAGTCAAAAATCGAGATAGTCCCACTGTTTCTCTAATTGTGGGGAAATGGGGCGTGGCATCCAAATTAGAAAACAAACTTGATCTGCGTAACAGAGCAACGAAGCTTCTGCAAAAGAATGGAATCTCTAGCTATTATACTTGCAGAGAAAAAGACAGACTATTTATCGCAAAAAATCATTAGTCCCTTTTTCAAGAGCACAGGGTCTAAACATGATTGAAAAAGTATTGACGGAACAAGTAAAAAAAACATTGCATGGATAAGCGAGTTTATTATTTATATCGTAGTGCTTATAGGATATACTACATATGCTAAAGACTAAATGTAACTTTCTCGCGTTCAATGGGGTTTGTCTTTGGCATCGGTATGGGTATGACTTTGACTTTGCCCAGTTTCTTCGCCGCGGGCGGCTCTTCAGCCAATTCATCTAATTTACGCTGTATGCTGGGCGTTATGGAATAGATATTTGATCGCTCTGGCGTAGTGGAAGTGGCTTTGGGCTTTGGGTTAGCTTTAGCTTTGTGACCGAACAATGATCTTACCAGTGTGGTGATCACGTCACGCATATAACGCCAGGACTTTTCCGGTATGCGACGAAAGACCACATTCTCGTGTCCATTCTTTTCCATTACACGATTCATGCGACGTCTCAAACCATCGGAGTCTCCGCCGCCATCTGCATCCGGAGTCAGCTCAATTGTGCTGCCCGCCCAGTCGAGTGTATAGGGAAAGCTGTAAATATATATGCATAATGCATGAGAATATTAAATTAGTGCAAGTACAAGATATACATAATTTCATCTGGTGACCCACTTTTGTTCACTACGCGTCTCCAATTGATCAGGCGTCTGCTTGGACTTGCGCCGACGCAGACAGCTGGGACTCTCCGGATAATAGTCGACTTCGCTGTCGTTTACCGTTTCCTTTTCTGGAGATCGTGCCAGTGGCCTGGGATCTAAAGGTTTTGGCTTAACGGGCATGGATGATGAGCGAATCATAGCGAGCTTTTCTATGCTCATTGTTCCGTTGCGGCCCACGTATTGTCAGAAACTGAGGTTTTTCTTTCCGTTTTGTGTCTAATTGCCGTCGTATAGTCGAATTCGGAGCAATTTCACTTGACGCGTAGATTTGCGTTTTAATTTTAATTGAATTAGATTGCAGTTCGCAGTGCTGAAGCACACGCTCAAGTCTGTACGACCGCTTGACACTGACTAAGACGAATTTGGTCCCCCTATATTGTGTATATTGAGCGCATCTTTCCATCTTCGTTTGTAATTTGTCATCGTACACAACATGTGCGTTTTAATTTATTTATTATGTCCAGGTTTGTGTGTCTTTCTGCTAGATTAGTTTAGACATTCTATCAAAGTTGTGTTTTTTTTATGAAGCATGCAAATGAAATCATCAGAACTGTTTATGCGATGCTTACATTTATTTAAAACTGCGCGCCATAGCGTTGCCCCACCTAAAAAGTTCTATCGATATTTAGTCAACTACTAATGAAAATGCTAGAGTCAAAATAAACAAAAATTTTAATAAAATTATATGCATGGATAACAAATAAATATATTTTTAAAAACGTAACGTTTACATTGCTTTTGTAAATTAAAAACAAAACGGAATACCCCCAATCTGACACTGGCGCTATCGTACATATCGATACACATATCGCAATGCGCAGCCAACTTCACGCTGTTAATACTGTGTCACTGACACAAACGAGAAGTATTCGGATGGCTCTGCACGCACGTATCTCGCAGTCGTCGCAATAAGAATTCGATACGTCCGTTGCATATTTGTGAAATAGCCTAAATCGCTAAAATACATACATATACATATATACACAGCCCCAAATGAAAGTGCATATTAGTTTAATAGTGAATTAAACATATGTTTAGTGCAATCTATCAATGAAATATTTGTGCGCGTGTCAAACAGGCAACATCGAAATATACGGGCGAAAAAAAAGATAGAAATGTGCCAATGAATTTGTGGGGCTAAATCTAAACTAAATAATGCTTAAAATACACTTCATATAAATTGCCAAAAAGCAAAAAAGTACAACAGTAAACGGAAAATAGCAATAGCAGTGATTAAACAGGTAAATAATTGGCTGAAACCACAAAATTTTTCGCACACTTTGCGTGAACTGTGGGTGTGTGTGTTTGTGTACTATGTGGCAAAAATGATACAAAATGCCATTGATAAATTCACATGATGTTGTTGTTGTTACTACATACATACATACGTACATATAGCAAGGGCATTCGCGGAAATGGGCATTAATAATATTATTAAATACAAGTATCTATAGTTTAAATGTGTACATATAGTAGTAGTATATTGGTGTCGTTGTTGCGTTATTTCGTTGTGCCCAAAAGAGATACGAAATTCCCAGAAACGCATTTTCTAATTTAGACCGATTTCTGAGAAGTGACAGACAGACAGGCGGACATACAGACAAGCGAGCAAACAATCGAGCGAGCCAACAACAACAACAGCAGCAGCTCAACCAGACCAACAACAATGCTCATACAAACATACTGAGAGTCGCATGCTCACTCACTTGCTTGTGCTCTCTCACAAGACACAAAGCAGCGAGAGAGAGCGACTTAACAACAACACAATGGTTTGTGTGTGTGTGGAGGGCATCGGGAACGCGGCGAGTTGGCGGGTGGTGATGTTGGCAGCTGCTGTTGTTGTGGCGGCTATTGAATGAAATGCTGCTGCGGCTGCTGCTGCTGCTGCTACGGCTGCAAACATTTAACACCACAAGCCAAGCTGAAGCTGCTGTCACACACACACAGGCTCACACAGAGAGACAGTGTTGCCGGAATTTCATGAGCAAAGCATGTAAAAAAAATAGCTAAAGGTCACATAAAATACTTATAATTTAATACTAAATAATAAATTTATTACTAAATATTAGTTGCTTAAAATTATAAGCCAACAAAAAAAAATCAAGTACTTAACTAAAACTTGTTTTTTTAAATAATAAATTAAACAAAGTTAATAAATTTTCTGCTATTCAATAAAATTTGTTTCCCATTCGAAGCTCTTGCTATAAATGTGCTAAGATGGCAACACTGTTCAGAGTGTGAAAGAGAGAGAGAGAGAGAGAGCGACTTGGTTGTTTGGTTTGGCTCGCTGCTCAATTCGTCTGAAGCCATACTTCATACACACTCGACTCGTCTCAACCCGACAGCGGCGATATTTTTCGTCGTACCCTTCATAAGAAAAGGTGTTATTAACTTTCCTGCTGCTACTGCTGTTGTTGTTGTTGTAGTTGCCTGTAATACACACACACACACACACAGTGCACTTTTTTTTTTGATCATTCTTGGTAAAAGCGGGTTTTTTTTTACCAGCTTCTTCCGCTTATTTCCTTGAATTTTTGTATTAAACTTGAGTGCGTTCTGTGTGTTGGGCTTCTTTTTTTTTTTTTCTTATTTTGTTTTTTTAATAGCTTTTCATGTGAAATTGAAATTATTTCCAACACGAGAAGAGAGCATGAAAACAGAAGAAATAAAAAGGATAAATGTAATTGGGGCGTTCACTTAATTGGAACTTGTCTAGATACTTTAGTATACGTACGTATGTACATACTTGTATGCGCCCTCGGGACTAACCACATTCATTATAGTCGGTTTTGCCAAAAATTGTTGAGGGTACATTATGTTTTGGATCTTTGCCATATCCGTACAAATGTACAATGTACAGTTTGTCAAGAAACTGTTTACACACTGGAAAAAAAATTTTTTTTTGACTTTGGATACAAAAATAAAGGCTTTTATTTTATTTTGCGATATTTTTTAAACTATTAAGATTTAATAACATGTTATTAATAAATAACAAAAAGAAAACCAAAACAATTAACGTAAAAACAAAAAAAATAACTAAAACTGAGTTTACTCATATTTGACACTGTCAAGAAACTGTTTACACATTTCATATTCTGTAACTCTTAACTTATAAAATCACGTTAGGTTGGACTAATTTTTAAAAATTAATATTTAGTATGACCCCCTTTTGCATTATATACATGTTGGATCCGTTTTGGCAGGAATTGACTTAATTTTGGACGTATTCCAGTGGCATTTTCGGCCACTCTTCCAGTACAAACGCTTTCAGCTGTGTCCGGTTAGTTGGATTCCTTTTTCCAACTTTTTGCTTAAGGTAGGACCACGCATGTTCAATTGGGTTAAGATCTGGGCTCTGGGGTGGTGTATCCAAGACCTTTCCACTGTTGTACAGAAGCCAATTGCGTACCGTTAACTCCTTATGCTTTGGGTCGTTATCCTGGTAAAATTTGAAGGTTGGCTTGTCGTTGGCAAATAATCCGAATTTAGCCCCAATTGTTGGCAACTTTGCCTTCAAAATGTCCAGATATTGTTGGGCATTCATGGTGTTTTCAATAAACGCCAGTTCTCCGACTCCTTGGCTGGATATGCACCCCCAAATCATAACCGACAGTTTTCCAAATTTGACAGTCGGAATTGTATCTTGGGTGCGAATGCTGTGGATACCTTGCGCCATACCCTGGACGGACCATCGTTGTAAATAACATAATCTTTGTCTCGTCACAAAAAATTACGCCTTTCCAATACTCTGCCGGGTGACTTATCATAGTCTGAGCAAAAGAAAATCGCTTTTGAACATTAATGGTTGAATGACACTCTTCGTTGAGCTCCTTGGCTAGAGTTCTGACCGAAATCCGGGGATTTGTGCTGATCTTCCGCATTAGAAAGCGGTCTGCCCGATCGATGATCTTTTTTTTCGGCCCCCTCCCTCCTTTACTTCACACCGCCCTTCGTTTTCCGCCCGACTTAAAACATTATAAACAGTTTTCCTTGACACGGCGAACATTTCCATAAGTTCTGGAAAGGATTTGCCCAATTGCCGATTGTACAGAATCAATTGGACCTTATCAAAGTTCAATCTTTTTCCGGGCATTTTAAATATCAAATTAAATCGTTTTTTCGATGCTAACTCACTCAAATTTTCTAACCAAATAAAAAAAAACGCAAAAATACAGCATCATAAAGAAATTCAACAAGCCTAATTATCGGAAAATCCCCGTTACTTCCAAGAATGAGAGCAAAACAGATGCGGAGAACGAAGTGTGTAAACAGTTTCTTGACAGTGTCAAATTTGTGTAAACTTAGTTTTTGTTATTTTTTTTGTTTTTACGTTAATTGTTTTGGTTTTCTTTTTATGTTATTTAATTAATAACATGTTACTAAATCTATAATAGTTTAAAAAATATCGCAAAATAAAATAAAAGCCTTTATTTTTGTATCCAAAGTCAAAAAAAAAATTGTTTTCCAGTGTGTAAACAGTTTCTTGACAAACTGTACATGGATTTGTATATGGTGCATGTTTTTGCCATGAAAATTCAAAGATGCAATCAAATATACATGAGTATACATGTTTCCACTGATAGACTGACTGATCATCGCACAACCCAAACATAAAGAGATGCGAGAATGAAGTTTGTAATCCCATTTTTATTTTTCAACTGATAAATTTAATAAATAACACCTTTGAAATTTAAATATTAAGTTAAAACCGCTAATTGCTAGGCAATTGTATATGAATAAATAAATACATATATACATATATATGTAATCGTAATATTCTAACCAGATATTTATAAATTTGCCTTAAATGGCACGTGCATTGTGCTTGTATTTTTTTTTGAGTGTACGCTGAAAAGCTACAGGAAATGCAATAAAATGTGTTTTTTCAGCTAATTATTGGCCATTACTCATGGGGCGAACAGAACCGACTGAGTAATTTATAGCTGACCTATCAAAACGTTGACGTTGAACTGATTTATAAAGTTCCCCTTACCAACCGAAATAATCGAATTACAATGTTTTCTTGCCTCACCCCACTTTGACGTGGATTTTGAGATACATGTGTATTTTGAATTTTCTTGTAGAAACAGCTGTGCAGTGCTCTGGTCACACTTAATCGCTTCTATTGATACATCAAGAACTATAATGTAAACGATGAAACCATTGAATATTTGGCTATTATACTCTATTCTACCCATTATTTTGCTCTCTCTTTCTCTCTCTCTCTATTCTGCACATTCTTTTGTACCCCTCTTCATTCTTTCCAATTCGGTTTTTGGTCCCAACATCAGCTGCGTCTATTGTTGTTTTTTACCTTCCATTGTGTTTAGTGTTTGTTATTCGATTTATGTGCAGATTTCGTGGAAATTTAATTTGATGTATATATGTATGTTTTCTTTTTCTTTTTTTTTTTTGCGCTCATTGTTAATTGTTCGCGTGAATTTGTTCAATTGAAACGCAATGCCAAAAAGTGAAATGTGGGCAAAACACTCAATCTTTATATGTACTTATATGTTGAGACTCTGAAGCACTTTGAATTGGAATTTATTTTGTTTTTGTGTTTACTTTTTTCTCGTTTTGTTTGATTATATTTCATAGTAAATCATTGTTGACCAACTTATCTCGGGTATTATAAGGTGAAACGATATTGTTTTTTTTATTATTATTATTATTTGTGTTTTGTTTTGGGAATGACAAAAAAGCAAACCGGTTGAATTTAGTTCATTTATTTTTTTTCAACTTCAAGTTTGACTTGTTGTCTTATGTTAATTTCGTTTTGGGTTAACTCTACCCGACTTTCGTAACAAGAGACGACCTAATCTATATTTGCATTGCCCGCTTACCAGTTAAAGATACAGATACATTTACATTTAAAGATACACTTTTAGTCACACCCAAACCATTTGACTGACACCCTTGCCTCCCCCAAATGTTGTCTCAATTCCAGCTTACTCTTATCTCAGACCCACTTCTCCTTCGCTCTCTTTTCCCCCTCTTTGTCTGTTGTACATATATTTGCCTAGCCATTTCCATGAAAACCGAAGCGCTTTTGATTGTTCTTGGAATTTCGTTTCAACTTTGCAAACGCTTTGCGACTGATAAGTTTTACTATAGTATATAGTATATACTGTATATTGTATATGCATGCTTATATGTAGATACTACCAACACGTACTTGTATTATCAGAACTGGCATTGTGATTTTCAAGTCACTGAGCATTTTTGATAAATAAATGTGACGGCACAAAAGATTGTAATACAACAGTGTGATTCAAGATACAAACATTATGATAATAGATTTGGTTGGTAACTTTTGGAAACGTTGATCATGTAACAACTACTATATAAAGTTAATATATTTTTAATTTTATTTGAAAGAACTTTAGTTAGTAATACAGTGTATTTTCGCATCTCTAGTTTATAGAAAGTATAATCTTTAGTGAATGTTGTACGTCACACAAATAGGTATTTTAAAATTTTTCATAGTAATTTTATCAATGAAATGTGTTTGAATGTTTTTTGTAATCTTGAGCACTTGCTTGGAATTATTATATGTGTGTGTGTGTTTATATTCTTGATAAGTTCTGTCTATATATGGTATTATTAGCTTTTGTTGTGCTTTATTTTTACCTATCACCTTCCGGTTAAGAACAAAATCGTAATCGTTGCAGTTATAAACTTTAAACGCTTCCATTAACAAATAAAGACTCGTGATTGCCGTGAATGGCCGATCAGTCGACATTTCTGGACACGACTAGAAGGTACAAACTTTACTACTATTAAAAGGGGGCAAAATACAGTAGGTACTTAAAATAATCGATTCGAAGTACAAATTAGCTTTTGACAATTTGCAAAGTGCTGATAAGTGAATAGAAAAATTAAAACCTAAAACCTACCTCAATGTGTGACAGCAAATTTAAGAACGAAAACCTAAGTATTTTTTAGCTTCTAAGCTAAAATATATTTCAAAATACACTTTTAACTTGAAATTGTTTGACTTTTGTGCTATTTGAAAGTACAGTTAGCTTTTCCAGTTTATTGTTCATATCATTGTTGTCTTTCAACATCATTAGCATACTACAAAATATGTACACAAAAGATGTTTATCTTAATGTTGCAAAACACACACACTGTGATAGACTGAGTGTGTATGCTCTCATGTTTTTTATCTAAACATAGGCCGATACCATCGTTAGAGCAACCTTGACAAAAAAAAAAAAAAAAAAAAAAAAAACATAATACTTAATAGAGAGAAAAATAAAACCAAGCGATGTAGAGTCACAGCTGGACTAAGTGTAGCAAATTAAGTTGAAATTTTTGTTAGTGCTTTCGTTTAATCAGAAAACAACACACACGCACACACAACATACGGGCTTACTGAGTGCGTACGTACGTACGTACGTACTACGTATGTACGTTTTAAGCAACTTCATGACTTCACCACCATTTGAGTACCGTGTGCACATTTTCCAAGAATTTCCTATGTGCTCTATTGTTTTGTTGGATTTATCATGAGAGCCTTTCTGCGCCACTCGGATTCCAAGAAATGCTCACAATAATGTAGTTAATATATGTACAATACATACTATATACATATTACTCTTATTATTATTGGTATGCACATATGCCATATAACTCTGGACACGATGTGCGTGTGTGTATGATAACAAATATTGCCCCAAAATTCGCGATAACACTTCAAAACAAAAAAACAGCTTGAAAACTTTTCAACTTTTCATTTTTGTATAGATTGACTTTAATGATACTCTTTAAACAATTTGAAAAACTAATTTAAACAATACTATTTTTTAATCGTTCTATGAAAACAATTATTTGGTTTAAATTAAAGTCGGAGTTAGCTAAAGCCAAAGTTATAGCAGTAATGTGTGTTTAAGGATCATTGGTATAAATTTTAGTATAAAGTTTTTACTATAAACCTGCAAATTGCATTTTAAATTGTCTAAAATATTATATTAAATAAAAAACTAGTTGGAGAAGCCACTGTCAAAGACCCTGTACTTATTTCAAAGCAAGTACATAGAATTTGTTTTAGAAATAAAATACTTTTTAATTTTTAAGCTATATTTTTGATACATCATCATTTAGGAAAATATCTCTCAAGAACTTACACTAGTTTATGTCTTGATTAATGAGTTTTGAAACCAGTTTTCATGATCTGCGTGCATTGCACACCGTAATAGACACTTTAAAGTGTCTAAAAAAACAGCTATTAAAATCGGTTTTTAATTTGCAATGAATACCCCCCATGTACATATTTATAACTACTACTTCTTAAGCTTTTTGGCTATTTTAAATAAGCTTTTAAATGTTAAACACCTTGACATGCTAGTGTACATAGGGTATACATAATGTGTGTGTGTGTGTGTGTGGCACATAAGTACATTTAAACAATGGGATTTTGTGAGAATTTGATTTGATTATTTTTACTGTTTGTTGTTTACCCACGTCAATGAGAGATTTCTCTAGAGGTATTTCCAATGGCCAAATCTTGAAGCATATCAGTCACGAACCACATGATAAGCCAACGGCCAGAGAGAGAGAGAGAGAGCAGTGACGGCAAGTGTGGGTGGGGGTGAGGGACAGGGACAGGGATAGAGCGATTTATAGATAAAAATTTATTTGTATAGAGAGAGAAAGAGAGAGAGAGAGAGAGTAGTGTTAAGTTAATGCGTTGTGTGTGTGGAGAGAGGTGAGAAGAGTTGTTTTCGATGGAATTGCTAATTAAATTGCCATACGAACGCCGAATTGCCATGAGAATTGTTTATGAACACACAAAACACACAGATACTCTCTACTCTTGCCCAGATACACTATATATATTTTCAAGTGAAGCGCAATGAATGGGGAGCTGCGAATATTTTTGGGATGATGGGTAAATATGGCAATGATGATGAAGTGAGGAGCTGGCTGAAGAGGGAAGAGGGCGGTGTAAGCGCTCAAAATGAAAACGTAATAAATAAATCTCATTTCAATTTTCTTGCGAAAAAATATCAAAATGAAATACACTTTCTCATACCACACCAATCCCTCTGCCCCTCCCTATTCATTCCCCCCCACTCAGCTGGTCGTTGCGCTCCTTTGGCACAGTGCGCTTTGTTGTTGCGCTCTGCTTTGCATGTGATTTTGTTTTCAAGCGAAGTTCATTTGCGAATTCCAAGTAACTGCACAAACGAAAAGCGAATAACGAAAAACAAAAAAACAAAAGCATAAGGCAAAGAAGAGACGACGAAGACGAAGACGTAGACGATGGAGCCCAGCGAAGCGAAGGCAGCAACAAAAAGTAATTGAATTCGCTTTAAAAATCCCAACCGTCCCTCTCTATCCGTATCCTTATGCCTGCGCCGTCTCTATCGCTGTCGCTGTCTGCGTCGTCGTTGCTGCTGCTGCTTCTGCCGCCATCAACGTCTCTGTGTCTCTCTTGTTCATTGTTGAGGTTTCTTCCCATTGACTTTTTGTTGTTTAAGTCGACTTTAGTTTTTGCACTTGTCTTTGCCGCCCCCTTCGCATTCGCCTAGCTTTTGACTTCCCCTGCTGACCACAATTCATTTTGTTTTTTGTTGTGACAATTTCAGCGTAAAAACATGACAATGGTGCACCTCTTGGGAGCCCCTCTTACATAGCCCAAGTTTTTCACTGAAATTACTTTTTAAATGGGTGAAAATGTGGTATGCAGGAGGAGAGGGCAGCGAGCAACGTGGAACGTGGGAGTTATGTAAAGCTGTTTAAATTTTTATTCAAAAAGCTAGTTTCTCCTTGGTTTTTTTGCAAGTTAAACTTTTCTGTGAATTTGAAAAGTTTTCGCAATTCTTTTTCCGGCTTCCTGCAACTATTGCAATTAAGTGACTTTTACCACTTGAAAAGCGAAACAGTTAAAATGGGAAAAGTTTTCCAATTGATATGCATTTTGCAACACTGCGCTTGCTTCTATTTGCTATCGATAATGTGCTATCGATGTTTCATTATTTTGAAAGCTAACAACTAACGATAACTATCTTAAGTATAGTTGTTTGTTTTAAAGAAATATAAACTGCAAAATAAATTCCCTCTATATCTATTAGCTAGTTTATACAATGCTCTATAATTTTTTTCAACTGAACTGTAGATGGTATCGTTTATTTCGAAACATTTGCAGGTGGCTGCTTATTAGGAAAAACTTTCCAGTAATAATATGTCGAGTATACTACATGTGTATATAATAATGTGTATGTACATAGGGGTACAACTAACTATGCCACCAACACGTTACTCCCCCTTTTCATGCAGGTTTCTGTGAAACGTTTATCAACGTTTTTTTTTTTTTGTTGTATTTTACCACGAACAAGTTATGTATTAGATCATTATCTGTATTTGGATTTCTGATGAAATTTCGCATTGTCTGCAGCAGTGCTTCTGCTTTCAGCTCATGGCAACGGAGCAAAAAAGTAAACGAAAAAAGCAGAGAAAAGAAAACGAACGACTAAAAAAAAAAGGTTCGTTGTGTGACGGGCCCTTCTTTGGTGGAACGCCAGGCCGGCTGCTACGCGCACTCGAAGCTTTAGCGAGCGTGCTACCTCATATCTCACACCTCCAAGTCAGCAAGACGCAGTCCTGTGACTCATACAGCTCTCGGTATTGGCTACCTACCAATATCATGCGGTTTTATCTGGTGTTTTAACATCAGGTTTTCATTGAAAGTTGGGGGAGCCCAAGTGTATTTCATCATTGTCGTAAATATAGAAACATGCTCGCCCGATCGACAGTTATAGAGAGAGAAACAGTAAGAGAGAGAGAGAGAGAGAGCACAGTGTGATTTTTATACCTATGATATTATCGTAGAGATCATGTCATACTTTATACAATGACTGTGATTCACATGCATATTGATTGGCGTTGTGTATCGAAACCGTTAGAAATTGGGAAAGGTCGTTGTATACAGTACTTTTTTTTATCACGTGCCATAGATGGCGCCACTTGCGCGTAACGGTTAATCGCTAAATGGCTAAATGGGAACAGTGCTCACCATTAATTTGTTTTCTTGAAATTCTACTAAACCAAAAACACATTAATTTTTAATTGGATTCTTTCAAACTTGGGTGCATACAAATTCTTGCTAAAAATCAAAAGCTTTTAAGTTTTGCCTTTACATATTTTCTTTTTGGCTCTTTTTATTGGTTAGCGTGTCGCATTTCCGGGAAGTAAAACTTAAAGTAACGATTAATGCTGCCCATATTTTCCATGCAAGAAATTAAAAATGAAAAAAAAAGTACTTAAGTTCCACTGTTAATTGTTTAATGGGCAGTGTTTTGAAATGCGGGAGGTAACAATAGTTGTGTATATGTAATTCCCAGAACTTGGGTGTACGCTTTACACGAGCCCATAATTATAAATTACGCAGCAATTGGTAAACTTCAGCTGAAACACTTGATTAACAATCAGTCATCGGAAGTCGCTAATTTCTGTTTCAAAATGCAATTGTAATGATGTCAGAGTTTTAAGTTTAACTGGCTTCTGATTTATCGTTAAGTTCCCGTTTATTACCAAGGCTATCAGAGTTCGATTACCTCAAGTTGATAACTTCACTAAAATTCTCGAATTTCTACGCGATTTATATTGATTTTCGTCAAGTAATTTGTTCAATTTTAATAATATAACTACATACAATTCTTTGTTAAAGGTTTGCAAGTACTAAAAGTTGTATTAAATAGAAATTTAACTCTATTAAAAACATTTTGATTGCTTTCTAGACGTTGTGTATTTCGCAAATATATAGCATAATTTTGTAACTCTTCTTAAAATCACTTGGAATTGTGCTGCAAATTGCAAATTTTACAACTGCTCTTGCCTTTATTAGGTCACGAATCGTGATTACCACTGTCTATTGTCTGCTGGATGATCTAATTATTCCGCTGAATAGCCGTTATGACATGTCTGTTAATTTGTTTTTTTTTTTTTTTTTTTTTTTTTTTTTTTAATTTCTACCTTCACCTGACAACAAAGAAACCAAATACCATTTTTGGGGAATTCGCGCCCCCTATTCGATCTATAAAAGAGTGAGTCATTAGCAAACCTGCGTTTGCTTGTCATGGTGTCGACCTTAGGAGCCATGACGCATCTCATTACGAGGTATTTGATTAGTCGGGAGATAAGGACATACAGTCTCTTACTCAGCGCACACGACAAAACTTCAAAAACGGGTAGAGAACACTTTGGGGGCGGAAAAGAGAATGTGTTGCAACATTCGTTATCAATGAATACAAGTACATATTGTATTGTAGTATGTAATTCTTTTGAATGAGCATTTACTGTGTAAACTTGAATGTGACTCCAGGCGAGTAAGTGGGAGGGAGAATCAAAAAGAGAGACAGAGAGAGGGAGTACAGTCCTCAGTGTATGGTTTTTGATTACAATTTCAATGATTTGTGAAATTACAATGCAACGATGCAAACTGACCCACAAAATGAGAGATGAAAATACACACGAAATAATTATGTGTGTATAAGCAGTTGATAGGTTTGAAATTGTAGCTAATTTATAGCTGAAAATGCAACTGTTTTTCGATAAACTTAAACTTAAATCTGCCTCAAAAACAAAATTAAATATTATATGGGGTTCTTAACGATGTTATACGATTGAATTTTAGAATTTATCTTATAGCTTTAAATTAGAAGTTTTCAAATGTTAGCAACTTTCGTATTCTATCAAACTTTAAAATTTTGTTTAGCTTTTTCTAACAATAGTTTTGGATGAAACTAGCTATTCAATGTCTGGCAACACTGCACACATAGAGCATTCCGCATTTCATTTACTTCCACTTATGGTGGGGGATGTACTTCATGGACATGCTTTGGCATACGATGTCTAAAAATAGCTTGAGCATTACGATACGATATTTGGGGGATAAAGATGTTGAGTCTATGCGTGGGACTGGAATGGAATGTGTGTGCGCCATTGTTTTTAATGGCCATTACTTGGGCAATATGCTCTCGGCATGAGTCAGTTTCTTCGCGTGGGGGGTGAAGAGCTGAAGAGCAGCAGAGCAGCAAGTGGTGTGAGAAAGCACATGCAAAGTGGAAGGGAAAGGGTCACCAGCTCAACTGCAACTGTGCATGGGTAATTGTCTCTCATAAGTACGGGAAATACTCCAGCTTCAACTTCTACGCCTTAAGTGAGTAATTAAGTCTGAAAACTAGAAACAGAAGCAGCGATCTATGTACGGAATAAGGGGAATTACGTCGAGTTTTGTTGCTGTAGGTCAAGACATTTCACACTCGGTTAATCGTCAGACACACAAGTATGTAACGTATGTATGTGACAGTTTAATGACTTGTTGTGAGAAAATAATAAATAAAAGACTAGTATTTAATATGATTTGATTAATTTCTTATTGGCAGTATAACAATTTGTAGTGGAAACGGCTATGATGCATTCATAGTGGAAATAAACTGGCAACGCTGCAAGCAATTCAAAAGCCAAACACACTGGCAACGCCAATTTATAACAAATAGTAACGGTTTTTTATTCTTCTTCTATTTGCAGTGGACGTCGAGAAGTGCAAGCAGCAGGATCTGGGTGTGCGAAAGAGACAGACAGCTTCCAATGGGTCTTCAATCGAGCAGGCAAACTGACAACGTTGCCAGCAGAAAATCAAGTCAAGTTCACAATCAACGCAGAAGTAAATCAAAGTCAAGTCAAGTGGAGCTGGAGCAGCAATTGGAACTGGAACTGGAGCAGGAACTAGCTGAGGGCGACTCTGAGACGCTGTCAACGGATTTGCGACAAATTATAATTAAAATACAATTGGCCAAAATGGAGAATGGCAATAACGGTAGCACACTAGTAGAGCAGGAGCCAATTGCTGACGGCGCCGTTAAGTCTGCAGCGACAGCAGCAGCGGCAGCGGACACGCTCAATGCAAATGAGCAAATTGTGAATTTAACACTGGGTGCGGCGGCGACGCAGACAGCGGCAGAAGCAGTGTCAGGTGCGATTCAAACTGCGGGCAGTTCAACGGAAGCGCCAAAAACAAACGAAAGACAATTCGTGAATAACAACAATTTAACGGGAAGCGTTGCGTCGGCGTCGGCTGCGGTCAAAATGCTTCAATTGCACGACGTCGCAGTCGCTGTCGACGTTGCCGATGATGATGATGTTGATGTTGATGATGATGAGTCGGAAATAGCAATATCGTCGTTGCTGCGTCGGCGTCGCAGCAGCAGCGCCGAAGGCGTCGAGTATTGCGAAGTGCTAGAGCCGCCGACAGTCAACGAAATGTTGTCGACTGGAGCACAACGTACGCAAGGTAAGCAAAGAACGAAAATGAAAATGAAAAGAGAGCAAACGACGCGAAGGAAGCAAGACATACAAGATAAGCAAATAATTGCGAAATAAAACTAAACTCTCTCTCTCTCTCTCTCTCTCTTACTCTTGGCTCTCTTTGCAGGCAACAGCTGTTGTCGCAGCCGCAGCAGCAAGGCATTGTCGGTGGGCGCAGCAGCTGCGAATTCAGCAGCAGCAGCGGGAGGTGGAAGCACAACAACAAAGCGACGCTGTTGCAAGTGCAAGTGTCGTGATGCATTTAGCGGATTGCGTGGCATGCTGCAAAGCAGTCAAAGCAGCTCCAAGGACAAAAAGGAAACAACAACAACAACAACAACGCGCAACAAGACACGCAGCGTTGCCGACAGACGCTCCACGCCGCCCACAACGGGAATGGGCGTGGGCATGGGCGTAGGCGTGGCTGTGGCACGTCTGCAGACACAACGGCAACGCAATTCGGTGGCTGTGGCAGAGCCAAGCCAATTGGCCATTTGGGCAGCGCCCGCCAATGGACACGGCGATGTCATCATACGCATCAGTTCACAGCCCCAGCAGCAGTTCCTCATGGAGCAGGCAGCCAGTCTGGCAACGCCAGCCTGCACAGCGTGCACAAACACAGCAGCTGGAGCAGCAGCAACACCTGTGGTCACCATGGCATCCAACATACGCTTAGTTGCCCCCGCTGCAGTCGCAGTTGCTGCAGCAGCCACGCCCACCGACCCTGCGAATGTGCTGCCGACGCCACCCGCCGCCCCACTGGAACAGACACGCCCCTATGGAGCAGGCGTTACGGTACATTCGCAAATAGATTTTATGCACTGTCTGGTGCCGGATCTGGAGAAGATCATCAATAGCAACTTTTACTTTGGCAAAATGGATCGCTACGAGGCGGAACGTCTGCTCGAAGGCAAACCGGAGGGCACATTCCTGCTACGCGACTCCGCCCAGGAGGAGTTCCTCTTCTCCGTCACATTCCGCAAATACGGCCGATCGCTGCACGCACGCATCGAGCAGAGCGGTCACAAGTTCAGGTGAGTCAAGAGTTCCAGTTTGCATTATCTGCAAACGAGGGTTGCCAGTAATTATTATGACACATGCTCAAAGTGACACTGAATCACATTCGATTGAGTCTTTTACTAGGAAAACTGCGTTTATGTTAGTCATTTCCTTTTAAATTTGCATAAGGTTTTTTTTTAATTTTAGTAGCTTTAATAGCTTTTTTTTTTTTTGACTGATTAATTACCAGATTAATCCAATGCAGCTGCTGATTTGTCAGTTAATTGCAAGCTAAGTTATCACATAAAGTTTTAATGTGCTTTTAAAGCTGTTTATGCAGTGGATTTTATTAGATTAAAACAACTGCAGCTTTTGCTTCGTTACTTTGTCTGAGTGCTTTAAAAGTTTTCTCAAGATTTGTTCAAACTTAATAAATAGACAGTTTTATTATTGCTAATTGATTAAGACGATTTAGATTTGAAGCGCAATTTGATTATTATTTTTTAGATTTGCATACATTAAATATATTTTAATTGTACACAAATGAAGCTTAAGTATATTATAGCGGCAACCAATTGCTTTCAATTAAAGTAAATTAAGCTTCAATGAGCTTTTATATGTGTATATATTATATTTACTAACTTTTCTATACTATATACGTTTCCAAATTAAATTATCTTTTACTGAGATTAATCCAAAGCTTTGGTAGTAAGACTATAGTTTACTTTACTAGAATTTCAATTGTTTCTACAAAGAGCTAGAAGCCACAATTAAAGCAAACTAAAGATAAACGAGAAGCTTTGAGATACTTTTTATAGCTTAAATTAGTTAGCAAAATTTGTGAGATTAATCCAATATTATATTATAAATATGTATGCAACTTTAGCTAACTTATTTATTTTTATACTTTTTCCATAATTACAGCTTTGATTGTCATGATCCCTGCGTGTTTTCGGCTCTAACGGTTACCGGATTATTGGAGCACTACAAGGATCCGTCGTGCGTGATGTTCTTTGAGCCCTGCTTGACCATGCCACTGCATAGGCGGCAGACGTTCTCGCTGCAGCAGCTGGCACGTGCCACCATTGTGTCCAACACCACGTACGATGGCATCAATCAGCTGGAGTTGCCGGGACGATTGAAGAGCTATCTAAAGGAATATCACTACAAGCAGAAGTTGCGCGTCAAACCCTGTGATGCACATACACCAGCACCGTACTATGCCAACATATAGTCCACGGCAAGTGCGGGGGCGGTGGCAGAGGTGGCACTACCAATGCATCTGCCACAACCACTGCCACCACCGATACCGCCGCCACCGGTGGGATTTTCCTACTATGAGGATGTGGACAGTGCCGGGGATCGGGATGGAGATGATGATGATGACGACGATGCGGTCAATATACGTGTCTCGTATGTGCAACATTCCGAGGTGGTGGCACAGCTGCGGCAGCAGCAGCAACAGCGTCACCATCAGCTGCAGCAGCAACTGTTTCGTCTGCCCAATCGAGTGGTGGCTGCCTTAGGACGCATCTCCGCCAATCTCAACTGCTATCAACCGGCGGCAGCAGCCACAAGCAGCAGCACACGTGGCACACAAACACATGCAGAAGCACAGCAAAAGCACAGCAAGCGTGCCACTTGATGTGGCACAAAGAAGCGTAATGGCCAACTATAAAAACATAGACAATCCCAGTGCGTAAATCGCCTCCAGCTCCAAAAAGAAATCTAAAAATCAAAAGATACAAAACTAAATAGTTAATGCAAGTAGCCTGTAAACATAAGTATTAAATATTTAAACTGAAGGATCCTCCATTCTATACCTACATATATACATACATATACATGTATCGCAGCGCATTTCCGTATCCTCCGGTCATACGCATCCGTTTCCGTTTTGCATAGAAACAAACAAACAAACAAGTTTTGAACAAGTATTTATAGTAATGCAATTTGAAATTGAATTGTTTGAATTTGTTAAAGTATTTTATAAACTGTACTATATGGATTGCTATATATTTATTTATTAATTAGAATACTTATATATATGTAAATACTGAAACTGGCGCATACTGTGTGTAGCTATAAAAAAAACATATCTAAATATAAACAATTAAATAGCGTACAACCTCTCATTAGCCAAATTTCAAAATTGTAATCTTTTTATACATATATTTATACAAACAAACAAAACAAAAAAACAACATAAGCAAGTAACTAGTATTTTTATTTATTTATTCTAATTGTAATCAATGGCTGCGCTTCAAATATTTTTTAGTTATTTTATTTTTGAAACACTTTTTTTCATATTGTGCGTTTTCCATGAAAGATGTGCACACAAAATTGTAAATATTCAATAAGTAAGAACTAGTTTATAGTTTAATACTCCTATTAGGTGGTTGCTGTTAATCGTAAAAATTTAATTATTATTTTTATTTTAATTACAATATGTGTTTGTAAATTATTGCAGTTGTTTCCAACAACACTTGTACACAGATAGTTACATATCGAAATGTTGTACGGAAATGAGTATGAGTAAAATCCAATAAACAAGCAAAACAAATTAGTTCAAAGAACTCGCCCAAAATTGTGTCGCTCTTTTTTTTCTATTATATTGTTTCAACATTTAAACACGTTGATTTGCAGTTTATATTTTAAATTTATGGTCTGTTAAGTGTATAATAATCTGTTGTATGCCAACATTTTATGCTAACGCTACTTCATATCTCTGCTGTGAAGTGCAAAGATTTATTTACGACCACACACTGGCTAAAGTAGATCTTTTTCTTTAAAAATATATGTATTTTTTAAATTTGAATTTGTCAAATGCTGCGTTTGTAGTAAGCGGCTTTTCTGTTATAAATTTGAATTGTCGTTAACAGCTCTGTTAACTGTGCAGTAAACTGCAGTTTACCAACACTGCCTGCTAACAGCACGGCCTATCGTGCGACCGCCACATTACATCGCTTCTGTAAAGAAACTCGGCTTAGTTACGGTCACACTTTTGCCATAGCAGCTTGTATTTATTGTAAACGAATTTTAATTTAGCTATTTGTTCATTTAAATATTGAATAGCTTGCAACATGTCGACATTAACACGCTGTGCCTTCTTATTGCTCACGCTGACTGTTTGTGGTAAGCTGTTCGAGCGCACCTAATTAGCAGTTTCAAGTGATTGAATTCTGGGGTGTGGCATCAGCATCTGTTTACTCATTTCAATTTGTTACTAATTGTTTTGCGTTTTTGTGCAACAGGCAGCTGGGCCATACGCTGCTATCAGTGCTCCTCTGACCAAGACCGCAAGGGCCACGACAGCTGCGGTGCCTACAAGCGCTTCAATCGCACCGAGCACATTGCCATCGAGTGCAACAGCGACGAGTCCCACATGCCAGGCTCCTTCTGCATGAAGGTGGTGCAGCAAGGACCACGAGGATTCATCTGTGTGTAGTTTGAGTTGCTTGTGTTACATTTAATTACTATGTCTTTCTGCACAGGGGATGGCCGTTGGCGTCAGGTGATACGGCGTTGTGCCTCCGTTTCCGAAACTGGTGTTACGGGCGTGTGCAACTGGGGCGTCTATGAGAACGGCGTGTACTGGGAGGAGTGCTATTGCTCCAACGATAGCTGCAACGGTGCCAGCCTGATGAACATGCATAAATCACTGCAGCTGCTGCTGGGTTTCATTCTAATGGCTGCGACTGCCGCGTTTATGCGCAGCTAGAACGTAGATTCCACATACCCAGCAAGAAATTAACAAAGTGCCTTTGTTGGAAGCTCAATCGAATGTAGATTTTAAGCGTATTTTAATTGAAACACTTGACCATATTCCGTCCACACTTCAACACCCATACATTTTGTATGAAACTTTAAGCTAAACACATTATTTGTGCATTTTTACAAACTCGAATTATAGAAAATAGTTTTCACTAATTGCCAAACTGTGTCGCCAATGTCTTAATGCCATTCTCAGCCCAACCAGCGGCCGGATCTTTGGATACCGCCGAATAGATCATGGTGGAGCCGTCCTCAAACTCTTTCATTGCCAAATACGAACGTCCTTCCTCAAGCCAAACGTACAATCCGTTCTTGTCAGCGCCCGAAGGACGATCAGCGCTACCATTACATGCATCGCCATACTTTATAGGATAACTTTTAGCTCTGCAGTTTACCGACTTCAAACCAACTTACCCATTTCTCATAGATCTTGGTCGGCTGATGAGTCTGTGTCCAGCGCAGCACTTGTAAGTAGAATCGCAGAAATTTGCGCACATTTTGCTTAACTTCAATGGACTCGGATTTTTGGAATTTGGCCAACTCCTCCAGTGTGCTGCGACAGATCAGACGATCCTTGGGTCTGCCCAGTGTCTGACACATGCCCATTGCCACTCGACTCAGGCAGGCAAAATTGTTATCCATTATCTGATGCAGAGTCAGTGGATCTGTCGTCGCCTCTTCCTCCTTCTCTTCGCGAGATTTTGGAGCGCGCATAAATAATGGCATGATTTAAAGCAGATACAGAGACCGGAATGAATAGAAGCAGCTTTAAAATAAACAATTACTATAAAAGTACTAAAAATTGGGTTTAATTTGGAATACACAATTATTGTGTGAAATTAAAAGCAGAGAAATTTACGGGAATTTCGGGGAAATATAAAATAGGACATGTACTTAAATTAAAAAAATAAAATTTGTATTTTAAGAAATCTATAATACTTACTTCTTTCCGGAATAACTATTTAAAAAAGTAAATGTTAGTTTAGTATGGTAATCTTAAATATTTTAAATGAAACTCATTTGCTTTTTATTATAACATTTATTTTTGATTTTATCTTCAATATGTATACGTTAATTTAACATTAACCTTAACTGTTAATTAATTGTATAATTTGTTTTGTAAGGTTCTTTATTACGTAATATGCCCAACTATTTTCAGAAAAATTGCGCGCCTGTTAACATTTTTTTATTTTAATATTTATTTTTGCAGTTGTTTTTCATTTGAATTTATTTATTTTAAAAATTGCTAAAATTCAAAGTTGTGTTTTTTACACTTTTATGTAGTTTTTTTGTTTCATTTTTGGTTTTGTTTATGTCTTTACCAATTACACTAAAATCGACTTTTTGCTAACCTTAAGTATTTAAGTAAGTAGCTTCTCACGATGAGTTTAACTAATAGATTA
This sequence comes from Drosophila tripunctata, assembly GCA_035047385.1. Taxonomy (NCBI): domain Eukaryota; kingdom Metazoa; phylum Arthropoda; class Insecta; order Diptera; family Drosophilidae; genus Drosophila; species Drosophila tripunctata. The sequence continues at coordinate 563,768 of JAWNPS010000187.1, read as the reverse complement.
TACTAACAAATAGTGAATAGTATCGGAAAGATTAACTAAATATTAACAAAGTGTTGCGATTTAGAGTGCGTTTTTTGAAAACATAATATGTTATTATGCATATATGTATTTAGTTTACTAGGTGCATGAGAGTTTACGAAAAGTTATAATGACTAAACCCTAGGACATAGCTCTAGGAGCTATGCCATATGACGTGCTACAAGTTGAACTGGTTGCCCACTCCCTTTTGGGTCCAGTGAATCCAGCGAATTTCCTTTACAATCCGAACGAAGTGATAAAAATTTGCTCAATGTTTAGTTCCAAATTTGTGTAAATTATGTTTTTCTTTTTTTTTTTTTTTGTGTGATGAATGATCGTTTGATAATATGGAAAACCGATTAAGAAATTTGGATTAATAAGCTAAACCGAAGTACTAAAGCATACTATGTTTATGGTAAGCGAATGCGTTTATGCGCTGCATTTAACGTGAATAGCAAAATTTGGAAACTTAGGCAACTCAATTTACACTTGTTGTTGTAGAAATTCGTAATACTGATCAGGTGTAAACTTAAAGTAATTAGTGAAATTTAATAAAATAAACCAAATTAAATTTATTCACGAAGCAAAGGCTTTACATAGACGCATTCAATGGGTCAGACAGAGATAGAGACAGAGACAGTTAAGGAGACGGAGACAGAGACAGAGACAGTGACACATACATACACACAAACATTATTTTAAGACTAGATTTAAACATTAAGCGATTTACTGTTACTGTTGTTGTTTCAGTGGTTGTTGTTTTTGTTCTTGTTGTTGTTGCTGCTTTAAGAACTGTGTAAACGTAATCACAAGTTGCAAGCAGAAAGCGGCAGTTCCTTCCCCCCTCCTCCCTTCTATTAACTAGACCACAATGGGTGTACGAGCATCCAGAGTTTTGCTATCCGTGAGCGTGGAGGATATGGAGCAAGAGGTATTGTTGTTGTTGTGACTGTGCTCATCCTCCTCTTCGTGCTGCTCGTCGTTGTTGTTGATGTTGTTGCGACTGTGCAACGGTGGGGCATGCAACAGCACCTGCTCCGTTAACGTCAACGGTTCACTGGACACCGACAGCGGCGATTCGACACGTTTGCTCGGCAATGGCGTGTGTATCGCATAGAGGCAGCTGCTCGATGTGGATGACATGGAGCTGCCACTGGGCGTGGCAGGCAGTGGTGGCACCAACTGCTCCATCAACTCCTCTGCCGCCTTTGGCAGCGGTGAGTTGAGTTGCGTCACCAGCGTTTCCTCCTCGCTGCTGGTCAATTCCTGCAGCTCGGCCACAGTGCTGTGTATGCGTATGTGTTGCACATCATCGTTATCAATGCTATCAGCATTCTCGCTCTCATTTAGCTGATAATACAAATTCAAACTGTCGTTTACAATCGGCGCAAAGAGGCGTCGAAATTGTTGCAACAATTCTGCATCATTTGTTAGTTGCTCCTCCTCATTCTCATGCTCAATCTCCTCCTGCTCTTGCTCTTCCTGCTGCTCTGCTGCTTGTGGGTAGAAACTAAAATCGATTGGCTCGTCTACGATCTTTCCATGCTTATCAACAACATTTATTGAGCAATCTTTAACACTTCGTTGACCTCGTCAGACTTTGCCCTTCGGCGATTTGCATTTCAAGGGCGTCGCATTGCCGGACATGCTGCAAACAGAAAGAATTCCATTTCCATTAACAGTTCTGTTAAACAGATGTTAAGTTTTTTAACAGTTGATTTTAAGAGCTACATACTTTTATTAACACTAGTTGACAAAATTAAAGATCTAAATTTAAAATTTTATTAGAGAGATCGAATATTCGGACCAGGGAAAGATGTAAAATATATTTTCAATATATTAATAAAATAACTAGTTTCTTAACTCAAATATAATCACAATTTTACATTTACAGAAAATAAATTAAACAGAATATCTTTGTAGCTCGCAACATAAGATTCATCATTTTTAAAGTTACAATTTGATAATAGAACCCTGATTTTATAATGTATATTTACCAGCTGAACTCATCCTTGCCAGTTTGGGTTTGCGCCGTTGAAACTGTGCTCTTGCTGTAGGGTGCCTGGAATGAGGTCGATGTGATGGTAAAATATCCACCTGGTTTCGGTTTCAGGTGCCGATTGTTCATCTGCATGTGCACAGTCTTCATGAACTCAATCTGATGGGCAAGCTTTTGGACTTGTTCCTATAAATTGCATGCGATATTTAGCTAAGAAGCTCACTTATTAAGTATCTACAGTGAAGACTTGCCTTAAGTTCTTCGTTCTCCTGATACAAATCGGGTGATTCTTCGGGCACAAGACCAACGCCGTTAAGAGAAAATGATGCCGTTATGCTGCGCACTTTGGCCTTCTGATCCCATTTGTCGCCCTGACCCTTGAAGACTCGTGCTATCTTTGGCCCAAAGACCAATGCAATTGTCGTCGTCGTCGAGAGTTGGGTGCGTACAAAACCCAACATGTATTTGTAATCCGGTCCAGCGTGAGGGAAGAGCATTACACTACGAGAAAATAAGAAGTATAAAGGAAGAAGAGGAGATTAGAAAAGCAGAAGTCGGTGTAAAATTGGTATAAACATTTTTTTATGTACATTTTCATTGTAAAATTCTAAAACGTGTTCATAACTACTAGTAACGAAAGCACGCCTCAAAACATGTTCATATTTAAACTACTTAGTATTCAACACTTTCCCCATAATTGCTTGAATGGAACTGAAACTGACGTATTAGAATTGTGAATTGGATTGGACAAGAAGAAACAGGAAGGAGCAACAAGTTGTTGGATTGTTGTATTGAAACAAGTTAAAGAACAAATTGCATTAATTATCAAGACACTTGATAGGATTTTCAAATTGACAGACAGTTGAAAGTTCACAGGAAACGGAATCCCGCAAGCAAACTGGAGAGGAAGACAGCAACTCTGGCCATGAAATCTGTGGAATGCCTGTGTAAACAAACTGTGGTGAGAAAGGAACATACAAAAGGAGAGACATACAGACAGACAGACGGACAAACAGACAGACAGACAGGCTGCGACGTGTTCCGGCAAACCAACAAAAAGGATTACAATGCAAACGCGAGCGCAAGAGGAATTTAATTAAAACACAACGACATACGCCCACCGCCCCCCTGCTCGCTCTGCTATGGAATTGTAGTGGGCGTGGCAAATGCTTAATGCCTAATAGACATGACGTGCCCCAAATCCAGTTGGATTACCCAGTAAACAAAATGGGAAACTTACTGAAATACAACCATCGCAATATTGACGAGAGCAATGTTATAGATGGCATACGAGATCAGACGTGCCTCATTGTACAGGCTCTCCGCATTCCGGACATTATAGCAGACTCTTATGCCCCAGGCCAGAAAGAGTACCTCACCGATGGCCAGACTGTGATCCCACCAATTATAAGAGCACTGTCTGAACTTTAGATGATGTTGATCATAGATCTGCAAATAGAGTTAGATAAATATCATAAATTAAATAAAGCATAGGGAGTTAGACAAGTGAATTAATAATCTATGGTATAAAATAAAACTAAGCATATAAATAAATCATGCTTGTAATTAAAGTAAATCTCATTATAACATATTTGAAAAGATTTTATAAAAACTATAAAATATTCTGGTATTGAAAATGTTGTACCAAAACAAAACTTAATGAAAACTTTAGATGAAGTGCAAATACGTACCACCTCTGCAGTAGGAGTAGCGGATATAGTCCAAGTGCCCAGATAAATGAGCATTACTAGCAAGATGGGAACCATCCACTGTAAGAGCTGCTGATCATTTAGCTTGATCTTATGAGCCGATTTGACGCGATACGTTAAGGAGACGCTAAGTATAAATTAAAGAATAATTATAGACAGGCAGAGAAGGGGGAAAGCTAACATACCGCCAGGTTTTCATTAGCAACGATGTGTAGGTGATGCAGAAACCCATGTGACGCGTCCATTTGGTGGCAATGCACCAGCTGGTGTCCAAAAACGGAAATATAGCAACCATCTGCAAAAATAAAGAGAGGGAAAATTTGTTGGAAAATCATTTTAAAAGCGAGTGTATCACGAGTTCAATTCGTGTATGCTTAAGTGGAATTAAAGCGAACCGACGACGCATAAAGTGTGATTTTAGGAGTACGATGAGCAAATAATGCCTGACAGCTAACACTCAAAACCTAGCGAGAAGGTAGGGGAGCATGGGGCAGAAGAACGAAGAAGCAGCGACCACTCAAAGTGCCGTTAAGTTGACAGCGGACATGCCAAAAAGCAATCGACAGTTTAGGTAAGGTCACGGCTCGCAGCGGTTAAACTTAATGGAAAATGTGAAAACAAATAGCACGAGTTTCCATTTACAACACATAGATAGAAATCGTTAAGTTCCAAGTGGGTTGGACAACAATTTCCCAAAAAAAGAAGGCAGGAAGAAGGGTCTGACTCTTGGGGACTAAACAACGCAGTTGACTTTCTATAAATATTAATGATAGCTAAATTTTCGTAAGTTGTCATATAAAGGTTATAATTATCAATTTTCATTAATAATACAACACTTCGCTAAATGAGTTATAGCTAAAAAATAACTACGCGATCCCATTTGTATATGATATTATTAACTATATCATGATAGATAATTTTTATACTACAGCGTACGGAGTACGTAGTAAATAGTATATTGGGTTTGTCCGAAGCGGTTTGTGTGTAACAGGCAGAATGAAGTCTGGCAGACCCCATAAAGTATATATATTCTTGATCAGCATCAACAGCCGAGTCGATATAGCCATGTCCGTCTGTACGTCCGTCTGTATAAAAACCTAGATCTCGGAGACTATAAGTGCTATAGCCACCAAACTTAGTATGTACATATATCCGTCTATGCTGCAAGCAGTACAAGTTTATTTTGGATTTTTGCCAAAATTTGACTTTCTTCTTACCTTTTTTGTTTTTCAAGATAACTGAACTAATTTCACAGAGTATGTGTATTGTAGTATTATCAAAACACTGACCAACTTTGGTGCGGATCGGACAACTACATATATCACATACCTTCCATATAAGTAATCCGACGAACATCAGATCGAAGACATGTCTTTAGTATGAGAAACTTTTCTTTCTGTTGAGGTATCCAAACCAAACTTACCCAGTAGGTGCAAAATATTTTGTTTTTAATTTTCTGAGCAATTTTGGTTGGAATCGGTTAGCTACAGCAATCGTATTTACGAAATTTAAATAAATAGATGTTGGGAATACCGCGCCTTTTCTCACAAATAGGTTATTAATATGTTAGGCTTATTAGTTTATAAGACATTGAGTACTTGATTTTGATCTAGAATACGCTGTAGTATATTACAGTCGGCTTGCTCGACTGTAGCCGTTCCTACTTGTTAAAAGTGTTTAAGATATAGTTTTCAAATATTGTACCTTTATTGTTTCCCCTTAGTAGATTATTACAATAAATATAAATAATATGTGAATAATTTTATAAAATTGCGCATATTATATAACAATTACAAATTTAGTTTTATTGCTGATTATTTTTATTATCCTTCCTTTCTTTAATCTCAGTTTCTATCAGCGTTTCATTCGTTGTACTGGGGGCAAGTGCATGATTTCCGGATATATCATTTTTCCGCTGATTCTCCAGAGTGTTGTAATCTTGCTCCTTGGTGACATTGAGTAGAAGTGAATCAGTGGGATTGTCTGTGCCAATACTTCGAGGATCCTGTAATGGGTCTCCCTTCGGAGCATTGGGCTGATGATCGTGATTGTGTTTGTGATCATGATTGTTATCTTGTTCGTAGTGGATCTCCACTTGGATGGTCGTCTCATAGAAGTTATAGCGTTTGTGTATCAATGTCTTGGCCTCTTCCAAAATGAGATGAGGATCGGCATCCTCATTGATTGCCAAATGGGCAGAGAGAGCAACCTTATCGATACTTATCGCCCAAATGCGCAAATTGTGAACCCTTTCGACTCCCTCAATGCTAAGGAATACCTTCTGAACCTCGCCATAGTCCATGTAATCTGGTGTGGCCTCCATGAGTACCATCATGACATCCTTCAGAATGTTATAGGTAACCGCCAGCACAATGATGGAGAAGACAAAGGTGCAAATGGAGTCTATTACAGCCCATTCCGGTTTGAAGAAGATGACGCAGGCGGCACAAAAAACTCCCACACTCTGGACAATATCGCCAACGACATGGATTATTGCAGCCCTGACATTAATGTTCTCCCTGCGCGACTGTGCCTGATGGGCTGAGATCGATGTGGCCATTAAGTGATGATCCTTTCCAGCGGGATTCATGACACTGATAGGATTCTCAGATTGGACTTTAAGGTGCGCCTGACGACGACCATGGGAATGTCCGTGTGACAACTGTAAGGCTATAATGAGATTCACGACGATCGCCAGGGCTGAGGTGATGAGCATGATTACCGCATCCACTTGATGGGAACCCTCTATCATACGCTGGATGGCAATCCACACAAGGATGCCCGTAATCACCCAGATGAAATAAACTGAGATCATGGCTCCAATAACTTCCGCTCGATGCCAGCCAAAATTGAAGCGATCCGTCGATGCACGTCCAGCCAGATACAATGCAAAGAGGGAAATGAGGAATCCGGCGAGATCCGTTAGTAGATGCGCTGCATCCGTGGCAATGGCGAGACTATTGGACAAAACACCGCCAATAATCTCACAGGTCATGAAGAAGACGCAGAGAATGCTGGCTATGATGAGCTTCCTTGCCGCTCCCTTGTCGATTCCCTGTTCCCGCTCCGGATGACAGTGGTCCTCATAGGTGGACTTGATGTGCGAGTGTCTTCCCTGTATTGTCAATGTTTGCATCGAATCCGAGTGCTTAAGCTGCTCCGTTGGTTTAGTTTCGGGCGCCTCCAGATTCAGCTCCTCGGTTCTTTTCTCTAGCATTGTCGCTGGTTTCTCGTGTAGCGATTCGGAAATCAGTATCACGGCATGCGAAGTGGATGGTCCAGTTTCAGTTGTCATTATCGATGCCTCTGCTGTGAGCTTTATGCGTTCTACGTTGAAGGGCTTAAGAAGAAAGCGCTTGAAGGCAGATGAAATTGATTCTGCCACGGATCGGGCGTCCTCCGCTTGCTCTGCAGCGGGCTGCTTATCCAAAGAGCCTGCTGAAATTGTGCTGGGACCAAAAGAGGTAGTACTTTCACCAAGAGAGCGAAACAAAATTTTGTCAAGTTCTTGAGCCCGTTCCGCAGCTGAATTAGGAGCAGGAGCTGTAGATGGAGCTTGAGCAGAAGCTAGAGCCGAGCTGGAAGTAGGAATGGACGAAGAAGCTGGAACAGAAATCTTAGTTGGAAGAATTGCAGGAGAAGCAGAAGTAAGACTCATACTCTCTGCCATAGCGCGAAACGATATGATGTCTAAGTCTTTGGTGGGGTCTGAAACTGGTTTAGAAGTAGCAGAAGGAGCAGAGGGAGGAGCAGAAGTTAAAGGAGTTAGAGTTGCAGCTGAAGCTGAAGCTGAATTAGGAGCCAAAGTAGCAGACTCCTCTAAGTTTCCAGAGGTTTCTATAGTATTAGCAAAAGTAGATGTAGATGGAGAAGGGCGAGTACTAGAAGTGTTTAAGGTAATAGATTGAGTATGGGTCTTGTCCACACCTTCTACCTTTGACTGAAGCATAGAGCCACCAAATACAGGAAGATTCTTAAACTGCACAGACGGTTTCATCAGTTGCTCCTGTGTTGGCATAATCAACTCCTCATTGCTCGACGGCGGATTAAGAGCGGTTCGAAGTGGCACCGTCAGAATGTTGATGCTGCCCGATGGACAAGTGAAATCCAGTGATTGAGGAATTAAAGTGGCATCTGTGTTGGTAGCCACTGTAATTGCCGAGTGTAGTGGTGTCTGTGTGCTGGCCATGTGATGCTTGAAAGGACTACGCGATGGATTATTTGTTTTGGGATTTGCAGCCGCATCAATGCGCATCATTTTCAGTTGTTGATCCATCAAAGGATGTTGAATATTTTGCTCCAGTAGTTTTGATTGCGATGCCAACTGCCAATAATCCGACTCCTGGAGCTTCTCTGGTATTACCAGCCTGCTGGTCTGGGGTGTTACAAGTTGTTTGGTCTCCGATTGCTTGGGCTTTTCCAATTTACTCAACTTCTTTAGTCTATCGGCCCAGGTGTTCGATTGCTTCATGCTCGGACAGGAGCTGCTCTGTGCTTCTGTATCCTGATCCTGTGCCTTTGACCATCTTTGTTGCGTTGAATTGCTTTCTCGCTCAACAATCCTCCGTTTACCTCGTTTTGACTGTTGACTGTGTCGAGACTCAATGTCAGGTATTTTGACCATTTCCTGTAATGCTGCCTGCATGGCAGCCTCATCCTCATCTTCAACATCGTGCGAGTCACTTAAATGAGGCAAATTCTTTTCACTCATATTGCTGACTTTTCTGATAAGATTTACAAAAATTCTGTTTACGTTGAGATTAAAAAATGATTAGAAAATCAGTTAGATTTAAGCTTTACGACTTGCTAGTAATTCCCATAACTGACATTATCCACAAATTCTCCCCTTAACTCATTTGCTTGTGCCTCATTGTTGTTGTTATTATTGTCATTGTGTGTTTTTGGCACGGCTTTTATGCGTCCGGCGGGGCATGATTTGGCTTGGGCTAATGTTGACAACATAATTGTTAACAATAACGGAGTGCTTTCATTGTTTCTATATACCCTACGCGTTTATAGACTATAAACTAGTTCACATTAAGTATACGAGTCGTGGGTTTCTGATTACATAAATTCTATTAGGAAGCTCATATTATGGTGGTTTGCAGTTAATTTGAAACATAAAATTTGATAAGCAGCTTTTAGATATTTACAGAACATTTTGTACATAGTTTAGGTAATACCTGTTTAATTGATATGATTAAGTAAATAATTCGTAAACAAAATTTCCAAAAAGTTGTGTTTAAACAATTTGCATTTGTTAGAAATTCATTAAGCAGACAAGCGTTACAAACTGCATAACAAAAGCTCCAAAACCGAGTCAGAAGCCAGTTACCAAAAGCCGCATTTAAAAAGCCATAAAAAGGAGTTTTATGTTGCTGCTGTTGCAGGAACACACACAGGTGGCAACTGAATGGTAGTTTGTGGTACCGGGGAGTAGAGGGGATCAGAGTGTAGCATGTGGGTCAATTGTAAATGAGACCACAAGACCTTTTGTCACATTAGCAGGCCAAAGCAGCTACCATTGTCCTCACATACATACATTCATTCGTAATGGTCTTTGTGTGTCGGGCCGCATTTAATGGGTTAAGTAGCCTGTTTGGTTTTGTTTTGTTTCTTTATGTGTAAGGAATGGGTTAAGCACTTACCTCCAGATACATAATGGCACAGCCAACGAGTGTGATCAGTAAAAATATGGGACTGGCAACCTTAAAGACCTTAACGCGCCGATGTCGAAACAGATATCCAGCCAATATAAATGTGCCACAGGCACAACCAATCGAAATGGTTAGCAGCGATATTCTGTAAAGTTCAAAATAAATGCATTAATTTTTGAACTTGAAAGTTATTCGATTGAAATAAATGCACCTAAAAGGCCAGTGGTAGTTGGCCAGACAGGGCTCGGGGCCAGTGCAAGTGTCACAGCCAGGCGCACAAGGCAAACACTTGAATACATCCGTATAGTAATTGCTTATATTGTCCTGATGCTCCTGCCAGGCAATTTCCATGATGGTGCCATTGAAGCCATCCGGATGACGGAGCGAGTAAAAGCCACTTTTGCACAGACACTGATAAGCACCGCGTGACCAGCTGCTGCTCGACATTCCCGTCAAGATCTTGCCGCTGCTTATTGTCGGCGTCTCCGCACTTGGCTGCCTATAATCACACTACAGTGGGAGTTGCAAATAAATACAATAGAATAGTTTAGCGCACTGAAAACCAACTTGATGGGGTAGAACAATAAATGATTGATAGACTCACCACCATGGAGACATGATGGCATTTGTGTGAATTGTGAAAGGCTTGCAAATCATTAATGGTGTCCACATCATTGTTTCCAGCAATGGCAGCAGATGTTGATCGTCTTGTGGGTTGCCTCTGACGCAGAAGATGCTGCTGACTGCTGAACCGATAGGCAGTCGCATCGCATTGATTGACGCGCAACGTAGTCACATCAATGTCGACGCTGATGAATCCACGCAGTCCGTGCCGTCCATTGGGTGGTATGGCAATGCTATACGATACCAACCATTTGCTGACTGCACACGAGAAGTACGGATATGTCCACCAGCCTTTGTAGTAATTATTGGGTGGACTTGGTGCAAATTTTGGCGAACGTAGCGTTGGACTACTGCTCTCATCATCATACCTAAAGGGCATGTCGAACATAGCGTAGTAGGTGTGTTATCTTTTGGATTCCAAAGTCAACTTACCAGGGATAACTGTGCGCTGGTTTTTTGCCAATCTGCAGCCCTTCCTCCTCGAAACGTTGCGTTTCGCCGAGCTTATCGTGGCCACTTTTTATCCACCAGACATACGATTGCACCGCACCGTTCGTTAGGTTCAAAGCCAAAATGCGTGCACCATTTATGTATTCATCGGTGAGCAAGCCCTTGGCCAGCGCATCGGAGAGTCCTATCAAAATGAAATATAAATATACCTGCATAAATGTAGGTCAGCAGCAGACGACTACATAAATAAGTTGGGTGTACTATATGCGGAAATTAAAGGGAAAACGCTGCCAAGCCAGACCAAGAACGACCGACATGCTCATTAAAATTTCACTTAAATTGTTTAATTGGTTATTGCAGTACATAAATGCCAGTTAAGCGTTTAATATTCATTTTGTTAATGTTTTCTTTTTGTTACAGGAAGTGGAGATGCAGCTGTTACAACTGCTTGCATTTAATTGCAAGCAGTGCACCTTGAATGCCATCCGCAAGTAGTGCAGAGCCAATTTCTCTCTCTCTCTCTCTCTCTTAGAGCTACCAGATCGTGCCAAATGTACCAATTGCACCGAAAATGTACCAACTTTAATTCTCTTCAGATAGAAAAGTGTACAATTATCGCAATGTGTTATGTATATTAATTTAAGTATAAATGTAACACTTTTATAATTACTAAATGACACTGTTACATTTTATAATCGACTACCATAAATCAATCAGAGTCTTTATAAAAGATGGCCAACGCCAACAGCAAATAATTGAATGAAATTACTTTGTCAAATGTTTGCATTCGACCATATCGATTACATTTTTTCGTACCAAAAGTGCGACTGACGCGTGCTAATTGGCGAAAAAAAGTATGTTTTCGACTCAGAACAAGTGGAAGTGAGTTTTTTATTTCAGCAAATTGAATGAAGACTCAATCATTGTATTTTATGTAAATAAATCGATTGAAAACGCGACTGTTTTTTATATATTTCTGCAATTTTATATATGTCGCATTGCTTAATTACTCAAATTAAAATTTGCTGGTACATTTAATTCACGACCAGCTGTCATTGCTGTTATTTGCGTGACCTTGGAATAGTTTTTCTGCTCTTCTTTGGCGATGGTGGAAAAGGCCATTAAAAAGAACACACAGAAGCTGCAAGTGTTTTTCAGCCTTGGGGGTGGAGGGAGTGCAAAAAAAAAGGGAACACCAACACTGTTGCCAACAATGATTAATATGCGCGGCGGGTGCTGAGCTGCTTCTGTTCCTGTCCTCCGCTCTTTGCTTCTCCTTCCTCTACTCCCCTGCAACTGTCAAAAGTTAATATTTTTTCTGTAGTTTTGTTTTTCCCGCATACTTTTCCTGTGGAACAGCAGCGTTTTTGTTTGAGTTGTTACAAGAGAAACGAACGCAAAACAAAAGCAACAACTGTTTACAAGGTAAACTTATTTAAATTCGATTAGCGCAACTTCCGTGCCACTTTCTCATGGCTGACCATTTTAGCCAACGGGTATTCTAGCTATATCATTAAGGGTGACAGTTGTCATCGTTCATCATAAAATATGAAATGCGATATATGTATGTACATTTGTATGTATGCCTAATATACCTTTTATACTAGTGAGTAGTGGCAGTATGGAGTTAGTTAATTAAAATTCTAGTTAATTTTTACTCCCGTTTGTAGTTATTGATTTTGTCCATATGATGTTAACTGTAATCTTTTATTTTATTAGCTACGTGAACCTATTTTATGTAATTTGAATAATCAAAAATTTATTGATATGCATTCAAAAAGCTTTTAAAGAAAAAACTATTTCTTAACTTATTCATTTAACTAGTTGTTTTAAATAATTTAAAATTATAATAAAGTGTGTTGAGGTTATCAAAAATTTCTATTACTAATTTATTTCTTGATTGATTTATGTATTTAAAATGGAATTGCCAATAATAAATAAGCTTTTAAAGCCCTGAGTGCTCTGTACAAAATATTTAGCTGGTAGCATAGGGTATTTGAGCATCGGTTTAGTTAGTTTTATAGTGAATACATAAATGTATATATGTATATTTGATTAGTATGTATAACGCTTTTCAACTTTCTTGACAGTTACTTTAAATTTTATTTGTTGCTTTTTGCTGTTACTTGACATTGGCATAAAATAAATACGCATTTTCCGGTTGGCGGCAATGTGGCAACAAAACGTGGCAAGTTTTCAACTAAAAGGGGAGATCGTCACATAAAAATCCAGTCAAAGTTCTGTGGCCCAAGTTGTGTCAAACAGTTGCCCTACCCAAGTGCAAATATTTGTGAAAGTCTGCGAAAGTGAAGGCAAGTGAAGCACCTTATGGTAAATAACATTAGCCTATGTCTGTCACTCACTTTAGAAATATATATACATATATTAAATATATGTAAATGTATATGTATATTATATATATAGTTATAGTCATGTGTGTTTGTCACGTTTGTCATCCATCATCTGCGTGCGATTTCTAGCACTTTTCTCTGGCATCATCATCAATCTTTTGGTCTACAGTTTTGTGAATTTATTGCCATTGAACAATGTGGCAAGAGTCTTTTGCTTTTTGCGTGTGTGTGTGTGATGTGTGTGTTTGTGGCAAGTGCTTTTTGTGTAGGTGTCAGAAATAAACATGCGCAACTTGCACAATTGTAACCAATTTGTTTTTTTTTTGTTGCTGTTGCTCTGCCCAACTCTTGGACGTTAGCCACAAAAGTTTTGCTCACTTCAACGGCATTTGTACACTATGCAAAATTGCCAATTATTCAAGTTGCACAGCCAGACATGTTTTTCTGCTTCCTTCGAAGTGCCTGTGCCTGTGCCACACACGCACACAATTTTCCGCTTTCCACACACCATTTTCGAGACTTTTTCATTGTTTCGGTGTTTCTTATTTGTGTGTGTGAACATTTTGCCAGGTATTTTGGCTTTTAGTCAGGCAAATTGCTTAGTAAAAGGATTAAATTGGAGGGTGGCAAAAGTATAAAGAATGGCAGTGCCAAATACATAACATTGACTGTATGTAGCGCATTTAGCATATAAATTCTAATGGGTGTAATAACTCTTTGGCAATTAGTTTTATTACATTTCTTGTGTTTTTTATTTATTGTCTAAATAATGAATACAGAATTCAAATAAATTTATTTTAACGAATTTTTTAAAGTTTTCATAAAATCTTGAAGTATTTAAAAATGGATTGCTCACAATTGCTTTTACTCGACTGTGTGCATCGGTATGCAGGGTAGCACAAAGCAGTGTATGCACTCGGTTTTTCATTGGATTCATTTCAGCTAAGCTTAGGGTAACTGACAGCTGTTTTTGCCTGTCGAGTAATTTAATTTTACACAGATTCCGTTTGCCCAGCAGGCAATTAGAGATGAGAATATTTTTGCAGTTGAACTGAGTTAGGAATTCTAACATCAAGATATTTTGTGTTTAGCAGTTATTTGCTGCTGTAGTATTTAAATGGGTTAAATGGATTTTAAGAGCCAACGTTTGCTAGTATTTAGCATTTGAAGTTTTCAACACTTATAGCACTTATAAAGACATTTTAAATAACTTTCTATTTGATAGTAAATTTGGTTTTCAGCTGTTAAAAACTTCAAGAAGTTAAACTCTTTTCTTTGAGATAGTGTTTCATGTTGATTGAAGCGAAAAGTTAATTGTTTATCAACAATTTTAATGCAGTTGAACAGATTACAGTTGAGTTGCGTTTATATGCAATATATGAAATAAAAAGTTTATCTTGCTGTACAACATGGCGTATGCGTGTTCATTGCACAAAGGATGTTAATCGGTGTGCACAGCAATCAGTGCACAGTCCGTTTGTCCTTATCATGTAAAAGTTGATGGGACATTAAGTACAGGGAGAAATCTGAGATGAAAACACGCCGAATGTGGCAAATAACAACGCACAGAGCACAACTTTAAATTAAAATAAAAAAAAGGAAGAAAAATATGATAAAATATATGCAAGTAAAAGAGCTAAAGGAGCAAAAGGGAATGGTGTCTTGTTTTTTCTTCCATTTTTTGTTGGCGGTAAGAGCAGGATGTTTGATGCGCCACAAGTGCGCCGTTGTCATCCCCAAAGGCACACGACGCGTTGACATGTCAGGCGAGCGAACGCGAAACCCCGAGCACGAACAAGGATACGGACACGGAGCACGGAGCATGTGGAGCCAGAACCAAGCACCGAGTAGCGACAGCTGTAGCCTTGACAACAGACTTGAGATGAGCGTAAAGAGGGAGTGTATGTGTATGTGTGTGTGTAGTATAGTCAAGGACAACAGACGCACAATGAACTCATCGCACTCGCACACAGGATAACAGCAGGAACAACAACAGCGTCAGCTGGTTTCGCCTTTTGTACCCTGGACAGCATTGATACTCCCCCTTCAACGCATCTTCCCACAAACCCTCTCTGGTATGTCCCCCCCCCCCAACTAGTAGCTCTCATGAGGTGCGACGTGTCAGCAGAAATCGCATAAAGTGAAAGCAAATTTGCTGTCATTGTTGCTGCTGTTGTTGTTCCGAGCTAAGCAACAGGATAAACCATATACAAATATATATGTACATATGTATGTATGTACACTCCTATATAAAGTTTCGAATTTGGCACTTTATTCTAACCCATCCACACACCATTCTTTGCACACTATCGTTGGCAGTGAGGTTCTTGAAATTTTGATGGCTCGCATAAATTATTCGGCGGAGAGCTTCTGGCAAATCGAATAAATTTAAGCCAATTTAAAGGTGATGCCAGATGGAAGGATGTCTGTCACTGCATCGCCATCTTCATCCTCCAATTCATCTCAGTTGCTTTCTTCATCTTTGTCTTTGTCTTCGTCTACCACTCAAAGAACATCAATTGCTTGGCTGTCCTTAAACGCTTTGATAGAGTGGCGTTTCGAAAATTTTACTCAATATTAAAGTAACAAGCTTTATAAGTAAAGGATTTTATTTAAAACATTTGAAACAGCTATTTTATTAGGTTCTTTAAGTGGTAACTAATAAACTAGCTTCAAAACAGGATAAAATGGAACTTTCACACAAAAAGTGCCGAATTGGGAATGTGTAAAGAACAAGCGCAAAAAACGATTTGAAAACAATGTAAGAAATACTTTTAGCACAATTTTTAATCCAAAAAAAGTTAATTAGAATTTAGGAAATATGCAAAAATTAGTTCTCGTTAGATAGTCGTGTTCTAGTTAAAATTGCTCAACAAATTGCGCTTGACACAATGTCCTCATTTAGTTAAATTCCACAATCTTTCGAACTAAAACTAAAAACAGAAAACTATTTAAGGCTAACTTTGTTAAAACTTTTACTAATTTAATTTTCAAGTATTGTAATTTTAGAAAAGTAACTTTCCTATGTCAATAAAGTTTCAATCGAAGTAGAAAGTTCAATTTACAGCACGCAGCTATAGAAATTAGCATACGAATGTGAATCAATATATCAAGTATACGCAGCGTTGTCATAAAGCATGAAATATTTATGCACAGGTGTACGCTGTATACTAAGTACTGTATAGCATATAAAAGTAATCGGTACTTACCGCCATGCCGTATAATGCCCACTTCCTGGAGTATCGATGCTGCCAAATCGGCCTTTTGTCTGGAGCTTTCGAAGCGTTCCGAATTGATGGGCACTTGGAGCGGTCGATATAATGTTGAGATGCACAATGTGCCCAAGTTTTCAGTCGCAATGTCGTGTATTGTCACCAGGGATTGCTCAATGGCCGCCTACATAGATAGAGGGAGAAAAAATCACAGGGTAGAAGAGTGCAAAGTTCGGTTGAGTATTTATAAGTATTTATAGCTGCTGTTGATGTGGCTATCAGACAGTGCCTGTCTATTGATTATACCCAAATCATTTGGGGTTGGCCAACATGTTGACAAACGCATTAAAAATACGTTGCTGTTGTTGTTTTTGTTATTTTGGCTAAATACATTCATGGTCAATAGCTGGTACATATATACCTCGACTTTGGTCCTTTTTATCGTTTGAGTGGAAAATTACGTTATTGGCTTCGCTTTGTTCTAAGCGCGTAAAACTTTTGGCCCCAATGCCAATGCCAATAGAGGCTTGCATTAAACTGTTTTGGCCATTGTTTTGTGCCAAATTGATAAAGTGGCCCCCTTGGCAACTACTGGCCGTACAGCATGCTCTCTGTGACTTGATAATATTGTCAGGTCAGCAATTGCTTTGTTTTGTCTTGTTTGGTTTTGCATTCGTCTGATTTTTCCGACAAACAAAGGAAATTTCAAGTTTAGTTTATTTCATCAATTTCTATTTTTCTTTTCTTTAACATTTTCTTCATTCAAAACGAAAGCAATAAAAAGATTTAAGCCAAAAGATTAAAGCCAACGAGAATGAATTAAATTTTCAGTTTTAGTTCTGAGAAATAATCACTTTGGCTTTGAAAATTTATTGGAGCAAAACATGCTTTTAGCTAGACAAAAGTAGCTTTAAAATGATTTATTAAAGCCGGCATTTTTTTTTGTGATTTTAAAAACATATCTATATTATCTAAAATGTCTACACTGTTACCTACTGAAAATCTTCTTACTTATTGTATTTGCTCATATTTAAATGTACTTAAGTTTATGCTGAGAGCATTTCAATCGATTTTAATTACCGCAAAACACTTCAGTTTAGTTCGCACTTAGGGAATTAAGGAGCTGCTTTCAATTTGAGGCATTAAGTGCCAACTAAGTTCACTTAATATTTCAGTAAGTGTTGTGCAATCGCGACCTCAATTCAATTATGTGTATTTGTTGTTGTAGTTTGTGCCACGCCCTTATAGTTGCTAGTACACAGTTGAAAGTGTTTTCTCATTTTAGCTCAATTTATCTGCCAACAATTGCAATTGTCGCTAATTGCAGTTAGTGATGAATTATACTTGTTTCACTCTCCTTCCACTACACTTCTCTTACTTACACGAGAAACGATGTTGCCATCGCCAATTCGTAGAATGTTTTTAAATGGATTGCCAAGGGCAGCAGTTGCTCCTGTAGAGGAGTTGGGCAATGATGACAAGGATGATGTTGCTGTTGAAGATGTTGCTGTTGCAGCAGCAGCTTCAATTGCTGCGATTATTGTTGTTGTTGATGTTTTTGGCTGCGAGTTTGCTGTGCCCGTTGGGTGTATTGCTACTGCTGCTGCTGCTGTTGCAATTGTTGCTGCTGCTGTTGTTGCTCTTGCATGTTCAACTGCCAGCAGCAGCAGCAGCACCAGTAATTGTTTTCTCGCTAATACACAAATGCCAGCAACTTGTTGCTGCTGTCGTTCTTGTTGTTGCTGCTGCCGACAACTGCCTTCTCGCTTTGCAGCCTCCAGTTGCCCCCATTTGCGCCACTTTCCTGCATTGAGCCTGCATTTCATTGTTCTTTTGCATTTGCCACTGTGCAGCTGAAAATAATAAATGAAAAGTCAAGAAATTAGTTGAATGTATTTTTAATATGGAATTACAGTTTATTTTTTAAGCTTAAGAAAATATGAAGAATACAATTCAGAATTATGCATTATCAGCTTAAAGATCTAAATCAACTCTAAGATTTTTAATCCGATTAAACGTATATAATATTTAAATAAATAAATCAAGCGATAAAGAAGTATTTAATTATATAAATAATATGTTAATAAATAAAAAATAGTAATTTAATAGTGAATATTTTCATTTATTATTTGAATTTCAACACTGCAAAAGTACGTTTTATGTCTATAATAAAATTAATCAATTGTTGAATTTGGTTTGTCAATTTAATTTCTAACAGATTATCATATTTTATACCAAGTTTATATTTTTGATTAAATAATATAGAATATCTTCTATATAGAATATCTTATTTAATAGGAAGTTAATACTTTGAATTCTATGTCTATTGTTGTAATTTTTTTATTTGATTGATTATTTATATCTTTTGTGCAAACATTTAGAAATTCAAACTACACACTAATTATAGTCTGAACAGCTGCCGATCTTGTACAAATATACTGGGGACAACAATGGGGATAGGGTTTGCTACGATCCTCAGCCTTTTTACACGACATATTCAGGGTTTTAGTAATCACGGGACAGCTAAAAAAGAGCACAGATAAATATTAATAGGAAATGTAAGATATAAGTGTGTATTATTTACGCTACGCCATGTGCAACTCCTTGGCCATCACAGGTATATTGGGAACATTCACCAGGAACTTGAAATTTTCTACCCTTACTATTGGCATCCTCGCACACTAGAAAAAGCATCAGATAATATAAAATTTTCTGCTTTTCAGCATTTGAGCTCTAGTACTTACTACCGTGTGCAAAACACAGCTGGGAAACTACAACCAGGGCAGAGAGCACAAATATTAGAAAGTTCATCTTTGAACAACAATCTGACGCAAAGTAAAGTCGTGTTGTTCAAGTTACAGAACCTATATCTGATGAAATTGCAACGAATCGATTTGCTAAGCTACGCAGAATTTCCTCTACCTAGAATTTTACACATATAATTGCTGATTTTGCAGTTTAGCTTTAGCTGAGCTGCTTTTTATATAATAGAAAACTTTGCAATTGCTTTAACTGCTCAACTCTTTAGTCATGCTTCTGGTTCTAAGTTTCCTTCTTGTGATTGTTAAGCAACATATGCATGTACAATTTTACATATCATTGTTATTAAAAGCAAGTATATTTTATTGCTGTCATCAGATCATTTTGATTGTTTTAGCAAACCTTAACAAATGCTCAGTTATCATGTCAACACAGCAAAATGATTGAGCAAATATACAAATAAACAAAATTGTCTAAATATTTATTTATTTATGCCAATGATGTAGGCAAATACAGCCAAAGTGGGAAAAGTTCGGTACCGAAAGTAAGAAATGAAAAGGCAAGTCTTTAGTATATTATATATACATATATATACTATACAAATATGTAGTTAGACACTCGTAGCTTCTCTGCTCTCACCTGAAGTATATGTATGTAAAATGCGAAGTCAACATTACAACAAAACTCGCACATGGGCAAAAAAGAAAACAGAAGCAGCGGAAACACTTGCATACCACTTTTCACTCCCCCACTTTTCCTCCTGTACCCGATTGCCGCCCTTTATGCTTATGGGTTTTTCATGAATGAGAAAGAAAATGTAAATATGAAATATAAAGCAAGTGTAGGAAAATTCATAAGCTGAACTAGAATATACTCTATGCTCTAATCTCAAAAGAAAACAAAAATATTTAATTTAAAAATAGTTTTAATGTACTTTTTATTCTCTTTGTTTGGGCGATGATCAGTGCTTTAGTCTGTCAATCCCATTGCATAAAGTCTATTTCTGAAAATCTTAGCTACATTTATCTGCTTTATACTTACAGGGTATCTAAATGAAAAGTCCAACAAAATGGTACATGTCTTTTGCATTAGCAAAAACAGCAGCAAAATGCCGACTAAACTGTAATGTTGTGCAACAGGATTTACAATTGCTGGAGCAAAGGATTGAGTTGATGTTTCTGGAAATGGTGTAGTTGGGGGTTAATGGGGAATATGTTTTCAAATGGAGCACATTCACTTTTCATTTTGTTTTTTTTTTTGTTTTTTCGTGCCTGTCATAAAAACTCTTTCGGTGAAAGTGCTTGAAAGTTTGCCGTCATCAACTGCAGAAACTGTTATGTATTTAATTTGAGCAGGTTCACTTTTCAAATTGTTTTGCAAATTGTGCCAATGATTGGCAGTTGTTTGATGCGAAGCACTTAGCTTTTGAAATTTTATATATAATATATATATATATTCATGTTACATAAACTATATTTATTGATTGACTTTCCTACATACTTGTCTCGTTTAAGCTTGAATGTAAAGGAGATGCATTTAGGCTGAATATTGCAATATTCAATATATTGAATCAATTGTTATTTTTCACGCCCCGAAAAATATGCAGCACTAATTTGCTTTGTCAATTGCCGATATTTCCTAACAATTAAATTGTAACTATTTGATATTATTCCCAGTTCTATAATATTGTCAAAATTTTTAGTAATTAATAAATGTTCTACAATTATAAGTTTGACTTTTTGAAAGCTAAAGAAACATAATAATTTTTAATTTCTTAATTGTCAAAGTTATAAGCTATAAAATAAATTGAAATATATGACAATGATTTGCAAGTATGGGAAATGTAGTATTAATATATTAATATTTTGTTTGCATCTTAATTTAAACCATGTTAATCAGTTAAAATAAAAAATAAAATATTTTTAATAAATGTTATAGATACTCTATCTCTGTGGCTTTAATAAATAGATATAACTGAAATAACTCGATTGATTTCAAAATTAAATTATTCAAAATATTATGTATTTTTTATTGGTTTAATGCTGAAACTGATGTGTTCCTTTGATGTACTACTTTTTGCTTCCAAACTGTTGCCAAAATTGGAAGCAAAGCTAATTAAGTGCTGAAATTTAAAATGCAAAAATGTTAAAAATGTGGAAAACACTGAAAAACAAGTTAAACAAAAACTAAGCAGCAACAAAACTTGTTGCTAATGAATAATCAGAACAAGTTTCATATATTTTTGTCTTCATTTGTGCACAAAAACTGAGTGAAATCAGCATACACACAGATATATATATATATATATATATATATATATATATATAAGTATATATATTTTTTGCGGAGCACTCGGAATAACTAAACACTGTGAAAAGTGGGTAAAAGTGGGTTTTTGCCTTTGGGGAAGGAGGTGTGCATTTTAAATGGCAACGCGCGGATTAATTTGCATCCTACTGGCCGCAAGTGGCTTCCGTTCGCTTTGGGGCGTTATGGGCAAATAGCCAAATGGGCGTGGCATGGTTTCCATTCTGCTTTGCCATGCAAAACATGCAGCTGTAAAAATGAGAGACGGTCGCTCAAAAGTCAAATGAAAGAGCTTACAACACAAATTTTTAGCAGCTCATTTTATTTTTTGTCCTTTTTGTATATTTTGTGTATTTTTATTTTTACTAGCTTGAAACTAGCAAAACAAATTTTCTGCTATTTTCTAGTCCTTTACGCGACATTCAAAATAACAAGCATAGTTCATTTTAATTTTGTTGTCCTTCATTTCCTAAATGGAAAAAACCGGGTTGCAAAACAAAGTAATTAACAGACGGTAGATGAATATTTGACAGGAAAGCATTTAGAATTGGGTTCAATGATATCATTCACTTTTCCAACGAGCTTTAAAGTGTGCTTAGAATAATTAATAGTTACAGCTTAAACATATTTAATATCTGTATTCAGTAGAATTTCAGTTTTAAACAAGTGTCTTTCAGAATTTTCTTTTGTACAGAAATAGGAACTCAAACTCATTTGATGTCAGCTTAAGGAACGTGATGGGCATAATTATTGGAATCGTATAACATCAAAGCAGTTAGCTTAACGAGTATACTTTTACACTCTTTCTCTCTCTCTCTCTCTCTGTCTCTTCTCTCTCTGTCTGTATTGTTAATTTATAGCACTTGCCTGGCTTTTAATTACACTAATTTATATGCAAGCTGCAATTGACAGTGATGGCGACATTGACATCCTGCATGTCAGTTTCAAGACATTCCTCTCTCCCCAAAATAGGGGCATTCTCTTTCATTTTATGGGTAATGTATGTATGTGCCATTTGCCTGAGTCTCAGTGCAGTCTTTGATCTGTGAAATAAGGGCTTAATTGTACCGCTATTTATATTTATAGGGGCCAACAATTTACAAACTCACAGCAAACTCAAATTGAAATTATGCTGCTTGAAAAGACAAGGAACAGCTCTTTGAGTCGACGCTGACTACTACAAGTAAATTACTGAAATCTTATGAAATTTTTCAATATTGCAAAACATTTTGCTGTCTTTAAAAGTTAATAACAAAAATACAACGTATTTAAGCTGCTGTTGCACTTTGTCAAACAATTTCGCTTGCAGCATCAAAGTCAAAGGAATAACAATAAAACTGTGGCAATAACAGCACAATGCATCAAATGCCACGCCTTCTTGCCCCAAGGGGGTGCAACACATCAAACGCAGCTGTTGTCTGCGTTTTAGCTGCTGCTTCAGCATCAGCTGTAGTTTCAACTGCTGCTCAGTTGCCATTTTGTGCACATTTTTTGACTTCCTCAACCTTGTTTAAAATTCCACTTCAAGTATATTTAAAATACTCTAACCAAGATTGAGATAACTTTTAAGAGACGTCTGTGGAGCTAACGAGAATGAAGAAATTAAGAATAATCCATCTCTATTTGAAAGCAGACTTTATTAAAATGTTATTAATTTCTAACTCTACCTAAAATAACATTAGGCTTTAAACAGAGTTTATAACATTGATAGATAGTGTATTTAGCCTTTGACATCGACTCAGCTCAACTGTTTCTGTGCGTTTCGAAGAAATCGTACAAAAAATATTTGTCAACATGTTTATAATCGTTGTTGTCGTCGTCGTCGTTGTCAGTTGCTGTTGACAGTTAAAACAACAGTTGTTGGTTGTCACAGATGCCGACGTAATTTACAAAGAGCTAAACAAGACTTAAACCTACACCTTAAACCTTCTCGGTAGTGTGTATGTACAAGTCTGATGGTGATTGTGCTCTATAAAGGACGGAATATTCGCTCTTTCATAAATATATGGGTTAAATGACTTCCTCGTTTGTAAGGCAGCAAAGTAAACAAAACTTTGAGGGTACTTTTGGCCACGCCCCCCATTCTCAATGTGTCCACTGTGGCTTTATTTAAGCTTGGCCATCAGTGCCAGTTGTGCTTGGCAGTGGCAAGACGAGTGAAGGAGGGGGCAACAAAAGGAAGAGGGTGTGTGGCATAAACTATCTTTATGCTCTTTGCGACCCTTTCATAAGCACGTTTTTATCTGCTTTACACATTTGTGCGTTGCTTTAGCTTTCTTTTTTTGGGGGGGAATGAGAGCTGGAAAAGCTTTTCGATTTTTTTTCTTCTCTTCTTCCTTTAGGAACAAAAAATTCATACGTATAAAAATAAAGCGGCAACTGCTGATTTTGTCAGTTTTCTTTGTCATTGATTTTCGATCATAATAATTTAATGTGTGCTTTATGTGCCGGAAAGCGGCCAAAACTCATATCTATCTATTCTTTGTTCCAGCCATCAACAGAAGACAACATCAGCAATTGTCATTGCAATGCATTTGATTTGATTTTTATGCCTTGTCATCTTTTATGGCTTTATAATGTACATCTTATCTGCTCCCCAGGGATTTGAATTTGAACATACAGCTCGAGTCAGTTGGCAATAAAATTTGGAATGCCTTTAAATTCCAACAATGGCAAACACGTGAATATGCACATACATACATATGTCAGTATTACAGTCTAATATCACAGCAAGCCAGACACACAAATACCCATTAAAAATAGACAAACTACACTGATATTTAAAACAATTTCAATACTTTTACTGTAATAGTCTTTTGCATACAATTTGCCTAACGAGTTTAATTTTCAATCGATTTTATGACCTAAAGTTTGATGTAGGCACTGTCTTCCATGACAGTTAGGTGAGTAAAGTGAATAGTTAAGGTTCTTGAAAGCGGACAGGCAATTTCAGCAAACTAATTTGCAGATACACCCACATACACACTCTTCAACCCAATCGTCCACACACTTTTGGTCAGAATGCTGGGAATGTTATCATGTCAAATAAAATGTTTCTTCGACGCACATATTATGCAAAACACATGCCAATAACAAATCAGCTAACAACAACAACAACAGCAACAGCAATCAACGGCAACTGGATAAACAAAGTCAAAACATCAACAGCTGACTACTTCAGTTATTCCGCTTGACTAGTGACGCATTTTGGCCAAAAAGCAGACGCAATCGGGCAACAAACATTGCCCTGAAACTAAAAGCCAAAAAGGAAAAACTTCAGCGAGTGGAGAAAGGAAGGGAAGTGGGTGGTGTAGATTGGTCAAGGCATTTGGACAATGAAAGGCGTTGCTTTCATTTCATTTTTTTTCTCTCTGACCCGTCCGTCAAAGCCATTTGGGCCAACACTTAAACGCAAATGAGAAGATGGCCAAAACCAGTAGCCAAACCAAAATTCTAACCACTGCTCGAAAGGCACAAAATCTCATTAAATTAATGCAAGCCTCAGGAGATTTTTGGTTTCCCGGCAACAGAAAACTAATTCGTGGATGAAAACGTCTTTCGCGAAATTGTCCCAAGATTTCAAATGTTTGATAGGCCCCCGTCAATGAACGGAGCCCAAAACCAAAGCCATACTGAAATGATGGCCCAACATCAGCCACAGGCGTCTAAGCATCAGCTTAATTTGTATTTCGGTACAAGTATGTTATACAAACATATATAATATGTAAAAGAGACTTTTGGTATATTGCTGGATTTGCTCTATGACATGCAAAAGAGGCCTTTAACAGATTTGGGGATTTAGTTGTTTAGTGTCATGGACAGATTGAGCCAATAATGAATGTGGATCTTAGTATAACTTAGATAGCTAGAAGCGTTTTAAAATCTAAAACATACATAGTGAATAGGTGAGAAATTATAAGTAAACCTGAGTCAAGCTTAGGCTTAAAATATATATGATATGATTTATAGAGTTAAAAGCCGTTTTAAAGCTAAACTGCAAACCATGAAGATAAATTGTATTTTCATAGCAACAAAATCAATATGTTGAAGGACATTTTGGGACATTAAACATTTGATTATATAATTTCTCTGCTTCAACCTCAATCAATCACCGACAATACCTTTACTTTTTAACAAACTCCTATGCAAATTTGCAGAACCATATTGAATTCAGAAACACGTGCCTGGCTAAAACGCTTTTTACCTTGTCAACGCACACAGCAAATAACAAAACAGCAACAACACAAGCACAACAAATGCAACCAGCTTGGAGGAAAAGTGAAATGGAAAACCAAAACATAAAATAATAAAATTATATCCAGCTACCCAAAAGTTTCCCACAATCCTCAAATCGCGTTGGCCAGCGCTGTGTGTCGGGCAGAGATTTAAAGTTACTTTCGATATGTTGCAAAATTGTTTTTATTTGTTTTAAATAAACAGAAAAAATAGGGTAAACTGCAACGAGAAGTGGCACTAGAGTTGTAATCGATGGATATGTTCATGGCACTTCCGCTCATGCACACTATATGTGCTGTATCTTTTTGAAATACCCCGTGAAAAGGGGTGCAAAAGGTGTCTTTTAATGCAGTGAATTTATAAATAACATTTCAACAAAATACGTTATATTTACTTTTAGCTAAGAAGGGAACACTACACGCACGCAGCCTATGCTGCACTGAAAATTAGCAAATGTTTCTAATTGATAGGATATCTGTACGTCGCACACACCTAATAAAATTTGCTATCTATTTCTCCATTTGTGGTTTGTTGTGTGCTTTGTGAATTTCCTTTGCCCACAGACTGCATATTGTTCATATTGCTTCAGCATCGTTGCGTTTGGTTTTCCCCCCATTTTCATATCCATTTTCATTTTTATTTTTCGCGACTCGATGCTTAGTCATGGCCATGAAACGCACAACGTGTTGTGAAATTTTCCAACGGTTAACAATAAATAAATACGGGTATTAAACATGCCGTTGTCGTCATCAGAGTCAACGAATTGTTGTTGTGCTCATCCTGGGCTATCAAGTTCTATATACAAACATAAATATAACAAGTGGAAAATTGGCAATGTTTAAATTAGGAAAGCACACAGATAACGTATACGCCATGTATATACGTATTTTGACAAAAGCTAGCAATACAGAGCTGATTGTATAGAGCTCTAATTTATTAAAAATTTACTCACAATTATTTATGGCACTGGCTTAAAAACTGTGAATTTACAGCACAAAAATTCATTTAAATAATTTTGGTAACTTTTAATTTCAGAGCTTTTATTAAGTGGCCAATATCATTAGTCTACATTTTGATTAATTTGCCCAAATCCCACAGTCATTAATAAGTAACCGCAACCATACAGCAGCACACTGCCATGCATAAGTATTCGCATACAATTGCTGCCCTATATGTATAATTGAACTGCCCAACAATAATATTACACTGCCTTCAAATTGGTCATTAAGTTAATTTTCATGCGCGACACATAATAATAAAAAAAAATCGAAAAAGAGAGAGAAATAGGAAGAGAAAGAGAGCGAGACACAAAAAAAAAATAAATAATGAGTTTATTGATTTGGGGTCTGGCCCACAATTTGATGGCTGCTCATGTTCGAGTCATGGGAATTTAATATCAATTTGACGCCACATAAGATTGAAATATGTGAGTGAAAACGTTGAACGAGAACTTGAGTTTGAAACGACATTTTCGGTTTTGTCTCATGTATTAAATGGGAATTTTTTTGTATGAATTGCAATAAGATCTAATATTAAAAATTTAAAAAAGGAAGTTAGAGAGATTATTGATTCACTCTTAAATGTTAAGGTTAAATAAGAGAACAAATAGTTACTGCAATAACTTATTACCTTCACGCTTGATTCTCTACCCTATTCTCTACAACAATTAATTAAAATTGTTTGATTAGTTACTATATATCGTGGCATTAGTGTATAAGTTAGACGCATATTTAGTGATTTAGTTGTTGGGTACACATGACAAATCCAAATGTAAACAAAGTGAAGAGACACCACGAATGTCATTAATATTTATCGCTTTGGCCATCATTGCCAGACAGCAACGTGGCACATTTCGAACTACTTTATACTGTACTCGTACGCGTATTTCCCAACTACTATTTACGATATGTGTACCTAGATATAAAAATACATAGCATACATGTGTAGTTGCTTAAAGTGCGTCAATAGCGTGTGCTTTATGGCCCAAACGAGGACAGAGACAGTTAGATATACATAGATATATATGGAAAGAGAGAGGGAGATGAATTGTATGCTTGCAAGCTTAAAGCTAATAAACTTAAGAACATAAGCACGAAAGATCATTGAATGAAGACATGTAACATTGTATTGACACATAAAATAGACTTATGTCATGTTCTCTCTTCCTCTTTCGGGCTCTTAACTCCAAACGTGTTGCATTCATTTCATTTCACATATACAAACTGCAAATATACTTCTGGGTACTTTTCTATATGTACTAACATTGTTATTATTATCAATTATTGTCAGCCTTGGTTTGTTGATTGATGTGCAAAGTACTCGTATGCTGAGCGCTTAATGTGTCAGTTATGGCATTGTTTAATTGGTACAAATATCTAGAGAACTACAAATAGAGAGA
The DNA here is from genome assembly GCA_035047385.1 of Drosophila tripunctata. Classification (NCBI taxonomy): domain Eukaryota; kingdom Metazoa; phylum Arthropoda; class Insecta; order Diptera; family Drosophilidae; genus Drosophila; species Drosophila tripunctata. The sequence continues at coordinate 536,047 of JAWNPS010000187.1, read as the reverse complement.
AAGAGAGAGATATTGTGTGATTTTACCATACCTTAAGCTATTTAGCTTCTTAAAAAATAATTTTTAATAAATAACAAAAATTAAATAAAATATATTTAGTAAATCAAAATATCATTATAATTTAATTTTTTATGATTTTATTTCACTACTACTTATTTTCGTTGAATTTCAATATCATTTGCTAGCGATGTTTATCACTTTCAAAGTGACTCTCGAGTGACTCAACGTGTTTACTTCGCATCTCTGTCACATTTCGTTTAATTTCTGTCAGTTTGTGTTTCATTTGTGGGTCCTTGTCAACAGATGACAGCCATAATTTATGTATTTAATTTGATTAAAATGGAATTTGTGTAATGCAAATACTGCCAATAATTAGTTGGCCATAAGAGTTAGTTGGTTCGTTTGACGCAATCAAAAATGTTATAAATTGGATTTGGCAATTAAAATGGGAATAATAAATAAATTAAATTAAATTCCTTTGCTCATTCCTATGCATAAATTAAATTAATTTTGTTTATTTGATTGTGTTGATATGTGTACATTAATAATATTTGTAGGGGTATGCCATATTGATTATGCCACACATTAGCATAATGGTGCAAACCTTTCAACTTTCAACTACAGTTAGCGGCTTGGGATTGAACCCAGGGTCACGAGGGTCACCAAACTCGTTGCAAGGAGCAAAAAAGCATAAAGTATTTGCATCTAAAACAGTTGTTGTACAAGTATTTGTTAGTATTTATGTTGTTGTTGTTGTTTGTTGCTGTGCGTCGTCTGCTTTTAGCTGAAAAGGTGAATGAACACCGCATATCGATATTTATGTAAATATGCATAAATAAAATGGGCAAATCCCGTAATGTACAGCTACGTGAGCGTATCGAGTAGCAGACTCCGTTGAATTTCTCTTCACACAAAAAAGCGTAGCATACTTTTCTGCGCCTAGACAAAAATGGACAGCCCTTGAAATTGGCTACGGCCTTAAAGCCATTTAATTTTATTAACCGATTGGGACTTTAAATCTCCCTTTCTGCTGACTCCAGCTGACTTGAGAGAGAGAGAGAATAGTATAGCCAGAAAAGGAGGCCAACGGCGTATGCTCAGCGAATGCTTTACAAGTCACTGGGTAAATTATTTAGCGCATTCAATTATGTATAATAATGTGGAATACCTACATATACGAATATGTATATGCATCAGCATACAAATGAACAACATTTTGGCTAAAAATATATAAGCTCACGTTTGTGCGTAACAGTTTCAAGCAATTTTCACAGTTTAACAGACTGCGTTTTATGTTACTTTAAAAATCCTCAATAATTCAATTTTAAGTTTACAATTGAATAAAATTAATGTTATTAAATTAATTAAACTTACTGCTACACATCAAATGAAAAAATGTGTTCTTGGTAAAAAGAGTGAAACTTTAACAAATTAAAATTTAATTCAAAATATTTTCAATGATATATAAAATTACTTTTATTTTAAAAACATTGCAGCAATTCACTATTAATTTGGAATTTCTTTTGAAATTTGCTTTGTTTAACGCTCAGAAAGTACAATATGAATGCTTGTGGTAAATGAGGTTTAAGCTTTTCATTACAAACTGTTGTAAGAATATATTTTAATAATATTTTAGTCAGTTTGTCGTTCAGTTTTATGTCGACGAACTTGACAAGGTATGTTGTGCACTTATCAGAGCCCAGCATTAATGCCACAAAATTCACGTTTGAATGAATTTAAATAAACAGTCGAAAAATGTAGTGTACATTTAATTTTATATATGAAGTGATGCAATCCTCATATACATATATATGTATGTATGTATATACCAATATTCAAGAACTTTATATATTTTCTTAGTTATTTATGTACTCTACACTAAACCGTTTAAATATCTATACAGAATTGTTGACTTTGCTGTCTGCTGTTTGCATGATAAGGGAGAACATCCTTCAAATGTTGACTATGGGAAAACATCTTTGAATATGGAGGACCGTCTAAATACTTCAATTTGTCTTAATTGCGATGACTCTGATGTATGTACCTATACCACATACATACAGTATATAGAATTATATATATACATACTTATTTATTTGTGTATATAACTTACCTCTCTTACAAGGAATCAAATCATGTTACCGCCTTGTCGTCTTCACAGACTCAGACACTTGAAGCTGTTGTTGTTTTATTTTTATTTTATGGTTTTGTTGTGTCTATGTTTAGGCTTTTTTGTGCGTCTCTTATATAAGAATTTATATATTATGTATTTATGTATTGTGTTTGCAGAACGCTCTTAGCTTTTTTTTTTGTAATATTCACTTAGTGCACACCTTTTGCCCTATTTATTCACTTTGTATTGCTCCTCGCTTTCACATTCACTTTTATTTTTTGTCTTGTTATTTTATATTGTTATTGTTGTTTGTTATAATTGAATTTGCCAATGCTGCGCAATTCTATTAAACATAAAATATTTAAATTTCTAAAACATGTGAAACACCATTTATTATTTTACGTGTGTTTGTGTCTTAGTTTGTGCTGCTTTGTGTTTAAAGATGATTTGTCTCTGTTTGTTCATTGAATTTATCGTATTTATGTTCTATTTTGTTTGCTCTTAAAATTTACAATTTTTTTGCAAATATTTTTCTTGCCTTGTTTATTTTATTTTCGTTTCTTGCCATCTTAGCCACGTTTAAATTATTAATAGCCCACAAATGAAGCTTTGCGTATTTGCTACCAAAGTCAATGTTTAATATCCAGATTATGGCAATAAATTTATGTGCTTGCTAAGCTAATTATAGCATTTGCTTTGATGTTCTACTGACATTTTAAATGGGCAATTCTCTAAGCTTTATATTAATTCGATAAAATAAATGAATTTATATTTAGGATAATTAACTAAATTCATATAAATTAACTAAGATTTTTTTTGGATAGTTAACTTTCCATTTAATACCCCAATTAAAATTCGATTTAAAGCTAAAATGTTAAGTGTGATGCAATTTTCATATAACCTATGTAAGTTTTTGCATGCTTCAAGAGTGTGTTTTTCCAAAATATTATGAATTCACGATCTGCATCAAAATGCTAAGTTTTAAGCATTCAACTTCAAAAAGAATTTTAAATTACACGTTTTGTATAAATGCTTCAAAAGAATTTTTAAATGTGTTTAAACATTTTATAGAACTTTACCAGAACTACCAGAACTTTTATAATTGTTATATACATAGTATTTGATTCATTTAAAAGAAATGTTAACTCCTTTTTGGCAGAAGTTATTCCTGGTTTAGCAGGGAAGTTAGCAATTAATGGGCAACTCGGCAACAACAGTGGCAGCCGTAAGTAAACGCATCGTTTGCTAACACTCAGACTCGCATTACTGTTAATAACGAATGAAACGGAAACTTTTCGCGCAAAACCCAAAAAGTTCCACAAAAACCTCCCCAAAAGTTGACAGTTGGCGAAAACTTTTAAATGTTGACCGCTTCAAGGATGCTGAGAGCCCCTCTCTCTTCCTCAAACCCGCCCCTTATTCAGCTGACCGTGGATAACAAATATTTGCACAATTTAAGTTGAAATATTTATGAATATTTATTAGCTGTGAACTGGGAATGAGCTTAATTGTAGCTGTTGTTGTTAATAAAACCCAGAAACCTGTTGCCTCATTAACGCCATGCATCGCATCGCATCGCATCACACAGTCGCTAATAAAAGTCTTTGGCCCGCGGGCAAAGTTAATTACAATATTTCATTGGCTTATAAAGAAATTGCCGACGGAGTCCGAAACGTGACCAAACAAAAAGTTAAATACATTAAAAAGAAAATAAAAATGTTATTTATACTAATTTGTACTTAATTTCAGCAGGAAATGCGAATTTTCTTTTCAACCGTGTTGTAGGCTGGGCAAACATTAAGAGCAAAAAATAATCGAAAAGACAGAGAAAACCGGAGAGACAGAGACAAGAACATTGCGAGATAAGGATGAATATAATTAAGATAAAAACTTGGCGAGTTTTGGCAAACTTTGCATTAATGGAAATGCATTTGTATTAAGTTGAAATGTTTTTGGGAGAAACAATCAATCATTGTTTAGTAAAACGAAGAAAGAGAGTGAGAAGAAATGTAGAGAGAGATAGAGAAAGGATTAATAACTATACAGATGCAGTAGTTTTATTAAAAGTATGCAAAAGAAACAAGAGAGCATATGCAACCACACATAAGTGTCAAGAGAATTTCAAAGTTTTATTGACATGAAACTAATAGAGACATTTATGAGTTCGAGTTCCCAGCAAAGCATTTTTTTTAAACATTATTTTAAACATAATGTGAATTCTTTAGTATAATTGACTTACAAATCAATCTATGTGACAATTGTTAAATCGAATTTTCCTTACAAAGGCACACAACCTATATACTTTAATTTTAATTTTAATTTTAGCTACCTTAATTTTTTTTTTAATTTAATTTTTATTTTTGCTAACAAGATATTTGCATTTTTCTGTTAATACCTAACATTAAACTTATGCTTTGCTTCTCTATTTTCTACAAAACTTCTCGCTTGCATTTTGTTATCTTGTCTGTTGCATTTGGTAAAAGTTTCTGCCTTTGGCGCTGTCTCTTTGAGCATTCTTGTTGCATTGCTTATCACCAGAAATGCGGTTGCTGAAGTGTTAAACTTGAGTTCAAGAGGCTTAAAGGATTAAGCAAACTTAGTTTAAAGTTTAAGGTGTTCACTGTAGGTCAATTTGTCATTGCTTTGCCGGCTGTCAAAACTTAATTTCAAGAGATAACTTTGGAGATACTGTGATATTTTCATAATACAACAGAAATAATCCACTTCTATCAAGTAAATAGTTATATTTACTGCAGTTAAATTAATAATGTAATATTTTGAATGTTATAGGTACAAGTACAGACTGTAAGCAGAATCGTTTGTCTATTACGTAGAGATGCGTAGCACTGCCATTGGTAAGGCATAGGGAGAGTGGTCTACCAGAGAAGCTTCTATATTTCTGCTTGTACACTTTGTAGGCAGACGCCCACGCGGCGCCATTTGCGCATCTTGGCGTTGTTATTCAACAGCGCTCAAATCAAAAGAAAGGCCACCACTCGTATAGTTCTTATCAAAAATATAGAAATATAAAATAAAGAAAATCATTTGTTTTCAATGGTCTTATGTGATTTTCATGCTTTTCCTTTTCTACTGTTAATTAAATTCCAATAAAATGTACGTTGCCAACAGAACTTTCGCTTTTCTTACAACAAATTTGACAGTGTCAACACACACACACACCAACACTCTACACACACACACACGCACTCACTTTTGGAATTGTTCACACGGTGTATGATTCAAAATGTCATTTGTAACCGATTGAAATATCATCGCACAACCAACGCACTCGCAACTCCGCCACGAACTGTTCCTGCTGTTATCCTTCTGCCAGAGTCCTGCTCAAAAAGTTGCGCTTTCGTGTGTCCTTCGGCTACAAAAACGAATGAGAAACGAGCACTTGTCGCTCTCACGCTTTGCTGCTGCTGCTGTTGTTCATGTTGTTGTTGTTGTTGTTGCTCTTGTTTGTTATCAGTTTGATTTGATTTGGTGGCAAGAAGCAGCAGTAGCAGCAGCAGCAGCAACATGAACAGCAGGTCCTCGCACAAGTTGCCTTCACTTGGCCGAGGGTGTATATATATGAGTGCTCTCAAGGATATATCCTGTTGGTGTGTGTGTGTGTGCTAAAACTCACCACACAGCATTTTCCTGTTGCTCTCTGTTACGTGTTTGTTTTTGTCCGCCACAGCGAGGCAAACACCTGTAGTGTATGTGCTGTAGAAAAAGCTCTGTAGCTTCAACCACAGCCAGTGTTGCCACACTGTTATGCGACTAAATTATATTTTAGTTTTAAGAAATTGCATTATAAATTAAAAAAATTTGTTAACAATCAGACATTTATTTTATTTTATGTTTTGTAACTTAAGCATTTTACCGAAAGGTGTTGTCATTCGACCGAATGAACCAATTGCATTTATATATCCTTTGCAAAGGGTATATTATTTTTAATGTGCTTGTATATCTAAGCAGAAGGCTTAAGTTGAAAATTTTATTTAAAAACATGTCAGATAATACCATAAAATTGTAAATTGTAAATGTTAGGAACTTATATATCATTTTGGGGCTTAACAGTATTGTTTATATAATTGAAAACAGCATATATTCCAAAAACTTTTGCCTAAATGTAAATTATTTGCACACATACAAAAAAAGAAATAGAAACTCACTTTAGAAGTTTGCTTTAACAACAATTCAATTTTAATTTCTTAAATGCATCAAGTGCTTTTAAGAGATATATGTCTAGTACTAAATTTTGTGATAAACAAAATATAACTTTTAATTCTACATATTACTTACGATTATCGTTTTTAATTTCTAAATGTTAGACCTTGAATTGCGTACACAATATTGAATGCCGTTTAAATTTGAAATGAGCTGTCAGTTGTTGGGCAAGCAAAACGCTTATGAGTAGACCAATACACCACACTCAGTCAGTAACAGACACTCACATTCACATTTACATTCACATTCACACTGGCATTCACACAGATACCCACTGATATTGAAGGACAGCTTTTATACGCTCGATTGGCCATTGCATTTTAGCTTCAATTACTCAAAGAACAACCTGTTGGCATTTGCCCTCAACACCGAACTCGGTCTGGTTTTCACTTTCCACTTGCTCGGCTATACAATTTGCCCTTATCTCAGTCTCCCTTTTATTGTACTTCCTTCCCCTCCCATCTGAGTGCTGGCTGTTTGTCTACGCCTGTTTGGTAGTTAATACAATTTGCTACAATTCGAAATGAACTCTTAAAAGTGCTGTGACATTTTGCTTGGTCGCTGGTTTGCTGGTCACGTTGTTGCCAGAGTTGCCAACATTGCTGCTGCTTTATTTAGTTAGTTTGTCCAAAGGATATGGACATGGAGGACATGCGGGTCGAGTTCTGCAAAAAAAAAGGAAGCGAAAAACTGTTGCCGTAATTTGCAGGTAATGTGTGGCCTGTTGCTAGAGTTGCTCCCCTCATCCGCCCATTTCCCGGAAGGATGTGTGGCAGCATTGTGGCAACATTGCCCGTTCTCTCTCTCTTTCTTCCAGTATCCCTCTCTGCGCTTTGCTGCTCTGCGAACTGCAACGACTATTAAGTGCCCTTCCTGGCATGTGACATGTGTGCAAACGAGCTGGGTGCCACGTCATATTGATTTATGGACATCGGGTAGAGTCTGGAGGTGTAGGTGGAGGCGTTAGAAGGGAGTCAGCATAGTAACAAGTTGGTCAACGTATCCCGAACTGTAATATAAACCACACTTTGTCTCTGGCTCTGTGTCGAAAAATAATCTACACACAAACTGCTCTGCTGTGTGCTGTGCAGAGAAAATCAATTTTATTTGAAACACTTTCATTATAATGAAAAATTAATTGAAGGCTTCCATTTCTTCATCAATTTGCCAAGTGAGCTGCCAAAATGCAATTTTCAGACAGTTTGCCCCCACTTTAATGTACTTATGTACATTCAAATTATATATACTACATAGACACGAGTATGCAGCGAAATCTGCACACATTTCCGTAGTGCTAAACGTGATTGAAAACGGAAATTGCGCCATGTTCATTCCACTCTTTTTTTTTCGCTTCCGTTTGACGGCCACAAAATTTAGATACATCACTTGCTCTGCTCCCACCTGATGCTGACTGGCTCTGACGGCTACAACGCTAGTCCATTCCCTTCCCGGTTCGTGTAGGTTTGAATCTACAGACTGACTGGCAAATCGTGTTTTTCAATTGACATTTGATAAAATTGTGTTAGTCATCTTCTCCATCGTCTCTCTATTCCCTCTCTCTATGTTTTTTCTTCCCACAGCTGCCGTGCAATCGACTGTAACCGCTGAAGTGTTGGGCAATGCGCATAGAAACGCTTAACGGTACCAATTCAATGTTCGCATCTTGTAATACACTTACTTAGCCGAAATACCTGTGAACATGTTTAGTCAGGTGTCGATTGAATTGAGTGAATACCTGAGATTTGAACTTATGAATAGTTGGGATGAAATTTTAAAGTTAAATTACATTTAGTTTGGTTTGGTTAGGTTAGGTAATGGTTACGCATAGATTTATGATTGTTGAAATAAAATATACGCATAGATTTATAATTCTTGAAATAAAATATATATATAATGAAATAACTGCTTATGAAATCACATATTCAAGTATTTTCTATGTTAGAGTATTTCCAATTAAAGCAAATGTCGATTTCCTGAAAGTGTTGGTGCATTTTAAACAGTTAAAGTTGTGGTGCCAACAAAAAAAGACCAGAAATCGTAGACCATAATTGAATTTTGTTCCGAATTTAAGTCAAAAGTCCTTCGCTGCGCAATATAGCCGTCATGTCAAACTGCAGCAGGACAATCAAATAGGATGTGGCTGCACTCACAGTCTATGGAGAGCAATAATAACCAGTGGAAAAACATTTAATTACTGTATAGACTCACCGAGAAAATGAATGTGTAGTCGAGGGCAAACAGTCCGATGCCATTGAATTGAAAGTATCCCTCCCAGTGTAGAAATTGCAGAGTGAAGGACTTCATTTTGTTGTAGAAAAGATCGTTGCTGAGCATAAAGGCCGGTTTCTTTTGCATGATCTCATGCACAATCATGGCCGATTGCTTGGAATGATTGTTGGCATTGCAGCAGAGACGCAGCACAATGTAGGCCACAACCATTGTGGTGAAACTCCAGATAACAAACAAATAGGTCATATAGTCCAAAACTGGACTCTTGCCACTCACAATAAAATTGACCTTTGTCTCAAGGAAAATACCAAAAATACTGACTACAAAACAGGCAGCCATATAGGGAACGCATTGTGGTCCAAATTCTCCGTTAGTCAGCACACTCAACGATAGGATTTTGTCGTGCAGTTTGAATAGATCCGGTAAATTAGCCTCCGAGGTGCTTCTGCAAAAGCATAAATAGACTATATATACACTGATAAAAACATAGTGTTTAAAAAATGCATCGAAAATATAAAATTCTTAATTGCAGGAAACATATTTGAATTTTAAAAACTAAATTTTATAATAATACCCTTAAGATATTCTCTTTTTAAGACCATCAAAATTCGATTGTGATTTCAAATTCATGGATTATACAGTTTTTGCTTATGAACTATTAATAAAAATTGTGGCGTTATGGAAGATACAATTTTTACACTTTTTAAGATATAAAATATTCTACAATAATAATGATTATTTTTGATGTTCGAACACTTTTTTTAGCAGTGTACAAGCAAAAAGGGTTTGGTAGTGCTTACTCTGTGTTCTCATTCGTATCGGCATCATTGTAATCAAAAAAGTCATCGTTCTCCTCATCGCTGGTATTCATCTCATCCTCATCCTCCTGTTCAGATTGTAAAGGCTTTTGACGTTTCATTTCATCTGCTAGTTTTTGTTCTATGCCAAATGTTGGTTTGGTTGCCGTTGCCATTGCCAATGCCGTTGCCCCTTTTTTCCTCTTTTCCTCCTTCTTGCCCTCACTTTCGATGTCGAATACTGTGAGCGGAGCATGACGACGACGTGCCTCCTGGTTAATTTTCTCAAATAGAGTATTAATTTGCTCAAAGCGATTCGAAATGACAGACACATGATAGATGAATTCCCCTTGAATGATGCTACCAGCCAGATATGGAAAACTCGATACCATAAATGGTATTATCGCATACTCGGCGAAGATGCTGCAAAAACCAGTAAGACATTTAAAGGAAGGGGCAAGAAGAGCTATGTAGATTTTCTGTGATTTTCTATGATTTATAGCTTCACTTTATCATAGTCAAGTGGGAATGCTTGTGAGCAGTATAATTCAGATTATTCACATACAGCTTTGATTTTTCTTAGCGAATGATTAATAAACAAATAAAAGGCTAATAATACAAATACTTTAATGATTTCCATATAATGTTTCAGATTAAAAATGAATTTAGGTTAATAAATTACTGTATAAAAAGTAAACATATACTTACCCATACAAAGCATTGGCATCGAAGTACAGGGCAAATATAAAGACGCTGAAGACGAAGAGCCAAGTGAAATGATAGGCAACACTATGTTTAACGGCCTTGACTCGATTCTTATCCAATTCGGCAATTTCTCGACACTTCTGAATGACAACATCTATCTCAGCCACATGAGTTTCAAAGTCAACAAAAAACTGTTTGCGGCGATATAAACTCATCAGAAAGATTGTTACATATAGAAATGCCCCAAGGTGCATAAATAGATTGTTGCTCAGCCGGCAAACGCTGTTGCATGCCCCCAAAAATGAGAGTCCAAAGCGTTCCAACAGATTTATGCCGAAATATGCAACCAAATAGAGACACGGCACCAAATACATCATAACGTAGTCCAGCAAAACATTAGACTTCAATTGCTGGCGATTCAAGGGTATCAAGCCAATGGCCTAAATCGCAGGGTATTTTAAAATAAAATTACACATAAACTAAGTCACCAATAGCTTCTTACCATGGAAAGCCAATTCATAATTTGAATCATTTTTACTTTTGCTTTCCGTTTCCGATTTTCGACTTCCGTTTAACAACTGCCTCGATTCGGCTCGAACCTTTTACTAAACTGTTGTGGCAAAAGGGTTTACTTATTTATCCAATATTGGTACGGTTTGTGGGCATAATAAATATGGTTTCATTGTTTATATAATGCGCATATGTTTAAGATAAATATCTTTCGACTGGCGCGACCCTCGAAAACAGTTAACTGAAGGGGGCTGTCAATGCTTTTAGTTTATTAAATGTGAACGAGTGCGTGTGCACTGAGAGAAATTGGTAAAAAGGATTCAATGGCTTTTATAAGCTTATGTGTCAAAGTTATTTGGATAAAATAGTAAAGTAGTAGTAAGATAGTAAATTAAAGAAGGAATACTGAATAAAAAAATGGTCTTTTGAAAACAACAATTATTTTTTATTGGTTTAGTTTCCTAAAAATCTATTTTTAGCTAGGAAAAATTTATATATTTTTCAGATAACAAAACTAAAAAATATTAGGTAATTTTAAATTGCAAAGCTGCCATAGAAAAAGTCTATTTAAATTCGTTTTGCAGTGTATAGACTTCTCTATACATACACATTTGTAACCATTGCTAAGTGTACTGTAATTTGAAGAATCGGTTTATGAAAATGCTGTCTAAAATTGCTTAACCTTTAATCCCAAGTATTAATTTTGTAATCATATTTAATCTTTCAATTTGGCAATTGAGCTAAATAATTTACATTGTATTTTGCAAGACAGTTTGATCCGATTATCATAGCTTGAGCTTAATCTAATAATTTCCACATATTTTCACCGTATTTTACTTGCTAATTAAACAATTATAAGTTAGTGCCACGATGCTGGCAGCTTTGTTGGCTTTCAGCCAAATTAACAGCAACAACTATAACAACAACTACAGCCCACTAACTGAACATGAATAGAAACAAGAACAACAAACAACAACACTATCATCGAGTGCTAAGAAAACCAATTAAAAGCAAAGCCCTTTGCAGCATTAAGACCGACACATGGATGATAAAATGCAAATTTCCCTCGAGTTGACGGATGCTCTAAGCCTCCAAAGAGTATGTGTGTGCTCAGCCTAGAAAGAGATGGGCTGAGTGCAGTGCAAAAGAGACGGCTAGTTACTTATGGCACGAATATGACAGAGAAAGTGTGGAAGGTGTTAGCATTTTGCCTCGCATAGTTAATAATTGAGTTTGCAATTGAGGCACGCACAGCAGAGCACATCACAGCATTCTATATGTATATATGTTTTTCTATGCACGCACACGCACTCATACGCCTGTTGTGCCCAAGCAACTTTCAAGCTTAAGTCTCTGCACGCCGTAAGACCACACACACACACACCAACACACATAGCTAACGAACTATAATGGCACTTGGGTTACACTTGCTTACCAGTGTTGCCAGTTTCCCACCAAAAACAAAAGACAAATAGCCAAAAGAATAAATAGCTAAACAAAAATATAAAATATAACACAACACTGGACAAATTTATTCTATTTTTAGTTTTAATCAATCAATTACATTTTTCTTTATAGATTACAATTTAAATTTTCTTGTTATTATTATTATCTGCTTGATTCAATATATTATATATCTTACATATTTCTTCAATTGGAGTAAAAGCTAATATTTTGTCATTGAAACATGCTTAAATCGACGTTCCTATTAAAGAATTTAACATTTCTTTTAAATAAAGTGAAAAAACAGTGACAAACTTATCCGTAAAAAGGCTAAAATGGCAACACTGTTGCTTACTCAAATGCATACAGATTTGCCTAGTCTACATTTTGCCAAGCGAATATTGTAAAATAGATTTATCTATACACAAAGTCTAAGCGGCTTTATCATTTGCTGCCTTTAAATTTTGATAGCGTTCCCTTGGGTTCTACATCCCTCTCACCTCTCCCTCCGTCACCACTTATTGTAATTTTACAAGCGCATTAGTTTAGTAGGCTTGTAGTTATTGTTATTGCATTGCAGATATCCTGTAATAAACACGCCCAGTTTTAGGTCTTTTCATTTTCTCAGTTTTCCAAACTAAACGAAAACCGAAACCGAAACTAGACGCTGCGCTTTATAGTCGATTTGTAGTATCTCCAGGGGAACTGGCAGGAAGCAGGAAGAGGCAGCAACAGTAGCGGCATTGGAATTACCACTTTATTTGCTCCCACTGGCGGTATCAATAAAATTGCGGTCATAAAGTGTAACCGCAACGCATTGCCACGCCCACTTACCCACTTACTCCTTTCCCCATCTCTATATACGCACTGTCCCAAGTGAATGGCTCTCAGTTAGACAGTCAGTCACTCAATCAACTGACAGACCCACCCACATTTCTTTTGGGTCGAGTAATGAGTCTGTTTGCTCAAGATTTTTGCGCAAAGATTTGCCTAAATGGTTCTTTGCCTGGCCTAAAATTACAAGGCCTTAAGTTCTTCGCGGCCTGAATTTTTGGTCTAAACGGAGAGTAGATAACCATTTCTTTGGCTTTAGAAGTGTGAGCTAAAAAAGAAGCAAAGGCAGCGCATTTTTGTAGAAGTTTAACCAAAGAGAGCAAAAGGAAGTCTTAGGGGTAAATTGGTAGAATAAGATACGAAGTTCACACTGGCGTATTAGCCGAGATAAGATTTGTGTAGTTGGCTGACTGTTGGCCTTAAAAACTGAACAGCTTCCAGTGGAATATTTAGGGCAAGACGCTGTAGACCTGAGCACGTAGTCCTTCCTGAGTTAGATGCTCCTTAATGACCTTGTGCGTGTCTGCATTAAGAGCCATGTTGATGTCGAGTCTCGAGTCTATTTGGATTTTTACGTGCAACTGATTTGCCCTATCGTTGTTCTTATCCTTTCAACTCTCAAGTTTGTGAGTGACCCAAGATAATTATTCGTGTCGATTGTTTTGGTCTCTCCAGCGGTTTTAATGGCTTCTTATATAAATATTTCATTGAAAGTCATTCATAAACGACGCCACACGGTGCTGACAGGCGCCTCCTATGCCACAATTCTAGCCCAGCCACGTGTCCTGCCCCAGAGAGACAGAGAGAGCGAAAAAGCCGAGAGAGTAACAGAGTCACTGAGAGCTTTTCACCTCACAACGACGATAGCACGAACAGTATATCGTGCCAAATATTTTGACTTTCGTTTGAGTTACTGTTGTTTTTGCATGTTGTTGCATGCAACAACTCGCTGGCAGTTTGTTGATTTTAACAAAATGTCAAATGCCAAGGATGCGATTGGCTTCATGGTGCAGCTGATAAAATAAAAACTCTTAAAGAGCTAGTAAAAAATAAATTAAAAAGTTTGTCGCTCTAATTGCTTGAAAATATTTTAATAATTTACACTATTTATAAATGGTCTTAACTTTAACATTAAACTTATTTAAAAATTTAAATTAACACGTCCTCATTCATTTAACTAAACAGTAATACCTCTTAAATATAATTTGGCTGAGTGCTGTGTACAAAAAAAGCTGGTGAGTACCTATTTAGATAGCGAAGACGCAAACCTTTTCGAAAAATAAGTTTTTATTTTACATCCCAAAAGTAGGCAACAGTTTTTGATTTCGTTCTTTCAAGCAATGCAATGCATTGTAAAATCAGACTATCGACTCCATTCAATAGGATACAATAAACATACAATAAACATACACTGCTGCTTAATATGCAGCATTGTGTTGTGCAGTGCAGTCTGTTCTTTATTCAGTTGTTGTCTGTGAAATTTTTTATTTTTATTCAAGTGTGTGTGTCATAATGTCATTGTCCCGCAGACACTGCTGCAAGACGCAAAGGATGCCTAGATGCTCAGACAACATTTTCTAGTATTGCGCTTTTGCAGAACATATTCATTGACGATTTTACGGCAACACATTCGACATGTCGACAATAGCGTGTTCCCTTTTTTATACCCTCTGAGGGGTATATTGGGTTTGTCAGAAGTATGTAACAGGCAGAAGGAGGCGTTTCCGACCCCATAAAGTATATATATTCTTGATCAGCATCAACAGCCGAGTCGATATAGCCATGTCCGTCTGTCCGTCTGTCTGTCTGTCTGTCTGTCCGTCAGTCCGTATGAACAAACAGATCTCAGAGATGGTAAGAGCTACAAGTTCAAACTTGGTCAGTATCGATCACATATTTAGTCAGGCAATACAAGAATCTTTTTTTTTTTTGATGCCACGCCCCATACGCCCACAATAAGCGAAAAACTAGACATACCTCGGAAAAAATACATGTTTTTTGCGAATATCTCGGTAACTATAATACCTAGGGACACCAATTTTGGTTGCTTTTTGCAAAATAAATATAATGCCATCAAAATTTATTGGATGCCATGCCCCCTTCGCCCACAATTGCCTTGTAACTTTACATGACGCTGGCTCACTTATTTCTTAACGTATAGTTTTGTAACTTAGCATATACTTGGAGCCAAATAATATCAAACGATTGTGAAAATTTCATTAAAATCGGACTATAATTAAAAAAGTTTCTTAAACAACGAAAATCGATACTTTCAAGCAATGCATAACCACGTGCATTGCACTGAGCTGGGCACACAAGCAACGAAAACGAAAAACGTGCGAGCGAGACAGACATACAAATATGTGTGCATGTTAAGTTCTTGCAGCAGTTACTCCAATTTGAACTCATATAATTGGAAACGAAGCTCAGAGGGTATTACACGGTCGGCATGCCCGACTGACAGTTTCTTTCTTGTTTATTGATGTGCATTATTCAGGTAGTTCTCCATCAATGTTTAGCTGCCCCACAATTTCCTCTTCCCTGTTTAGCGGCTGAGCAAATGGGCGTATACACAATGAGGGCCAACTGCCTCTCTTACCTACTTTTCCAAATCAAACTTGGAGACGTCTGCGTATATTTCTGCGTCACTTGCAGCTTAGAATTATGTTTACTCGTTTTATTATTCAATATTTGTTAAACAGGTTAAAACTTTTATCGTTTACAGCACGCAAACTATTTAAAATAACTATTTCAGACAAACAAAAACAGCATCAGAATTCTAATTTTGGCGCTAAACTGGTACTAGCTCGATATTATTTAGTGAGCCGCGTCGGATGATTCATTGCTTTGTGCGTTTTGTTGCAGCCCTCGTCTTTGGCTCGAACAATCGATACTCTTTTTGACGATACTTTATTGCTAACTCTCATCACTAAATTGAAATGTAAACAAACTAAAAGGAGTTGCGCAGTGGGCAACAAATATAAAAAAAATAAATTTAAACTGCTGCATGGACAAACAAATTGGCAAAAGAAAGATCTGATATTCGTTTTACTTCAAACACAACTCCGGCTTTGAGCCTTAGCGATTTATCCCGCCTGAACAGCTCTGCTCCTTTCTCTTCTTTTGCATACATATGAAGATGAATATATACTCTGAAAGTGTATAAATAGATACATAACATATATATAAATGTGAAAAAAATTACAATTATTTGTTAATTTTTTATATATTTCTACAGGAAGTCTTCATACCTTTAATAGGCAGAACTTGATAATGCCTATCTCTAAGGACATTCTGGTGGAATCTATGAAGTATGATATCTCAGCCAATCTATTAAAACTGCAGGGCATTTCATTTCTTTGTCAAAAAACCCTTAATATCCAATAAAATACAACATCGAATATATTTTTGATTTAATCATTATTTATATTTATTAGTACCATTTGTTTTTTGTTTTCTTTTATTTTTATTTTTTTCATCTTTGTGGGTTTTTTTGTTGTTTATATTTTGAAAGTATTTGCGTTACAATTTTCATTTCCGTTTTCATTTTCATTTGCTCTTGCATTACTTGTAGTTAACCGCAGGGGTAAAATCCCCTTACCCTAATCGGGAATACACATTTATGTTATATATATGTATTTGAACATATGTACATACATATATAGACAACGCAACGCTTAATGCATTTTAATTGCTATGACACATTTTCATCAATATCATCTTTAGTTTATTTTAATTTAGTTACTATTACTTTAATTACAATATGAACGAATGTCATTATTTATATGAACACTATCACACATTTGCAAAATGTTTGTTTTGGTTTCTGGATTTCAATTTTTCATATACATTTGCAATGAGCAACTAATTTTAGTATGGCCCTTAATCTCCTTCCTTTTCATTATCTTTGACTTTGACATTTGCTTTGTTTATTGTAATGCTGCCGATACACACACACACATAGTAAATATGTATATTTTTAATATATATATTTTAAATATAATTAGTTATATATATATGCTTAAATTTATATGTTCTTGTATACGTCCATCTGCTTTTACATTTCATTAATTTATCAATATATATATTTCAGACAAGTCCTTTTGATCAAACGCAATCAAAAAGTTGTCTTCTTCTTATGTTTGTTTTAAATGCTCAACTTGTTGCATACATACATATTGTGTGTGTGTGTGTGTGTGGTGTTTATGAGTGTGTCTTTTAAATATTTGTATTTATATATATACCACATACATGTAAATGTCTGTGTACTGTATGTTTATGTGGCGTTCTTATCTGTCTGGACTTTAATATTCAGAATATTTACGCTTTTCTTTATTTTTAACGAGCGTCAAAAAAGTCTTACTTAAATATATATATGTATACATATATAATTTGTATATTAACAGATCTTTTCGAATTTCTCTCAGCAGCATCAAACTTTTTTTTTGTAGCGAGCGTAATTCTCAATCGATTTTCATACGAGTAATTTATCGAATACATTTCAAATGTATTTCGTTATTAGTTGATAAATTACTAGAATTTTCAAAAATAACCTACTCAGAAATTGTTAAACATGCGTTCAATGTTTTTATGCTTTCGGAATTGGAATTGTGAAAAATGTTTTGTGGACAAATTTTTCCATCTACATACTTGACTAAAATATTATTATTATTTATAACTTTTAACTACATGCTAACATTCTGAACGTCTCTTACACACTGCTTTACTTAATTAGCTTTCTTACCATTTTTCTCCTTTGTAAAATTATACAACAATATCTCTTTTTTCTTTTGTTTTGTTCGCTCTGTCACAAAGTTAACAAGTGCCTCTCTTTGGTATTTCTCGTGGCTTTGATTTCACAATGTACGAGTATGTATATATATATTCTATTTGTAGAGTATATATATATACATATATTTAGTATATACAAATAATAGTTGCTTTGGTTGTTTTACAAATACAATTAGTAAAGTTATTAAAGTACATACATAGTTAAAGTCTAGGCGTCGATTGTGTAGTTATGATTTTTTTTATGTTAATGGGGAGGGGAAAATTCTCTACTACGTTTAATGCCTATAAGCTCAAATTTACAACTGATTAATCGCTGATTAAATGATTTAGCTAGTCATCCAATCGACCGTTAGGAATACTCTTTTTGTCACTTTACGTTATGGATACAAAATGAAGGTCAAATTATTGTCAGAACTTGTTCTCAACATTAACACCCAAGCAAAAATATGTAGCATACTTTTTTGCGCAGGCAAATTAAAGTTTGGGCATCCAATTGAGAACACGCCTGCGTGTGTGTTTGTCTAGTTACTTGCAAGGAACTTAGTTGGCATTAACAGAAATAGTCAAGTTAACATAACTAATAAAGACAATAACAAATAAACAAATAAGTGTTAAATTTCTTATTTGTTCATATACAGTTTTAATGTTACCTACACAGGTGGGCTTTGTTTTTTTTTTGTTTTTTTATTTTTTGTTTTCTTGATTTTATATTTGTTATTCACGTTACATTTGCTCTTGTCACACAACTCGTTTGCTTTATTTATTTCGCTTATTCGAAAACAAAACTTTGACCACACGCACAAAAAACAGCTCTAAAAATTTATCAAAATTGTACAAAAAATGTTTGCTTTGAAGCTTGCATTTTATTTAAGTACTCAACGTTTGCATCTCTATTCCTTTTGCTTTTTGTTTTTTTTTTTGGTTTTTGTCAAAATAAAGTAATGTTTTTTATTGTTTGTATATATGTTTTCGCTCATCTTTATCTTTTTCTTCTTCTTAACATTTGCCATTTTATCAATATTTTGCAAAAATTAAAGTAATTCTTTTATTGTTTGTGTTGTTTGCGCTATTTGTTATATGGCTGCACCTAATTCTCAGTTACATACATTTAATTTTTTAATATACATATATATATTTGGTATATATCGTTTTGTTTTGCTTTTCGGTTTTTTGCATTTTTGTTTTACATAAAGTTATATACAAATTGTGAATATGATCCATTTACTTTGAATGCGAGACAACGGAATGAGAGACCATGGAATGGGATAGCATTGAATGCGATATGCCCGATATTTCAGCATAGGTATCGGTCGGTCCCTCCCCACTGCAGACTGAATCCTCGGGTGTGCGTGATGGTTCTGCCTCGGTTATTTCAATATCCTGATGGTGCTTATTGCTGCGATGTTTGGCACTTAAAGCCTGTGAAAGTTGTTTGCATATTATTGAATTGCGTTAAATTTTAGATTTTTTTTTTGCAAATTAAGTGCATAGATCTGTTTAATTAATTTAATTCGTTAAGTTTTAGTTGAAATTTGTAGACAGTATGACAGTGCTATTGAGAACATGCATTGTTTTTTTTTAGTAGGGACACGTTTTGAACAGACTCGAGACAAGTACATTAAGTTGGGTAAGTATTTAGTTGGACTTGGAAGCTAAGAGGCTCGCATGCTAAGTAAGTAGTGTTTTTTATATTGCTTAATAGACCTATTGATATGTTACGTAGAGTTAGGCGCTATTAACAAACGTGCGCATTTCGTTTGGTTAGCCACAACACATATTTAGGATTTGTTTTAGGTTTATTTAGGATTTTGGTTTTTTTTTTTTGTTTTTTTTTATTTAATGGTTAGCTTTACGAGTACGTTACAATTACAGAGTGAGAGACTGACAATTCTTACCTTATCTTTGCTGCCCTTTTTCTACATTTAGATATTGGTTTTTGTTGGTGGGTTTGAGTTTGTTTGTTTGTTTTTTGTTATATAGTACAAGTCATGACAAGAACAATGATATATATATGTTTATATATGTAGATATATTTCAAATTAATTACTTATATATGATGTTCACACAGAAAAATTTAACAAGTTGGGAAATTAGTTAAAATAGTTGAAGTAGGCGGAAAGGAGAGCTTAAGCTAATAATATTTTATTGGAAGGGGCGATTGGCGGGGCACAAGGATAAAGTTCAAAGTTCAAGCTCAAACTGAGACATTGAATTAACAAGGCTTGCTTTGGAAGTAAGACCTATGTATGACTCTTCATTGGCTATGCTGGCCCATCATGAACATGTATTTTACAGCGAGAACTATCACTGCACTCTCAGTTAGCCCTCAGTCACTTACTTGCAATGAGAAGCGACGATGACCCGCCTTGCGACCTCCGCGCCTTTTGCTAATGTGTGGATTATCCTGACGCAGTGTCTTGTTCTTCAGTATCTCCAGTTGAGTGTACAGTCTGTAAAATAAACAGCGGATATATAGTAGACTGCAATAAGTCAGCTAGTGGGTCACAAACCTTTTCAGTTCGGCACGTATGTCCTCGGGACTCATTTCGGATATGGTCAGCTCGCCGATGTCAGGATCGCCCAGACATAGACCCGCATAGCCGCCGCCCAGGCGTTGACCGGCGTCATGTGACGTACCCTTGAAAGCATCCACAGGTAAACGCATTGATAGATCGTACGCAAGTGAACGAACCTGCAAGCTATGAAGATGCAACAAACACCGCAAACCACACTCAGGAAGTAAACGCAAAATCCAACGGAAACCAAAACAATATTGGAAACGGAAACGGAAATCAAACTTAGAGGCAAATCAAGAGAGTGAAAATTCAAAGTTTAAATAGTTTTGTGCGCATCGTGTCTTTTGTGTATATGGCATTTGGGATTGTTACTTATGTTTATTAGGCTTGTGACTTGTGTCTCTTGTTTGTGCTGTAAATGAGATAAACATAGGTCAAAGTAACGACGACCAATCGTTGTTGGACTTTGGCTAAAACAACTACTTAGTTAAATAGTTAAGAGTGACAGCGACTAGACAGAGTTTAGAGTTTCAGAATTACACGGGTAGGCAAAGAGGTAGAATAAAGACATAGATATAGTTAGATTATATAGTGTGGTTAAAAGAAATACTCTATAGTTTTGGTATGCATGTTGGGTATTGAAAGGAAACCGATTTTTGTCATCATATATTCGTGTCATGTAAGCGCTGTTGTGAAATGATTAAGAAACTTTTCATGCAACTTACAAAACTATTGTGTCAAAGCATGCCAGGCCAGTGTTGACTAACGTATACAGTATGTAGTTGTGCAACTTAAATTTTGGGTGCAGTTAACAAAAACATAGTATGGAATGGAAATGGTATAAGACATGAAATGAAATTGAAATAGTATAGAGCACAGTATACAGAATACAGAGTACAGAAAACACATTCTGGTATAAACGAAAAAACGATGATACTTGCAGCAACTTCATAGCTTGACTAAAATTCATGAAATGTTAGCTTAATTCTAAATTTGAATACTTTCAAAAAAAACCAAAAAATTCAACGTCACAAACGAAAGTCATACAACAAATGAAATCATTTATGTTGAAGCAAACGAAGCTCACTTCTGCATTTTTATTATTTAAACTGTTATTATTAATTTCGTTTTGTTTTTTCTTGCATTTTTTTGTTAAACTATTTTTAATTTAATATTTGTTGTTTACAAAAATCGTTTCCTCAACCAAATGTCAATACCAAATACAAATACGAGTACAGATTACGTGGACCAAGACGAAGATGTGAACAAGAACGAGAACGACGGCGATGACTGCGGACAAATGAGCACAATTTGCACCCAAATTACGATAATCTCAACTTTCTAATATATATTTAAATGTTGATATATTTATTGTATGTATATAAATACGTATCGTATTGTGGTATTCGAACAAACTTTGGACGCACTTTGTTAGCAAGAAATCAATCTTAATGAGAAACAAAACATTTGGAATTTAAATCATAATTGAACTGAATCCAATGGCAAACTGTTAACTGTCGTTGTTACCTGCTTGTGCTGATACCATAATTTTGGCACAAATATCAAACCCAACGCAAAACTATTCGTCAGCTGCGACCGCACAAATAATGCCAACAAAATGGCGCTGGGACTCATTTCCGGCAGATAGACAAAGCGCAGTATATAGAAACTGGACGACACAAGGAACTCCAGCGTCAGCGTTGTAACCAGAAATTGTCGCTCCTGTTAAAGAAGAATTGAACATAATTGTAATTAAGATTGATTTAGATATATACAAAAACACAAATAGCTATTCATATTAAAAACTCATATTTTAAATTAATTAGCTTTGAAATGTCGTTAAAATATCATACTACAAACTGTAATTTAAAATCTGTATATACATAGTTTAAAAAAACAATTATTGCAACAGCTTGAAAGTATGCAAAGAAATAATTCACTAATAGCACTAATTCTGTGTCAGTTGCTATCTAGCGTAAAATAAAAGTACTATAATGATGTTACGCGCGAAAGTATGCAACAGTATCACATTAACATCATAGCGTACTCAGTTTAAAATTTTCAATAAATTCCAAACAAATGCAAAAAACTTAGCAAAACTGTTAAATAAAAATAAGAGGCACACACCCGAAACTGTGTATTGGCATTACGGCTGGCAATAGCCAAATGAAGGCCAAAGCACAGTATTAACATCTCGCTGGTCTGCGTAACCAGCTCCCATTTGAGGGGATGACAAGTGTTGGTGCTGGCTTCCCGTAAGCTCTCCAGTTGTGCGCTCTCCAACAGATCCAACGAAGAGGCCGTAAATGCAGACATATAGCAAATAACAGCAAAGACCATTGTGCATAAATATTTTAGCAAATCCACATCGCGTAGAACCCAGCGATGGGCTTTACGTGTGCGAAAGTCGACTAGATGGCGATATAGCTTCAATATAATAGCGCCATAACAGGTAATGAAGCCGATCTCACGCAGCCATGGCTCTAGCAGGCAGCGCTCGGTGGAGGCGGGAAAGAAATGGACGGCGACCTGCAAGATAACCCAATTAGTAAGCAATCATAATCACAAACTCTTTACACTTACCGATGCATAAAGTAAAACAATGCCCAGCAATATGGTCTCCAAAACGGTCCACATGCCCGAGGCAATAGCCTAAAATTTAATAACATAAGTAAAGCTGGTTGCATTTCACAATTTTTATACAATTACCTTGCATTTACGTTGTCTAAACACTATGACACTCAGCACAATACAGCAGAGAATGCAGGCACCCAGAACAATGGCCACAAGCAGACGCAGACAGGCATCAATGTTGAGGGCATCCTCCTCCTGGAAGTTGAGGCAAACTCCTTGCTGATCGCAGTTGGTGCAACCACCCGGACAGGGCACACAGGAGAAGTTATCAAAGCCCTCGGAGAGCTCCACCAGATCACCGCGAAAGCCTTGAACTGTGGAGTTTGGCAGGTAAAAGGATTCGCGGCACAGACACGTATAAACATCTCGAGTTGCCATCGGTTTGTTCTCAGTCACTAGGCAAAATGTGGTATTACGATCGCAGCTAAAAAGAAGTTTACATATTTAAATAAAGGAAATAGTTTTTTTATACTATGGGTAAAACTAACCCATGACGTCGGCCAAAGACTTCCTCAAGGCCATCGTTGCACACATCCTCATCGGCTGCCACAAATGCAGCTGCAACAATTCTGTAAAAAGTGCAAGTAACATGAAGTAACATTAAATACTACATATGGGAGTAGTAAACTCACTTGATGCGATGCTCAATGAATGATATGCGAAATGGCCATAACCAGCGACCCGTCAACAGGTTGCAGTCACGAAACGGTGCTCCCCACTCCTGAGTGCCGTCGCTGCTATTCCAAGCGGACCTGTAATCATTTTTGATGGGATCAAATCAATTAGCTGCCAGCCAAACCAAAACAAAATACAAAAAAAAAACACACGCAAACCCCACAACATGCCATTGCCTTCACATGGAGGAATAATATCCAAATCAATCGTGATTGATTTCGACAAACATATTTCAACACTTACCCCAGCTCACGCCAATAGGAACCTAAATATGCCTTGTTATGCACCTGGCTCGGTGGTATCTGAAATAATTAACATTCATTAAACAAATGAATCCATTCAGATGGCTTACATAACGCAATTGTTGACTAACCGTCACATTGTCCCGAAATTTAACCACAACTGTGTGTATGCTGGGCGCTGCAATGGCAAAGGCCAATAGATTCTCATCCTCGTTGAGGGCATAGCTGGCAATGGCATTGGCTCGCCGTCTAACCTCTGACCTGGTTAGCTCATCCATGGCAATGGGCGTGTTGGCATTTGGGAATTTATTTGACAGGAATTCTGTAAATTGGCGTGCTGCATCCTCAGCTAACTCCGTAAAATCGTAAAACTGTAAAATTCGAGAGAAACAAGCCCTTAATCAGCATTCACATTCAACTATTGTTTGCAACACAATTGTCATGAAATCTTTGTTAACTTTTCAAAAGGATTACAAGGAACTCTTGGACGTAAATTCCCTTAATTAAATTCGTTGTAAAGTAGCTATAGCAAAGAGAGTATTCAGAAAATATATGTCGGGCTACGGAACCAACTGGTAACTCCTCTCTATACAATAAATGAAGCAATAAAATATATTAAATGTTATGTATGAATTCATGAGAAATTTTCAAACTTTCAAATTATTTAATGGAAAAATTAAATTAAAATAAACTAATCATTAAACTATTTGTAGAGAGTCAAGGAAAAAAACTTTACTTAAATCAGAAATTTCAATCTCGGTTTATTAAAACTGCAGCAAAAGTTGTAAATATATTAGCTTTTAATATTTACAAATGTATTTGGCTTAAGTCTTTATCTGCGTCTTTAGCAAACTTTTGATATATTAAATTTGACTTTATTTTAAAAGAGTCTCTTAAAATAGACCTCAAAATTTAGTTATATTAAAAATATTATTGAAATCAAACTTTCATTCAGATATCTACATTCTAAAATATATTTTACTATTAAATATTCTTTGGCCAAAGCTATGTGTTTCTTTATTAGTTTCTGCCAGTAACATGAGTTTGTTTTAGCAAAATTTGATTGCAATATAATAAACTAAACACACAAGAGGTGGGTGTACAAAAAGAGGCTTATAATGCTTATCTGTCCTAGAATAAACATATTTCATTCGTTATACACAAAAATACATACATACAAATACACAACAAACAGAGCAAGAGGCAGAGGACTGGCCTGGCCATCAAAGGTATTTGTACACTTGAGCAGAGAGCTAAGCCCCAATATAAATTGTAACCCAACGAATTTTCGGACTAGAGACGAGTGAGTTTCGCAAGAAATGTGAGAGATGCCATAATTGGTGTGAACGCGAAGAAAATTAGGGATACGTGAATAAGATGTTCGAGCACCTAGGTGGGAAGAGAAGGTAGCGAAGCTGAACTTGGACTAGCTATTAATTATTCACATGGTGCACGTTTTGCATGCCCCAACACCTTTTTGTTTAAAAAAACAGAAAATAAAAAAAAGACAAGTTTGATGTTGAAAATAATACGATTTAATGTCCAAGCTGGGTTGCAAAATGCTTTTAATCCCTCACCGACTGTGTATACCAAGGGCGTTCTCTCTTCCCCTTTCTCTTTCTCTGTCCCTCTCTCTCTCTCTCTCTCTTGGTGTGTCTCTGGCGAAATGTTTGTATAAAATTAACACGTTACAATGAGCACAGGATACGCACAGGATACGCTGTGGCAGTCAGCAAAACTCTGATGACATCATTATGGCTTTTGGAAACAAAAGGTAACCGCAATACGGAGTTTGTATTTGTGAGTGTGTGTGTCGGTGTTAGCTTGTGTGGGTGAGTCACCTTTGGCTTTTTCAACAAATATTTCCCATTAGCAATGCTCAACGTTGAGGCGACCACATTGCGTATACGTTATGTGCCAGATGAAAAGCCAAATGAATTATTAACAAGAAACAAACATATTTGTACACAAATAACTTACATACATACACACACACACAAAATACATATACATACATACATACTACAGGAGGAAGTAGAATCATTCAGGCGTGTTTCGGTCTCCGGCAAAGAAACAAACAGCAGCAAAAAAAAATGTGAAACACTTGTAAATAGCAAAAACCACAAACAGAAGCGACTGTGCAATAAAACATGCATACATTTGTATATATGTATTAGTATGTAAGTTGAGCCAGCAACTATGCCAAGTGCTGTTGCACACACACACACACATTCAAACCCCAAGCAGTTGAAATGAAATCCGTAAAGCGCGTTTTACTGGCTTTTTAATGTCTCATGCTCGACATCTCGTCGCGCACTCGGATATGCCGGCATACATACTTGCATGCATACATACATATCTACATGAGTGTTTGTATGTTTAAGTATACAAAATTCTTACTTATGACCATAAAAATATTTACATGCCCATATGGCATTTAGTTGTTGCTGTTGCTGTTGTCATTTGCATGTTTTTGTCGTCGTGTTATTCGCTTTGTGCTTAATGAATAAAATATGTCAGCTGCTTTGTTGCTACTCATGTTGTTGCTCTTGTTGCTCTTGCTCTTGTTGTTGTTGTTGTTGTCTGTGACACTTGCAAATCTCATCTGGGCAGCTCACAAGTATGTACTACACATCTTTACACATCTTTCATTATGCAAAGCATTCTTACTTCTTCCGTTTCCTTTTCATTTCATCTTCTTGTTTCTTTCCTTGCTTTTTTTTTGCACTTGTCATTTTTAATGCACTTGTATTTTAGTAAATTGCATAAAACTTACTGAAGTAAAACATTATCTATCGCATTCACAAGCAGGCATTTTCTGCTAGCGCCTAGCGCTTATGCAACACTATTTTTTTCTTATTGTTCCAAAGAGAAGTCGTAATTCATAAATAGCAAGAGAGTTTTACAACTGTAGAGCGAAAGAGTCGTAGTTGCACATATGTTGAAGTTGAACTTGGTCTTGCTAATTTACATAGTAAGTAACTATACTGAAAATATGTAACAGCCATGTTATAATAACTAGTTGTAAAATGATGGAAAAGCGCTAACAGAATGCTGCTACAATTTCGACTACGGAAAAATAGATGCAACGTTATTCTAATTTTACGGTTTCCATGCCAACTATGCTGACAATCTTACATTTTTTTAATTACTACCACAATTTAACAGCTGAATGTGCTAAAACTATTTCGAAATATTTACATTTGAATCAACAAAATGCTTTTAGTTGAATTATTGGATTGTAATTACTTGAATTTTATTATTTTGGCGTTACATTGTACATTGAGGAAGAGCAACTTTTGTTGCTCGTTGTCGTTGTTGAAACAAAAGCGAACAAATGGGCAGCAGCCAGCATACAAATTTTCGCTTCCCTCGGCTGCTGTTCAAGAGCAACAAAAGCAACGCGCTGCCAAGCGAACAACGTGGCCAACAACGAATCCAACGAGCCAACAAGCACCATCAGCAGCAGCAGCAACAGCAGCAGCCACAGTAAAAGTAACAATAACAATAACAATATGAACAACAAGCAACAATAATGCTTGACAGGCATTTGACAATGCCTCCAATGTTGACCACAAGCAGAGAGAGATAGATAGATACACAGAGAGAGAGAGAGAAAAAGAGGGCGATAGAGAGAGATGGAAAACAAAAAGCCAGCTTGCGGTAGGCATTTGCCATTGCCATGGGTATTGGATTTGTCCAGCTGTTGTTCCATGTCAGCCACTTTATTTATTATTTTATACGACATTTTTATACCCCGTGCTTAGGGTATAATTGTTTTGTTGAAAGTATATAACAGGTGAGATCGACAACTCAATACTTATACATAATAATAAAAGATCTTAGAGATGATTAGAGCTAAGAATAGAAATTATTGCAGCCCAATAAATGTATTTTAAGCAAATTTGCTAATTTTTGGTATACATTTCTGAACGTATACTTTTAAAATTTAGCTGATGCCTAGTTAAGAATACTGTAAAACCATACTGTAAATTTCGTAAAGATTGCTTCCTAAAAACAAATAAATTTCCGTTGTAGCTAGATTAAGACTAATTGGATGCAAATTTTGGTAGTGAACTGTAGCTGCAATGAGTAATCTACAGTTGAGTGAGCTCGAAATTACTTTCATTGTCTGTTGTAGTATTTTTTATGCTTATCAGTATATGCCTCGGTTACGTGTCTAAGGAGCACACACTCAGCTGAAGAGAGATTCAAATCGCTCTAATGGCAATTTACAAATTTGCTTGCTATTGAAATTGTATCTTTTAATTATGGCTGTCAAGCTGTGTTTTTGGTAATTGCGTCAAGAAAGCGGCTAACGCTATCAAACGCCGCAACGTCATGGCCAAAAACGAGATGGCAACAAGACATTGTTTGCGTACACACACACATACCACAAACTTATTGAGCATTTATACAAATCGCGCTGTTGTCTAAAAATAGCTGCAAAAAGCAGCTTTAAGCTGACAAACTGACTGAATGACTGACTGACTAACTGACTGACTGACTTACCGACTTTGCTGATGAGATTTTGGTTAAGAGTCTGGCGCTATCTTTAAATTTCAAGTCCTCGCTGGAATTGTCATGCAAATTCAATTAAAATATCGTTGATGGCTTCCAGGCAGATACTCGGACCGAGTTGGAAACAGACTCACAATCAGACCGAGTAAAGCTGATTCAAAGCCAAAGCCGCACTCACTGCTTCAGTGTCTGCTTCGGCCTGGTGCTGACTCTTCTTCTTTTAGTATCTTTTAATTAACTTGCAGAAAAGCAAAATGCGTGACATGCCGTCAAACAGCCGCAACTGCTTGCAAATCCTATGTAATACCTTGCAACACTTGCCCATCCTAGATATAGAGCAGTATATGTGCTGTGTATATATAGTCTGTGTGTATGCGAATGTACGTCAGGCATTGCGTATGCGTAATATTTTTTACGACCGTCAACAACAACATTGCCATCTGTGGGCGAAAACGGGCGCGGTTACAGAGATTTTCCCCAGCAATTTCATGCGCGCAGATTTCCGCAAAAGAAAAAAAAAAACAAAAAAACAAAAAGCAAAAAAGATTTTTGTCAGCATGAAACTCTAAAGTCTGCATCAACTTATGAGCGGAAAAAAAGGGGGCAGAGAAAGCACAGTGGTTGGTTGAAGGGGGGGATGAAGGGAATGTGGCTTCTGCTGCTGCTGCTGCTGCCTCAGCAATTTTATTGATTAGACACGGAAAATGCCGCCCTTCTCGACATTTTCGGTCCTCAGCACTTTTCAGCGACCGTGAAGCACTTTATACCAACTGTCAAGTTGGCAATTTTAAATATTCATGCTAATTGTCTGCCTTTTGGGTCGATTGCAAGCTGCACTTTTTCTCACATTGCCAATTTTCTCTATTTTATATTTCAACCCAATTTCAAACTCACGCTCCACCCTTTATGATATATGTATAGCACTTCGTATATAATATGGAATTAAGCTAATACTTTTATTTTTAAATGTCGACCTCGGCAGTTAGGTGAATTGTCAACATGGATTTTCTTTCTTTCTTGTTTTTATTTTGTATTGGCTTAGCCGAAGGCCACGGAATATAAGCTGCTATTTATAGGTTAGCTTTAGTGTGTACTAAAGCGACGGTCTTTAATTTTTAAGTATTTGTTTAGCTGACCCAGATAGTAACTATTTGATTGTATCATAGTACTATATTTCACTGTGTTTGCTATTAACATTGCTGCCTATGTAAACTTTAACAGAAAGCAGCTCTGTTATGCGACACGTAATAACAGTGCACTAATTAAATTGGTAAAGTAATGAAAATCGCTGAGTTCTTATGATTTGTTATGACTATCTAAATATTCTACATAAATATTTATATTCAAATTATTCAGAGTTTGGTAAATATTATGATGTTTGCTTATAATGCAAATACTCTTTTGTTTTGTTGACATAGTTAGCAACTGTAGTTGCACACTGTAATGCATACTAGCATTAACATAACCGATTCTCAAAGTCTTTACTTACCGGTTCATCTGGCAGCGGTTCGAGCACTTTGGGTTCACACTTCTCTTGTGCTTTGCTGCTACCTGCTGATGTCTCAGCTGTTGATGTTGTTGCCGCTGACGCTGTCGTTGTGGTAGCAGGTGCTGCTGCTGTTGTTGTTGTTGTTGGTGTGGTTGGCGGTGGTGCAGTCTGTGCTGTAGTTGAGGTGGCACTGCGTTTACGCAAACGCTCCGCATTGCTGAGCGTGGAGACAACGCTGCCCGTTGGCGACAGATCCTCAAAGTCGAGATTGGCAGCTTCGTGTAGATGATACTCCTGGATGCCATAGACATCGCTTTGACGCAGCTGGGCACGTTTGTAGTAGGCGAGGAGAGCGTCACGGCGACTGTTGCTGTTGCCGGGTGACGCCGCCGTGTGTTGCAGGATCAAAAGGAAGAGCACGAATAGCAAATGAACTCTGTGGCACTGCTTAAAGCAATTGTTGTTATTGCTACTGATTTGATTAGTTTTGTGTTTTTTGTGAATTTTGCAAATTTGTGCAGTTGCTCGTTGGTTTTGTTGTTGTTTTTGTTGTTGTTGTTGTTTGTTTTTCAGGTGGTCTCGATCTCTGTGGCTTTTGTGGTTGCTTACTTGAGTATTCACTTGATTCATTTGATTTTGGTGGCATTTTTGATAGTTGCTTTGATGCATTGAACTTTGAGCTTTTGACTTTATTGCTATGCACAGTTCCATATCACTAAAGTTGTTCTGGTTGCTGTTATTCATTTGGTTGTATAAAAATGTGTTTTAGTTGCAGTTTCTCGTTGTGGGCGTGGCTTTCTCTTCTGTTGCGCTTTCAAATTTAAACTACAACACAGCGGGCACATCTGAAAATGAGAAAAGTTTTGGCCACATGAGACTTTCAATTCAAAACTATTTGAAATTAAATTTGCAAAATTTTCAAATATATTTTTAATTTTTAATTCAAGTTTAGTTTACTTATGCATTTTGTTAATAATCCAACCTACCCACTGGCCTAGTTGACACACAGACAGGCAGATAAAGTTTTTAGTTGCCTTTTGTGTATCGCTTTTCAGTAAAATTAGATTACAGCACGGTAAGTGAGAAAATGTATAGAAAACTTTGTACAACATTTAAGTCACTAAAAGTTCTACAACTTTTGCTGAAATAAAATTGTAGTTTTCTGCTCTGAAACTGAAAATGTAGGCAGAACTTTTTTGCACTATTTTAGTTCAATTTTAAGTGAATTAATCTACATAGTTCACTGTGAATTAACGCCATTTAAAATGTTGATTAATTTTTCTGACACATTGCGGTGTGTGCACACGTTTTTATCTGATTTCATACCATGATAATTACTTACGAAACACACATGCATAAATATGCATGTAATTACCTATGGGCTGCTGTCACCGCTGCAGTTTTTACATTCAATTAACTTCAACTGTTTTTATCGCGAACATTTTACTGATTGCCGTTTCATGTGCCATTGCCATTTGAATGCATTGGTAACTAGTAGGCCGCAGTAATACTAAATGAAAGACTGCTAGATATCCTGTAATCAGATAGATAAATAAACCATTTCTTGATTCACACAGCTAAAAAAGCTTTTTAAGTATTGAAAAGTTTCGAATATCATCATTTACTTTCCAGAAAGTTATTATACCCTTTACTATCCAAAATTTTAACGGGTAGTGCTGCATAAACAGTTCGAAATGTCACCCAATACAACCAATAGATACTTAACACGCACACACACTCTCGTAATAACGTATTACGGCAATTGCAATTTTATATCAACGCAAATTGCAATTTAATGAAAAGTGCTCGTCGAGCCATAAAAACTGCTGGGAAAACTATTTAGAATAGTAATGTTTAGCTGTAACTATGTGTGTACTGCATACCAAATTTAATGGGAAATATTTATAACAAGTTGTGCGTTACAATAAATTTTAATTTAATCTTTTTGCATTTCATGTTTTTATACCCTCTGAGGGGTATATTGGGTTTGTCAGAAGTATGTAACAGGCAGAAGGAGGCGTGGAAGACCCCATAAAGTATATATATTCTTGATCAGCGTCAACAGCCGAGTCGATATAGCCATGTCCGTCTGTCCGTCTGTCCCTCTGTCCGTCTGTCCGTCTGTCCGTCCGTATGAACGAAAGGATCTCAGAGATGGTAAGAGCTACAAGTGCAAACTTGGTCAGTATCGATCACATATTTAGTCAGTCAATACAAGTTTGTTTCCTTTTTTTGATGCCACGCCCCATTCGCCCACAATTAGCGAAAAACCAGACATACCTCGTGAAAAATACATGTTTTTGGCGAATATCTCGGTAACTATGACACTTGGGGTCACCAATTTTGGTATGTAGGTTCTTATTTGCAATACAAAGACAATGCCATCAAAATTTTTTGGATGCCACGCCTCCTTCGCCCACCAAATTTTGTAACTTTGCAAGCGGCTGGCTCACTTATTTCCTAACGTATAGTTTTGTAACTTAGCATTTAGTTGCAGACAAATAATATCAAACGATTGTAAAAATTTCATTAAAATCGGACTATAATTAAAAAAGTTTGTCATACAAACTTAAATTTTTATCGCAATAGCAGTGCACTGCTTTCGTTTACACGCTGCAGTGTTGACAAGCAGTGCTTGTGTATCTAAAACTTACTCAGTGCACTGCTTGTTTGTATAAAATGCAAGCAGTGCACTGCTTGTAAGCAGTCCAAAATGAACTCATAATTGGAAACGAAGCTCAGAGGGTATTACACGGTCGGCATGCCCGACTGACATTTTCTTTCTTGTTTGTATTAAATTATCATCATAATTATAACAAATTTCATGTAATAAGCTAACTAAATTAAGCTAAAATAATAAAGAGATTAATGTATCTAATAACAAAATATATTGGTGTGGAATAAATGGATGGTATATTCACGAAAAATGTTGGAAAAAAAGTTTTAAAGTATAAATTAAAATGTAATAACTATATGTACTTTAAGGAAAGAAAATGTGTGTGCATAATAACTACAAAAAGAACATCTATTTGTAGAAAGTTATAGAAATTTGAAGATTTTTAAATAATTTCCAAATTAACAAAGCTACAGATAATGATTATACATATAATTATCATGATGATTGTACAAGTTATGAGCATCTGAAGCAAACAGAAATGTACGATGGGAATTGAGTGCAGAGCGTCATTGTTAAAAGGTAGCACTGAATGCATTTTCTGTGTAACAGCAAGAGTAAATAAACAAACTCAAATTGAAAGACAGGATAATAGAATTCAGTTAACTACAGACGTAACAGCTCTGGGAAATGGAATTTCAAGCGAAAACGCAACTCTATTAAAGTCATATGTTAATTAGAAAGATTGCTCATATTGCCAATGACAGCGATGCGAGCGACTGTCATCATAGGGGACTGCCACGCCCACTCCAAGTCGAGTGTCAGCGAAGCACGTAATGGGTAACCAGATATCGTACAGAATGGAAAAAAGGAAAAAAGGAAAAAAAGGCAAATGCAGTTGAGCAAAGTAAACAAATACAAATGCAAATAATATACGCGCGCACAATACGAGAAGTCCCAAAGGACGTAGACGACAACGACGATAACGACGGCGACGACTACGACGAGTAGCGTAAGGGCAATGGGCGTGGCATTCGCTGTGGGAGTGAAAATGATTTTTTAAGTGGCGCCTTGTTGTATGCTATAATTTCCACATTTGCCAAAGTGAACCGAATTGCTTGCCAATTGGCAATAAAATCAAATTTAATTGTATACAAAACAAAAAAAAAAAATAATAATGTGAATTATGCTCAATGTTAAGCGATTGCATAAATAAACAATTAATGCAAACAATGCCAATTTGCTTTGGCATTTAAACAGGTGTTGTTGCAAATGGACGCTAATTGAAATTAATTTTCAATTTTTGTTTTTGTTGTACTCGATGTGCTGAATGTTGTATATATAGGCCCACATTCAGTTGGCACATGCGCCATAAACAAGTTAATGATTACGTGATTTGGCCAGATGCCAGCTCTAGTAGATATGGCTAAAAGAGTGCTGCAATTTGTACCGTTGTTCTTGTTGCTGTTGTTGTTGCTGACAAGTTGTTGCCTGTTTTCTGCCTGGTTGGACTCACCTGGCCTCACCTTGACACTCGCTCAACTGCAGCTAATGCGACTGGGCCATGGCGAATGCTTCTGTATCTGCATCTGTATTTGTATCTGAATCTGTGCTTGTAGCATTCAATCTCCGTTTCTCTGCTTTTCTGCTTTAAGCTGCTAAAAAGGTGATGTCCATAAGGCGAATCAAGTACCACACGTGACTGTAAATTGTGCCGTCTGCTATTCGCTGTCGATACTTCGTATATGCTACGAGTAATAATCGTGCGTTTGGCTGTCGCTCGTTCAGAAAAATGAGCAGGACCGAGTAGATCAGTCCCTGAGTCTAAGCCCTCTAAAACAAGTACAAAACTGTTCATATATTTCAATTACGAATATTTAATGAACATTTGTTCATGTGCCAACTACACGTGTATATGTACGCTAGAAAATGTTAATAATCGGCAATTAGTATTTTTTACAAGCTTTTTAAATCATTTTTAACTATCCTAAAGTTCTGAATATACTATGTACACATTGTATGCAGCACACAATTTTCAATTAATTACACACTTGTTGTGGTCTTTTTTGCTTCATCGGTTCACATCGTTTCGATTGGAATTCAACAAAAACTCGACGTTTGTATGTCAGTCTGTCTATCTGCCTGTCTGGCTTTCTGTTTTTGTGCATGTCTATTGCATAGATAGAACATCCAACCTCTGTACACACTCTCACACAATGGCTATTTCTGTGGCTTGCTCCACTAGCAAATCAGAAATTGTTTCAGCTGCATCAAAGAACCTGCAGTCGTTGATTAGTAATACGAGTTCATGCCGACATGTCTACCATGTTGTAATTGACCACAAGCCAGACTTGCAACTTTTAAAGATTTACGTTGCCAGTGTTATTGATTTAAAAGCTAGTTAACACACACACGGAGACGTACACGCAAACAAATTCACAAATTCTCTAAAATCGCATAGACATCTGGTCTATTGTGCAATTAAATGGAATTAGCAAGTATTCATGCGTACATTGTGGCCAGTAAATATAAATAACAAAATTTATGATATTATCTAGGCAACTAATATTTGAAATATATGTACATTAAAAGATTTTACACACATTGATTTAAGCCGGCGCCTGAGAGTATGCTACGTTTTAGTGTTCTCAAGTATTTCAACAACGTTTTTGTTTTGCTTTAACAATTTATCGGTCATAAATACACGAATTTAATAATTTATCAAGTAATATTTATAAAGTGTTTGAAATTGTAGACTATTATTAAAAGTATCCTTCGAACTGGCTTAAATTGATATTAAAGATTTTGAGCAAATTAAATGTAATATCCAGACTTTGTATTTGCCTAAGGCCGTTGGCAATGATAATTGGTTTTATTCTGGCTTCAGTCCTTCATCTCAATTATATTATTTCTTTTTGTTTGTGTCCTGAATACATTTTGATGGATGCGCACTTCAGGTCATGTAATGTTTCTCAGTTGTCTGGTCAACAATAATAAAAGTAATAGGTAATATGCTAAAAATAGACATGCGTGAAGAGCAGACAGCATAACAGAGAAGGCAAGATGTTCTGCTCTAATTAGATAGAGAGGGAACAAG
The DNA here is from genome assembly GCA_035047385.1 of Drosophila tripunctata. NCBI lineage: Eukaryota > Metazoa > Arthropoda > Insecta > Diptera > Drosophilidae > Drosophila > Drosophila tripunctata. The sequence continues at coordinate 500,616 of JAWNPS010000187.1, read as the reverse complement.
AGAGACTGTGCCAGTGTAATGTTATTTTGCCAAGTCTGCATGTAGACAGTGCTGCACAATGCCATAGCGTGTTACAGTAAAACAATGCAACAAAATGCACACACACAAATGTATCTATATTTATATACATATATACACACTCTTGTATGTTAGACACTACTAAAAATGGTTAACAATTAGACAATGGGAAAGCAACAAGCAAAGCGATTGCAACGTTAAGGACAAATTGTGCGCCGGCTGTCGTTAGTCTTTGTTGTCCTTTCTCTCCCTACATATCTCTCTTCCTCTCACTGTCTATCTCGTTTTCGCTCTGCTTAAATAAGCTCAAGCAGCTACGCTTCAGCGCACAGACAAGTACCAACAGAAAAAAAAGAAAATAAAATACAACCAAATGCCAACACACCGAGCGCCAACCCTACATATTTACCTCTTTTAGCTCTACCCCCTGGAGCGACCCTCAAAAGCCAACAAATCGGACAACATCGCCTCACATCCTCTAGCATATTGCTACCACTTTCCCATGCTTCTAGCAGCCATTGTCTGACATTTGAGCTAAAAGCTTCGAGTGGCAGCCCAAAACACTTTTCCAATTAGGGTTTTCTATAATGAAAAACTGTAACGGTTGTGCCGTTTATTGCGCCAAAAGGCTTTTTTCGGGCTACAAGTCGACAAAACGCGACGCGACAGAACTCGACTCGACTCGATGCGACTTAAAAACCTTTCCCAAGGACATTACCAGAAACGCTGTCAACACTGCTTCCGCTTTGTAGATGCTGTGCTCCCGTTTTTGTTGTAGTACAACAAGTATGTCGTCTTCTACATTTTCTACTTGTTTTTTTAATCACTTTTCAGGGTCTAGCACCCGGCATTATGTTAGTAGTATGTTTGTTGTCGTTGCTTAACCCACTTGGAAGCGCTTCCTTGGGCTGTTTACAAGCGCAATTTGCTCAAGTGTTTGCTGTTTATATCATTAAAACATCGCAGGATGCATTGTCTATAAAGTTTCCCAAGAAAACATAAGCACAACTTGCTGATGGCAGCCCTTGGGTTTTGGGTAAATAAAGCACCGTAGATAATGGGCCATAGCTTATGAACTTGGTCGGCTTTGAGCAATATAACAATCTAAAGAGGCAGCTAACGGCTTATTAATTCATTATAAGAGACGATATATGTACAAGATGTAGGTCTAATACTAAGAGACATTGCAGAGAATAAGAATAGAAAGTGCTCTTTGTGTTTTACATTATCTACTCTACTATTTACACTGTATTTGATATAATGCATCCTGTTTTGTAAAGTATCTTTAGCTGTAGCAGAGTAGACGGTAACTTAATACTTGCATTAAGTATACGTAGTACATATAAGCATACTCTATGTTTCTTAGATATAAGATACAGAAAAAACAATGCAAGTATCTGATATCCTTTTGTTGTTAGCTTGTTAAATATTGAATCTAAAAGCTTGCTTATTTATCATATTTTCTACTTTTGCTATCTAACGAAGCTTTATACATGCAAATAACTTTGCAAATTGAAAATTAAAGCAAAATTGCAACTAATTATTGTTGCTAAATACCCACATAAATGATGTACATACCAGATATCTAGACGTCTATATATAGTTAGAGGGGCTGAACGGGAGCTATCAGCTCTTTGGCTATAATCTACTTGGCCTACTTGGGCTAAGTGCGCTTTTAGATAAAAGTCGCTGGCACGCATTACAAGCCAAAAGCGGACATGAGCGGTACAAGGGCTGGGCGAGAGGATAGTAACGGGTAGGGCGTGGGGTGTGTAGGGTATCCTTGAAAACCCAACGGAGCTTGTATTGAGTGCGCCCAATGTTGTGCTACGGCATAATTTGTTGCTTGAAGTGAAAAATTGTCAAGCACATCTCAATGTTAATGTATAGAACGACACAGAAAAAAATTGAACTTTTCGAGGTTACAGCATTTTATTGGCTTTGTTGTGGGTCTACAGCACACAGACACACACACACATAGGCACACATATACATACACATATGTACATATATCTCATAAAATAGTCGCAAACATTTTCATGTTTATTTCGCTTGAAAGAGCGTAAAAATGTCGCTCCAAATTCTATGCTGACGAAAATTTGTTGCGTTTTTGGTTCATCACAGTGTTTAAATTTCCCTCTCATTTAATACCCTGTAAATTGGTTAGCAATTTTAAAGGCAATATGAATTTAAAGAATTGATAAATGTTAAAAAGTCAATCTTTTACAAAAGTTTCTTTGAAAATTGAAGCATAAAACTCTAATCAAAAGAACAAAATATTGAGAATATATATAAATGTTGCATACAAAACTGAGGGCTAATAACTCATGCACTGATCACCAACTTGCCCAAATAAAAAGAGCAACAGAGTTGAAATTTGAAAATTGAACATATTAAACTACCTCACAACTATTTAAAGGGTAACTGACAAACGCCCACAACATTCATCTTAATTTTTTTTTTGTATTTTTTTGGGCTGCTGTCACAGCATGTGCGCTATTCTCGCTGTGTGTGTGCCTGTGCCTGGGCCTGGGCCTGAGTTGGGGCGTATCTATATAACATGCATCTCGTGTACATGTACAAAATGCAGCCAGGCGGCAATGTCACACGAAGACAGAGATAGAGACAGTAACAGGCATTTGAGAAATGACAAGGATGCAAACATTATGGTTGTATAATCAAAACGAGACAAAGACAGACAGAGAGAGAGAGAGAGAGTTGTAGCTTTAGTCGCCTTAAATATTAAGCTGTATTTGCTTGGATTGCAGCCAGGGGCAAAATTCAGAAACAATCACTTTAAGTACTCATATTGCATGCAACTAAAGCTCTTAAGAAATTACTGCAAATGCATAATTTATTAAGTTGACTTAGTTAAAAGATGCTTTAGGCTCAAGTTAAATGAACCTTGTAACCAGTAACACAAAAGCAATTTAATATGCTTGATATAACAAATTCTATTCAATTAAACTGCTATTAATAGGTAGGTCATAAAAATGAAATTCATTTTAAATCAATGAATAATTTTAGTGTTTGTAGCCATAACATATTTATTTGTCTATAAAGTATTCAAGCTACTTATTTGGTATAAAAATAAATATTCTCAGCGCATTTTCAAAGTCTAAATGACAAACTGAGATTTGAAGCATTTAAAATAGACCTTGGCATAGTTACAATTTTCTTTTGGACTTATCTAGCTTGTATATCTGAATTGTGTTCAGTGTTTTTTCTTTCTGTGTCAGCTTAGACCAATTGTCACAGAGCAATTTCCCACTCATTCGAGACGACAAGACAGACAGTGTAGCTAATTTTCCTATTCATTTCCTATGTTTCTTTGGTTAGTAATTGCTTTTTATCAGCCGACTTCTTTCAACTCGTCCAAGTCCATTGAAATCGACTTACAAACTTGACTTAATTTTCACACTTTTCACACACAAACCGACACACTCTCACGCAGTTTAATCTAGTTGAAGTTCTTCCGCTTACATCACATTTTCAAACCGCAATTTCGCAATGATAAGCAACAGGCAGAGAGAGAGACCCACGGTTAAAGCCAATCTGGACTAGCGCCAGTTGAAAGCCATTAGGAATGCCCTGCCAGCACATAAAAAAAAGGAAGGCAATAAAAAACGAAACACACAAGAAAGAAAGACAAAGAGAGAGAGAGAGAGTGCGAGTGTGAGGGAGCAAGAGCGTGTAAGTTAAGACAACAACTGCGAACGAGGCGGATACATAAAACCAAACAATTGCTAAAAATCAAATGTGACAACTTTTACCAAAATTAAAATCAGCAAAAGTAAAAAGCCAACAGCCAACGGCAAAGCCAACGAAACATAAAAACGAAAAGAAGATAGTAAGAGAAAAGAAGCAAAGACTGTGGCAACAGGGAGTAAAAGTTGTACAAGAAAGCCATGTTGGGCGGTGGGAGGAGCCGTGGACAGTGGGCGAATCATTGATGCCAAACGGAAATGTGCGCACTTTCAAGAAGTGCACTAAAAATGGCGACGAGCACTTCCGTTGATGGCCTGAACTAGAACTGACTAGCTCAACAGACTATTACAGTGGCATGGCTTGTTTTGTGCCTGCCAGTGTAGTGTACATACAAACATACCTATATATATATATAAATGTACATATAAATAGGCATATATATATATATATATACAGAGACCGTAGTTCGCATAAAAGTTGAATGATAGTTGCAAGCGCCGTCAGCTGAAATCACGAACTTGGACAACGTCAGCGACAAGAAAGCAAGTTAAAGCACTGTATGCCAAATACCCAACTAGCAGATACCCTGTGAGTACATAAAAGCTTCTGGGAAATAATTCTTAATTCAAAGAGCTATGAGTTGGAAATTTACACTACACTACTTAGTGCCTACAAATTTAGTAGAATTAGGATTCATTATAAAACGTCTATTGGTTTAGTAAACAGAACTGTAGTTGTTTATTAACTGCAGAAAATATCATATTTATTGATATTTTTTATTGAAATAAAAGTAATTTAAACAATGTCATTAATGGTGAGTCACTAATGAAAGCTCTCTATGATTGATTTGGATATTATTTAAATACTACATGTCTATCTGTGTGAAGTATATATTCATAAATGTTTATAATATTTTAAACAATATATAAATGTGCCTAATAAATTTCATTTATTCTGTATTCGGTTACAATTACAACACAATATACCCTTACCTACAGCAAGTAGTGGGTATAGTTTGCAAAGACACTTTTGCAGTCGTTGTCGGCCATCACATTGAGGCAGGACCTGTCCGAGTCGACAATCAGGACATGCCCGGCTATGTAAACAAGCGTCATTTCAAATTGCATTTAAAGCGCTTCAAATGCTTCGCATTTAACAGGACGTCAGCAGAGGTTTTCTTTCCTAGCTGCTTCTTCATTGGTGTTTAAGTAGTGCGCACAACATGGCGTATGATTAATGTAATTAAAGTTGCAAGTAATGAACTCGCAGCATGGCTAATTGTCAACGTAAACTGAATGGATTGCAAACAAAAAACAATTGCTGCATTTCTGATTTCTGTTATATACATTTACTATATTATGTAGATACACAGGGGAATGGGCATAAAGTAACGGAATGAAATACTTGGCCTGGAAAGAGGCAATAAAATTTGGTCAAAAGCAGCAGCATAGATAAGCGTCAAACAGTTCACACATTTTACTGGGCCTGTCAGTTTCCGAGTTCCGCCCCCCTCACTTGCCAGCTGCCATATTCCACTGTTATCCTTCCTCTCTCTTTCCGCCTGCCGCCGCCTGCTGTCTTCCGCCCTCAACCCCTATCCCTTGACCCTACGCAGTTCTTTCGCTGAAAGTGCGCTCAAGCGTGAATATTAAACGTTTACTTTGGCTTTGGCCCACAGCAAATTGGGAGTGCAGAGCATGGCACAGGGAACGGGACGGTCACGGGTCAGGGGTCACTCGATAGCATCCCTTACGCAACCACAACGCAACGCAACGCAACGAAACGATATTGAAAACTTTTGATGGCGAACTTTAAGCAAAAGTTACAACAATGTGTGAAGCATGCATATCCGTATTTAAAGCATACGAATAACTCATGTGTTTATGGAGAAGAACTATAATTTCTAAAAAATATAAATTTATTTCAAATGAATAAAGTTGGAAAACAATCATAAATACTTTCTAAAATTACTTCTTTTCAACTTGTTATACATAACTCCAAAGGTATTCATGTCCTGATTATTTAGCATCTCTACCAGACTCACATGTCCATTTAAAACAATTTAACTTTGAGTCTTAAAATTTAGCTCAGCTCTATCTTATTTCTACATGCATTATGCACTAACATCTATTAGATCGAATCATTATATCGTAATCGCAGTTCAAAGCTTAAGTAGAGCTAAAAAAAATGAACTTCAACCGCACCTAACAAGATCAAGAACATATATCATATGATATATGTATATATTTTGGTTTCTTTTACACAATTTTCAACAAAACCAATATACCCTTCAGAGGGTATGATTAGGTCTTTTTGTGCCTGATATATTTTCTCGTTTTGGAAATGTCTTCAAAACTAGTGGCTGAAAGTGCCTGAAAAGCAGCTGTCAAAAGAGGTTCTTTTAACTTGTGAACGTTTTCTTGTGGCCTGTCAAAAAAATATGTTTGAAAGTTTTAAAGCCTTTGCCACAATCATATGGGTGACAAACAGTTTGCTGGTCAGCAGAACTGAAATCTCTCGAGTTGTGGCAATTGGCCAATAGGCAAAAAAATAATAAAAAAAAAAAAAAAAGCATGTCAAAACGTTTGATATGAAAGGTAAACTTGTGGGTCATGGACATGACTTTAGTTTGTTCACCTTAGGCATATGGCTTGGATCTTTCTTATTTCTTAAAAATTTCTTTAAAATTCCGATTTTTATTTTATTTTCTTGCTCAAAAAGAGATATATTAAATGTAGATGCATACAAAAGTTTGTAGTTATTAGGCAACAGGCTAAAAGGCGAGGCTGAAAATGAAAATGAAGACAGAAGTTGGCAGCTCTTTAAATCATAAATTGAGCCCACAGGAATGCATATTAATATGCAAAGCACGCCAGCCAGTTGCTCTCTGCTGCTGTCAAAACTGGGCGACAAGCTGAGTGGGTGGGTGGTTGGATGAGTGGGTGAGTGAGTCAGTCAACATAATGAATTATGCCACGCCTAACGAGACAACACAGCAGCCAGCATGGCGCTAGAAATGCTGCTGCTGCTGCTGCTGTTGCTGCTACGCAAGAGAAATCCAATAAAAATTCAATAAATTCCGCACAATGCTCGTAATGTTGGCACGGTGTATGTTAGAGTGTATGTGTGTGTGGGTGCGTGTGTGTGCATGATAAAACGAACAGCCAACAAGCAGTGAAAAAAAATAGAGAGCAGAGAGAAAAGTGCTATGCACGTGGGGTTAAACGAGCTGGCAGCTACACAGACACGATTTTGCCATGACGCTTTCATTTTCACAACATGCACAGAAAGTCACACACTGGCATAATAAACGTTAACTTTGGCAATTTCTTATGCAGCGCCTAAAAATAGGCAACGGAAAGTGACCGGAAGTCGCTGTCGACCCCAAGAAATATGGCGAAAAGAAAAATTAAATTTCATGCGAAATGTCTGCCCAATGCCGAGTCATTAATTGACGTCAAAAATAGGGTTAATATAACAAACACCCTCGCACACATAAATAAAGTGATGCTTTCTCTCTCTCTCTCTCTCTCTCTCTCTCTCTATCCCACTTTCTATTGCTCTTCTCTTACTCCTGCTGCGTCTAGTCTTCATTTCATGTCAACACAGTCATCAAACTGACTGTCGTTTGAAATTGCTGTCGACCTTTTTGTGTGTTTTGCTGCCAGGCAAATGATGCCTATTTGATCAGCAGCCAACGCAAAAAAGGATAAGCAAAATGAAGCGCTGGGTATAGAAAGAGAAACGAAAAAGAAAATGACAAAATAACAAAGAAGAAGCAGCAGCATACGCGCCATAATGTTAAACGAATGTTGAAAGCAAAACGGAACATTTTTCAACACCCTGTAAGGAAGTCTAAACAACAATTTATTGTATTTAATACTACAAACACATGTATAAAACTTTTATAGCATTTATTGCCAGCAAAGCTGCATCTCTATATATAAAAACATGTAAATAATATGCATAAATATTTAAAATTTTAAACATAAATATGCTAAACTTATTACTGGGTATCTCTTAGTACTGCTAAAGCGAGGCAATGTTTCTCGCTTTTGCAATAAGTCGAATCGAGGAAGTGATACTAACCTAAAGTCGTAGGCTGGCTGGGTCAGCAGTTAACCAGGACCCAATTCTAGTACTCCGTTTTGCTATACAATTGTTGCTGTTGTTGTTGTTATTTTTGTTGTTGTTGTTGCTGTTGCTTTTGTTGTTTTCTATGTAAATTTTTATAAGCACGCGGCAAAATGTATGCGCAAATAAAATTAATACGAAATTGCCGTTTTTGTATATTTCAGTGATAGTCGTAGTTGTTGTTGTTGTATTTGTTGCTGTAGATTGTTGCAGTTGTTAGGGGAGATTGGATTTTTTTTCGTTATTTTTATTTTTCCTATATGTGTTGGGAGACTTTTAGTTATGGCAGCAGTTGATAGTATTTAGTTTAGCTTTTGATGTTGTTTTTAAATTAGATTTAACGCGACATTTTGACTGTGGATTTTGGAGTTGATTGCAAATAAAATTGTGGAATAAATTAGATGTGTTTTTGGTAAATATTTTATTTGATGCATAGCAAAATTTCAAACGCCGCCTGAAAGTATGCTTTAACTATTTGTGTAACGCAGTTTATGTATCAGCCCCAAACTATGCAATAATTTTTGCTGCTGTTTAATATGTATTTGATGCCTTGGATATAAATATTTTTTTTTTATTAAAATAACTCATTCGCAGCGCTCAATGTTTGCAGTATTTTTACAATTATTACAAAATTCAAGAAAATATTACAGCACTTAAAAACTTTTACTGCACAACAAACACAAACTCGCGCAAAGCCATAAAAGAAAACAGTGAAAAGATGGCTCAAAACTTTAGCCGCAAAAATAGATTCCAGCGCTGCTGTTTTCGCTCTTTTTTTTTCTGAAGAAGAAGAAGAAGAAGAAAAAGCCGTTGCTCTGCCAGCGCCAGGCAGCAGAAAAAAAGAAAAGAAAAAAAAAAAAAAACACACGCGCGCGTTTCGCCAGTTTGCTGCTGCTGCTGCTGCTTTCAAAAAATAACTCTAGGATACACAAAAAGACATGCCGTGTCCGTGTGCTGCTGTTGGGTAACGGTATGTGTGTGTGTGTGTGCGTGCGTTTGCGTCTGCTAAGCACAAAGGTGAAACTTTGGCTGCCAGGACGACTTGTTGTTGTTGTTGGACTGGCTGTTGATATAATCATGAGAGTACGAATTTGGCTTAAAAAGCGAACAGCAAATTAACGACGAATGGTTGAGCAAACGGAATGAAAACGAAGCACAAAATGCACGAGAAATGTGTATAAAAATACATTTAGTAATAAATTAAATGATTTGCACACTAACCCCACACACACACACACACACGCACACACTAACACGCGCGCAAAACTAACGAAGCGGCGCGGCAGCAGCTGAGCAGCGAGCAGTGACAGCATAAAATACTCTCACTCGCACACACCCAAAAGCAAAAGGACATGCACATAAATACATAAATAGTAGTATATTCGTTGCTTGATTTCTGCCTATTTTCGTGCGCCGCTGCTGTGTTGTATGTGTGTTTGTGTGGGTGCGAGTGGAGCAGACGACGTGTATTAATGCCGCCGCCGCCGCTGCTGCTGCTGCTGCTGCTGCTGCTGCTGCTGCCCGACGTAGCTTAGCGCGCAAAAACCGACAGATACACGAGCATTTAACACCCAAAAAATTGCGTGGCGCATGTTAAAAAGGGAGTAAGCAGCAGGCGGTGACAGTGTAGCAGCCTCTGAAAGTTGCTGTAGCTGCAAACAGCTGCATTTTGTTCTTAATGTTTTGCATCACTTATTTTCATTGAAATTATATTTTGTAAATTTTGTTATATGTACTTTCATTATTGGCACTAGTTAACATATTTTTTTCTTTTCAATTTTACTTGCATTTATTTGTGTGTGTGTGATATATTTTTCCGAACTTAAACTTGCTGTCGCGCTTTTGTACCGCACACGCTTATATCCTGTACTCAACTAAGGAAGCCTTTTTTTATGTCAAGTGAGCAGGATAACGAAGACAAAAACGCTAAAGCTTGTGCGCCGCGCAGCCAACTTCAAGTGAGACCAGATTTGGCGTGCGGCCAACTTCACGCTAGTTGTGACAGTTCACCACAGTTCCACAACTGTTGTGTAATTCAAATAAATAAAACGTTATTAAATGAGTTTTGAATTTTTAGCAAACATAAATTTAAAAAAAAGGAATATTAAAAGGGTTCGACAATTTTATTGTTTATTTTGTGATTGCCATAGGTTTTAAAATAACACAAATTAATTTGGTAATTAAACAAAAAAAAAATTAATATATTTAATTCAATAACATCGTTTATTCGTAATGCATATTCATTCAAGATTATTTTATTATTTTTTATTATTTATTTTTTATTTTATTATTTTATTATTTTCTAAATAACGTTTTTCTTCTTATTTTAAATTTAAATAATTAGTAAATTTGATTGATTTTCAATAGATTTTGAATGGATATTTTTTCGGCACGTCGCATTAACCGATTGGATTGCGTTCTGAAAATTATTTTTCCAAGAAAAACTTAAGTAGTTTACTTAATATTTTTAATTACAAATTTACATGCTTATAAAAATCAGTATTAAACGTACACAACTGCAACAGAACAACTTCATTTCCTTTCTTTTAACACTTAAGCAGGCAATATCTATGATAAAGATTACAAAATGTTTTACAAATCGAAAATTCATATATAAAAATGCGTTTTTTGTTCTGTTTTTTAATATTATTATATCAACAAGAGCTCGTTGTTAAGCATAGTATTTAGAATGTCGGATGATTACGTATAAAGTACACATCAAATTCCTTTTCAATCCATTTGATCAGCTTGTCTACATTCTTGATGACTGTCGCCTTATCCACAATGGACTCGAACACCGCATACAGCTCATAGGTGGCTGTCACCCAGGCGAGCACAATCTCACGCTCCCTCACCTCGTAGATGAGTTTCAGGGACCGTGAATGCGAGTGAATGCGATGCAGCAAACTGCAATAGATGGCCTCGAGTCGCTCAAAGTCTGGCAGTGATTTGTATGGATATCGTATCATTGGACATAGCAGTTGCAGTGCTGCCTTTGGTTTGTACAAAAAGTGTCGCAAATCTGGTATGTTCACCATCTGCTGATACAGTTTGGCATTGTAGGGTTGCTGCAATTCATCATTGATGGCCTGCAGGCAAAGGTTTCGTCGTAGCTTCTCTGTGATGCGCTCCTTGGCCTCCGACAGCGGTTGGAATGACCCACGATCCACAGACAGGAGCAGCAAGCATGCCGGACAATCGTCAGCCAGATACGAGACATATGCATGCAAATAACCATTCATATCAAATTTGGGCAGACAAATTGGTATCCAGTTCTCCGAGTTCTTAAACGATTCGGTGCACTCAATTAGATTGAAGATTAAACGCAAATCGCCCGGATGTATCGATTGGTTCTTCATGCGCACCAATGCAATCAACTTATTGTTGGCTATCAGCACGGCAAACACTAGATGTTTGATTTTGGAGCAATTACTTTGTATGGCGCTTACAATGCTGGAGCGCACGGTTGGGGCAAGCGGAAAGACACGTATTGAGTTGGTAAGAAAACTAAAAATGTTGTTGGAAACTGCCAATGGGATAAACGAGAACATACATTATGGTATCTTTCCGAACTTGCTTGTATATCGTAGTACATACCACGGGCATTGCTGCTATCATTGGCCAGTAAATTGTAAATCAGTCGCTCGCTACCAATAAGACTTTGCCGTAAATCAAAATTCTTACGCTTCTCAAATACCTTGGACACTTGGGAGTAGGTGAGTGTCGAAAGTATTTGATAGTATGCATCACTATAAAAAAAATAAAAATAATCTAAATTAATAGTTTCGATTACTCATAATTCCAAAATTTCACTCACCTTAGTTGCAGCTGGAGCTGTTGAACGCTCATCTGGGTCCGGGATACGGCGACTAGTATCAGCGAATTGCGATGCATGAAGGCAATCTTAGTGCGGCCCGCATGTATCGAGGTTATAGCATCCTGACCATGCTGGACAAAGCTAACCAGTGCCTGGATGATACCAAACAGGGTGGCCAACTTATCCTCCTTACCGTGTAGCGAATAAATGGGTTTGCCTGCCTCACTGAGTATAAATACATGCTTTTTCTGGCTACGCCATGCACTATCCTGTTGATAGTCATACATTTCGTCGTCTAAGGCATTCGAACTGCCGCTTTCGTTAGTTCTGGCACTGGTGGATGTACTCAGCGCCAGCGATTCTACGGAGGCGGCTAAATCTCTTGATTGTCCCGTAGCTGGATCTGCATCAGGGCTGAGCGCGGATCGTGAACTCGTGCTCAGCTCATCACGCAGCTCCGAGATAATACTGTGTCTTTGTTGCAGCTCGTCATCATCATCGCCTGCATGTTCCGCCTCCTGATAGAGATCGCCAGCGCTGATTTGGGATTCTGGGTGTTCTGGTTCACCCTCGGCATCCATGTACTCATTTGCCGAATTCGTATCCGATGTGGCGGCATTTAAGGGCGTGCGTTCAATATCCATATTGTATGATTAATTTTGCAATATTCTAAACATAAACATTACTGCGTTGACAATAGCTTTTTGCGTTTGCAGTCGCGAAATTAACTTAACCGCATATCGATGAATTTTAATCGATATTGCAGGCAGACCATCAACATCAGAGTTGAGCAATGAGGTGACTGCGACTCCATCAAAACTATATCTGCGACAAGAGTATGAAATTGGTGGCATATTTATATTTCATGAAACCAAAATGGACTACTATAATAAAATCTTCTGAAATTTCATTGCTGTTCAATCTGAAACATTGTCTTTCTTCTCCAACAGTAATTATTGTAAATAACTTGCGACAGGTAACAGTTACCTCATATTGCGCTCATTTCAGCATAATTGATACTAATCGAATCTGGTCACACTGTTGCATGTTATGAAAACAGCGGCCGCAACACGCGAAAAATGTTGAGAAAAACTTTGAATAACTGTGAGTTAATAATGACTTAAAAGCTAAACATTATTGCAATGCTTATCGTTTTTTAGTGCCTCGCCTTGGAGCGCTGTGCGGACGCCTTCAAAGCACACAAGCTGCCATTGCAGACGCCCCACCCACAGCCGCTCCAAAAATCGACGAGCCTGAGGACATTGCGGTAATTGAAGAGCGTATTTTAAAACACGCCGATTACTTTCAAGTGCACAATCTGTTTACGGTGCGGGATCTGTTCAACGCACGCGTCCACTATGGCCACAAAGAGGGATCACTGGACGAACGCATGCTACCGTATCTGTATGGCAGTCGTCTGGGTCACCTGATCTTTGATCTGGACAAGACAGCTGCTCATTTGAGGGATGCCCTTAACTTTGCCGCACACATTGCCTTCCGTGATGGCATTATATTGTTCTTTAATCGCAACGCTCTCAACTCGCATCTGGTGGAGCAAAAGGCCATGGAGGCGGGCGAATTCTCCCACACACGCTTCTGGCGTGGCGGCATCTTTACCAATGCCAATGTACAGTTCGATGCAGTGACTAGGCTGCCCGATCTTTGCATTTTCCTCAACACACAGAACAATGTGCTGTCGCAGCATACGGCCGTACGCGATGCTGCCAAAATGGCCATACCCACAATTGGAGTTGTGGATAGCAATTGTAATCCCAATTTAATCACTTATCCAGTGCCCGGCAACGATGACTCACCCGCTGCCGTGGAGCTCTACTGCAATCTGTTCAAGGAGGCCATTCTGCGTGGCAAGCGAAAGCGACGTGAACTTTTGGGTCTACCACCCATGGAAGAAGTCCAACTGAAGCGCCCGAAGAGTCGTTCAACCAAAAGCAATTAAAATTAAATATGTTATGCGAAAATAAATGTTAAATTTGATGAGAAAGTTATGCCTTAGTCGTCCAAATGGGGGAATATGTTATTGCTAATCAAAATAGACTAAGTTCGACTTGGCTCCCATATACTCTTTGTAGCAGGCTGTGTCTCTCTCTCAGTAAATCTCACTCAAAGAGCTGTTACTCTCTTTGAGTGCATTTGAGAAGACGAACGTTTGAGAACATTCGACGAGTTAGTTCTCGACCAAACGTAAGAGAGTGAAGATCGATTGAATGTACGCTGAGTGTTTGAAAATATAAGAAGAAAATAATAAAAAGAAAAAGACAATTCTATTTAAGACTACATCTTTGAGATCTCTAACGAAATAAATAGTAAATTCTTTAATACAAAGTATTTCAAACAATTTATTACTGTAGCAGCCATGTGATGTGGTCTAATCTGACATATGAACTGCGTTCAGAGAGAATAACTGAGAGACTAGACTATATATATGTATAATTCATATTTATGGGCTCTGTCACACCTCCTTGGGAATATATACCTACATATATACTTTCGTTATATTCGCTTTGTTAAACCCTTGATATGGAATAGTTTGCGTATGCCTCGGAATAAGTTATTATATTTATTTATTTGTATACATAAATATCAGGCTAAAATGACGATGATGATGATATTGCTCATCCTAAAACTAGGTGTAGCTTTCGCTCCATGCCGCCGCCGTCGTCGTCGTTGCTGCTGCAGTTGAGTTCTAGGGCGGTAGCAGAGTTCCTCCCTTGACAAAACTTGAGTTATAGCTGGCATAGAACGGATTGCCATTAGAATTGTTGTTAGCTACTTGTGATGCTTCCTGCCCGTACACACTGCTATTGTATCCTTGTGCTTGACCAAAATAACCACTGGCCATGGTGGAGCTTGACATATCAGGAAACTGACTCAAGGATGGCGGCTGTGGTGCCGCTGTTGTTGTTGGTAATGCCGGCATGCCATTAAGATCACCCCCAACGCCGCCCTTAATGGCACGACCAGTGCCATAAGTCTGTTTACGCACACCCAGCGGCCCGGTCTGAAATGGATTCGGATTATCCTTGCGTTGCCAAGTGGCAATCGCCTGCTTGCGCACATACACCTGACCCTGCTGGCCAGTTGTTGGGTTGCCGGGCTTTTGATTGTTCTGCTGTACCCAGTGCTCGGCATGCTTAATGGTGAGCATGGCCTTATGGGCACCAATGTATTCCTCGGCCTTCTGCAAGCGTTCCAGCTGCCGTTCGTCAAGTTCATTGCGCGGCAATTTGCTTAGACGTTGAACGGTGCGCTTCCAATTGTGAAATTCACGATTCTTGAAGGGTTTCATTGCCTGGCGGTACTCTCGCCACTGCCGCTGACGATCCTCCTTGGTGCCGGGTGGTGCCTCCTCCAATGGTGGTGGCGCCTCGGGTCTTTGTATCCACTTGCCATCGATTTGTACAAATGTGCCGCCTTTTTTCTTTTTAACAACTCCATTTGCTGTTGATGCTTGCGATTTAAAATTGTTATTGCCTGTGATGTTCTTGTTGTGATTGTTGTTGTTGTTGTTGTTGTTATTGCTGTTGCCTCCAGTTGTTGTTGGCGGCGGTGGTGGTGGTGGTGGAGGTGGCGGTGGTGGCATGAGAGCAGTATCTGTCGATAATGGTTTATTTATATTGTTATTTTGTATATTGTTGCTATTGCCGCTGCCGCTGGTTTTGTATTTTTTAAAGTTTGGTTGATTTTGTTGCCTTCGATTGTTGTTGTTATTGTTGCTTTGCCGCTGATTGTTATCCTTCTCCTTGGGCACGAGATTCCATAAACTGGGACACTTAGGCATGGGCGGTTGAATTGGTGGTGTTCGATGCTGTGGCGACATCATATCCTGCCAGAACGGTGGCGGCTGCAATGGCCGATAATTTCGCCCATTACCAGGTCCTGGTCCTCCGCCCATGTCACCCATTTGGCCCAAGGGCGGCATTATTGGCCCACACGGACCGTGTCCTGGTCCAAAGTTGCCAAAACCCATGGACATCATGGGAAATGGCATTGGCGGCGCACGATTAAATTGACCATACGAGTTGTTGTTGTTGTTATTATTATAATTGTAGTTGTTTTTATTGCCACTTTGCTGTTTGTTGTCACCTCGCTGCGACTGGCGTCCGTTGCGTTTTGCTGGCTCGGCTTCAGCCTCAGTTGCCTCTTTGCTTTTTTTCCAGTCAGCGAATGACATTTTCAACGGCTTGGAGCTGGCATCACTGACCACACTTTGTTTTGCCAACGCTTCAGCAGAGGTTTCACTCTCAGTGACCGAATTCTCAGCCATTTTACAAATTTATTTTACATAAAAATAAATTATTGAATATAAAGAGGAGAGCTGGCCTGATATCGTGAAAATCTATGCAAACTGAGCGATAGACGTATGTCTGTATTCAATAGTCTAGGGCTACAGCACACGTTACAACCCTAATATGTCAATGGTATGGTCACACAGTGTTATCGATGGTACATATCGATATCACAGATGACTATTTTTCTGATCTAGCAGTCGCAGAGAATTTTGGTAAGCTTTCCCATCAAATAGTTGTATTAAGTGTTTAATACATTAATTGCAAGTCCAAAATACGGTGTTAAAATTATTTTAATTGCGAAACTCTGCCGTAGCAGCCAAAATTCGTTAAACTAGTGGCTTTGCAGGCTACACAAAACAGAACAAAAAGTTACAACAGCAAGAAAGAGCAGCGTTGCTGCGCAGCCAACGCGTAGTTTCCTCCATCGACATTTCATTATTTAATTTTATTTTATAACAAACGAGAAGTGGCACATAAACTATTCAAACGGACAAGTCGATAAACAAATCAAAATTTGTTGTGGATTGTTGAGAACTTTGCGAAAGGTACGAGCGCAGTTATCGGGACACTTGCCTTGCCCTACGCCCAAGACGACGTTGACAGCGCTGCCAGCGCTAGCGTCGCATTCGGTCGCACAGTCATATTTGTTGTTGCTATTCTCGACATATGATTCAATAAGTGGCTCGTCGCACTGACGCTTTGTTGTAATATTTGTGTGTAAATGCTATTTAAAATCAGTATGTATGTATTTGTACCGCACGCCGCAGCAGCAACATAGAATCGAAAGCCAACAAACCAACAGCAATTAAGTAAAGCAGGCAACAACGTCGTCGGCAGCGCAGCAGCAGCAGCATGCGACGTTTCGTTTTTTGTTAATGAAACTTAAATGCCGTACCGTCTGAGCATGTCGTGTGTTGTGTACATACAGTGATTTAAGTAAATATTCAGACACCTCTGAAGCCTTTACAAACACTGTTAGATGCCAATTAAAAGCTCTGTTTTTTCTTTAGTGTACAATTACTTTTTTGTTTAACTGTACACACTCAAAGATTCTCAATAAAGGAGCATTGCCATTGCGACCATTTTATGCAAACTGTTTTGGATCGTAACGCAATTATCATTCATATTTTGCCATGAAATACGAAATAGGCTATGTTAAATGTTCGGTAAAACATTTTGGAGCTAGCTGCTTTGCTAGCGGGCACTAAACTTTAATAAATCTAAATTTTTATCAGTTTTTAGCCTACTTGCTCTTATCACAGTTGCAAATGATATTAACAATGCATACATAATGATATACAAAGTGTACACAAGCTGCGGCGCAATATGTGAACTTAATACCGCTAGTTACAGCCATTTGTAACTGATATCGATAATTGCAAAGTGCTTTCGATTTATTTGTTATCGCTAGTCTGCAGCTTGTAACGGATCAATTTACCATTGTACGACACTTGTAACTGTTATTTATTATTAAGTGCGATTTAATTTCTTAGTAACGTTTGGTTTCTATTACTTATATTTAAATTGATTTTCTATTTTACAGGGGGAGGTGCGGAATTGCTTCTACGACTTCTTTCACACACACACACACACATTTACCAAACGAACGAACCAAACACCTGAGAAAAGATAACAAAACAGAACTTTTGAATTAAAGACAACAGACAAACCAAATACAAATCGAACTAGCAAACAGATCAAGTGAACGAGAGAAAGAGAGAGAGAGACAGGCACCGAGACAAAATGGCACACACACATCTGGGCAGAGCGGTGAAAAATATTGAGACACCGCGTCCGCTTAAGACACAATCGCGTTCGTCGCTTAAAAACAGCTATATGGTAATTGAGGAATTGATACAGCTGATTGATAATGTGACCGTTGGCCTGCAATCGTGCAATACGACAACGGAATCGATAACGCTGCTATTGCATAATTTACGCGTTCACGGACCACAATTGGAGGCGGTGTCCAAGGACACGCTAGATCGAGCATTCGTTGTGTTTCGCAACGCATCGCAGGACGAGCGTCTGAACATAATGACGCGCCTGAAGCTACTAGAACTGATCGAATTGCGTGCCAATAGCTGGGAAGATAAAGACACAATTGCCTACTACAAGTCCAAGCAGCAAGTGTCCAATGTTGAGGTGAGTTAAACTTTCTGTAATCTGTGATCTGTAACTGTTACACGAGTAACGAGTATTCTATTTCTTGTACTTA
Source organism: Drosophila tripunctata (assembly GCA_035047385.1). NCBI lineage: Eukaryota > Metazoa > Arthropoda > Insecta > Diptera > Drosophilidae > Drosophila > Drosophila tripunctata. The sequence continues at coordinate 482,411 of JAWNPS010000187.1, read as the reverse complement.
GCTACCTGCTGAACAATATCAACACGATGCTGCCGGTATCGTTGGCAACCAGCAAGCCTTTCTCAGCACCTCCCCCACATTTGGTGTCAGCGTCGGAGGCGGCGGCGGTGGCGGTGGCGGCTTGGGTGCAATTGTTGGCGGCGGTGGTGGTGGTGCTGCGGCAGCTGCTGCCGCTGCGGCTGCATTCAATGCAGCAACCGTTGCTGCAGCTGCACAGGCAGCGGCCATTGCTGCGGTCGGCTCACCCAATCAGCAACACCTGCTGTTGCCACCTGGTGAAGTCATTCGCAACTCTGGCAAGTTTCCAAAGCCCACCAAAATACCTGGCAAAACGTACTGCAAGGATGAAGTGGTAATACGTAATGCCGATTCGGGCAAAGGTAAGTATCATTTGTTTAGTCTTTTTTTTTTTGCGTTTAAAGCTCCTTACAGACATTCGACACAATGGCCAATTTATATATTTTTGTATATCTTATCTTAATGTCTGCCAAAGTTATGGGCATTAAAGGGCGACGCGTGCACATGATTGAGGAACTTAGTGAAACAATAATATCGTTTCAACGAGGTAAAACAAAAACAAAAGCAACTTGCTCTCAACTTAAACGAATGCACAACACATTTTTAATAAGCATCCCATTTGGCATATATACATATTTATTTATTTATTTGTTCACTGGTTTAACACGTTGTAATATCCAAATCTGAAAATGCATTTTCAAAACATTTGTACAAATAAACACACACACATACATACACACAAAAGCTTGCACATTTAATTCAAATTGAACTGTTTTATATATTTTTTGTTATTCACTAATTGGATCAAGGCACGTTTATAAACATAATATATTTCATTAAAATGCAATATTGTATATTCAAAATATAATTTATACATTTATCGATATTTTATTTGTGTAGTCAACCCTGGTGCCAAGGAACGTTTGGTGCAAATCACCGGACCAGCCGAGGATAAAATCAAGTAAGTTGCTCTGCAGTTACATTTTAAGCTAGGCTCAGTGTAACGAGTGTAAGTCACAGTTGCCACATGCATTTAGAAATAAAAGTAAACAGTTGCCGCTTTAATATAAATTTTAATTACTTTAGCAGTTATAATATTAATAGCTAACAAAAACTTTTCCAACAACTACCAAAAGTAGCCTGGTTATATTAATGTCTACCAAACATGTGGCAAACTTGACTGCATACTGCGCTTAAAGCTATTGCCGGCGTTGCCACTTCTTCTTGAAACAGAAGCGATGCCATTCTATAGCTGTTTTTACTCACATTTTGAATTTTCCGCAGTTATGCTAAGCAACTGATGGAGGACACAATACGTCGAAACGCTTCCCCCGTGCGTCTGGAGCCAGCACCATCAGCTGGCGGCGCGGGCGGTTCCTGCTCATCGCTGAACTCATCCAACTCGGACGATGCCATTGGAGTGCAACCCCGCACGCCTGGCGCCAGCAGCAATCTGGCAAATCGTTTGAGCTTCAATTCGGCACAGAATTTCATGACTGCCACCGCTGCAGCGCAGCAAATGTCGCAGCATCATCAACAGCAGCAGCAGCAGCAACAACATCACCATCACCAACACCAACACCAGCATCAGCATCAGCATCAACAGCAGGTTGCCAATGCTGCGGCTGCGGCGGCGACAGCTGCTGCCGCCGGTAAAGTTTTACGTCCCAATCAGCAGCTGCTTATGCATTCATATTCCACAAACGATGCTTCCGTAGGTGAATACAAGTTCACGGTCAATGTGGGTCAGCATCTCATCAAGATTACTGGTGACTGCTGCGAACTAGTGCGCGTAAGTGATGAATGCTTTAATTTTTAAATGCAATGAAGCTAATCCGATTAATTATATCAATTATTTGGGCAGGTGGCCAAGCTTGTGTTGGATGACTATTTCAGCAGCTCCGAGTTTTTGGCTTCCATCGAGGCGGGTGCTGCCTTTGATGGCACTTCACTGGTCAGTCCTGTAACCACACCTTCTACACCGCTGCCCGGCTCAGGACCGCCACAGTTTATGATGGGCAATCCACTGCCACTGGCTGATAGCGGCATTGGGCTTAATTACGCTGCTGGACAGGCTAATAACAATGGCGATGGTGATGACGAAGTGTTTGTGGAGTCAGCAGCCAATGGGTCTAGTAGTCAAAACGGCTTGGCACGCTCACGTCGCAGTCATTTCTCACGCAAGGAGTCCACGCCGGAGACAAAGGCCGCACGGGAAAAGCTCGAAGAAGAGCGAGCTGTAAATCCTCTTAAGACGAATACCTGTAAGTCTTTCTCAAAAACTAACCAAAACAGAAAGAAGTCTTCGTATTAATATCTCCAAACTAAGTTGATTAATGTTCGGTTCAGTGTTAGTTTTAATTAGTTTTTAAAAATATATTCGGTTTTGGTGTTTTTGATGAACCCAAAACTCTTTTAAAAGCCCAAAATTAACCTCTGTTCAGCGGTTTTTGGTTTAAAACTGTTTTGTAACAGCAATTTTTACAGATTCTAATACATTTTTTTAATATTGCAGCACGCGTCTCGTACGATTTTGATCATCTGATACATTTTTCGAAGAGTCCACACGCCTGGGCGTTGCCAACCGAGTGGTTAAAAATGTTGGAAAAGTCACCATCGATTCTACGCAATAAGGTAATTCAACCAATTGATGCGCACAATAGTAATAGTACTATAACATCGAGCAGCGCTGCTGATATCACTCTGTCACATAATTCACCATTACTAACAACAGCAACATCGTTTACATCAGCAGATCCAGAAAGTACTTTTCAAGTTCCAATTAATCAAGCCGATTGTGTGCCCCAGAATTTAAGTAATGCTATTAACAACCAACTAGTAGTCAATCCTCTAAACAAGCAATCAAAAATTACTGTAACTGTGGACAACACAACCGAACGTAAGATAATCTCATATGATCGCGATGCTAGTCATAATTATCGTAAGCCCTCAAACGAATCGGATCGTAAGCTCTTTAATAAGCAATTACAAATAATTACCTATACAATGGAGGCATCTGCTTCAGGTAGTAAATGTCGCAATCAGCAACAGCAACAAACACAACAGACAACGCAACAACAACAACAACAACAGCAGCAGTCACAGATCAAGACTGTATTCCAGCGCTATAGCGAGAACGATGAGTTCTCCTTGGCCATGTGTGATGCCTACTCCAACGTGGAGTTTAACAATAATCGTGCTCTTATCTAAAAAAAAAAAAAAAAAAAAAAAGATTTTCAACTACTAACACAACTATCATAATTTATAAAAGTTGTGCACAGTATTCTTAAATGATATAACAAATCAATTTGCTAGTCATAGGCAATAATTAATATGCATAATATTATATTATTATTTAATGATAATGTTTGCAAAAACAAACAAAAAAAAAGACAACAGAAATCGAATGAAATTTACTTGTAAATCTGTGTTTTGGCTGTGAAACAGATTTAGTGTTCGCTAGAGTTACTCCAAAAAAAAAAAAAATTTTAACACCCTAAACTTTCGAATATACATTACACACACACACACTATAACACTCTCTGTAATTAATGTTTAACAAAGACTAATAACAATTACATTTGGACACATTCATAGAGTTAAATGCTACAAACAAATTTAGTTTTAAGCGTTTTTTTCAACATAACCTAACATACCATAAAATTTACATACATGCTTATGTATATGTAAAATAAAAAAATTAATTAATTAATTGAAATGCTTGGGGCTTTATCTAACTGTAAAATGTACATTCCCATACACGCTGCACGCTTACATTCGCTTAATTCACACACTAAATTGTTTAAACTTTAAACCAGTGTTGCCAGAATTTTCAGAACCAGCTAGATTGCTAGAAAATCGCTACTTCTAATTAACAAAAATTATGTATTATATAATTTTCAAATTTAATATTGATAAATCAAATACAAAATATTTCTTTTAATAGTTGAATAGGTTCAGCTTTCTATTTAAAAGCGTTTAAACAAATGCAATTAAAGCGAATAATTTTTAAATCTAGCTATAAATTAAAAGCTTAACTGGCAATACTGGTATGCACACATACACATATAGATATATTTGAAGGTAAATCTTTTGTTTTATTCATCTCATTCATGATTAATTATGTTTATTATTGTTATTTCTATTACAATTATAATTTTCTTGTGCAGGATCTACTGGATGAGAGCCAGCGATTTGATGGGGAGAAATATCTAGCTAGCATTCAGGGTGCCACCAAACGAAATATTGTGGCTGCCGATGAAACTGAAAACTTGGATGAATAACGCCGCATATTATACACATATAATACTAATGAACGATTTAGGACAGGGAAGAAGAAATCCAAGTCGAAGACGAACAATAAGAAGCAGATGAAGAAAAAGGAGTATAACTGAACAATCTGACAATAGCTAATGTTTATGTGGGTGTATGTGCGTGTGCGAATAGCGAGGGGGGCATATTTTGTTAATCCCTTATATATCAAGAAAATATATATACATATATATATTTTCGTCACTTTTGCTTTTTCCTCACACGAACTACTACTATTTCACATATATATCTTTCTGTTTTTGTACTATGCTTTTTAGCTATACATTTCTTACTATTAAAAACGACCAAAAAAGTAAATGGATTACAAACAAAAAAATCAACATAAATCAATCAAATTCTAAATACTAACTTAAGTTAGAAGCTACTACATTTAAAACAAAACAAAAAACAAAGCGACACGACGATTCAAGTAATCAAACTTTCATAAAGAAACGTTTTTAAACGATGCTCTTAGCTAAGTATAGCAAAACAAAACAAAAAACGATAAATATATATTTTACTAATATATACTTACTATGCTGAGGATAGCAAAAACAAAAACAAAATGCAGCTTCTAATTGGATCGCTCGAAATTCGAAAAGAAAGAAAATAAGTTTCGAACTTTTTATGAAAATGCATTTTTATTCAATAGTCAAGCGATGAAATTTTCTAGATTTTCTCAGCACTTTGCAAACATATTTCTCAAAATCATTATTATTTTCAATGTAACCAGAATTCTCAAAAAAAAAAAAACAAAACCAATGAATAGAAAAATGTATTTAAAATTTTCTAATTTACTTTTGTATTTTTCAATTTCTTTTGTGCAATGAATATTATCAGTTGAAAGAGATTTGTAATAATTGTATTTTTTCTCTAGTCCTATAAAATGAGTTATGGAAACTTTTTGTTTTTCTTCTACATTTAACAAAGCCAAAATTTATGGAATTTCTGTTTATGTTTTAGCTAATTTATTTAATTTATTATATTATAATTTCTAAAAAAAATAAAAGAATCCGTGCAAAACAATTAAATTGAATAAAGATCAACGAATTTGTTTTTATTTTAAATTAAAACGATTTATTTTCTTTTGCTATTTACGTTTATTTCATATAACATTTATCTTTGGCACTGAATATATATATATATAAGTACATGTAGTATATAAACACAATAATATATAAGTACACAATCACAATAACCATATAGTTACAATCTTGATATGTAAAGGATCAATTACGCCTTGTAAATATTGAAGCTTAGCTTAGAAATAATAGGAAACGAAAAACTTTGCGCGATTTAATTAGGACAAAAACATGATATTGTGCCAAAGCTTAAACAGCAAACAGTAGGACAAAAAAGTATATATACACTGACGAGCAAAACTGTAACACGAGTTCAATGTTGTCACTTCAAAAGTCTGTATTTTGTCTTCTACTTTATGGATTCTTAAAATCTTAGTCTTATTTTATTAGTGCAATATTTGACTATGTTTTCACCAAATTTGAAGTCATTAGATAAGCTGGAAGAAATATGCCAACAAAAAATGTAAAAAAAGTCAAATGTTACAGTTTTGCACTGTGGTACTTTTTAAACAAATATTTTTTTTATGTAATTTTTTAGAAATGGGTCCACAGCTTTTTAAATTTTTGTAGTTCATATATGCGATTTGGCATACTTTAGTTATATCGTTGCACCATTTTTGGAGGATTAGTGTACCAGAAGTCCTTGGTCCTTTCCCACAGCTTATTTATTACATTTGGAGGGACCGCATATCGCGAAAGCTGCGATTTAGCCTGGGTTTATAGTATTTCTAAGGGGCTAATGTTAGGAGATTGTGATGACCACTTCCTGGACTGAAAACTTTTACTAGATACCCAGTTTTATACCAAATAGGGCGTGTCCTTCGGTTCATTGCCTTGCTAAAAACTACTTTTTTCAGCAGCAAGACCCATATAACCAGTCACTTCTCCAAGATTTTGTTCTAGAATCCTAAAATATTGCTCCTTATGCATTATTCCATGTTCAAACTCCAAGGGTTCAACTCCACTTTCACTAATACACCCCTAAACCATAATTGAGTAGCCACGCACTTCACGGTTTGCTTCACTGCATTTAATGACTGGATTGTGTGATCACTAGTCCAATACCAGGATCATCCGACTGACTCAAAACTATTTTTCTTTATATCATCTGACCAAATTACCTTAAAAAAAATATTTTTAAAATTATTAAACTTGTTTTACCTTAAAAAAAAAATATTTTACAATTGTTTAATTTTTTGTTTTTGTAACTTACAGCAGCCCAATCAGCTTGAGTTCGTTTTTCGTTAGTTGTAGCAAAATTTGTAAGCAAATTTACGTTCCCTCTAACTAGGAATGGTTTTTTAAATATTTCTTTAGCCTTTATCACTAATCTGCCGAGTCTGCGACGGACTGTCCACTCACTAGCATTCAAATTAGACAGTGTCGCTGCATTTTTGGGAGGGTGTTGCGATAGCCTGTCACCAAGTAGACCACGTGAGGTGTATCGCGATCGCTTAAAATTCTTGGTTAACCTCCTTAATTAACTGAAATACTATCCTGAATGTTTTTTATTTTGATTCGCTGCCCAGTCATATGGCTAAAACCAAATTTATTAGTTATTTTTCGAACGGATGCGCCTGCTATCAATAATTGGGTTATTTTCTAATTTTGCTCGCTTAAAATGTTTTTAGCATTGCAAATAGATTTAAAATTATTAAATCTTAGCAATTTTAATGGAAACAAATTAGTTTTAACGGTAAAAAAAAGGTTTGAAACTAAAAATAAAATTTTTGCATTGAGAGTGCAAAACTGTAACATTTGACTTTTTTTACATTTTTTGTTGGCATATTTCTTCCAGCTTATCTAATGACTTCAAATTTGGTGAAAACATAGTCAAATATTGCACTAATAAAATAAGACTAAGATTTTAAGAATCCATAAAGTAGAAGACAAAATACAGACTTTTGAAGTGACAACATTGAACTCGTGTTACAGTTTTGCTCGTCAGTGTATATATATATAGCTAAATAGATGGCAAGCAACATCACATTGGTTATCGTATAATACAATACATATATAGATATATATAGTTATAGTTAGTTTTTAATTGCCCAATAAAGGCCGTCGATCCATAGTGCCACGTTGTGTTGTTGACCTTTTGCGGTGAGGCATTTCAGTGTGTGGGGGGATAAAGAATTGATTTGCAAGTTAGTTTAAATGCTGCATTAGTTTAACATAAACACAGAGAATCAATTAATACAGCAAATACAACATCAATAGCTTGTACACGATCAACTTGACTCAATATTGACGTACATTGATGTATGATATGTGGCACGTTGCGATGGCGACATATTCAGATTACCCTGATGCTTTCTATCGTAGGCCCAAATCACAGCGGTAGCTAACAGGGAAACTACAAAGAGGGAGGGGGGAAACGTATTATTAAATGTATCAGATATTATTCATTATGACTTACTCAACAGGAACAGCATAAAGAAGAGCTGCAACCAGAAATGACTGCCTCCGCTGCTATCCACAATGATGCCAGCTACAATGGTGACGACAGCCAGACCCAAGTTTTGCACCGATTGGCAGCTAACATTAGAAAATTACATATGCTATATACAACTTGAGCAATTGTAGGTTATACGATATATAACTTACAATCCATAGGCCGTTCCCAGCTGATATTCGGGCACAATCAGCGCTACTAGTGGCCACAAACTGGCCGCAAGCATCGAGTAGGACAATCCCATAATAGACATGGCAATATACGGATTCAATTGAGTGAAAGTGAGCAACATGTGCGCCCCTAGTGTGGCAACAGTTGCCACAAATACCCAAGTAACATTGCGTCCAATCTTATCGATGACAAAACCAAATAATGGCGCTGCTATGGCCGAAATCAAATAGACAATCGAATTGACATTGTTGGCCTGATCGGCTGTCATATGGAAATTGGATATGAAGAAGGCTTGTCCCAGCGCCACAAATGGAAAGATTGCCACATAGTAGACCACACAGACAACGGAGACCATCCAGAAGTCCAATTTGAATGACATAATGTCACTCAGCTTGGCAATCTCACCGCCAGGATTGTTATTCCGTTTCAGTATGCGCTCAGCCCGTTTGTCCATCCAACCTATAAATAATTAACATTATTAACAGATAGAAATATTTTAAATACTGCCAAGTTATACCCAAGATAAGAGTACAAAACAAGGACATGATGCAGGTGGTCGATGCAATGTAGAGTGCCACGCCCAGACCTGTGTAACCAGTGTAGAACTTGGATACATAGCCATATAGCGGTTGCATAACCCAGAAATTAACAGTGCTGCCAAAACGTGCCACCGACAGCTGCAGTCCAAAGACCATGTTCAGCTCCTTGCCCTTGAACCACAATACGGCATAGCTGTTCTGGGCTACAGCCAAGGATTCAGCGCCAATGCCAAAGATGAAACGACCGACAATCATTAGCCAAAAGTCACCCAAGAAGCCACCGGTGGAGAAGATCAACTGTCCCACCAGCACAATTAGCATATAGATGATGGTGCCCAAGCGTATGCCAAAGATGCGATCGATGAGAAAGCCACCAACAAAGCAGAGCACTATGTTTGGCCACGAATAGATCGAATAGATGAACGTAAATTCGGTGGCATTCAAATTGAGTTCCTTCTGAAACACATCCTGCAGTGCACCCGGATTATCATAGCAAAAATACGAACCTATTGAAGAGAGAGATAGATAACCAATTAGTCAATTACAGTTCTTATCTAGGTTTAGTTGGACTTACCAAAACCCAGCAGACACATAAACAGCAAGGCCAGAAATCGATGTGGTGTGCTGTCCGGATCACAACAGCCGGGATCTTGTGGCACTGCCAAAACGGTATCCCGTGTGCTACGCCTACGCACCACTGGCTTCGCTTCATCCTCACCGCTGCTGCAGCTGGAACAATCCACAATGGGCAGACGTTCCTCTCGTGACATTTTCAACGCAATGCAGTACAAAGTTTTGAATAAATCGAAATGTGTTTACTTTGCTTTTGTTTTGGGGATTGGATGAGCTCAGTGTTTTTTTTTTGGTTTGTGGTTTGGATTAGGGTTTTAGTTTCTCAATACTTAGTATTGTTTGCTTTTGTTGTTGTTGTTGTTGTTTTGTTTTTTTTTAGCAGCCTGCGGGCTGCTTTCTATTGTTTTTGCTTATCACTGGCCCACATCGTGTCAATGTTGTTGTTGGATTATTGATTATTTCACTGCAAGTCGCCAGCCAACCGTTTTGCCAGTTTCAGAGGGGGGGCGTTGCCGGTGGTGGGCGTTGTAGTGGTTGCGATTAAATTGAAACGGGGTTGAGTTGTTAATCTGCAAAATGAAATAGTGTTGTGAAATATGTGTGCATTAGTTTGCATAGGTCACGCCGTGGGCGTTTAAATGCCTGGGTGATTTCCCACCCCACTTCCCCCGTGTGCGTCTTGGGCAAACAGAACCGTACAAGATGTTGTGCCAGTAACGGTGAATGCGCTAATGCTGTTGCTAATCAATTAAGTGCCTGCATTGTGTGCGGCATCAGTGAAGCATTAAGCGTATAGACACCTGGTTTAAAATTTCCATTTATTTGCGTATTGCAAACCAGGTTAATATCCACATAACTGTATGTACATACTATATGTAAACAATGTACATATACACCAAAAAAGCGATATCGTAAACTAAATGCCTTTTATCAATGCCCAACTACGCACGTCACACCAAATAATTAATCAGTGTCTTTAAATATGCCTGATTGAGTTTGTTTTGAAATTATAATTAGGCGCGCGCGCCTACACATGATTCAAAAGCACTAAACCCACTGATAACAATCAGCATTGTTATTGTGCTCGTTTTTTTTTCAAAACAAATCAACAGCGATTCACAAGTATATACACTTCACATTGCTATAATGCTCAACAAGTCCCCCCAACTGTTCACAGGACATGTCCCCCCCCAACTGTTTGGCAGGTTGCCTGCTGCTGTTACCTGTTTTCCGCAAGCGGAAAAATCAAACTGAATCAGTTTTGCTCTTAACTTAACCCAGTGCATAAAGCAGGGAACCAGTTCGATTGGCCCATCGATTGTGTCCTATCGATATAGAAACTATTTTTACAAAACGCAAAGCACGACATGCAACCGTGCGATTTGTTATCAAACTAAGAGTAGTGAGAACGTATGTTTTTAGACACGATCAAACAAACACACAAATAAATATTTTAATGCGACACAAAGTTCAAATGTAAGCAACAATAAATAGCGCGCTGCAAAGCAACAAGTAGGTTCAATGTTTGCAAAATACTTGTCATTTATATAATTAACAATTCATCGTGTATACACAAAATGTTACTGTGAAATGTCAACGCAACAGCGCAAATTTTGCTACGACAACAAAACGTTTCAAAACATCAACACTGCAACATAAACAAAAAACAACAATAACAACTAAATATAATACAAACACGCATCTATTTTTGTAATGCTTACAACAGGCGTACAAAATCGACTACTTAGTGTTGGCTAGCGTGTAAACAGACAACAAAAGCACAGGAGATGGCTGCGATAAAGGTACGTACCAAATGAACAAATTTTGCTTCGTATTTCTAGTGCGTTGTAAATTTACATAAAAATAATTTCTACGTTTGTATGTGTGGCAGAACATCGCTTTGGGAATTGCTTATGGTCTGTGGGACAGCATACGAGGCATGACGCTGGTGCTGCACATAGACAATGAAGTGGCCCGCCAGAATGCTGAAATTGAGACAATGCGACAATTGCGTCGCATGGACAAAGAAAACTACAGGGAGTCCCAACAACGATCTCCCTCACCCGTGCCCAGCTCAGCGGCAGCAATGATTCGTGACGAGTATGCCAAACGGGCGGAGGTCAACTCGGATGAGCGAACGCTGGAGAAGATTATGAAAAAGAAGCCAGCTGAGAAACCACAGCCACAGGCGTAAGTATTGAACATTGGTTATAATAAGGGGCATTCCGTAAACTGATTATGCTGTAGAACAACAAAACATCCAAAGTTATCGATAAGTAACAGCTGTTGCTCTGAATTTCACACAATAACCTAGCTTGATTTATGTATGTGTATCTTATGCAGCATTATTAGTTAATATTTCGTATTACTTTTATTAATTAAATTTAGTTTTCTGTATGTTTATAAAAAATTTTATTTCTTTAATTGTGTATGCTACGCAAAATTTGCAAACAAAGTTATCGATAACTACCAGCTGTTGCTGTTTGTTTCGAGCATAAACTCATACATGCAGTGGTCGACAAAAGTCTACATACAGCATGTCAAACAATTGTATGACATACTTAAAATCTTAGCGATAGCTAATTTATAATGTATTTTATTTCTTCATAAAAATACATTAAAGCAATAAAAAATTATATGTTGATTTAAATAAATTTACAAACAATAAAATTAAGAAAATAATTTTGGGAGTTTTTTGAGTGATCTTTAATATTTCTTTATTACAAATTAAGTATGAAAATTACTATGAAAATTTTGGGTTCTGGTTTGGCATACATATTTAAGTAAATTTTTCGCTTTCACGAGCATTGAAAACAAAAATGTGATTAAAATTTAACTTATATAAATAGAAAATATTTAAACACTTAACTGTAAATAAACTAAACATAGTACATATTTGTGAACATAAGATAGAATTATAAGTTTATATAACGAATTGTTTGTTGCATGACTAATATAATTTATTACGCATTTGCAGCGAGAAGAAAATAGCGAAAAAGCTCTTGAAATGCTGTCTACTAAACGGCGGCTTCACCTGGCTGAGCATTGTGCTGTTCGAGTCTGTGCTGCTGCCCACGTTGAAGTTCTGCTTGACGATCTTTTATGGCAGCCAGTCGGATACGTTGCCCTTTGTATGGAGTTGGCTGCAGCCGATCTTGTCGCTGTTGTTCGGCATGATGTGGGTGCTGCCCATATTTATGTTATCCAAAATTGTCAGTTCTCTGTGGTTTGCAGACATTGCGAATGCCGCGTATCGGGTGCGAAAGGGAAGGCCACAGTTGATACCGAGCATCAGTAAACTGGTTGCGGATTTCCTCTTCAGCATGGTGGTGCAGATGCTCTTTCTGGTGCAGAGCATGCTGGTTAATTTGGTGCCAGTAAAATATGTTGGCTCCTCGCTGTGCTTTGTGCACTTGTGTCTGTTGTATTCACTATATTCCTTTGAATACAAGTGGTTCAACATGGGCTGGGAGCTGCATCGACGTCTCACCTACATTGAAAAGAATTGGCCATATTTCTTTGGCTTTGGCATACCGTTGACGGTGCTTACGAATATGACCAGTTCGGTTATTGTCAGCAGCTGCATATTTTCCATTTTCTTTCCGCTCTTCATACTCAGCGGCAATGAGGCAAAACCAATTGTGGACACCACGTAAGTTCTTGTGTTTCTAATAATAAAACTGTTAACTCAATTCTTTGTTTTTTTTAGAGAATTCTCGCTAAAACTCTTTTCGCCGGTGGTTTTCATATCAAACATGTGCTTCGGCGGCAATCCCTGGAGCAAGACGAATCGTCTCTTGGCCCAGCAACGCAAGCAGCTGGAACAACAGCAACGTCAGCGTCTGCTACAGCGCGAAGAGACGCTGCTCAAGCAGCGAAAGCAGCAATATATGTTGCAACAGCAACGGGAACATGATATGCATACTCGACGCGATCATTCGCGCTCTCAGACGCCACAGGATGCGGCACAGGCTGGCCAGAGACCGTATCGTTATGCCCAACCACCGGCGTTTGATGCTTCCCGGGTACGAGATTCCTCGGCATCATCCACACATAGCTCTAATGCAGCCATGCCCACTAGCTATAGGCCACCGCCCTTACTATGGTGGTGCCACAAAGCGCAGCAATACACCGCTGGTGCCTACTCCAGTGCCTGGAGCGCCGCGTGCTCCCATTGTAGTGCGTCAGGAGACGGGACCAGATGACTGGAACTTGTGAGATTTTACAGACAGACTTATCACATACTATAAAAGTACCAATTACAATGATAGCATAGGCTCTTTTGTATATATACATATATATATATATATATACATTTATATATATATTTGTACGCACTGCAACGAACTGTGTATGTTAAAATTTATATTTTAAGACCTACGCATAATAATAATAATAATATTAATGATAATGACAATGCCTAGCGAGCTTGGTCGCCAGCCGATCCGTCGCTGTCCACAATTAGCAGCTATACTTACCTAATTGTTTCTAATTTAAGACTATTTCTATTTTTACGCCCAATTACTGCATAATTGATATCATATGTACAATTTAGAGATTATAACAGCGCCCCTGCAACAATTATATAACTCTAAGGGCGTGCATATAAAAGTGTAATAAAGTTTTTTTCTTTTTTGTATTTTCATCAAGTGGCAAGTGTTTTATTTGTAAATCTTAAGAGTTTTTGGTGTTCATAAATATTTAGATTCGCAGCTGTTAACGATTGGATTGCACGAAGATCAGTTAGTTGAAACAGAGTTTTGTACGGAGTTTGTTGGCAAAGTGTTCAAATTTTAAATTCAAGCAAAAATAAATAAATGTATAATTGGTACTATTGGGAAATTAAAAGAAAAAATTTAATTGAAATAATCTAGCAAAAAAAATTTTAAATTTTATTTATTTATTTAATATCAGACTATGATCAGTCGACATATTTAATATTAAAGTTACAATATAAAAATAATTTAAAAGTTTAAAATTATATTTTAAATTAAAAAAAAAAAAAAAAAATAAAAAAAAAAAAAAAAAAAAAAAAAAAAAAAAAACCCCTATAAAACAAACCCTCAGAGGTATAAAATTTAAAGAAATATTTTTTATAAAGCGCAAATAAGAGATTTAACAAAATTCGTTTTCCTAAATAAAGTAGTCATAATAGCAAGAAATTAGGGAGTAAATAATAATACTATATCGTATACTTCACGGGTATTGTAAAGACTTGAGTAAATTTGATGTCTCTAATGTGTCTTAAAGTGGTACACATATAAAAATTTTATATAGATTATGTAAAAAGTGTTTGAAAAACATACATATATACTACATAAAAATTTCAGAGCTTTAAAACATTTAAGCTTATGAAACTTAAATAATAAGTTAGGGGGCTATTGCCCCAAGATTTCGTTGCTGGTTTTATTAATAGTTTAACTTACCATAGTTTTAGTTACCTATAAAGTATTATTAGGTATAACATATTTATACTAATACCTTATTAGATCATATGTGAAGTATTTTCTCAAGGTTTCGTTTTGTATTGTTTGGTAGCTCAACTGTGGTACCCCATCCGATAATAGGGGGTGTTACCAATTAGCGCTCGAGTGTGTTGGCACGAACAGTTCTGATTGTGTGTGGACAGGAGCATGGAGTTTAAGGAGCGGGGGGGATATAATTGATTATCACCAAGGATACACATATGTGTCCACACATTGCACTGTCACTGAATGTCCTGCAATTTGTCCAAGGAAATGAGTTTTGTCAGTTCTCATTGGAAGTTCGTGGTGTGCTGTGGTGTTTCGAGCGGTGTTTGAAGTTCAACGTGATTGATCATGATTGACAAGTGGTTGAAGACATTTAAATATTTGTATTTACTCTGGATACTGCTGGAAAATGCAATTCATTTCAAAGTCTCAGCACAAACGAATCAAAATATTAATGTTTGTAAGTTGGGAAATCGATTTTTATATAGTAGTAATAGGAACAATAGGAAGTATATAGTATATATAAATGTATGTATACCTATACTGCTTGTGTAAACAAAGTGTTTTGGGTGGTTGGGCGTAGATGTCGTGTCCTTGCATTAATGATTTACACGTCATCCCCTGTTGATAGTTTTCATCAATGAGGTGGATAATGAGCCAGCCACAAAGGCTATGGAAGTGGTTCTCACCTACCTGAAGAAGAATCCCAGTTATAGTCTATCGGTGCAGGTGGAATCTATAGAGACGAATAAAACCGATGCCAAGATATTGCTGGAGGCAAGTGAGTAACCCATATCTATATCGTAATCCTCTCCAGCTTTGTATGGCACACAACAATTTTCCACACAGTTTGCAATAAGTATGCGGCCAGCATTGAGAAGAAACAGACGCCGCATTTGATTTTTGATACCACCAAATCGGGAGTTGCCTCCGAAACGGTAAAGAGCTTTACACAGGCCCTCGGTTTGCCCACCATCAGCGCCTCCTATGGCCAGGAGGGAGATCTGCGACAATGGCGCGATTTGGATGAACTCAAGCAAAAGTATTTGCTACAGGTGATGCCACCAGCTGATCTAATACCCGAAGTTGTACGTAGCATTGTCAAGCGATTGAACATCACCAATGGTAAGAGCTGTTCTAAATAATCCCAAAAAATACTTGAGTATTATAAAAAGTATATAAATACCAGGGAGTAATAAGAGTTATAAAAAATCAAAAGTAATGAAAATTTAATTTATCATATTCAAAAAAATAAGATAAAAAAACAAAAATATAATACAAAAAAAAAAAAAAACAAAAAATCAAAAATAAAAAAAAAAAAAAAAACAAAAGAACCCTTTTAAAACAATACTGAAATATAGCATAAAAAAAAAATCATTTTAGTCATTATTTTTGATAATCAAAAAATCAACAATCTCATAAAACTCAAAAAAAAAAAATCGAAAAATCAAAAAAAAATCAAAACCTAAAACAAAAAAAGAACTAAAATCTAGATCCCAAGGAAAAATAAAAATAATAACAAACGGTCCCGATAAATATTTTAAAAATAAAGTTTATACATAAAATACTTTTAATTTTTAGCATTAAAGTTCTAAAACTGATCATTTATTGATTTAAATGCAGAATTTTAAAATTTTCTTGCATCAATTTAAAAGTTTTTTGAACACATTTCAACGATCTAAGTCTTAAAATATCTGATATATATTTAATTTCAGCTGCCATACTCTATGATGACACCTTTGTGATGGATCACAAATACAAGTCGCTGTTGCAGAACATACAAACCCGCCATGTCATCACGGCCATTGCGAAGGACGGCAAACGGGAACGGGAGGAACAGATCGAAAAGCTACGAAATTTGGATATTAATAATTTCTTTATTCTTGGCAATCTGCAGTCCATACGTATGGTACTGGAGTCGGTAAAACCATCGTATTTTGAGCGTAATTTCGCCTGGCATGCGATAACACAGAGCGAGGGAGAGGTCAGCAGTCAGCGGGATAATGCAACGATTATGTTCATGAAACCCACGGCGTATACGGAATTTCGCGATCGTTTCGGTTTGCTGCGAACCACGTTCAATTTGAACGAGGAACCGTATTTGGCATCTGCTTTCTATTTTGATCTGGCGCTACGTAGCTTTCTAGCTATCAAGTAAGTGGGAGGAGAAGTGTGGGAAAACAAGAAAGAAAATGTGTCGGGTAGCGACGTGAATACCTCTGAGCGACAAAAAAGTCAATAAGCGCAAGAACAACAGCACACTATTGAATCTATCTCTCTCGCACGTATTCGTTTCGTGCTGGGCACAGCTCAGAAGCACGGGCTAGCCTTGCTGAAAGAACGATTCGTGTATGACAAACTTTAAAAGTCAATTGATGAAATTTCACAATCGTTTGACATAATTGTCTGCAAGATATGCTAAACAAAACAACGTAAAAAAAGCGTAGGTAGCAAAGTACAGCGACATGAGCTTAGGTGGGCGAAAGCGTGGCATCAAAAAACGTGAGCATCATCATATGTATAGCAACCCAGCCAAAATGGTGTCCCTAGGTATAGTACCGAGATATCGTAAAAAACATATTTCCGAGTATGTCTGTTTCGCTTAATGGGCGAAGGGGCGGGCATCGAAAAAAAAACGTATGACCTACAAAAGATATACTCTACCATCTCGAATCTGTTGTTCATACGGACAGACAGACAAGACAGAGGACAAAATCGATTCGCTGGATGCTGATCCAAATATATACAGGGTCTGCCACGCCTCCTCTGCCTGTTACATACTTCGACAAACCCAAATACCCCTCAGAGGGTATAAAAGTAGAGTTAAGTTTACCAGATCTCGAGTGTACATACTGAAATCTTTATGAAACTTGCTAAATCATTTAACTTCACTATTTCCTAGATAGCTGCCTAATTTTAAAATAGTTCATTTAGAAAGTCTAGCTTTTAATTGCCAAGTTTCTGCTAGTTTTAAACAGCTCAGTTATATTTTTAACAAACTAATTATAGACTCTATATAAAATCAGACAAGTGGTTCATATGTCTGTCGATTAGTGGGGAAAGCCTCAATTAAATTGGGTGTCATATTTATGTCGATATATAATTGAGTTTCTCTCTCCCTTTTCCCTTGTTTATTGACAGAGAAATGCTGCGTTCCGGTGCTTGGCCCAAAGACATGGATTATTTGAATTGTGACGATTTTCAGGGTGGAAATACACCTGAACGCAATATTGATCTTAGGCAATATTTTACACAGGTGTGTAGTAACCAGAGAGTGGAAAGGTGGTGGTGTCAAAAATTATTATTTACAATAATTGTGCTTTAAGGTTACCGAACCCACATCCTATGGCTCCTTCGAGCTGGTCACGCAAGCGAGGAAACCCTTTAACGGCTTTAGCTATATGAAATTTGAAATGGACATCAGTGTGCTACAGATTCGGGGTGGAAGTTCTGTCAATAGCAAATCGATTGGCACCTGGACGGCCGGACTTGATTCTCCGCTAAACGTTAAGGATGAGGAGCAAATGAAGAATCTGACAGCGGATACAGTTTATCGCATCTTCACTGTGGTGGTAAGTAATCACTACTAGGGGGAATACCTATAGATAAAGCTTCCAAATCGTTTCCATAATCCACAGCAAGCACCCTTCATTATGAAAGATGATAAAGCACCGAAGGGCTACAAGGGTTACTGCATCGATTTGATTGATGAGATTGCGGCCATAGTGCACTTTGACTATGAGATTCAGGAAGTGGAGGACGGCAAGTTCGGCAACATGGATGAGAAGGGTGAATGGAATGGGATTGTCAAGAAACTGATTGACAAACAAGCCGACATTGGTCTGGGCAGCATGTCCGTTATGGCAGAGCGGGAAATAGTCATTGATTTCACGGTGCCATATTATGATCTCGTCGGCATTACCATCATGATGCAGCGTCCCACCTCACCGAGTTCACTGTTCAAGTTCCTTACGGTGCTGGAGACGAATGTTTGGCTCTGCATTTTGGCTGCCTATTTCTTTACCAGCTTTCTCATGTGGATCTTTGATCGTTGGAGTCCCTATAGCTATCAGAACAATCGAGAGAAGTACAAGGATGATGAGGAGAAGCGTGAGTTCAATTTGAAGGAGTGTCTCTGGTTCTGCATGACATCGCTGACCCCGCAAGGCGGCGGTGAAGCACCCAAGAATCTATCTGGACGTCTGGTGGCTGCAACCTGGTGGCTCTTTGGGTGCGTTTTATTCAGTCTTTTAGACTGTATACTTTAAAGCTGTATAGTGGTCTATTATGTTTGTCAGAAAAGTTGGTAACCCCCTTAACTGGGTTACATATATTTTCGATTCGAAGTAACGAAAGCACAATATATTACTATATTATACCCTCTGAGGGGTATATTGGGTTTGTGAAAAGTATGCAAAAAACAAAAAATTTTTAACAAACAGATCTCAGAGATGGTAAGAGCTACAGTATCCGTTTTGGTCAGTATCGACCACATATTTAGTCAGTCAATACAAGAATCTATTTTTTTTGATGACACGCCCCATTTGCCCACAATTAGCGAAAAACCAGACATACCTCGTAAAAAATATATGTTTTTTGCGAATATCTCGGTAACTATAACACCTAGGGTCACCAATTTTGGCATGCAGGTTGCTAGATGCAATATAAAGACAATGCCATAGAAATTTTTTGGAAGCCACGCCCCCTTCGCCCACCAAAAGCACAAATACATTGTAACTTTACCTGCTGCTGGCTCACTTATTTCTTAACGTATAGTTTTGTAACTTAGAGAATACTTGGAGATAAATTATATCAAACGATAGTGAAAATTTCATCAAAATCGGACTATAATTAAAAAAGTTTGTCATACAACAAAGATCGTTACTTTCAAGCAAGGCATAGCCAAGTGCACTATGCACTATGCGAGCGAGATAGACATACAAATATGTGTGTATGTTAAGTTCTTGCAGCAGCTATTCCAAATTAGAGCTCATATAATTGGAATCGAAGCTCAGAGGGTATTACACGGTCGGCATGCCCGACTGACATTTTCTTTCTTGTCTTTTACTAGTTTTCTTCTTTGATAATCCTTATCCCTTTCCGTCTCTATTAGCTTCATTATAATTGCTTCATATACCGCCAACTTGGCTGCTTTTTTGACCGTTTCCCGTTTGGACACGCCCGTGGAGTCCCTGGATGATCTGGCCAAGCAATATAAGATTCTATATGCTCCGCTAAACGGTTCAGCGGCAATGACTTACTTTGAGCGCATGGCAAACATTGAGCAAATGTTTTATGAAATCTGGAAAGATTTGTCCCTCAACGATTCACTGACGCCGCTGCAGCGTTCCAAGCTGGCTGTATGGGACTATCCGGTGAGCGATAAGTATACCAAAATGTGGCAGGCCATGCAGGAGGCAGGACTACCGGCTAATCTGGATGAGGCAGTGGCGCGAGTGCGAAATTCCAGCACGGCAACGGGATTCGCATTTCTGGGAGACGCGACGGACATTCGATATCTGCAGCTGACCAACTGTGATCTTCAGGTGGTGGGAGAGGAATTCTCGCGCAAACCGTACGCCATTGCCGTGCAGCAGGGATCACATCTAAAGGATCAATTTAATAATGCGTAAGTATTCCATTTAAATTAAATGATTAATTAACTGAGTTATTTTGGAATTCTTTAGCATATTGACACTGCTCAATAAGCGGCAGCTGGAGAAGCTCAAGGAAAAGTGGTGGAAGAACGATGAGGCTCAGGCGAAATGTGAAAAGCCGGAGGATCAATCGGATGGCATATCCATACAGAATATTGGTGGCGTCTTTATAGTCATCTTTGTGGGCATCGGCATGGCATGCATAACGCTTGCCTTTGAGTACTGGTGGTACAAATATCGCAAGAATCCCCGCATTATCGATGTGGCCGAGGTGAACTCGGAGCGAACCAATGCCAAGGATGGCGGCAAGCTCGGGGATGGAGTCATTTTGGGTTACACTGGCGAGAAATTCGAGAAATCCAATGCTGCACTGCGTCCGCGCTTCAATCAGTATCCGGCCACCTTTAAGCCGCGTTTTTAAGAGGACCTTTTAAGAAATACCTAATAATTAAATAACGCACACTAAGATCGTCTACGTCGCATTATTTTGCACCTTAATTATGCACTTTCAAGCAATCAATTAATTGGTGTAAATTTTAATAAAAAATTCGATGTGTTTAAAGCATACATTTAAAATTACGTATCAAGTAATACATTTTTACACGCAAGTTTCAAACGAATGTTTTCCCGCCAATTAAAGTTAGTAGGGGTACTCCAAAGAGTAAGCTGTCGATAGCTATCGATACATGATTAGCCTACAGATTTAAAATTTTGCTTTACGCTCCCACGCCTGATTTAATTGTTTAGCATTTGGGAAATATTGTTTGAAAAAATAAATATATTTAATTGAAGCTTTATTAATAAACCATGAAGCAATCGTTTCATTTCCAAAACGTTTCACTTGAAGCCTTCATGTTTCTGATGCAACCCTGGTGCGATTGCTTGGTATCGATATACATATTTCACCAAGCACACACACACACATCTCTGGCACTCAAGAAAGCAGAGAAAAGTGTGAAAATTTGTCAAATATTTCAATAAACAATAAAGGAATTTAATAAAAGCAAACAAAGCAACGTAATTGTCGTGTGTGTATTAACATAAATTGTTTGCATGCGTCGCTTAAAGAAATTATCGAAGAGTCACAGTGTGACGGGTGAAAACGATGCGACGGCGACAACAGCAACGACAGCGGCTGATGCGGCGGTTGTGACAGAGTCGAATGGCGGTGCCGGCGGCAGTGGTGGAGGAGGCAGCGCATCAGAAACTCTACTTAATGTCGACATTTTTAAGCATTTTGATAAAAGTGGCCGCAGTGAATTGTACGTGCACATAACGGAATCCCAAACCAACACACACATTCAAATAATTTCACGTTTGTTTTAGTTTGAAATACCTAAAACAACAACTACAGGATAGTCCGGATAGTCCAGTATTTGATCAGAATGGCGTATTTAAGCACGGCATCTCGAATGCCATTTACGAGCTGCTCTGGCAAACACTGCGCTACAAGATCAAGAAGGATGTCGCGTTGCACGTGCTCACCGATGTTGTGGCAAGTTACAAAACCAAGCCATTTCCATGGAAAAACACTCACTGATCTTTTATCTTCAGGCGCTGCACAAGGAGTTCCCCAGCCTCATACTGGACGTGATTAATATACTGGATAGTGAAACATCATTAATGACTGATGGATTGCAGGAGGAACGTCATGGATTTGTGCAGATTGTCAAGGATTTGGATAAAGTGCTGCCGGAGAGCTTATTAAAGGAGCGTTTGGAAATCGATACACTGCAGGAGGTGGGCATTGTGAAGAACAAAAGTTTCTACACCAAATTCATCAAGGTCAAGACTAAGCTATAGTAAGTACAACTGATCCGAAACGGTTTGAATGTTGTATTAATCATTGGTATGTTTCCAGCTACAAACAGCGTCGCTTTAATCTCTTTCGGGAGGAAAGCGAGGGCTTTGCCAAGCTCATCACTGAAATGAATCAAGACTTTGAGGAGCACACAACGCCCGAAACAATTATGGACATTATTAAATCACTTATAGGTAGATTTTGCAGCCTTATCAACATTATCCCACATTATTTAATGCTGTTTACAAATAGGCTGCTTCAATTTGGATCCCAATCGTGTGCTGGATATTATAATTGAGTCCTTTGAGACGCGTCCCGATCGCTGGAAGCTGTTTATACCCTTGCTGCGCAGTTATATGCCCACTGGAGCCATCATATGCGAAGTGCTTGGCTACAAATTCTGTCACTTTAAGGCTGGGCGCACGCCTCGCTCCCTATACCATGTGTGTGCGCTGCTCCTGAAGCACGGTGTCATCGAACTGAACGATGTTTATGTCTGGCTAACACCCAATGATGGCAGCATACGTGCCGACTGGGAACAGGAACTGGCTGATGCTAGAGAAATGGTACGTAAACTGCATGTGATTGCCACCAACAAGAAGGAGGAGGATAAGGATCAACCAACACCACCGCCGCCAAGTATCAAGAAATTCGATGAGGATAAATACAATACAAATCAAAAGTTTGGTCTATGTGAGGCATTGCTCAAGGTTGGCGATTGGGCGAATGCCCATAAAATCATACAAAAACTACCGGATCAAGCGGTTGTGGTGCAGGAGCCCATTGCCCGTGCCATTGTCGAGTTGGTGCATCTGACGGTGGAGCAGATCTACTATAAGAAATGCTTCAAGGCACCCAGCGGTCGCAAGCCAAGCCGTAATCGTCTGTATGAGGACACCAATCTGGTGGCTAAGATGCAAGCCAAGAATTTCAATGATCTACGAAAATTTACGTGGCCTATGGCCAATGTGCTCGGCCCCTCGATGCACTGTGATACGGTTTTAATGTACAAACTAGTTCGCATAATGGTCAAAATTCTAACTGAAATGGGCGTCGATAGCTTAAACGGTCCGCCACCCAATACGGATGCGGAACAACATTATTATGATATCATCAGTTGTCTGGATGCTGCGATATTGCCATCATTGCTATATCTGGATAGCAATTGTTCCATGTCCGAGGAAATTTGGGCCGTACTCAAGTTCTTTCCGTATCATTTGCGTTATAGTTTATACGCACGTTGGAAGAACGACAGCTATCAAATGCATCCGAATCTGATACGCCGCTGTGGTCTTGGACAGCGTGACATTAAGGCGCTAATGAAGCGTGTCAGCAAAGAGAATGTAAAGCCTCTGGGGCGTGTGGTGGGCAAATATAGCCACTGTGCGCCGGGACTGCTCTTTGATTATGTAAGCAAACTATTTATAAACACCAACTTTCAGCTAAACTATCTTGTTTTACAGATTCTTGTGCAGATCCAAATGTATGACAATCTGATTGGTCCTGTCTGTGACTTGCTCAAGTATCTGACGGCATTATCTTTTGATTGTTTGGGTTACTGCATCATTGAATCGCTGACAATGACGGGACGCGGTCGCTTTAAGGATGACGGCACCTCACTCTCCCTCTGGCTGCAGAGTCTTGCCTCCTTCTGTGGCACCATCTACAAGAAATACAGCATCGAAATGAGTGGTCTGCTGCAGTATGTTGCCAATCAGTTGAAATCACAGAAGAGTCTCGATTTGCTGGTGTTGCGTGAGATTGTGCACAAAATGGCTGGTGTGGAATCCTGCGAAGAGATGACAAATGATCAACTGCAAGCTCTCTGCGGTGGCGAACAGTTGCGTGGCGAGGTGAGCTACAGATTTGATATGCTTCTCTAAAAGTTTAATAATATATTGTATTATATATTGTTAGGCTGGTTACTTTAGTCAGGTGCGCAACACGAAAAAGTCTTCGAATCGCTTGAAGGAGGCTTTGGCTAACAACGATCTCGCCGTTACCCTCTGTCTACTGATGGCCCAGCAAAAACATTGTGTTATCTATCGCGAAACGGCAGCACATAGTCATTTAAAGCTTGTGGGCAGCCTGTATGATCAGTGCCAGGATGCTTTGGTGCAGTTTGGCACTTTTCTGGGCTCCTCCTATTCGGTGGATGAGTACGTTGAACGTTTGCCATCGATTATTACCATGTTGCGAGAGTATCACATCAATACGGATGTGGCTTTCTTTCTAGCACGTCCCATGTTCACGCATCAGATAAATGTAAGTAACGTTTTGTTGTGGTGCTCTGCTATATAATTGTTTGGATTTTGTTATGTTTGTTAGCAAAAATATGATCAATTGCGTAAAGCAGATCCCAATGCCAAGAAGCTGACGACAACACAAAAGCTGCAAAAATATCTGGAAGCCACTCAATTGATTATGAATCCCATTGTGGAATCGGTGCGACCGCTGCACAGTGCCAAAGTTTGGGAGGACATTAGTCCGCAGTTTCTGGTTACCTTCTGGAGCCTGAGCATGTATGATTTGCATGTGCCCAATGAGATTTATCAACGAGAAATTGGCAAACTCAAGCAGCTGGCACAGCAAGCAGCCGATGGCAAAGATTCGGTAAGATTAAATACTTTAATTGAAACTATAGTCCATTATTAATAAGTTAAAACCTTTGCAGAATCAGTCCAAGAATAAGAAGGAACAGGAACGCTATATCGCGCTCATGGAGAAGCTTAACGATGAGCGTAAGAAGCAACATGAGCATGTGGATAAGATTTTGCAACGTTTGCAGGAGCAAAAGGATGGCTGGTTCTTGTTGCGTTCAGCCAAATCGGCCAAGAATGATACAATCACACAGTTCCTGCAGTTGTGCCTCTTTCCACGCTGCACATTCACTGCCCTGGACGCACTTTATTGTGCCAAGTTCGTTCAGACCATACACAATTTAAAGACGGCAAATTTCTCCACATTACTCTGCTACGATCGGGTAAGTTTTGTTAATTTTAAGATAATCTTCATCTTTATATAATGCTTGTTGTGTTTTTTTAGCTCTTCTGTGACATCACGTACTCGGTGACATCCTGCACGGAGGGTGAGGCGACACGTTACGGACGCTTTCTGTGTGCCATGCTGGAGACTGTGATGCGCTGGCATGCAGATCAAGCGGTCTTCAACAAGGAATGCGCCAATTATCCCGGTTTTGTGACCAAGTTCCGTGTCAGCAATCAATTCTCCGAAGCCAACGATCATGTGGGCTATGAGAATTATCGTCATGTTTGCCACAAGTGGCACTATAAGATAACCAAAGCAATTGTCTTCTGTCTGGACTCCAAGGACTTTATGCAAATACGCAATGCACTCATCATATTGATGCGCATACTTCCACACTATCCGGTGCTCTCTAAGCTGGCTCAAATCATTGAGCGTAAGGTGGACAAAGTGCGTGAGGAGGAGAAAACAAAGCGTCCCGATTTGTTTGCCATTGCGTCCAGCTATATTGGCCAGTTGAAGCAAAAGACACCGCACATGTTCAAGGAGAGCGACTTCCATCAGGTGGCTGAGCGCCCTGTCAAGGAAACTCCAATCGTCGTACTGCCCGGCTCAGCTGTTAAAGTGCTGACCAATGATAAGATTACGGGAGCGTCCTTGTCTGCCACAACGACGCCAGCAGCAAATGTGAAACCAGCAAACACGGGTTCATCCTTCTACGGCAGTGGCGAGCAGAAAACCAACAGCAAGGAGCAGGACGTCAAAGCTGGTAAGTGTACAAAGGAAAACGAAGAAATAACCCAAAAAGATTAATATAAATTTCAAAGAAATGTCTGGTAATTGATTAAAAAGAAATGCATCCAAAAGGGCGAATGTATCAGAGTTTGCAATCCTTAAATCCTTTGCTCCTTAAAATTAGAAAAAATAAAACCCAAAAACTGCTAAACGTCTGTTAACAACACATTTTTCTTGCAGCTCAAACTGCGCGTGGTGAAACCAAACCCGCCGCCAAGATTGAAATTACATCGCCATCAGTGTCCGTGCCAAGATCCATTTCGGCACCGTCCGCCAGCGAACGTGAGAGCAAACGTGAAACTGTACAAATAACACCAAGCAGCAGTCGCAGCATTGATGCCAAGGAGGAGTTGCAGTCCAACACCAACAACAACAACAATAGCAGCAGCAATGGCAGCCAAACGGAACATCGTGGTCGTGAGCTGGAAAGGGAACGGGAACGGGAACGTGATCGTGATCGTGAAAGGGATCGAGAACGTGAACGTGAACGTGAACGCGAGGAGCGTCACAGTTTGAGCAGCACACGTAGTTCACAGCGGGATAGTAATCGAAATAGTAACAACAGCAAGGAGCGCATCGAGGCGGAACTGCAGCAACGGGCACGAGAGCGTTCACAGCGTCACGAGAGCATCGCCGAGGAGCTGGAGGCAGCCGCCGTTCGTGCCCAGAAGCGTGAGAAACGTGATCCAACGCGACGGGAGGAGCGTAGTCAACATCGACATGGCGATGGCGTTGAAACTGTGGATTTGATTGCGGGCAACACACAGGGAACGAACAGCAGCAGTCAGGATCATCGTCATTACGATGAGTACGAAGGACGACAGCGGGATCGGGATCTTAGTTCGGTATCAAATGAAAGCAACGGTTCGTTGCAGCATCGTCGCAGCCATGAAACAATTGAATATGAAAAAGGTGCGTTTTATTTCTTCATTTATAAATCTTGTTTTTAATTCGTATTTCTTGAACTCTTTGCAGATTCTAAACGTCGTAAATTGGAATCATCGTCGAGCAGTTCAAAGGTTAGTAGCATATGGTTGCATACATAATGTACGCTAAGACAACGACGGACCGCACCACAAAAACCGCACGGAGGTCGGCTTTTGAGTCTGCCCCCCCACCTCCCACCGCCCACAACATAAACAATTACCTTAACAAACTATATAATGGGAATGTGAGACATAAAAAAAAAAAAAATCCAAAACACACATGAGATGGGACATCAAATCAACCCAATCGTAACAATTCTTCTGGACCCAATTTGGATCGCGTCCATCGCTCTAGTTAAATTGGGGGACTTAAATATATATATATATATACTTAGAATATAAGCACACAGTTGAACTGTAAAGAGATTATTTTAGAATTTATAACATTTGCCTAGGATGTTTTTTAGGATTTGCATTGTTTTTTTTTTATTTTCATATTGTTATGTAGTTTAGCTGTAAGTTAAGATAGTTTCGTAAGTGGCGGACGTATATGGCTAAATCAACCTAGTCAAGATGAGATGACGTTGAAGACACCGGCGGAGTCATGGCTCAATCACGTATTAGCTAGAGGACAACTGTGCAAATTCTACCGAGCAAAAGGATAAATGAAACATAAACTCATAAATATCAGCATGTCAATTAAAACATCAATCGAGTTGCAACGACACCTGAGACCTGTCAAAGATGCCCTGAAAATCTTCACAAAAACTTCCTAAAAATTTCCATCATTCTGTGATTGGCGAACCATATGGATAACTCATATATTAATTGGTAAAATAAACAAGTACAACGCAAATCGGACTGGAGCATGCAATACAACCCAGGATTTATCAATTTGATGCCTCAAAAATTGCAATAACTTAAATAACCAAAATCCGCAAAAGATCTGACCAAGGAAACATCAAAATGTTCATCACAGACGACGGCTGAAGTAGCACTACAATACCTAAATAAAACTAGACAACTTCTAAATGGAGGACAAAGCCATTACACTTTACGCATTCCAAAAACAATTGGTCAACGAAAAGAAAAATATCATCACAAATCAATTCAGAAAATTCTAAAAATTAAACAACGACAACAAATCTGGAAAATTGCCAACTGAAGGACGAAACAAGCATATCTTAAAAAACCAAAATGTATATCACGGACAACGCTTTAAATAGAAGAAAAAAACAATACAAAATCTAATCTTCAGCACCATCAAATACCACGGATAACACTAGGAAAAACTTAACCCGACTGTGGATTATCATCAAATATTCCCCAAAAGTATTCTGAAAAAAAAACTTCATCAACGGACACCTAGACATAATCCTTCCACTACTGCTTTACAAGTGAATTCTGAATTATCTTCTACAATCCAGAGATATTTCAACCCTTAACACAACAGACTGTATAAATATGGATGCTTATACTTGGACTACTTTGCTGTCAAATCAACATCCCAAGGGACCACAAAACTAGTATCCTGATAAACTAAAACAAAATCAATCTTTAAACATCAATCCAAAAAAAAAAATCTACCATCATTTGGGACAACTTATTGCTGGACGTTATGTGCGTGTGTGTAGCGTTATGAGACTTCCGACCCTTCTGGTGTGTTACCATCATCCATCCAACACAGTGACTGCATTTTAGTTATAATGTGTTGATCTTGATTGTGTGCAGACACCGGGTAAGTGATCGGCGCAATGTGGGAGGGCATTCAACATGGGATGGGATCGGGATCGGGATGGGTAAATGCGGGCTTTATGGGCGACTGGTCAGTGATTGTGGATGTCATATTGCATGACTTAAGGATCGGCTTTCTATCTTACGTTTGTCTTGATTATTATTATTTTTTTTTTTATTAGACAAGTTAGACAGTAAATTATTGTAGAAATTTTATTTGCCTATCACTATTAATTGTGTGCCATTGCAGAAGGTCGAGGAACTCGTAGATAGTGTGAAGAAGGCACGAGGCCTCAAAACCAAAGAGCGCAACAAAGACAAGCTGTCCGATGAGGAGCGAGATGCGCGCAAGGATCGTAAGCTGGGACGTAAGCGGGATCGCAATGAGGAGTCCGGCAGCAGTGATCATAAACGGCGACGTGAAGGTGAGATCCCTCAAAAACCCAATCAATACATTATTCAAGAATGATCGATTTTCAGCACAAAACGGTGATGACGATTTGCGTGAACGGGACCGCCATAGAGTAAGTTACCAACAATAATAAGAATCTGAAATGGACTGACTGGACTTACAAATATCTTTGATCTGCAGGAGAAATCGTCCCGCGAACGTTCTCATGACAAATTCGAACGGGAGCGTGGTGGTGGCAGTTCGCGTGGTGATGACCGACAGTACAGCCTCTCGAAGTCGACGCGCTCCTCCAGGATTAACTACTGAGCGGAGGAGAATGAATGTTCCGATCCCGTAATGTGAAGTGCATTTGATTTAAGAATACAAAATGAATACAATTTTATTTACCATTTTAATGTGAAGCAAAACAAACTAATTTTGAAAATTTTACAATTTCTTAGTCCATATTAAAACTAAAAAAAAAAAGAAAAGAAAAATTATTAAATAAACATATTGTAAAGTTGAGATAACGTTTAAAGCATTATCGATGATTAAATATTAACATGCTTGGCGGGCAATTGCCTGGATCACTCCTGCGATAGTAATCGCACCAACCATGCACTATCGATTACGCAACGATGAATACCACTGTTATCGTTGTGGCGAAATTTAGTACATTATTGTATGTAGGATATATATCGAAAGCAAACGTCCTGTCGCCTCACGTGAAGGTGAAGCTCTGAAGGCAAAAACGAAAATTCAGTCTTCAGTGCGTGTCCCATCAAATTGGCAATGGCAATGGCCCGGCGGCAGTTCTACTTTAGTAAATGCACAAATTTTCACAAAAACCACAATAAATTGTTTGCTGTTTATATGAAAACGGCAAATCTAATGCAAAACTTTAATGTGCTCAAGCGTTCGCTATAAGTAGAGAAGGTGGTGAATAAAGGGCGAAGAGGGGAACGGAATCGGATCACCGCCGCTGCCGCTGTCGCAACCGTTGTCGCCGCCTAGACTCACCAATACACTTACAAATGTGTGCTTCTGTGCGTGTGTGTGTGTGTGCGGGTGCTAAAAGTTGTTAGTGTTATTTGTATTACATCAATTATTAAGCGATTTGCGGCGTAATCGCTTAAGCCAAACAAGTGAATTAGAACCACAAAATCTGTACCATAATTATGTAAAAAAAAAGTGATAAAATGGCAAAGTTTAATTGGAGATTTACTAGCACAAACAGTAAGTCGTTTTTTATATCAAATGGACATATTTTTTAATCTTACATAATAAATTCTGTAAAACATACATAAGGACTTCTGCAAATGTCTGAGATGCGTCTTAATTTTAAATAATTGCATAATAAGCTGCTGAGTCGTTGTAGTTATTGGTCTTTTTACTAACTTATAAATCTAATGAGGCAATTTAAAGCATCTGAAAACTCTCCTGCAATCGACAGTGTATTGTAGTAGTAAAGAATGAAAAATATAAAGCTTACTCTCTTGTTCTCGCTCTTGCGCGACTTGCGCGCGCTCTTCCTTTCTCACTCTCTCTTTCTACTATCGCTCTTTTTGTTTCACCCACGCCATAAATTGCAAACAGATGTTTTGACGTTCGACGCGGCGACGGTAGCCTCCAATGCGCATGTCTCACATAACGGTACCTACGCTAAACAAAAACAAGTTGTCACAACGGCGACGGCGATGCCGACGTCGACATCGACGTCGACAAAGTCTTTGTTTCTTTTTTGTGTTTTTTTTTACGTCACGTTGTTGTCGCTGCCAACGCTTTCAGCTGGAATTCAAGCAATAATAATAACAAAGGCAATGCAGTGTACATACAAATATATGCACATGGGAACTTAGCGCTTAAAAGCATGCTACATTTTATTTGTACATGTGTTGCGGCTGAAGCACTGCAGGCGCCATGTTTGTTATTACTGCCGTTTGGCAAATGATAATGTCTTGTCATGCGAACAATGGCAATAGCAGCGTTGCCAACTACATCAGCTTTAATCTAGAAACGGCTTTAAAATTAAACTATAGATATTTTCGAATTTCGTTTTTTATATTTTTTAAAGGAGTAAAAACCAATTTCCAACTATAATAAAATATTTTTCTACTTTCATAGTTATAGCAAATGTTATTATACCATAACAATGAAAAAAAAAAAACTCACACACAACTTTATAAACACATAAACTTAAAGGTGATCAGGATCAATGCAATACGCATAAGTTAATAGCAAAAGAAAAATATATTAAGACGTACATATATAAGTATTTACATATATACATTCAGTATATATTTATTATTATACCACAAAATTTTAGTTTGTTTTTGCCTCGTGGTTATTTCCTCTGACTGTGCCATAGCAATACCCATTGTCTATTTGTCACGCCTCATACAGTTGCGTTTTTATTTGCTGTTCAGCGCCACTGATTTACTATATGAGTATTGCGTGTTCTTCGTCCTTCAAGCATGGTCATTGCAAAACTGTAATAAAATTCCTACATTTCTTGTCTGCCTCATCTACTCACACTTTATCCGGTTTGATTTTCCTGTTTTTCTGCTATCTATCTTGCTCCCCACACATTTTTGGTTCAGCTTGAAACATCTTATTATTGTATTTTCGGTTTCTAGACTTGTTGTCAATGTCCTTGAATAGCGTCAAATGCTTACATAACGCTTGGCAGCATCGCTTTGCTGCTGTCTGGTAGCGTGGGAGTATTATTATATTTTATTCACCATTAACAATCTAAGCAAAACAAAAAAAAACGTTGAATGTTAAGTCTATTGAACTTAAAGCTTAACTCTCACTTTTGTTCAACAAAAAAAAACACTTCAAACAAAACTTTTTGCAAGTTTTTGGAGCTATAAAAGCGGTTTTAGTGCGGTTGTTGTTTTTGGGGTTTTCTGTATGCTTTGAGCAAAAGTTTAGCATAATATTTATGGTTTATTATTTTCCTTTGTTGCGCTAAAAGAAAAGATATTTAATTAAAATGGCATTAAAAAACATAAAATTAATGATGCAGGATTTAAAGCTTTCCAATTTTGTACTTTTTCAAAACAAAAGTAATTAATTTAATTAATTAAATAAACCAACAAGTATTTACTTACTAGTTGACTTAAGTTCCTTCGCTGTAGTTTAACAGAGCTTCTCTCGTTGAAACTTTAGTTATTGAGCACTTCAGCAGTTATTGCTT
Source organism: Drosophila tripunctata (assembly GCA_035047385.1). NCBI lineage: Eukaryota > Metazoa > Arthropoda > Insecta > Diptera > Drosophilidae > Drosophila > Drosophila tripunctata. The sequence goes on along the minus strand of JAWNPS010000187.1, from coordinate 450,303 downwards.
TTAGATGACTTACTAATTTTATGTCTTGAGTTTATATTTATATGCATACTTGAACTCGGATTTGACACTCACATGCTTGAATGAATACACACTATTCCGCCGTAAAGAACTGTCGTATATGACACTCGTAAAAAGAATCTCGTTAAGACGTGCAATCAAGACAGGATTGCGTCTTTGGTGCTCTGGCTAGCGTGTGTCCTTTGGATTCAATTATGTGCACTTAGTGGATGTATTTCAAGCACAAGGCTAATGTGTACACAAAACAATTTCACTGTGTATATTACAAAACAGATATCGCTCTCATGTTGTGTAGTGTTCACATACATATCAGTAGGCGCCAGTCATAGTCCTGTGCCGTCCTTGCTCCTGACTGCGGCCAAACTTGATGTAGTTATTTCTTTCTTTTTTCAATTTTTTTTTTTTTTTTTGGCCCCTTGCCTAGAGGCAGTCGATCGATATGGAAATGCCACGAACCTGATATTGAAATGACTACCAGTACACCAGCAAACTTTTGTACTTTAGATACATATTTGTATTCGTACTCGTACTCGTGTGTGTTGAATATGCAGATGCATACTTTGGCAGTCACTGTGTACATTGCAATTACAGGCGCATTACCAACCAGTCGTTATCCTTGCACACTCTCCAGCAGACACACGCCCGCACACACACATACACCCAAGGCAACTGAATGAAAATCAATTTAAAGAGCATGTCCTGGCAGTTCCTTTTAGTTGGTTTGCCTGCCTGCTCGTGGCAGCTCTCAATTATTAATTTTAATTAACAATGCAAAGTGCTGAAAGACAAGAAAATGCAGAATCATTGCGGTTGTGTTATTGTTCTACGTCTATATCATTTGTTTTTGTATGGTACTCTCTATACTATAATGTCTACTATTCAGAAACTTTGGCAGTTAATTAATTAAGATTAAAGACATCAGAAATTAATATACATTTTTGAGAACTAAGAATTTAAAAACAGATTATAAAATTTACTATATTTTATAGCAATAAACTTAATTTAAATTTTTTGAAAACTTCAATAATTTATACTTTTACTTGGTCTTAGCATAAAATATTTTATAGCTAACTACTACAAACTACCATTATTTATAACTAGAAGCTGGTGCATAGCTCAATCTTAAAGCATAAATTTTAAATTATCTGCTAAAAATATTGGCACAAGTTATACACAAATCAGTTTGCTTGAATTATTGTAAAAATAAAACTTTTTTCATTGCCAACCATATAAATTTCATTTTTCAATTACATTTGGTAAAGTCAAAAGTGACCCACTGTGCACGCAGCCGGCGTTTTTGCTCGCTCAACTGCCCTTCTCTCAGTCTCGGTCTCTCTACCTCTCTGACTCTGACTCTTGCTCCCTTCTACTCTCATGATTGTACGTACGCTCTCAGTTCCGCTCTCTTTATGCATTTAGTTTCCCTGCTTCCATTTGTCCATTTCAGTTCTCAGCCAAAGAACACGGACTGCAGTTTATTTTTGCGATCGTCCGTAAAGAAAACCTTTGGAAATTCAAAAACACTTTTCAATATTATAAACAAAATTTGTGTATACTAATTATACGACTATAAAGAAGTACATTTTATAATTTAAACAAAATGTTATCTGTGAATTCGTACCACGTGTTTTTAGTGCGCAATTTTGAGTGAAAGCGAAAGATTCTGAATTGTGATATGTTTATTATTTGGCTTTTTATAACAAATAGTGTGACAAATTATAAATAAATTAAATCACATGTGAAAACTCTGTGTAAAAAGCAGCTGTTTTGTGATTGTCACGAAAGAATCAGTGAAAAGTTGTGTGTATAAAAAATCAAAATGAACCATTTTGAAATATATTTATGTATGTATTTGTTTATAAATGAAATACAGTGCTCATTTTTTTTTTTTTTGCTGTGTACACTCTGCGTTCTCTGTGTATATTTATAGCTACTTTTCATAATTTGGTTTTCCAACTATACTACAACAATTTTTCCAACCTAAAAAGTGTATTTCATGTTTATTTTGGTCTTCGGCGCGTTTTTACCGCCTCAGCCACCCTCCTGTCATGTTACCCTCCCTCTCTTTTGCTCCATCTCTCTCTCTCTCTTTAACTCTCTGTGTCTCTCTTTAAAAATCAGTTTGTCACTCTATATTGCTCACTGTTCATAATGCATTCTACACACAGTGCTCTACTTTTGTTCTGCGAATCCGTTTCGCCTTCCAAAATCTGGTCGATCGGGTCATTTGTGTCTGGCTGTTTTGCAAGATTTTTTGCCATACCACTGATAAGAGTTTGGAATCTACCCAAGCGTAAGCCCCAACGACCCTATGTCAATAGAATAGGTTTTTTCAATAATATCTGCGTTGCTGTTGCTGTGCTCAGTTTGAGTTTCTGTAATTCCCAGTTTGAGTTTCTGTAATTCCCAACGGTGTTGTGTTTGTAATTTTATTTCTATTGTTGCCGCCAAATTTCTATAAATATTTGACGATATTTTTATCTATATAAATACAATTGTTATCTGACTGGTATAATTTAGTCTTCGACCATTTCGGCTGACCACATTGCTATCAATAGCATATAATATATCAATAATTAATACAAAAAGCTGTAAACATCATTCTGATATCAGTTCCAATAATTATACTCTGTAAGTTTCGAAATTCGAAACCTTCTACGCATTGACAACGAATTGATTTATAATGAATATTTGCTACTATCTATATCAATGTCTTGTATCATATCTAAATGTTTTCTATATTCAGGAAACAGAAACGAAAAAAATAACATTCTAATTGTTTTTAAAGCCATCAATCTAATACTCTTTATACCCATTGATGGGTATATTGGGTTTGTGAAAAGTATGTAACAGGCAGTACGAGGTGTGACTCACCCTATAAAGTATATATACTCGAACTAAGCATCCAATTAGACAAAAAGAATGTTAAGTAATTCTGAAAATCGCATTAAAATCGGACCAAAATCAAGAAAGTTTTTTATACAGTCTAAAAATTTGTATAAAAATAGTTTAAAGTTTGGTTAAAATCCCGCTTATCACTTTTTTTATTTTTAAATTACCATATCTCTCCAAAATAATAAATAATTAGCGATTGCCGAGCGAAATACCATATTACACTGCATCTAAAATTTAAACTTTTCTAAAATTTATTTATTTTTTTTTTAAATTGTTTACATTTTGAATACAAACCCCTTGAAATTTTTTTTTAAATATTTAAAATAAAGTTTTTTTTTAAACTATTTGCATTGATTAGAAATTTTCTGTAGGTTAAAATTATATATACTATATTGTGTCAAGTTCAAAGATTTTATCGATATGAATTCATATAATAGAAAATATATAAGACAGAGGGTATTGCACTTTCGAGCATGCTCGACTGTCTCTTCTTTTTCGCTTTATGTTTTAGATTACTATTTTACCATGTTGTAAATTTAGCTGTTAAGTCAGTTTCAGTTTTACGTGGGTGTTAAATAGTGTTAATTGATTACGTAAATATGTTATATATGTGTTTTAGAATACAAGTTTGGAAATAGTAAAGTTAACAAAAATCGATGACGTATTTTAAAGATAAGAAATAAAAAGTATTTGAATAGATTTCACCCAAGCTCAGATTGCTGTTGCGTCAATAGATTTGGAAACCCAACATTTTAGCTTCTCAATGGATAACAGCAAACCAATTACGATGCCGTCTGGTAGCCTAAAAGGGGACAAAGTGACAACTTTAGGGTTTTCCCTACTGTATGCCTGCCAGTCAGTCAGCCATTTCCAGACTCTACCTCTTAGAGTCACTTAGCTTTTGTTGCCCAACTTCCGTAAAGCCATTTTGCGGTGATTTGTTATTTATTTTTGCGGTCTTTTTCGACTTGTTAAGAAAGTTATTTATGTACGATTTTCTTGGGCCATACAATTTGGCAATGAATTTAATTCTGTAAATGGCATTTTCTCTTCAAATTCATGCGAATTTTTTGATGAGTTGCTGAGCTTATATAACATTGATTACATCTGCAAATGACATATCATTGGATATTTAAAAGTACCATAATACCATCTACGAAATAATGCAGACGAGAGAATGAGAACTTTTATGCAAATTATGTTATATTTATTTAATAGCCAAGCTATTTGAATTAACACATTAGAAATTAAATTATATGATTCTATTGTTTCTTATTTGCCAAAGTAATAAAATAGATAATCAACCATTGTTTATCTTAATTCACTGCTATTCAAGGATAAAATGGAAAATGGAAATTGCTTTGCTTAGTCAATTAGACCAATAGACTTGACACACATTTATGGTCCACAATCAGGCCAAATAAATGGTTCAAACACACGACAAAACCACTAACACACACACACACAAAAAAGTTGTGAATGCATTTATGAATTGTCCATTGTTCAGGTTTTGCATAGCTTTAGAAAATGAATTGGATACATATGAATGCGAGCACGATATGCAATGTAGGGAGAACACATGGGAATTGTTTTTAAATTGCTGTTGGGCCATAAATTTGCATATAGTTACACATATAGACATAGGTGGTATTGGCGATGGCGTTGTTGGCAGCTGCAGTGCTTCGTTTGGGCCAAGTTGCGTTTTGTCTGGATAGCCGCATTGAACTAGTTAATATCTGGTCTTCTACCGGTTGAAATCGATTTGCATTTGCGCATCATTTTTATACATATTTCTTGCATTTATCAGTATTCCCAATTGATTCTGATTTGTGTATCAACAAACTATTATCTCAATTAAGGTATTTTCTTTTCGTGTGCAGCTCAACGTTAGGTCAAAGTTCAACTATTATTCATTTGCATGGCTATTGGCTTGGTACAGTAACATCATAAAATCAAATCCAATACTCGTAATGTTTTTCTTTTTTTGTTTTAAATATAGTCTGTTATTTTTCTATCTATATGTCTGACATATTCTTGGTACTTGTCCAAGAAAAATACGTCGATTATCCGCAGCGTATAAAAACAAATGGCCTTTTTATTTTTCATATTTTAGCTCATCATTCGACCTTTAAAATGTATTTTCCCATTTTTCCCCATTTTAACATGAACTTGAATTCAACTGACGCAGTCTGTGATGTTTTGCCTGCGGCAATTGACCAAAAATATTAGCATTTCCATAAACACAGACTCGTGTTCAGACCGTCTGTTGCCAATGTAAATACAGTTAACGCCTGGATAGATGCGCCAATACAAATTATGCTTAACTCTACTCCCGACCCAGAGAAGTCTGTAACTGAGTGTAAAGTCAATAAGACATAAATTATTCCAGACAGCTGTGAAAATTGGAAAAGTGCTAAAAACTCGTTTAATTTGAAATACTCTTTTTGCCTTCCCTATAAGTGAATCCAATTTTTACAGTGAACTATATTAAATTTGCATTTTATTCTGTTCGTTAAATTGCCTGAAAATACTCAAAGTTTAGTTAGATAAACAATATGGTAATTGAGTGCAGGAAGTCCCAAAACTAATGGCAAGTGACTGATTTTTATTTTCATGCTATCGTTTACGTCACTCAAAAAAGTTCTTCTAGCTCTACTTAACATTATTATTTAGCTGTATTAAGATTGAAGGCTGATACCTCAATCAAGCATAATAAAAGCACAAGCTATGAGCGCTAGATGGCGCTAACTTAAATTTTAAAAATCAAAATCATTCAAAGAAAGTTTTGTCCTGACAAGTGACTGATTTTTATTTTCAAGCTATCGTTTACGTCAATCAACAAAGTTCTTCTTGCTCAACTTAACATTATTATTCAGCTGTATTTAAATTGCGGGCTAAAACCTCAATCAAGCACAATAAAAGCACAAGCTATGAGCGCTAGATGGCGCTATCTTAAATTTAAAAAAATCAAAATCATTCAATTTACTTAATTTCAATTATCATCAAACAATTTCATTCAGTATCGTTATCAATTGAGCAGTAAATGAATTAAAGAAACCGTTTTGTAGCCGTTTAGTCGTTTTCCCACAACAAATGAACTCTAATCAGCTTAACGCTTTTGTATACCGGTTAATGCCGGTTAAGTGGTTAACCGTTTTTGCAATAAAGTCACTGAACTTGAAACAGTTTTCTAGAGCTAAACATCTAACTAATCAGCACATTGGTCAAGTGATTGGAGGTAATTGTATTAGATGGGTAATGACAATCCAATTGGCTGATTGAGATATATGTATATGTATGTATATACTAGATATCTATCTAAGCAAGTTATCTGACGTCAGTGTGACGACCAATTGATGGGGGACCAAAACTGTAAAATAAGCAATTGAACAGTATCAATTGAAGCAGAAAGCAAGGAAACGGACAAGAGAAAAGGGAAATTTTCAAAGGCATTTTCCATTTACCCGTCAAATGATCTGTCGCGACATTGCACTTGGACTGCAACATGTCAACATCAATTATAATAGACAATCATTTTATTATTTAGTCAGGTGTTGCATTATCTGGTTCCAGTTGAGTTCAGTTGAGCACAATTATTAGTGCATTTTACGAATATATGTAGATAAGCTTTTCCTATTTGCAAGTGACTTGCTCTGTCTATCATCAGCTACTTGCAGCTACTTTCGTATCCAATTCAGTTGTTATCTGTTCAGCTGTAATAGCCCAAAACCATCTGTTTAACTACTTTGTTGTGACTGTAATTAGCGTGTTTAAGTGCACTGGATCTATCCAGTTAAAAGTGCAAACATCGCTTCAACAAATATTTACAAAGAGTCTGCAAATAAACCCCAAATGGCCTAAGTGTTGATATTATAAATAACTTAAATGATTACCAATTAACATTGGAAATTATTTTCTGCGGACTATTAACAGTTTAATATCATTCATAAAGTTACTTGTAATGGAGGTATAAATGTTGGGTTGTATTTAAAATACATATACTTTAAAATAAAGCAGCTTAAACTTCTTTCTTGCATAATCTTATTAATAATCTTCACCAAAACTAGAACAAACTAAATATATTTAGCAATTCAAATTCGTTTAGATGATGGAGCTTAAGATGGAAATTATAGCAACGCCTTTGACGAAAGTTGGAAATTTTCGATTAATTTATTACTCTAAAAAAGTCTTATTTTAATAAAAGGAAATTAAAACAACGCGTTTGTCGAAAGTATAGCTTTATAAATATAATTTTTATTCCAGAAAATATCGTTCTTAATAAAGAGTAGACAGTAATCTCTCACCCGAAAATCAACCTAAAATCAATAAACCACATTGATTCAAAAGAAACATTAATGATAGTCTACTAAAGTTGAAAATTTTTGTTTCAATATAGAACAACCTTAATTTAATGTTGCACAATGTTCACCATATTTATATGGAAACATTTTAGAAACAATATTGAATTCTTATCAAATTAAGTTGTTTCCAAATTGAATCAATATGAACGCATTATTGACTGATTAGCTGATTTAAAAGAGAAACAATATAGAATTAAAAATGAAAATTATTAATATGAAATGAAAACGTTATTGGATTAATAACGCGCAATATTAAATTAAAAACCCACGTTATTAATTTTAGAATGCGGAATGCTAGACCTGCTCCCCCTCCTTTACCACCCCTTTCTTTACCAATTTCTAATAAAATGTGAACGCAATAAGATTTAAAAAAATGAAACAAATTTATTCGATAATATTTTATGAAAATTACAATGTATTTATATATATATTTTAGCAACTATGTTATATATTTTTGTTTTACCGCTACACATCGGATAGAGATGAAGAGGCGACGAATCAAATCAGAAAATGTTTTTTCCTTCCTTCTGTCTTATTCCGAATGTTTTTTTTCGCCATTTTTCGCATACTTCACTCCAGTTTAGGTATCCCGGCTTAATGAGCTTTAAGGGCTAAAGCAACTGAATCATCTATTTCAGAAATTTCTTCTGATTCTTTTACAACACTATCTGGTTCCGATCGAGTTGAAGATTGACCATCAATTTTTTTTTGTTCTACTGTTAACATAACATAACATATGTAAAGCTTGCCGGAAGGGTTCTTCTTACTATGCGGTTCCTTTGGGAACAAAGCACAAATCTCCGTGGCAATGGTTAGGAAATCGTTAGGTCTCAAGTGAATGTTTTCATTGGAGTTTTTAAAGCTTTGCTTGTTGGCGTAAACGTCTAGCAGGGATCTTCCTTTAGCAGTTTCATCCAACAGACTTGACAAATCCTAAATAGAGCAGCAATATTAAGTAAAATTTTTACAAAATTGATTCGCTTTATTTACTTTGTTTAGACAGCCATGAACACTGGGTGTACATATCTAGGGCAGGGGATGGCACTGAAGATGTACTGGTGCTGTGTTGAACCCATTTTCTAATGGCCGACCTAAGGGACTCTTCTTCGTCTTCAATACCAAACTAAAAATTATTTTAAAAAAATTATTTCAAAATGCTTGAGATAATCTGCAAAACACTACTTACCTCTTCCTTTCGTCATGCAAAGAGCTTGCTTCGAAACTTTGCCCGGGGCCTAATGGTGAAATAGCCTCCTTTATATCTTCTCTATCCAAATATTGCAAGCTTTCAAAAGTAACCTGCGCATCTACACTTATGTGAATATTTATATTAAAATTAGAAGTTTTTAATACTAAGCATGCAAACTTACTTTGAAGGTAGACCAAAACATTTGATAACTTGCGCTAAAGTAACGATTTTACCGTTTTCGGTGAATAAAACACCATCATTTAAATTCAATTTTACCGACATTGTTTGAAACGCACACTTTGATAATTTACAACCAAAAATGAATCAGCTGATTGATTTACACTGTTGCGGTATTGATTTAAAGTGTTTCTTATTGATTCAATGCATTGAAATTTTAACATCACAGATCAATGTTGTTTCAATATTGATTTAGTGTTGTGCAATATAGATTTAATAACGTTTCATTTTAGCTTTAAAATCAACATTAAAAATGCTTAAAATAATATTGTTCAACATTGAAATAAAGTTGTTTAAACATATTTCACAAAATTAATATGAAAAATCATAAATCAAAATTGGAAATTGTTAATTTAAAGTATTTCAATATTATTTTTTCCCTAAGTTGAACATTATTGAATTAATATGTCGCGTTTGTGATTTTAAAATGGGATTTTTGGCTCAGTGTACAGCAAACCTTTTTGCTTAAACCTTTTGTATTAAACTATGCTCTAAACGATTTGGATTTTAAAGATGTTAAATAGAAAAAAAAGTGATTGATTTTATTAGCACATTTTTTTATGTGAAATTTATTGGTAGCGTGACTTTGTGGGCAAATAATATCCACAGTATTGGAAGGTATCGTGCTGACTGAATGTGCTAGGTTTTAACCAGTTTCAGTTGGTTATTGCGGCAGGTCGGTCGATAGAATTATAACGTGCTACAAAAGTGGCTTAACATATTGGTAAATCTTCTTCTACTTGCAGATACTCGATAATTGAAGGACCTTCAAAAGGATAAAGAGCACACATAAGGCACACCCGCAAACATACACTCGTACTGTGTATTATGCCAGCAGAAATCGATAATTCAGTTAAAGCCAAAATAAACAACATTAATCAAAAAGTGGGAACAGAGCAGCAAGAAAGGCAGTTGCTGTCACAACGGTCGTAGTATGAGGAGTTGCACGGAAAAGGATTACGACAGTGCGACGCCAGCGCTGCAACAACAAATGAACCTAGCCCGTCGCGCCTGTTGGTCCACTTTAAATGTAATTCCCATTTGCAAAACAAGTCCATTAAATGGTGCTAAACCAATTGACAAACTGGCTAATACGATGAGTTCAAATCAAAGTGACGCCAACCATCCACCGATTGAGCAACCACCAACAGGAGTCTACCACAAGCCAAGACAAGACCACAAGGCGCATAGTAACAGTTACCGCCAAATGTTGCTGCTCCTGCTGTTTTGTGTGCTCTTCTGCGGCACTGTGGCGCGTCCCAATGTCAGTGCCACAGGTGTGGCCAGCTCCAGTTCCTCCAGTTCTAGTCCCGCTTCCAGCAGTGCTAAGCCCCCGGCTGCAGTCACGGAGTTAAACGTAAGTTTCTTAACTTAATTGCCATGACGACTGTGCTCGTCAATAAACTTGACTCTAGCTCTTTAACTGATTGCATTTAAGTGTCTAGTTGGGTGTGTCGCAGCACCAGATTAATCATTAAACAAGGTACCCTCTGCTTATCGGCCCATTGTTTATAGTGTTTTTGTCCTTCTCATTTCGCCTCCAACTTAGATTAACTATAATTATGGTAATTTGCATGTCCAAAGCGTCAATAAGTCATTAGTTGTCATGAATTATATTGTTCAAAGTTACATTTGACGTCACGTTCTAGTATCTAGTAGAACTCTATTTATCAGTTACAGACAACTGACAGATGTGATAAGAAAAAGATATCAAATAATACCTGTCATGTGATTTTTTATGTCAAAATTGTAACAATTTGATGGAGGTAATACCTGACATGTCTTGTATTTAAAGTTTAAAGCTACAACAGTATGAGCAATAAATAGAAGAACAGATAAATTAGAAGGAGAGCTGATAAATACTACTAAGTTAAATTAATTAATGCTATAATTGCATTCCATAACATTATTCCTAGGAGCAATTTATAATGTAAAAAGCTAAACTTAGGAATAGGTTAGATAAAATATTAAAGATTAAAAGTTTAAAGCTACAAAAGTATGAGCAATTAATAAAAGAACAGATAAATTAAAAGGAAAATTTTTGAATATTACTAAGTTATATTAATGAATGCTATAATTCCATTTCATTACATGATTTCTAGAAGCAATTTATAATGTAAATAGCTAAACTTAAGAATAAGTTAGATAAAATATTAAAGACTTTATTGTGAAAATTTCAGAGAAAAGACTCGTACTATTTTTATTTTAGATCCTACATATTTTAAGCCGTTCAAAATAGATTGAAATGGTTTGCTAGTTACCTATTCTTAGGCATTTCTATACCACCTACGCTTCCACCTGTTTCCTTTCCACCTTCATAGGCACTGACCTAGATCAACCAAGGAGTAACTATGTTGGGGGATTACAATGCGGGTCGACTTAAATTATGCCAACCAATTTCATTCAGAAAATAGCTGACATGGTAGACAGACGTCGCTAAGGAATTTGTTATCCTCGCCCATTCCATAACGCCCACTTACAAACAATTATATTTATATACCCTGCAATCACTAGCCTTATGGAAGTACTTACCTTATAGTTAATTTTTCTCGAATATGCCAAGTGGGGTTTCTCTATAATTGCAGGGTATGCAGTGTAGTGTAGCTCTAAGTAAATTAATTTTCTTTAATCTTATAATTTCCAACTTGAATTACTTTTATCTTTACACAGCTGCCAGATACAACAGTGCAGTCAGTTACAGAATCTTTAACAACTCCTGACTTGCCAGATGCCATGGAAGCTATGGCCTTGAGTGTTAAGAAGGAACATCACACAGAGCGCTATCCGTTATCCCAAGTGGACTTTGCGCGAGTCAAGACACCGTTTATAATTGGCATATGGATATTATCGGCGAGCATAGCAAAAATTGGTAAGTTTTGTGTCTAAGGATATGCTTGTAAGAAGGAAGCGTAAAAGGAAGATGTAGGTGTGTGTGAGTGTGGGTTGGGGTCGGGGTCTGTGCGTGTGCAGGCAAAATCAATACATTTTACATAACGTTGACTTCGGCGCTGTCACTGACATGCAGATTTACATTAACTTACACAACGCTGTCTGTCTGTCTGTCTGTCTGCGTGACTGTGTGGGAGTGTATCGGTGTGCTGCCTATCCCAGCTGAAGGACATTGCATAAGCGTCGACCAAGTGCGCAACAAGCGAATGAAGCCAAAACCTTGATACTGCCCCCCAAAATGAGGAAAAAACAGTTTCTCTCTTCCTATCTGACGCAACAATTGCCAGATTGCATAAACCATTTTGGTCCAAACTGCAATAATTTTGACTGCTTCTCTCTTGGTATCTCTTGGGGTCTCATTTACAGCTGGTAACTAGCAGCAACCGGTGTTGACTTTGTTATCTGCTCCTTCCTTCTCTTCCTGCTTCTTGGCCACTGGGTTACCTTGGCTGTTTGTAAAAAAAAACCCAAAAAAAAATCCATTTGTTCAAGGCCACAGAGCATTGCCCAAAAGCCCACGCAGTCAGCTAGCGCCTCTTAACTCCTCTTTTCTCTCTTACCAACACCTTCTTGGCATTTAGCCGCTTTTCTCATATCTGCAATTGAATAACTCAAGTGTCTCGAGTGACTTTGGCCACTTATGTAATTATTATCAGGGTCAGTTGAGAGACTGGCCAAAATGTTTCGGGCCCAAATCGTATTAAAGCGTAACTAAATTGTAGTAAATTTTATTTAATACAGTACGCATTATACAGATGGCTCAAATAGCAAACGATTTTCATAAAATTTCACTTGAATCAAGAGTAAAAATAAAAATATTTATAATTGAAATTGATTTAGGGAGAGCAAATACTTTTGTCAATATAAAATTATTTATACATTGAACAGGATTGTTGAATTATTAAAACAATTAAATTATGTTTTGGAATAATCTTAGTAATGTATTAAGTCCTATAATAATAGTGTGTAATAGTAATTTGTCAGCTTAAAAATCTTGTTATACTTATAAAAGCTTGTAAATTATCCTCAAAATACAACAAATAAGCTTTGTTATAAAACTTATTTAAACTATTTTTTTAAACTTAATTTTACGGCAACAATTTCTTACCGTTTGCTTTATCAACTTTTTTGATTATATAATAAAATATTTTATTTGTATATTTCGCCGATGTCGAGAGAATTTTAGCCAAAATATGTGCCATAGTTAAGCGTATCGTCCAATAATATAGACCTACATTTACATATTACCCATTGTAGCAATTGACCCAAATGCAAACATCAGCCATATTCGTAAAACAGTTTCATTGTGGAGACTCTAGAAACTGTATATGGTGTGTCTCCTCAGGTGGGGGTGATGTGGAAAACTAGGAAAAGTCACATTTTCATGTAAATGGGCTATAGTTGAAATGGAAATTGTTTTTGTTATTTCGTTAGTTTTTATAGGCACACACACAAAAAACACATTTAAGTGAAAGTATTGCGCCACATTGTAAAGTATGAGGCAGACGCCACGCCCCTACCACATTACGCCTACTCCTAGGCAAAAGGAAGTGTGGAAACCTTTTTGTTGATTTATAGTTTTGCCTTCTTTTGTGCTAAATGTAAAGTTATATATTATATTTGCAGGTTTTCATATGACGCCCAAATTGCATCTGATATTTCCGGAATCATGTCTGCTGATTGTTGTGGGCGTGGTCATAGGCATTGTACTCTTTTTCTGCACAGACGTTGACGTCTCTCCGCTAACGCCCAACACATTCTTCTTCTACATGTTGCCACCAATAATTCTGGATGCGGGTTACTTTATGCCCAATCGCATGTTCTTCGACAATCTGGGCACCATCCTGCTCATGGCCGTCGTGGGCACAATCTTCAATGTGGCGACGATAGGTAAGTACATATTTTTATAGCATATATATCGTAAATAATGCGGTAGGTGTCATCGGATACGACGTTGTCAACTTCAAGTGTTCTTAAAATAATGAAATAGCAAGAAAAATAAAGTGATTGTTCATGCGTCAGTTCACACCACTCATCTATCAAGCGGTCAATGAGGTCACAGGTTGGCAACAACAAGTGCAAACATTTACCATCCTGCGAGGTCGTTAAACCGCACATGAATGTATATAGTATTCTATTTGCTATAAATAAGTACTTAGTTCTGCTTAGTCCCAAGCGTTAAACCACATGTCATAAAAATATACTCATCTTAAATATTTAAATTGAAATTGCTTCGAAAACGTACGCTTTTTTAGTATTTTCTAGCTTTTAATGTTCTTAAGTAGACTATTTCTAAAACGTTTTACGATGCTAAATAAACTTATGCACTGTCTTCTTAGAGTTCAACAGCTTCTTTTTAAGTTGTAATATTCCTAAAAATGTTTTGGAACCCCAAGTCTTGCCTTCCAAACAAAAGTATCTTGCAGATTTATTGCGCAGCAAATAGGAAAGATTCCTTGTAGCAATTTGCAACTTTTACTCAACATTTCATTTGCGAATTTCACACGCTGACAAAGTAAATAAAATTACTGGAAATATGTGGAACATTACTTAGGACTGATTACACACACAACACTTACACATTTATGGCACGCGAACACATTACACACATTGTTGTGCAAGGGCAGTCACAGTGGGTGGAGGTGGGTGCTACAGTGAGCGGCAATTGTAGATGACCACTTGGACGTGATTTACACGAAAATACTCGTAAAACAACATGCGATTGATGTGAATTGCAAGAACAGGGAAAACTGATGTCGTCATGGAAAAGACGCACTTCATTATATTCAAGTTTTCCAGCACATTGCAACAAATTGTAGTACAAATATGTTTGGATTTATATATAATTTTTTAAAAATGTCACTGAATATTTATTTGGCTCAACTAGTACATATAGCTGTCAGCCAAAAGCTCTATAAAGAACTCTGTCTGCTTATAACTTCATTACTTTCATGTTTCTTTATGTTTAAAGAACTGTTTAAATTGATTATGGCATTTTAAAAGTCACTTCACTGAGAACAAAGTCAATTAAAAGGAAAACAATTAGTCTTTTGATTAGGTTTAATTAAGTTGAGTGAGGATAACTCAAGGCATTCTCATCTCTCTGTCTTACAGGCGGCTCCCTTTATCTCTGTAGCGTATGCGGTGTCTTTGGGGATGTGCCACTGAAGTTGTTGGATGTCTTTCTGTTTGCCTCGCTAATATCCGCCGTTGATCCGGTGGCTGTGTTGGCCGTATTCGAGGAAATACACGTCAATGAGATTCTCTACATTGTTGTCTTTGGTGAATCACTGTTAAACGATGCCGTTACGGTAAGTTAAGTACACGGATTTTTTATTGAGCTATTGAGAAATAAGTTTTATACGGCAATTAAACAGAGCGCTGAGTCTTGTGGTATGCCATCGATATGCATTTAATGACTCTGACTACTGATTGTGGGTGCTGTAGCTTAACGTAGTTAATTGCAGTGTTTGATGTTTCATCTTTCAGGTTGTCATGTACCACATGATGGAGGTCTATAATGAGATTGGATTGACCGAAATTGTGGCACAGGATGTGGTCAGTGGTGTTGGTTCCTTCTTTGTTGTGGCACTCGGTGGCGCAGCCATTGGTAAGATATTGTTTAATAATATTTGTTTTATCGTAACAATAATAATTTGTTTATTACAGGCATCATTTGGGGATTCCTAACCGGTTTGGTAACCCGTTTTACGGATCATGTGCGTGTTATTGAACCAATATTTATATTTGTTATGGCCTATCTGGCATATCTGAATGCGGAAATCTTTCACATGAGCGGCATATTAGCGTGAGTCGAAGCAAACTAACTATAGAAATATCAAAATTAAACTAAATAATCTTTATTTACTTAGCATTACATTCTGTGGGATTACAATGAAGAACTATGTGGAATCGAATATATCTCAAAAGTCGCATACAACTGTTAAATATGCATTAAAAATGTTATCCAGTTCGGCGGAGACGATTATATTCATGTTTCTAGGCGTTGCCACCGTTAACAATAAACACGTATGGAATACGTGGTTTGTGGTGCTAACCATTGCCTTCTGCTCCGTATTTCGTGTAATCGGTGGGTGCCCTCTAAAAAATTTCAAATAGAATAAATTGTTATATGATTACTTTTCTAATATTAGGTGTCATTTTGCTGTCGGCTCTTGCCAATCGCTTCCGATTGCACAAATTATCGCGCGTGGATCAGTTTGTAATGTCATATGGTGGTTTACGTGGTGCTGTTGCCTTTGCCCTTGTACTGCTGATTGATGAGAATGTGGTCACACAAAAAAACATGTACGTGACCACAACAATAGCTGTGATCTATTTTACTGTGTTTCTGCAAGGCATCACCATTAAACCATTAGTTAAGATTCTAAATGTGAAGCGCGCCAACAAACGGAAACCCACAATGAATGAACGTATTCACGAACGTGTAAGTGAATATACATATATTTATATATATAATATATATATATATAAGTGTGTTACACTAAAACATAGTCTAGTTTTTAACAAGTTAGTTTGTATAATAATTTATATAAATATGCATTTTAAACTGTTGCAGTTTATGGATCATTTAATGGCCGGCATTGAGGACATCGTTGGCAAGACAGGAAACTATAATGTGCGTGATAAGTTTAAGCGTTTCGACAATCGCTTTATACGCCCTTTGCTGATCCGAGATCTAAAGGTAGAATCAATTTAATGTAAAATTTGTTTATGAAAATTGCATAAATCCTAATCCTATCTTATTTTAAAGGGCGCTGAACCAAAGATTATTGAGACGTACTCAAAGCTAACCATGCGAGATGCCATGGAGGTGATGCGCCGTAATCCGTCGACAATTGGACAAATGACCGGAACGGAATCGATGAGTGCATTGTTTAGGAATTATACCAATAATTATATTGGCGGCAGGTGGGCACCGCCAACCATATACACCACCTGGTAAACGAATTTTGGATATTGAAACAATAACGATTACCGTAACGATAACGATAACAATAACAATAACCGTACAATGCATGTATGCAAGAAATTTAAATTTTGTAGTAATTTCTTTTAGCATGAAAACACAGCACAAATAATACTCTACAAATTGGCTGACAAAGAAACACTTGGTACTTCTCTATCTTTCTGTATCTCTCTCTATCTCTTTTGGTAGTGCTCGATCTTCACTCTTTATATTTACATATATCTAAAATTCGTTTAACTGTATCTTTTGTTTGATTGTGGTAGTTAATGCTTCGCTTTAAGCATAGAAACTAACTTTAAAGTTTATTTTATCAGTCCTAGTTTGACAAATCTGGACAATACATGCTCGCACAATCTGGATATGGCTGAACTGGACTATAATCCATCCAAAAAGGATTTGACTGATGCCAAGATACATCATTTGTTAGCCGAAGAACTGAAGCCTTACAGAAGGGTATGTATCTAATGAACGATTAGCAATTCTTTATGCATATTAATTATCTTCGGTTTGGTTTCTTATAATCTAGCAGTACCAGTTTTTAATACTATTGCTACTACTACAATTACTGTCTTAAAAGCATTATTCACACACTGCCCAAGTTCTTGAGTATTCCTGTTTCGATATTCGATATACGTCACCTCAACTCGATTTCACCGATGATACTTTTCGCCTCGTAGTCGTATTCGTATTTTATGCTTTCACATTTCTTTCTTTCTTTTTGGGCATTTCGTTTTGAGACACGGTCGCCTCTCTCTCTCTCTCTCTCTCTATCTCTCTCTCGCTCTTTCTTTATCTCACACACTTTCTGTACTTCTTTATAAATCTCGATATATATGTATTTATACACTGACTACTTATATCTCTATAGATATATTTGTAATTAATCGTTTGTTTGATTTCTTCCCGTTGTATCGATCTTCAACTTTAACTTCAACCTCTCGTCAACGACACGTATTGCAAAACCTAAAAATTGCGATCCAAAAAACCAAAAAAAACTACTTCAAAATTTCGCGTGTTTTGAAAATGAAAAACAAAAAAAAAAACTATTTGTGATTTTGTTCAACAATTGTAAACAAAATATTTCGTTATATAAAGGCTTCCATACAAATGGTACGAATAAATTGGTTCATATTGCTAATCCGATTTAAGCATTTTCATTTCTTGTTGTTTATTTCCCAATTTTAACCAATTAATAAATAATAACTAAGAACAGTTTTTTAATTAATGTTACACGTTTCTTGTGTGTCTATACTCATGACTGCAATACGTTCTATTGTTATGCTAAAAACTAATATAAATAATTTCAAGTTTCTCGTAAATATCTTAATGTATTACCAATTGATGTCTAAAAAAGTCTTTAAATACTCGTATTAATAATTAAATAATTCTCAATTTTATTGCTTAAACTAAACATACAAGTCAATTTTGCATATATTTTAAACATTTCACATTCATTGTACATCCAAAAAACATGCAACAACTATTTTTAGTTGGGGTAGCAATTAAAAATATATATTTCTCTAGCAAGTACTAAACTAATTGTAAAGAATTTCCATCAAGTTAAATTATTTCAATAAAATTTTAAATTTTAGAATTTTGTTTACTTATAGTTGTAGTTTATGATAGCTTTAAATGTATATATCAGAAATTTGTGAGTGAAACCGTCTTTAGTTAGGTTAAATAAGTAAATTTTGTACATTAAACTATTAAAGTATTTGAAATATTTAAAGAGACGAAGTTATAATTTCTGCTATTTGAGTTTAAATAATCTTACAGTAGAATGTTTAAATTACAAAAATTCATTTCATCCCATTAACCACGAATCAATAAACTTTTTTAAATCAAGCTATAATAAATTTTATTGGACTGCTTTTTAACTTTTTTCTATAATACACTTACTTATCACACTTTTTACTATTTTTATATAATTCTGTATCTAGTTTATTTATCTATATACTTTGCAAGATTCTAAAAAGCACACACTGATTAGCAAAACACCAGCATATAACCATTAATGTTGTCTTACGATTGATAATTACACAATTTAATGCTCTCTACAATGTTGTTTTTAGGAATTAATTGAAATTGTTAAATAGTTAATATCCATATTTGGTTGTAGAGAGTATTTGTGCTTCGGCTTTGTCGAAGTTGGCATCCCTATAAAGCCGTCTTATGTTCTTATGACACTATTACTCAAATCTATACTAAATATACATTTGTATATCGTATATATATATATTTATTCTGATAGAAAACTGTATAAATGTTATGAGACCTAATCAATTGATGTTACTGCAAGTTTTCAGCAAATTACTACCAATACTCTTTGTACTCTTTGTCAAATATTATAGACTAAGTAAATGTTATACCAAAATATCACTTAAGAACACATCATAATATTCTTACAGCACCGTCGTCTTAGTTATAGCCGACACGCAGTAGATGACAGAGATTTGTCCACACAGGTGAGTGCCAACGAATCGCTTCAATGACAAAGACAAATCTCTGAAAGCACTATAAACAAAATACAATTCAAATAACATCTTCGATCTTTGTGCTTTTGTGGATTTTACTTATATAAAGAATTGTAGTTTTAATAAACAATGTAAATATTCTTAATTTCAGGTCAATTATAAAATGCAAATGAACTTCCGTCGCATGTTCAATGATCGCAAACATCACAAGAGAAGCAAACGTGGTGCCAACAATAAGGTAAACAGTTTTCTTGTCTTTATTATTACATAATCTATACTTAAACTGATTTAACTTTTGTGTTTTTAGGAGCCCAAGGAGAATGTAAAGCAGAATCATGTCTCCTTTCCCGATTTCCAACAGAACGGCACCACCAAGCAGTTGTCCAATGGTACGAATTCGAGCTCAAACCATTCACGCAAAAAATCTTACAGAAAAAGACATTCTCACAATTCACTTAACAAATATCGTAGATTAGACATAGGTAAATGCCGCTAAAACAGCAACTAAAAAAAATCCTAAAATGAACTAAAATGCAACAAGCATTAGTAGACAGCTAATATACCAAAATTTCAAAAATTTGATTAAAGTAGTTATCATTTTTCTTTTTAGACAACATCCAACTTATTATATTAAACCATAGTTTCTCATCCAACTTAATATCATATTTTAAACCTTGACTAATTTACATATATTTTACTATATCATTTTTTGAGCATGTCGTCTTTTAAACCATTTCATTATCATATATTTTATCATATTTTGTAACTAAACTTATTTTGTAGATTAATTTTTCAATAATTTTGAACAATTGGTTACTAATTCTAAATACCCGCATTTTTCTTTATCTTCCCAACATTTTCATGTGCTTTTCCCCGGCGTCCATAAATTGATTGATTAATTCGATAACAAAAATTTGCACACTTAACAAAAATTAATTGATAACAAAAATCAAAACAAATAAATAACATCTGCATTTGCCACTGCCTCTTCCTCATACAAAACCATATTGTGTTTAACCAACGTTTCAATCATATAAAGACTATATTAACGATGTGCTTAATGAAACAGCCGACGAGAGTCAACAGAATCCAAATGAGATCAATGTCATTGGACCCAGTGACGATTGGGATGATGGCTTAACATTTACAGCTAAATCATCACGTAAGTTTCAAACTGCTTTTAAATGTTTAACTAACTTTAATACCAATAAATTAACCAATACATTTAAGCGTAATATTTTCATAGTTTCTTTTTTAATTCTTATTGGTTATGGGTTATTGTTGGCCTGGTCCATACATTGCCTTTCAAAAACTCTGTATAGATATATTTATATGTACATGATCGGCAGTTATATAGCAAAAACCGATTTGTGTTTATCATAACAATTGACTACACAAAAATGCCATAAAGTGTTTAATATGATTTTTGAACTCAAAATGGGTCGTAAACTTTTTAGTGAATGCTATATACATATAGTACACTGTCTGACACAATTTAAGCAAAGAAATCCTCAAAAGGTTCAATACATTTTGTACAACTTATCAACTGTTATTATAATTAGCTATCAAGTAGTACAGTTAGTGCGTTCAAAGACTGCTAAATAGTTAAGATCTTGTACCACATCTATAATTTCCTTCAATTCTTCAAACAATCTGTTTTTATTTCCAAAAATAACAACAACTTTTGATGATTTCTTTTGGTTTCTTTTTATTTTCAATTTATATTGAGCGATTAATTAAGTGAGAGTCCTAGTAAAATGCTAAGTATAACGACAAACTTCTATATATATATACATATTGTTTTTTCCCCGTTTTATGCCTATCCAATTATCAATTTGAATACCATAAAAATCGTGTTGTTCGATAAACGCAATACAAAATACCTGATACGTGACACGTACTATTAGCTGACTCGGATCGTGCCAATAATAACTCATTGATAGCGCATATACAAAACCTTCCCGGTTTTGATGCATCCAAGGCGCGCATCGTTCATCACTATGCGCCGAAACTTGAGGAAAGTTCTCAGCAAGAGCTAAACTCACCGGATCCATCAGTTGGACCCACCGCGGCTGAATTGATTCTGCCCTGGCGACGGGATCGTTCATACCAGAGTATTGGTAAACAAAATCAACAAAAAGAACACCAAACAATACAATTACAATAATAGTTAATGAATCAAATATATACATATTATACTAAGGCATTTCATTGCTATACAAAACTTGTACATGCACTCCCATATAAAAATAGAAACACTACATTTAACATCATATCATATAGATCATTCAGAAACTATCGGGAGTTTTTAAATTGACAGAGAAAAGTCAGAGCTTAAAAATAAATTTTAATATATAATTGAATAATGTAATATATATTTGCTTTCTCGCTTTTGATCTACATCACAATTCCTAGAAGTTTAAAGGCGATAGGAAATAGCTTAACGCTTCCTGTCAATGAAAATCGCTTTACATTTAGCATATGGCTTTAACTTAACTCTAGTGAGAAGCAAGCACACAAACATGTAATTGCTTTACGCTAATATTTTCAAACTGTTTTTCGAAATATCCCAAGTATTCCATTACAAAGTCATTCATCTTTCCATTCTCAAACACACATCACAAAAGAAATGAAGTCATCATGCCTTAATCTTAGAAAAGTTATTGTACAATCGTATATAGTACATAAACATATAAGCCAAGCATTTAAAGCCGCCAGTCACCTAAGTTCAATCCAATTTAATTTTGTTGCTTTTTATTTTTTCATTTTTTTTTTTTTTTCTCCTTTCAATCACAACTCCAAACAATATGTAACTAGATTTAGTATCCAAAGTTGTAATTATTGTCCATGTTACGTAAATATCGCATACACTATTTATAGTTGTCATCAAGGTCTGTCAAGCTTGATTGATTGATTGACAGACTGCGAAACAATGTTATCCTTGTACACACAATCGCTGAAATTGCTTATTAGAGGCAAATCCATTTGCAGGACTCGTAGCTCTTGTAGTTCCATATGCATACTTTAATAATGATATGGCATTTGCCTTGATTGAGTGCATTGTAGTTACCATAATGTATCGCCAATCGAATGAATTGAAAGTCACAACTGATATAATTGAAATTGTTTGAAAACGCATTGAAAGCGTATCTAAAAAAGCAAAAAAGCAGCATGGCATTTTTGTGCATGACAAAGTTATTTGTTGTTGCCCCATTTTGTTGAAAGTATATTGCATTTTCATAGCTCTTAAGTTGAAAGTCGCGTTTACACTATACTTTAGGGCATTCCATTGGCATTTCCTTTTTACGAATTCAAACAAAATTATAAATCAGTGTAAACGGAATAATTATAATCAGAACTGAGAGAAACGAAACGAATCGAATCGAAAGTCGCATGAGGTTTTCGTTAACCAAAACTATTTTAATTTGCATTTATTTTTTAAGGTAGCTAAGTTCTACATAATTAAGAAATAATTAGCATAAGTTGCAATTGTTATTATCTTTTTATTATTTTAATAAATTAAATTTAATCGAACTTAATATTTTCATTGTTAGCTTTTGGATATTTCAGCAACACTTGCGACTAAAAACAAATTATTATCGCGATTGCCATTTGGAAAAATAAAAGTTTGTGTGCCCATTTGAGAAAAATGTTCATATGTTAAATGTTTAAAATGTTTTTAAATATGAAAATTTAAAAAAGTCTTAATTTTTGATTTATGCAACTCTTCTTATATGAATCGTTTACAACAATTATAAAGAAACATTTTTAAAGTTTTTTTATAAATAGATATTTTTGAAGATTTCTATTTACGTTGCTTCCAATTTGAAAATTTGTTAAAAATAAATGTATATGTATATAGTGTTCATATTCAATAACACAACTGGCAATCGTGATTATGGTTTTTTTATGCTTAACAGGGCTGCAAGCTGCCTGAATCTTAGCTCAAAGTATTATTAAGCCCTGGTAAAAATTTCTTCGATTCGATTCTGTTTCAATTCTTCGTCTTACTTTTGTCTTTTAGTTGAGTGCAATTTGTTCGTGTTCTTTCCTTTGCGTCAAATTTTTCTTTTCCCTTGTCGATTCACTGTAGTTAGCAATAAAGAGGCCTAAGACGATCATGAGTTGAGCTGGTCGTGCGCTACATGCTAAACGCTGGGAGTTACTATATCACTAAACATGCACTAAATATCTTTATATTTTTTTTTTTGCAAATTTATATATAGTGGCCGAGCATCCCATACCCGAGGAGGATCGCAATTTGTCACGCGACTCGGATGGTGAGAGGCGTGTGGCCACGCCCACAGCCACCGAGTCGCAGCTGCCATGGAAGCGGCAAGGTGATGAATGCACCGATGCCGTGCAACAGAATGAGTTTCCCGCCTGGGCCTCGAACAAGGAATATCTGGCCTACAACTCGCCCAGTGCCACCTTTCTAGGTAAAGTAAAAAGTTGTTTGTTTTATTCTTGGGTTCTGTTTTAGGTACTACTTATTTATGTGTGTATGTGTGGGTCGGGGGTATCTAAAACGCGCAGTTTTCAACACTAAATGTACAGTTACCGTATCCAATTTCCGTTTCCGTTTCAAATTTCAACAATTTGCTATTTGATTTTTGTAAATTGGCAAACCCGAAAAAGAAAATTTGCTGCTCAAAGCAAACAACTTTTGTAAATATGTGGAAATATAATATTTATGTATAGATACAAATTATATACTTGGTTTACTCTTGCTTTATTCAAGTGCACCAAACATTGAGACAAGACCAAAAATTTAAATGAAATCAAAATTTAAAATAATTGTTAAACACACTTGAAGAGTTTTTCTGTGTTTTTTTTTTTCGTATTGGTTTCTGTTTTTGTAATTTTTCCTCAACTTTGTTTTTCTTCTCTTTGCCGCATTGTTTATACTTTGGTAACTGTTGCCCCACAAAACCACAACCGAACACACAACAATTTGACACACACCACCCTACACCGTGTACAAAACTGTGCTTGCAACCAACTCGAAACAACTTTCAACAACAACTACAACAACAAACAAACAACAAACACATACAAAAGGTGGTATAAACAAGCCTAAACAGCCCAAGTCCGTCATAGGTCTGTTTCGACGAGAAAGTTCCAGCTCAAAGGCTGGCAGCCTTGGCAGCGGTGCTGTCGATACCGTTGCCAGTTTGGATCCCATGGTTGCGCCACCAAGTTCGACCATCAATCCAAGTACAACGCCCTCCACGTCCATGCACAATCCGCGCCTGGACACCCGCTCGCAGTCCATCTCGTCGGCCAACTTGGGCTCCCATCTGGTTGGCACCGATGGTCATACCGGACCCTTTCCAGTCACCGCCAGTCATCGGCGCAATGTGAGACGCGGCTCCATGCTGGAGCTGAGTGGGTAAGTTGCACACATAACTACGGCACATGCCACACTTGCCACATGTCTCTGTTGTCCCACTCGTACACTCGGCGTGTGTGTGTGTGTGTATATCATTTTTTATATTTGTTGCATGATTTTACTTAGTTGCCTCAGTCGTAGTAGTACTAGATATATGTATATGTTTCTTACTTTAATGTTTGTAAATAGTTTATTACACTTAACATACTTAACTCCATTAATTTATATAAACAATTTCATGCGAAAACTTACAGCGAAATTTGTATAAAATAAATCAAAAACTTACCTTCAAAAATATGACTTAAAATCTCTATCGAAATTCCAGTGTTTTTTTATTATTATAACACATAATGCATTTGATCAAGTTCTTTGATAACTTTTGATAATATACATATTAAAACAGTGAGAGTTATTTAACATTAACTTTAAAAAGTCAGAACATATAATTTTCAAAATATTTGTTTATTTTTTAAATTTTTTTTAAAATAAAAAATTTGTAAAAGTCCCTAAAGCTTTTCATTATATTCTTCAACTATTAGCTTCAAACTTTTAGTTAACATATGTTTTGTTTAGCTTTGTTGGCACCCAAACGCATTTCGCATTTATATAATGTGTATATTTTCAATATTTTTGGAATATTTATTATAATTGTGTTTTAACTGTTTATTACCTTTGTATGTGTGTGTTTCCAACACATTTATATACTCAAAACTCTCTCGACTTGTCCAACACTGATGGTTAAACTTTGCAGACTAATTGCGACTGGACGCAGACCTAGTAGAATTTTGCTCTGTAGTCCAGGAGCGCATAATTTGCTAGAGAACACAACAAGAACATCAACAACAACAACAACAAAAAGCACTATCAACAATACAAATTCAACCGCAAATCCATTACTAATTACAACTCCAACAACAACAACAAGTTCAACAGCAACAACAGCAATAGGAACCACAGCAGCCAGTCTCTCCCCGAGCAACTCATCGACAACGAACTACAGCTCCCCAACATCGGAGAGTAGCGGCGCTACGTACTATTCCAAGTAATCCGAGTGCCTAAGTAATAATACTACTACAAGGGCTAAATCGCAACTTAAGCCGGCCAATGTCGAATTTCAACAAAAGTTCAACTTGGAAAAACCCAAAAGAAAATTGCAAATTTCTACCATACAATTTGTATATATGTAATATACATATACATCGTGTTATCCAAAGTCCAGTCAAAGCATATCATACGTAGTCAGACTCAAATGCCGTATCAGATTCGATTCGAGTGTAGATTATAATTAGTATAATAAATACTAGCTACTAGTGCTCATATCAGTTGAATTGGTTAACACATTTCTCAATTAGAAATCTTCAATACACAGATAACTTTTTCTGGCAATTGGCAAAATTCTTCATCTCCACTCACAATCATTTTCGAATTAAGTATCTACTCTTAACTAGGAACTAAACACATCGTTTAATGTCTGAATCTAACCGATTTACTTTTGTATATAAATTCAGTTCTGTTTCATATTTGTTTGGCATTATGTTTACTAAAATCTACTAACTAATTCAACAATTTGCTATGTTATCCTTATTATTATTTGCTTATGGCTTTTATGGGTAATATTTTATTTCAATTATATTTTTAGCGCCGTTTCACTTGATTCCGTAATGCTGTAAAGTTCGCAGCCCCCACCCAGTAAATCCCCACAAATCTTACAAATTTTTTATAATAGATCTGTAAAAATGCCTAGAAATTTACCTCTAAGCCTTAGAACATAATTTATATATGTATGTGTAAGTATTTTTATTTGCTTTATTTAAATATGTATGAAAATTTGATACTAGACAGTTATCAGACTGTGCTAACCCCGTTAATTTATTATACAGATTCACCGAGTTGCCATATTTATTTAAAAAGATTTTGAGCTTTTAAGAATAGTATTAGAATAGTATAAATATGAAATATAAAGAGTAGTTCTATAATTATTTTTAAATTTAATAAAAATAGTTAAAAATATCAGACAATAAGCATACTTCTTACTTATAACATACTTTATAAAAAAAAATAGATTTTTTTTCGATATTTTGAAAACACAGCCATTGATTTTGCTGGGACTTTACCAAACAACCAAAGTAATGGCTTTGATTTTTTAAATAAATAAATAAATATCTCGTTGATTTAATGTTGTGAAGAAGAAAAATCTTTTAACTATAATTTTTTAATGCTATTAAAAATATAGTTTATTTAATAAGTAGTTAAATTATTACTCTCCATTTTTAACATCAAAGTTTTTAAAGGAATTTAACGTAGTAAGCGACAGCATAACAATTAAAATTTAGATATATTTATTAATTGTTAATAATAATATTGTAGACTATTAAAAAATATAAACAAAATATAGAACTATTATATCAGACTCAATCTTCCTTATTTGTACAACTAATTTAACTGCTTCTAAGTGTTTTAATTATTTTCATATTGTCGTCAGTGTTTTATGTGCTACGCTTCTGTTCTACAATAAGTAAAACTATTAACTATATATATGCTTATGCTTTTAGTAACTGCTGCACTTTAATTGTATAGTCATTTTGTGAGCTTTACCGCTTTTCCTTTCTTTATCATAAACTATATATATTTTTTTTTGTAAATTCTAATTTAACTGTTATATATGTTGTTATTTATTAACTTTTGTAGTGGGTAGCATTTAGATATTTCCAATTTGTGACTAGTGATTTATTCGTTAAGCAATTTAATTTTAAATTAAGTGAGAATCTATTAGCTCCTGTGTTGCAGGTTACAGTAAATTAGTTGTAATTCTACTCTCATTATAATCCATAGTCTCATAGTTCGTTGCATTGATCCAAATTGATCGCACAATTGACATTAACTTTCTACACCTTCTCTTCAAATCCATTGCCCCACCAATCCAACCACACAACACAATCACAGTGACACAATACCCGAGGAATCGAGCTATCAGCACGGACACTCCAAGTCGCTATGTGAGCCCACCGATGGCGATGATTGGGAGGGGGTTCCATTGGCCGCCACTGCCTCCGCCGGCGGCGCAAAGAACGGACGCGAACCCCTGCTCCCGCGTCTAAGCAACACACCGCGTGCCCAAATCCGTCACAAGAATGCCGGCGCCGTAGGCGGTTCGGCGGTGGGTGTGCCCGGCAGCAAGAATCAGGTGACAACAGCGCTGCTAGACTACCAGGATACGGACAGCGACACTGAAGACGATGATGATGATGATGAAAAGGTGAAGACTTTGATTTGTACGATGATGAGAATATTGTGGTTACCACATTCACAACGCCAGCCACGCCCCGGCTACACGAGTTGGGCAGGCGAACGGGTGGTTCGGGAGGCGGTGGTGCAACCACCACAACCACAACAAGCATTCGTCTGACCCGCAAGAACGATGAGAGCATCATTTGAGTGTCAAGCGGCGAGCATGCTAGTGATGCAGTTGCTCCATCGGCTAGAAGAGATCGTTTTCAATATGAAATGTTTTACTGAGATCAGCAACGATTACCGCATACTTATATATACATACATACATACTTATAGTTCGATATAGTCTAGCAAAGAAATTGTGAACAGAAAGCTGCAAAATCTTTTTAAAAAGAAATGGTTTAAAACAAAAAGCTTTATAATTAAATAATACCAATAACAAATTGTGTATATAATAAGAATATTTCAAGTACGATTAACATTGTATAATGTATATTTTTCGCTACTTTCTTAAGATTTACTTTTGTACTAGCATTATCTTCTGTGTTTCACTTTCGTAGCAGGAAAAACCATAGCATACTTTTCGGAGAAAGTGAAATTGCAAATACGTATTTCAAAACTAACTTCCAGCTTTGTTTCTTTTTTCCTTTCTTGTTAACTAATGTATACATATGTTTATTGTACAATTTATATAGTTAATACTAATGTGTTCCAGAAAAACAACAATTGTGTAATAATTATATATAACAATGTAGCCAAAGTTCAGTTTAAGTTCATAAATAACTGTCTGTACGTATTACACTTTTAGTTTAGACAAATTTTCTAATTGTAAACCAATATATAAATAATTAAATTTATTACTATGTTGCTAACGGTAATTAGGCGCGTTTAGTTCAATTTTAGTCGTACTTAAAATCATAAGCCTAAACTACTAATTACATTCGGACAGTGTATAAAAATAAAGTAAACTGAAACTAGTTAAAAGCCGCAAAGAGTCGAAAAGTTATAACTAAAACTAACAAATAAGCCAACTATATAGTACTTACATAAATATATATAACTATGTACAGCTAACGTATTTAGCCAGAGTTATGTAATTTATAAATTATTTTTGTAAACATTTACGAGTCACAAACTGATGTGAAGACAAGGGTGTAAAACGAGTGGTGTTGCTGAGCAGAGTCGAAATGAGTCTGGAAAGGACTTCGAGCGTATTTAAAATATTGTATAGTAGGTACGATTAGACATGACTATTGACTGTATGAGTAGATCGATAAATCGAGCAAAGAAACTGCACAGAGTTCGATAACATAAATTTGGGATGAGCACGTTACGTTCCCCCATCTCCTAAAAATAAATAGGCACATCCAGGGCTGCAAAATTGCTAAGCTTTGAAGTAGTTTAATTTAGACTAATCCTTTACTTTACTTACTTTCATGCAGTTTTGAGTTTGAGCAACTTAAAACCGCAACGATTTGCAGTCTTGGTTAAAACTAATACATTGAATTAAAAAATGGTTTAATATTTATTTGTTTCCAAAAAGAAATTGCCTTCTAAGTAAGCACCTTAACTCGGCCCAACACAATTAACCAGTTGCTAAAAATTAAACCTTACTTTACTCACTTTATTTAACAGAAAGACAATAAACAGCTACAGAAAATTTCATGTTGGAATTTCCTGTAAATTGTCATTTCACGAAAAAAGAAAAAACAAATAAATAAAAACGCAAAACAAAAATTAAGATAAATAAAATTTGCATTAACAAAAACAAAAATAGAGCTGTGTTACTAATGAGCGCGTTTTCTATATACATTTATGCATTAAGCATTATCTGTGAAATGGACAAAAACAAAAATTTGTTGACCTTTGTATGAAAATCGACGGCTCATAGATTTTGCTTCAGAGCATAAAAAAATAATTAAACCACAAAAGTGTGCAAATTGAAAACCAACAAAAACAGAAAAATTGTTTGCAATTTTCATACTGTAGGCCTTAAGTTGTGCATATTTAAATAAATAACTAAATACAAAATTAACTAATTGAACAAAATTCACTAAATTAATTAGCAAACCCAAAAATATGAAAATAAAAATAAAATAAAATAAATTGTAAACTGTTAAACTGATTTTAAATATTGTATAAGAGAATTTTACTAAAAATAAATGCAAACAAAAATCAAAAAAAATAACATATCGACTTTTTCCTGATTTACTCTTAACAAGCTTCAGCACCAGCAACGTCTTTGTGGTTTATTTCGCGTCTTCTTCGGCATCTGCCAGTCAACAGTGACGTCACGGCCAAGCAAACGATTGCTGTCATCCTGCATCATGGCACTGGCCATTGTCTCAGTGCACTCAAAGCTGACGTAGGCACAACCCCTCAATGCACCAGTGCTGCCTTTGGAAATGTACACAGATTGAATTTTTCCATGCAATCTTCCATCGTCTTGGCTTGTGTTGGCTTGCTGCGGCCGCATGCCACGCCAGTGTTGCCACAAACGATGTAGGACGCATTTTCTGTTGGCAGTTTCTTGACTTACAAGTGCAGGAACGGAAACGGGAACAGCTTCGGTTTCGTATCTTGAGCTCTGCGTGTGAATAAATTCTGCCACAATATCTAGAGAATCGGAAAGTGGCAAATTACGAACTGCATTGTACTGTCTCATCAAGCGTTCAAGTTGAACAAATTTTAATACAAAATTTAAAAAGCTAAATTCGTAAACAATGGCTAACTGTTTTGTTCTGAAACTTTTAGAATCATTTAAAAGCACTATGCTCTAGACACCTACTGAACTTGTAGAGCAATACATTCAGAACTGCACACTTTAACAAGCTTACAAAAACTTATTTTTTGAATTTGTAGTTGGGATTGCGGCATCTTAGCACCACAAGAAAGGAAGCTCAGTGGAGCACACTCGGCAGTATAATATTATGAGGTTTTTAGTTACCACACAACTGCCTTAATTTGTTTTTTATTTTGAGATTGAGAATAAGTAATCAACATAAGAAATTTGGTGCTCCTAGCTCTTACCATCTCTGAGATCCTTTAGATCGTATGGGCGTATCCAAAAAGAAGACGCCATTAAATAAATATAGACTTAATTTTGGTTTTTTTGTTTTAAATTTCGTTTATACATTTATTTCACCAAATATTTGTTTTTCATAATCTTTTTTGCTTTTTTTCTTGAAACTGATATAGTTTAGTTGTATTAATGGTTTTTGTTTTTTTTTTTTTTTTGGGCTTTTATGCTTTCTTGAAGAACTCTGTCTATATATGTTGTATATATATTTGAATATATATATATATAAGTATGTGTTTATGCATGTGTTAATGTATGTCTATACATACATTAAACATTCTATAAACGGTATGCATATATATATTATGTCTTTAATGTTGGTATATGTAGGTAAATATGTATATCGATGGTCACCATTTCGCATTTAAAGTGTGTGAGTGTGAGTGTTTATGTGTGTGTGCTAGCTAATGCATACATAAATTTAGCTATTTTTTTATTCTTTGGTTTTTTTTAAATTTTTAAGATTAATAATTTATATGCTTTACTGCTTAATTAAATTCATGAACTTTTCAACGATTAAAACAAATACGCGTATAAATATGAGCATTATTAGAAATGTTCCGATCTCTGTTTTCGCCACAATTTCTCAGCTTACTTTAGGGATCTTAAGTGAAAGTCGGAACAGATCTACACATATATATATAGTTATATATATATATGTTTTTATGTGTGTGTATTTGTGTATCTATAGTAGGCTCTATAAGAAATGTGCATCTCAAACATACATTATGGTAAACAGAAATCGTTTTTGCCTCTATTTAACATTTTGCTAAAGAAATTTTTGTAGCTTTTACTAAATATTTATTTGTTATATATATATATCCAGTATATATAGTCTTCAATATTTGTAATTTATTATTTTCATAATTAACCCAACATTAGCTACATATGTAAATGTTTGTATATTTCAGATAATTAGATTCTCGCTTTGATTTTCTAAAGTTTCACAAAACTGCTTTCGATTCAATTTCAATATTTTTGTGAATTTGTGAATACGAAAGTGAAATCGAGAACAGATCTGAAAACTGCTATAGACGCATATTTAGACGCTGTTGTATGCAATAATAACAAGTTACAAGTAAGTTTCATTGTGTTATGTACTGGTTATCATTTTGTTGAAAGGCAATTGAGAGTGGGTTTTATATATAGTATATATATATATATAGGTATATGTATCATTAGGAGTACAATTTAAGATAGACTATAACTGTAACTAGCATTGAACTGACGCACAGCATAACAGAATATAACATGAGTATATATAGTATATAAGTAGTATATTATTTTTTTTTCTTTTTCTG
The DNA here is from genome assembly GCA_035047385.1 of Drosophila tripunctata. Classification (NCBI taxonomy): domain Eukaryota; kingdom Metazoa; phylum Arthropoda; class Insecta; order Diptera; family Drosophilidae; genus Drosophila; species Drosophila tripunctata. Next base: position 418,187 of record JAWNPS010000187.1, on the reverse strand, counting down.
TTTATATGTATGTATGTGGCTAAATTGCAATTGGAATAATCGGATAGCATAAGTAGTTTGCATCTGATCTACACAAAATTTTATACAATTTCCATTTTATACAGTACTCTGACAAACAGTTTTGCAAACAATTTCAACATTCATATATAGTTATAATAATAATAATAATAAGTACAAACTAATACAATTATGGCAGTTGATATAAGCGCTTAAAGTAAGTATGCAGAGTGTAATTTAAAATAAATATAAATAAAAAAAACATTGTACGCTCTTAACTAAATTTGAACGTAGTTAAGCATTTAAAGGTGGTAAACAGGAATGTTCCGGATTACAAAATCGAATCAATTAGTTAATTTTAGGACCGTCGATTCCCACAATTACCACCGCTTAAGAGTGTGAAATTATTTCGAATATGAAATCCGGAACATGTCTGCTCTACTATCATTACCAATACTGTTGTTGTTCTTTCTATATACGATAACTTTGTTTAATTTCCGTACTCTTTGCTCCTACATAAAGATTAATGTGAATGGTCATCATGCTTAGTATTTAGTTAACAATTAATTACGCGATAAATATATATTTATATATACAAATACATACGCATATTTATATGGAAAACACAGAAAACCATCATTATATGTTAGGTAGGTATTTAGTATATGTATTATTCGTTTTAGGTATTTTTGGGGAGGGTGTGGAGAAAAACACTTTTAATTTTTAATATGGTTTTATATTATTGGCTTGAAAAACACACACATCTAATACAACAGAAATGTAATTGTCCTTTGATATAAGTTTTGTATGTATGTATCTCTCATTAAATATGCATATTATCTAATGTTTAATATTGGTTTAATTATGTAAAGTATATAACTTGATTTCGATTTGTATTTTGTATTTTAAATGGTAATTTATTTGATTACGTTTATGAGATTTGATTCAAAAAACTCAACATAATCATCGAAAGACTTGAATGTATTTTGGATAGAAAAGCTATGATTATTTTTCAGAATTACACACATTGCTATAAGAACTATAAACCCTAGGGAATATTTCCAAACATTTTTGTAAACTCTTGAGTTTCTCTTTCCTAAAATTATAACAATAATAAATATTAAGCGCTTGGTGCCAGTTAAGAATAATTCTTTACGCGTTCCTTAATCTCAAGCAAGCTAAAACCAAAACTAATAGAAATTTCTCGCTAAATTTAAGATAACTTAATGGTAGTGCGATTGAACTTAATTTTATATAGTCGACTCTTATCAAGTCGCATGTATTTGTTGCTTTTCATGTTGTTGTTGTTGTTGTTGTTTGAGATGATGTTGTTTAGAGACCAAAACCGATGGCGCGTTATACGTTTCCTGTGCACGGCATGTTTAGAATTGGGAATTGAGATTAAAATAAGTAGCATTTCATTAATTTTGCTTATGTACAGTATAATATAATAATTGTATATGTATTGTATAATTTATAGTAGACGTTACATAAAAAAAAGTACACAAAAAATAAATACAAAATACTTAGTTGCATTGAAATGCAAATCAATATCAATTATAGCTATAGATTGGCTAACAAGGATACAATGTGTTTGACAAAAGGCTTTTTAACTTAAAATTAATTAATTAATTACATAATTGCTAAACAACTAAGAAATAACAAATTAACAAAATACATACAAAAGTTGAGAGAAATTATTGCAACAAAAAAATGTACAAACTAAAGACTTTCAAGAATCTTGGCGAGAACAAATTGGCATTACTTATTCGATATTACTTAAACAAAGGAAACAAATGAATATTAATTGGAATGTGTGTTTGGGAGAGCAAATTGTTTTTGGGAAACTACTTATAAAGCTTCGTCATGGTTGTTTTCGTTTGTTTGTTTTTTATGAGTGTGTGGAGTAGTAGTTTTGGAAGGATGTTGTGCCACTTGTAGTGTTGGTGTTTTGTTGGTGTTGGGAGATTCACTTTGATTTGGTGCCATTCTGTTTCGCAGTCTTACCGGATGTCACAAAGGGACCCACATAGTTGCTGGGAAACAGACCGGAGAGACCATTAAGTTCGCCACGCCACCATTCCGGCTCATCGCGTCCCAGGACACTAATGATGTCGTCTTTGTCAAACGATAGCTCATCATCGTTTTGTGCTTTGTACGGATAGAGCGCAATTACTTTATCTGCCATGATATAACGTAATCAATTTGATTTTCTATATATTGCTATGTAAGCTTAAGTCTAAACGCACCCAAAATCTGTTCGGTCATCTCAATACGGCTGCCGGAGACGGGTGTATTGCGTCCACTGTTGCGTCCACCCTGCAATACCTTGACATAGGTGGCTGGAAACCAGCCAATCTGACGACGTCTACCCTTGGCCTGAAGTTCACCCTCCCACCAACCGGAATCGGTCTTTTTGCGTATCATTATCAACTGGCCGCGTGTTAGCGACAATTGCTCCGTGCTGGTGGCTTCATAGGGAGCAATAACTTGTGCTATTTCCGAACGCTTGGCGCGCATGCCCTGCAAAATAGAAAAAAAAAAGGGGTGCAGGGAATGGAAGGGGTGTTTTTGGATTAGCCAACATTGATTAAACACAACAAACACAATTAAATGCTAACGCATTTTATATAATAAATAAATACGCAAAGTACTATATATGCAAGTTAAACTATTTACGGGTGTCATGGAAGAAGTGCGTGACATGGGCCGACTGTAGCTCTCGGCCGGTTCGCTCTGTGACTTGGACTGGGTATTTATCTGCGATACTTCAGTGTCGAGATCTTCGTTAGTATGTGACTCCTCTAGCTCAGCGGGTTGCGATTGTGTCGGTGTCTGTGCTTGGATTTGCGACTGCAACTCTGGCTCAGCAGCAGCAGCAGCAGCAGTAGCAGTATAGTTGGCAGTTGTGCCGTTGTATTTCAGCTCCTGGACAGCGATCAGCATGGTGATGTGTTATGGTGATGTTGGGTTGTAGGTTGTTTATTTTTTTTATTTTTTTAATTTGTAGGTTTTTTTTTTTTTGGTTTAGCACATGAAAAGCATTTTGGATTAGTAGATGAGCACATGAACATTGGTTAACCACGACTTGTAGTTGTGTATTAACTATATATAGTTTTAGTCTTTGACTTACCTGTTCGGTGGCATCGAAGGCATCAGCAGCCACTGTAGCAGCAGCAGCCGAATTGTCTGTAGATGCGGAAATTGCAGCAGCCGTTGCTGTACCCGTTGCTGTACCCACATCCGCTTTCTGCACATAGTTCGATGGGAACATGCCGGTACGATTGCCAATGGTGCCCGTCCACCATTCGCCCTCCTTTTTGATGACCATGACCATTTCACCAGCGCCAAAGCTCAAGTCACCATCTTCGGCTGAATCATAAGGATATGCGGCTATATAGTATTCGACATCGCCTGCTCCTGCTCCTGCAACAGCAACAGCAACAGCATTTGTGGCTAGCTGTGACTCCGACTCCGCCGGCATAGCGATGGCGTCATTGGCGTCAGCGTAGCTATCTGTCACGGCTGCTGTCGGCTGCTGTTGTGCAGCAGCAATTGAAGCCGATACTGAAACCGTTGGCTCATCCTCCATCTTCTCGACGTAAGATTCGGGGAACCAACCAGTGTGGCCATTTATCTCTCCCGCTAACCAACCAGGCTCGGCATTCTGTTCCAATGGCACCAGAATCAAATCGCCGGGCACAAATGTAATTTCCTCCGTATTGCGCGCATTAAACTCATAGACAGCACGATATTTAACAAATCCTTCGGGTGCTGGTCCACTTAAGTCCACTGCTGGCGCTACAACAGCCGCAACGGCAGCGGCAGCTGTGTCATTACTAAGTCCATAGCTGCCATAGGCATCAATCGCTGCCGGTTCACTGGCCGGCATGGCTGTGGCTGATCCCCAAGCGCTGCCAGTCTCCCAAGCGGCCGATGAAGTGGCGCTAATGGCGGATGCTTCATTCTTGCGATTATATTTCAATTCTAGCACCGAAGTACGCTCGACATCGTACTCCTTGTACAGTTCTTCACATTTGGTGATTAGCGCCGAGAGTTCGGCCTTTACCTCCTGCACTGTTACATCGTTTGAGTTGAGATCCTCCTTCTTGGACTCAATCTCCTGCTTAATATTCTCCACCTTATCCTTGATTTGCTTGATCAAAAGCTGTAAAAATGTACAGATTAGTTTCTGTAAAGCATCTAGGATTACTGCCATTAAATGTTTACCTGCTTGTGGGCAAATGCTGCAGTTAGCTGCTCATGTTGTGCCGCCTCACCGGCAATTGCACCACCACCGCTGCCCTTGCTCTTGGCATCCCATTTGGCTCGCTCCTGTGTTAGCTGCATTAGCTTGGCATTCTGCTCCTTAATGCGCGTCTTTAGCTGTGCCATTTCGCTCATCGATGTGTCGCGCTGTGTGCGCATGCCATCGATAACGGACTTGACATTGGTCACACCCGCTCGTGTGTCGCAAATCCTTTGCGATAGATCTTTGATCTGTAAAATAGAACATCTGTAGTGGGGAATATCTATAACATCTATCTAGCTATCGTTTCTTACCTTTTCGTTTAGTGTGCTGAGCTCCACATTGAGCTGGGTATTGTGTGCCTTCTGCTTGAGGACGCGCTCCTGTTCCCGCTGCTTCTGTGCGTTCAATTCGGCAATGCGTGCCTGTTCCCATTCCTGCTGACGCTGCTTTTCCAATTCCCTGAGAATGAATGATTTAATGAGACGTCTTTCTTTTAGGAATGTTGCTTAATTACTTTCTAGCTGCCTCCTTGGCTTCCAGTTCACGCTTACGCTGCTCTTCCTTTTCCTGTTCAATTTCACGCTGTCGCTGCAGCTGACGCTCCAATTCCTCCTGCTGTTTGCGTTCGGTTTCCAGTCGTGCCTTCTCCCGTTTGTCCGCCTCCTCGCGTTCCTTACGCTCACGCTCTTCACGCTCCTTACGCTGCTGATCCTCCATTAACTTGCGCCTGCGATCCAACTCCACCTTGCCTTTCTCATAGTTCTCCTTGCGCTTGTCCTCAAAAGAAGCTGTCAAGAAGTGAATTATTTATAGAGCACTTTGAGTAGAGTATTGAGTACTTCACTTACTTTGCGGCAAGCCTGCTGCTGGATCAGCATCCGACATGGCACCGCCCTGCGAGGACACCGATGTGTGTCGAGAGGCAGGCTGTGAGCCAGGACGAGACACCACACCAGAAACGGAGCCCGGACGCGACTTAATTTTACGCAAGCTCGGTGGCACCCAATCCAGTGGCAAAGTGACGGGTATCTTCTCACCAGCCATGGCCTTCTCGCACAGAAACATGGCCAGTATGAACTCATCACAACTAAGCCGTCCATCGCCATCCACATCGGACAATGTCCAGATCTGCGCCAATGTCACCTGCGGCAGTTTACTTTGCACTAGCACACCACGTGCCTGGGCTCCGGTCAAATAGCCGGAACGTGTGCGATCATTGGCATTGAATACTTGCGTATATTTACGTTTCTGTGCCGCCTGCACCGCCCACTCCGCCTGACTGTGTTTAAAATGATTTAAAATCATTTATGTATATACAATAAATAATACTTTGTTTAACTTACGGTGATTCAATAGATGGAGCACGCTCGGATATAGACATATGCCGACTAGGTGGATTGCTTTGCGGTGGCGAGACAATAGCTGCGGGCACAACCACAGGCGCCGGCACCACAGCTGGTGGGGGAGCTACCAGGGGTGGAACAGCCACAGGCACCACTGGCGCAACGGCAATACTTTTCAATGGATCCATTGGACTCATTGAACTGGTTGAACCACGTGGCGTCATCGTGGGCGTTGGACCGCCGCCAATAGCTGCAGCAACAGCTGCATCCGTCAATGAGCTGAGCAACGTGGGAGGCAGCGTCTTGGGAACTTCCATGCCGCGTAGCTTCAGATTGATAAGCTTGCATGCTATGCTGAACTCATTAATGTTCATTTTGCCATCGGAATCCGTGTCAGCCAAAGCCCTGAAAGCAGAGATAGCGTTGGATTAGAGATGAGCGCGTGAGTCGTGAGAGAAACATCGCATATTAAGGCAGACTTATTTGATATTTAAGATGAAGCATAACAAAAAATTATTTAATCTACAGTCAAATATAAGAATATGAAAATTGGCTGTAATTAAAATGTGAAAGTAATCAAGTGAAGCTTTAAGAAATTTTAAAATATTTATTATTTTATTATAAAAAGCATAGTTAATCATCAGAATTGATTTATTTAAGATTCGAGTTCGTGGAATTATGTCAAAATTACATAACAAATATTTACAAGATAGTAAATTTAAAAGTAAATAAATGAATAAAAAGCAGCTAGCTTAAACTAAACTGAAAATTTTGCAATATATATATATATCACTATATATCAGAAATTTATGAAAATTTACATCTCCAAAAGGAACCAAGCAAAATATTGTGAGCAATAGCATATATTTATTGTATACTCTCTCTTATCAGCTATGCGTTGACGCCTTCAAATATCAGCAAATGAATAACAAATAACAAAAAGCAACAAAAAACAATAAAGAAAAAACATAGCAAAAATAAAACTCATTTGTGACTCATTTCACTCACCATATTTGACCCAAGATCAAAGGCGGCAACTGCGACTGCAGAAAGAATCCTTTCGCCTGGGCACCAGTTACAAATCCGCCCTGCGGTTGCAGTGACTTGAATTGCTCCTGATACTTGAGCTTTTCCCGCTGGGTAACGACCCAGGCATCCACCGTTGCATTCATTTTCTTATTCGTCTTGTATTTCGAGCCTTGTCGTGTTTAGTGTCTTTAGTAGTCTTTGACTTGTTAAAGTTTTCTTCTTTCTTTTAAAACTTTTTTCTCTTAAATCTTCCTCTTTCGTTCGTTATTCTATCCGCATTCGCATTCGCATTCGCCTTTACTGGCAACTGGCGTGCGTGTGTATTTCTCGTAACCGACTCTGACTCCCCCACAACAAACTTGTCCACATTCGTGTGTGTGTGTGTGTGATTTGTTCTTGTTTAATGCGCTCTCTTCGGCCGCTGAGTACACATCAAATACATGTCATGCTCCTCCATCCAATGCACACACACACACTCTCGCTCACGGCTCGGCTGGCTTACGCTCTTTTTACTATTCAGTATCCGTTTTACTCCCACCACCCCACAATTTTTCACAATGGATTTTTATGGTTTACCTAAAATGCAATTGCCAATTGTTAGTGAAAAAATATATATAAATAACTTTACTTTTCAGAATTATTAACAACAATGAATACTTCTACAGCAGCAAAAGAGTTGGCATAACAATTATTTCAATTGTTTAGTGGGCGTTTTGGTTACTCAAAAATTTCACTTAATCCGTGCGTTTCTATCGATTCGTGTTTTACTTTATTGTCTGCCGTAGTTGTGCAATGCAATGTGTGTATATAACTTTTAACTACTACTACTGCTTACTTTTCATTTGAACACTAAATTTTTGTTAAGTTATTGTTATTTTTAACTTCGTTTTGTCGTGCAAATTAGTTGTTCACGAACCAACCAAAATGAACTAAGTCTTAAGAGAACTTAAGAGCGAATATAGAGAATTGAGAACTGAATGCTGGTTCAATAGTTCACGTCAGCTCAAAGTTTATAAATTATAATTAAATTACTTTTTCGTAGATTACAAAAAAGAATTATGACACTTATCGAATTCTTATATTTAATAAAAGCTCACATAGCTTTATAAGATCGCAACTATCGAAGAGATTGCAGCCCTGGTACATTGATATATTAATCGTTTGTTTGTGGCATCTATTTTCGTAAAAGAAGAGAAGTTCCAAAATAAAATAGACTTTGAAGCTTAAAAAATTTGTAACTACCTTGTAGCATTTAATAAATAGCGTTGTTCCTTTAAGGGTAAAAATTTATTACAAAAATCCATAGCGCCACCTTTTTTTAGCTTTCAAATAACACGCCACCTATGTTTTGTTGAACTAAATATGGGATGTATCGATAACGCGATAGTCTTGCAGCATAAGTTTTAGCATCACTACATCATCGCCACCAACACGTTCTTTTCTCAACGAGCACGTGTGCCGACTGGTAATATTCGCTAGACAAGGTATAAAGAATATGTAACAAAATGTCGGAAACTTCAGAAGACGACCAAGCGCAATTGCAAACCAGCGAAGAAGAATTGAGCGGCGAGGAGGAACAGGAGAACACAGATGCTGAAGAAGAAGATGGCGCTGAAAATGCTGATGAAAATGTCTCAGAATCGGACGATGCTGCAGATGAAGAAAAACCAATAAATGACGAAAAGGCGCTAACATGGAAAGATCTTGTAAGAAAATACAATACACAGCCAGACAGAGTACAGTTGCTAATTTATCAAATTCATCTATTCACTTAGGGTCTAAATGATACCCTCTGCAAGGCTTGTGAAGAGCTCAAATGGAAGGCACCGTCAAAGATTCAAAAGGAGGCCATACCAGTTGCTCTACAGGGCAAAGATGTTATTGGCCTGGCCGAAACCGGTTCTGGCAAGACAGGCGCCTTTGCCCTGCCAATTCTGCATTCACTGCTTGAAAATCCACAGCGTTATTTTGCGCTCGTGTTGACGCCAACACGTGAATTGGCCTTCCAGATAGGCGAACAGTTTGAGGCGCTGGGTGAGTGTAATATTTTGGTTTTGAGACAACAGTTGGGAATGGAATGGGATATAAACAACAAATCGAAAATCGATAAATTGAAATTCATATGTTGGATGTTTTAAAGAAAAAGAATCGAAACTGTAGCAACTAACAATTAACTTTATTTAAATAGATCAATGTATTTATTACTTAACTAAATTCAAATTAAAATTTAGTAAATTGATTCAAAATTGATGCTTCATTCAATCGGAGTAGTTTCCATTCCCAGCGCTGTTTTAAGTATATATCAAATTTACCATGATGTTAAAACCCTTTTGATTTTTTGTTTATAAACGAAAATATGAAATTATTATTTCTTTATTCGTCACTACCTCTGAGTATTAATATAGTTTACAAACTTGTAATACTTTGTTTTTCCGGCAAATCTTTATAAAAGCGTCTTTTGCTTTCTTTCATTCTTGTTTCTCCACAGGCAGCGGCATTGGCATTAAATGCTGTGTAGTAGTCGGTGGCATGGACATGGTGGCACAGGGTCTGCAGTTGGCCAAGAAACCGCATATTATTATTGCCACACCCGGTCGTCTGGTGGATCATCTCGAGAACTTGAAGGGCTTCAATTTGAAGGCCATCAAGTATTTGGTAATGGACGAAGCCGATCGCATACTCAACATGGACTTTGAGGTGGAGTTGGACAAGATCCTTAAGGTGCTGCCACGTGAGCGTCGCACGTTTTTGTTCAGTGCCACAATGACGAAGAAAGTAAAGAAACTGCAGCGTGCTTCCCTCAAAGATCCCGTCAAAGTGGAAGTGTCCAACAAGTATCAAACAGTTGATCAGCTGCAGCAATATTATCTCTTCATACCGGTCAAATACAAGGATGTGTATCTTGTACACATACTAAACGAATTGGCCGGCAACAGTTTTATGATCTTCTGCAGCACCTGCAACAATACGGTGAAGACGGCTCTAATGCTGCGTGCTCTGGGTCTGGCCGCCATACCATTGCATGGCCAGATGTCACAGAACAAGCGATTAGCTGCGCTCAACAAATTCAAGGCGAAAAATCGTTCCATTCTCATATCAACAGATGTGGCATCACGTGGTCTCGATATTCCCCATGTCGATGTGGTGGTTAACTTTGATATACCCACGCACAGCAAGGACTACATCCATCGTGTGGGTCGAACAGCGCGTGCTGGTCGTTCTGGCCAGGCCATAACCATAGTTAGCCAATACGACATTGAGCTATATCAGCGAATCGAGCATCTGTTGGGCAAACAATTGCCCTTGTACAAGTGCGAAGAGGATGAAGTGATGGCACTGCAGGAACGAGTGGCCGAGGCACAGCGTACTGCCAAACTGGAGCTCAAGGATCTGGAGGACACCAAGGGCTACAAGGGCGGCAGCAGGGGCAATAAGCGGTCAGCTGCCGGTGATATCGATGATTCCGAGCAATTTACAGGAGCGCGCAAGCGTATGAAAACCATGGGGGGTGGCAAGGGCAAGGGGAAAAGGTGGGGGCATGGGTGCAGCGGGTGCCAAAAAGAATTGGAGTCGAGGCAAAAGGCGTTAAATTAGACATGTAAATACTGTACTACGATATATAATAAATGTAATGCTTTATACATAATACTGAAATATAACTTTTATTTAAGTAACGAACTAAAATTTAAAAAAAAAAAAACACAAATATTCATTATGTGTCATTCGTCCTTATAATTAAAATGGAAATTAATTCAAGCAATTAGCCAAAAAATGCTTTTTTCTTGTCGAAAAGATATTAGATTAGTTAGTATTTGATTAACAAATAAAATAATCAATTATTTTACATTATAAGACAAGAAATACAACTTATATATTCTTGTAAATCTATCAACATTTCATTTCAATTGAGTAACAAAAAAAAAATAATAATATTTAAAAACAAAAATATTTAAATTTTGCCATTCAACGGCAATTCATATAACAAAAACAAACAAAATTAGGAAAATTTTAAAGCAAATTGATGCTACTCATTTGCGTAAGGTTGCAGCTTTTGCTGTGACATCTGCTGCTGTTGTTGCGACACTGTTAGTTGGGTTAAGTAGTTGCATTTCATGTTGTTGTGGCATCTGCTGTTGTGCTGTTATGCTGCAACACCATCTGCATCACCTGTTGGTTCAATATATCCGGATGCACATTTTGGTTTTGCACTAAAAACTGCACCACTTGTTGCTCCAATAGCGGTGGATACAGCGGTGATTGCTGCTGCTGTGCTTGATTTAGCAGCATCGGTGGTTGCTGATGCAGCTGTTGCATCTGGTGTTGTTGCTGCATCTGGAGTTGCTGCTGCATCTGGTGTTGCTGCTGCATTTTTAGCTGCTCTGCTGACTGCTTCAGCTGATCACAAGCTAGCTGATAATGATCCGATTTGGCCAAAATGCCATGTATCGATTTCTGAATGTCAAAATTGTTGCCAACAAAAGGCAGCAGCTTGAGCACTTTAAAGATGATCAAAGTCTGATTCTTGGCCACAGCATCCTTAGCAATTCTCACTAGAAACTCTGGGGGAATTGGAAACTTTTGATAAGCAAATATGTTTTCAATATATGCATCGTAATTAAACCAATCCGAATTGGCCAGAATCATAAGCAATTGCAATGTCAACTGTGGATAAGCAATGGCAATATTTGGTTTCCACAAATGTTTCATAAAATATCCGGCTGCCTCTGATGGCGTTTTATTATAACGCACTATAAGCCGAAATATATCATTGATAAATGGAGCACAGTGCGCCATATAGAGAGCACAATCCTGTACCATATGTATGAGATGCGTTAGCATCGAGCGACTGCCAAAGATTTCCGCAAACAGCGGGAAATAGACCCGAAACAAAAGGCCATGACGCAAGACAAAACTGTAGGCAGCAACTAATTGTGACTTGTTCATCGGATCCAGACGTCGCTTTACATCGCCAATGTCACCCAGCCTGTGATTGCAGATGTTCTTCTTACAGCTACCGTTCAAATAGCTCCAGCATCTAATGCCAAAGATTGCTGTCTTGCTGTTATAATTGCCATTGATGCTCGGCACAATGGGAAGCGTTGCAGTTGCGGTTGCGGTTGGTACATCCACAGGGATACGATATGGAGGTGCAAAAATGGGCTTTGTAGTCAGCATTGTTGATCCATTGCAACTGTATCTAGCCATCTGATTCACAGCTGTACATCGCTGAACTTGTGGCTGCTTTGGTTGTAGTTGTACATTTGAGGAACGCTGCTCTATTCCTTTGTCCATTTAATGGGAAATGCTTTTTCTGCTGGTGGCAACTGCTGCTTCTGATGTAGCTCTAGGCGGCAACTGCTGCTGCTGCTTCAAAAACTGATTTTTTCTGAATTAGCTTGCTTGGAAAGCTCGTGGCCTTTAGTCTCGGGCAGCTGTTTCTGCTCATTCAACTGACCAGGTGCTTTAGAATTGTTTGGCGACTTTTGGCCAGCATTCGAGATATGCTGTTCTTGCTTATTATCAACTTTCTTCTTCCTTTCCTTTTGGTTATGGGCTTTCTTGGGCGACTTTTGACGCTGTTCCTGCTGTCCAGACTTGGGCTCAGTTACTGTTCTAGTGCTCTCAGTTTTCTTGGGTATGCGAAAACTACTCAGTTCGCTGAGACGTGTCTTGACTGTTGCATTTGTTGGTTGCAGCGTTTCTTTTTCAGTTGTCTTATCATTTATAATTGATGTTTGCTTATTGTCAGCTGGTAATATATCTTCGCCATCCCAGGATGTGGCCACCGAGAGGACATCGTTATCATCATCGTCATAGTTTAGCTGATCTTCTATTAGGGCATCCAGTTCCAAGGGTGTTCGAAGCGTTTCTGTGCTCAAGTTGGGTATATTTTCAAAAAAATGCGTAGTATCCCTCATTTCATGGTCAATTTCACTGGGAGTTTTGGTATTACAGCTTTGCAAATAAAGTTCAATTTCATCAACATTTGGTATAATATCATCGTTATTATTATTATCATGTTGGGAATCGATTAATAACTCGGTATTAGTATCCTCAGCTAGCAATAGACTTATATCCTGATAGCTATTTGGCGGTCTAGCCAGCATAACATCATCGATTAATTGATCCTTTAAATCGGTATCATCGATAGGTTGATCGTTAAAGTCCAAAACTTCGATTAGTTGATCTTGGATTTGCGTTTCATTTATCAGCATTGTTATCGACTCATTCATTTGATTTTGATTCAATTCTTCATTTCGTACGACTTTCAGATTTTCAGCAAAATCATCTGTTGTTGTCGTCGTTGTTGGTGGCAATGTAACAGACTTTGGAGTCGATTTCTGACATGTTAAATTGATTGCAGACAGGGACATGTGCGCATTTGGTATGCCATTTATCTGTGGTAACAAAAGAAATTGATTAGGTGGCAGAAACTCTAAGTAAGCGCTAGCTACAGTTAAAGATTTCGATAACGATTGCGATACCGATTTCGATTGATTTTTTGGCTTTCGTCCCCGTTTCGGCTTGGCGGCAGCTATTGTATTTTGTTCTTGATTTAAATTTGCTTTTACTGGAATACAGTCCAACACACGCATTTGCTTCACATTCTGCCCTTTTCGCTGTCCTTTAATTTTCAAATCAAGTTCTTTAAGTTGCTTTTTTATAATTTCTTCTTTCTGTTGCGTTTTATTCTGTAGTCTACTTTTCAATGATTTCTGCTCCTGCTTTTGCTCCGGCTTTTCATTCTGATATTTGACCTCTTCTTTCTTAGTATCTTTTTTCAATTTTTCCTGTAAAAATATGTAAATTGTTTAGTGACCACGTCTCCTCCAACTTTTGACTTACTTTGTTATTTTGCTGCTTAATTTGTGCTTGCAACGGTTCCGGCTCGGACTTTGGCTGCGCCTTTTCAACAATCGGTATCCCTGGCTGTTCGTCGGCAATTTCCTTCTTTGCGACCAAATGTCGGCTCCTTAATGATCTTGTTGTTGGTGTACAAGTTGCAGATTCTGTGTTCCTGGCAGACTGTGATTCATTTTCCAACTTTATACGTTTCCTCAGTGCTGCCAGTGATTCATATTCCTCATTATTTTTAGTCAGCTCCTGCTTAATTTTTTTTGATATTCTGCTATACTCTTTTGATGTCTGATTCAGTGTATTTATATCATCTACAAAATGATCGATCTTTTGATCAGAGACAGAGAAAAATCAACATCACTGTATTTACATTTTCAAATTTACTCACGTTTTCAAAACGAACGTAAGGTTGTGTGGTTGAACGCATGTCTTTGCAGAACATCTCATAACTTTCCTGCCACTCTTCATTGGTATATTTATGTTTGCCAGTCTGATGCACAATTTGCGCCCACATATTTAAAATGTCACGGTTGCGCATCTTACGTAGTTAAATTGCACAAATGGCTACTGTTCGTTTTTCATTCAATTCACAGAAAATTTTTTGACGTCCGCACTTTTGCAAAGCGCCGTTAGAATAAGAACACAACTCTTGCATCGAACTAGTTCAATTGAACGAGATTGTAAAGAGGAACAATAAAGTCCCAAATTAAGACCCCGATTAATGTACATATATAATTTACAGTGCTGACCAATTGTATTTTTTAAATGGTTTTACTTGTAGGTAAATATAATTGCTTTACTCACGCTTTTTCGTTTGTGCGTAGATAAATATCGATATTAGGTAAATCGAAAAAGGTACGGCGCGCAAGATTATTTAAATGAATTTTCCCCAATTGCATTAACTTGGCTTACTCCAGTCAAATTTGGATTATTTAATGTAATTTTTGGTTGATATCAATTTGTTATAATTATTATATTTTTTTTCATGTATTTGTACATAGAGTTGTACATGATGGATACGTATCGACGCATTTTTATTGGCCCGAAAGTACATTTACATTACATTAATCTAATTTAAAATTTCTACAATATAAAACAATATTAAAGGTCAGAATTTTACTAATCTTAAATATTTGCACAACGCACTCGGCCACGTACAATTTTGCGAACTTATGTTAGATAGATTATCATTCGCCTCTAACATTGTACGTCAAAAAGTTCGCAGATGCCTTCGTCATTTTTAAGCACGAAATTAAAGTCTTCTTGGGGTGGATTAAGCTGCACAAGTGGCGGGTTTTCTACAAAAGAAAACAAAAAAACAAAATGTGTTTTGAAATGTACGATATAGACGAAGACGGTTGAGTCTGAATTACCTAAATTTGGATCATCGGGATAAAATCGCCTAAGTGAGTGGCCAGCCATATAATTTTGAAATATTATTTTTGCAGTCAGTTCGTTTTCCAGTGCCTTCATCTCGTCCTTCATTTCGGGATTGCAAGAATACGTATGCTCATCCTTAATGACATTCCCAGTTCCTATTACCACAGCGCCATCGCTGCAGTGGGACGGGGAAGATGGAGGCGATGGGGATGCGTCCAAATGCCGTTCATCAAACGGTCCATTGGCATCATTTGGATTTGTCGTACCTTTGCCCTGATTGGTAACCAAACGAATATCTATTGTGCTACCAGTATCCAGTGAGAAACGCAGCTCATTCTACAATATAGAATTTTATGCTATAATATGAATTAGATGAGGGTTGCCAGACTGCTTACCTCATTGCGCTGAATTTCCACTTCTTCGTCATAGTTGGGTATGGTAAAGATGGAATCGTCGGCATAAATGTTTAGTAAGTCATCACGTGTTAAATATGCATATGATTGATTTGTTGGATCTTGCATTATGTAGTGTAGATTGCGTTGTGCATACTCCAATTCCTTATCCAACTCATCCTCTAGCGATTTCAGATGATCTGTTCTGCCACAGGCAACATCGTAGTCCTTGCGATCCTTTGCATTCGTAAATCCGCCGCCGCTAGAATCGATAAAGTTGTTTAGTTGGAAAGGTAAAAGTACAGTACTCTTATTTATACATACATATATATATGTATGTACATATGTATATACTTGGTGTAATACTTACCGCCAACGCACAAGTGAACAGTGCCTGCCCTTATCAATAAGGCCAATGCCCTCGAGGACATTGGTGATATCGTAAATACGTCGTTTCTGTACATCCAGGATCTTTGTTGCCTGCAACAATGATGAATTGAAAAGTTTAGTTGCTGCATGGAACATCTAGATGTGCGTTTAGATCATGTTTACCTCTTTCAGATCAATTGAACCGCCGTTCTGCTTCATCAGTTCAACGAATTTCTGTGTCAATAGCACCAGGGAACCCACGGAGCGTTGTGAGCTCGGCTGCGATTGGGATTGCGGTGTTGATGGTTGTGATGATGGTTGCTGCATTTGTATTTGCGGTTTCTTTGTTTGTTCCTGCGACAATTCAATGTGGAAAGTGCCATATGATTTGGAATCCATCTCCTCATGAACACTCGCAGAGTCATCAATTTCAGGGCTGCTGCCAATGCTGCTGCTGGCAGTGATCCGCTGCTTGGGGACTATAGCTGCTGATTTACGCTTGTACATGGCGCGCACTTAAATGAAAGCCCTTGGTGGATGTTTGGTGACTGATTTGTTAGCGCGGTTGATTTGCTATATGTTTAAACAATGAAAATATTTGCTTATTTTGATGATAAATCTCAATTAAATACAAATGTTGGCGCTTGAGCACAATTCCGCCATTTATGTCACTTTTTTCATTCTCCCAGCACTGCGCACCAGAGTTGCATACCAAAAACTAATCGACCAACCACCACAAGTTATCAAACTATATAGATTGGCGCAAATAATTTATTAAGCGCTTACGCCACAAAAACGAGCTTATTTCATGTACAATGTTTTAAAATTAATAAAAATTGTGGAGTTTACGCTTATTTTTATATTTTTTAGTCTGGTTTAGTCGTTTTGCAGTTTGGCGACCTCGAACGGTGTGCATATGATTTATCGGTAAACCGCCACTAATTATCGCACAATTAATTTTATTGTTTTTCAACTATTACCTTTTGCACGAGTATATAATTAAAAACTTGATCGTTGAATTAAACAAATGCTTAGATCATATTATTCAGCTTTAATGCAACCCTGTCTTTTGCACTTGGCTTAACCACATTTTCACTTCGAGCCATGCGTATGTATATGTAGCGCGCGCTCTCAGGTGCTTTAATTGCGTGTCACGCTGTACATTAACATTAAAGCCCTTATAGAGAATGCTTATTTTCAATGAATAAATCAAGCGCGATTTTGTGCAGTTTTATATAGCATTGCTTACCAACAAATTGCATTTAAGCTAGTTAATATATATGTACAAACGTGAACACAACTACCAGGTATCACTATTATATATTTTGAAGGGACTATGGATGCGCCCGCGCCTGCAGCTTTAGCGTTTTCTAACACTGTTTAGTTGTAATATAGTGTTAAATATTTTTTAGTTACATTACAGCATGTGACTTGATACATTTGTAAAGATGTTTGGCTTCAATTTTAAATGTCGCACCTCGTTATCAGAATAAGTATATATATTTTTTTGGCTTATCTAAGATAGCTTTCATATGCTGTTCATAATAGTGGGATGTTAGAAGGTACTTTTAATACTGGTGGTATGCTTTGGAGCAGTCTGGTATTAAAAACTTTTGACATTTGGTCACACTGTTTACAATTATTTCTCAGTTTGTTTTGTTCCCCAATTCTACTTTAAAACAACGTGCATTGAAAATCACTAATTCAATAAACATAAAAAAACGCAAGATGCCTTCAAAATCGAAACCCAGACTCTCACGCGGTGTCTTGGACATGAAATTCATGCAACGCACCAAAGTCAAAGTGGCCAAGGAAGCGGATGACGAACAAAGTCGTGCCCTGTACTCCAATGAACTAAACGAAAAAATGTTAAACAGCAGCAACTGCAATTTCATTGTGGAGCCCAGTTATTCCATCTGCGAGGGACTAATTGATGGGCGTCTCAGCTTTAGAGGCATGAATCCAGAGCTGGAACGTCTAATGGAACTGGAACAAATGGAAAAGGAGGGCACAACGCGACCCGAACAGCCCAAAGATGTCAGTGACCAGCAAATGGTGGAAACTTATTATGCAAATCAGGCACCGGCGGCCAGTAAAACAATGGGCAAGAAATTTAGTACGAAAAACGAATTCCACAAGCGCAAATCGAATGACAATCAAAAATGGCAAAAGAAGGCACATTTTAAAAAGCCGCGACAGGACGACGATTGATATATGTATATTTAATATGTATATAGTGTAACAAAACAAATGTAAACATTAATTAATGACTTAGCTCGTAAATAAAAAAATTGTTCAGCTACATTCGGTGTGCACCTCCTTGACCGCCTGCAAGGCATAACACAGTTGTGTTGAGTTTATCCAACGCCAAGTGTTGCGCCAGAAATCGTAGGTACTCCCATTTATCAATACAGTCTGACAGTTCACTGAGTGGTGAAAGGAAAACAATCATTAGAAATACAAATGCAAATTTCTATTTTGGAATTCTAGTTAAACTTACTTGTGTCCAAAATGCGCTGCACATCCAGTGGCGCAATCATTTTGTCCCAGTGATGTGTGCCCTGTGGTGCCAGTTTTAGAACATATTCACCCAGCACAACGCCACCGAGCCACATTGGCAACGTTTTGTTCATGGTGGTTATGAAAATGGAGCCACCTGGCTTGAGAGTACGTACACATGCCTCCAGCAGTGCCACCTTATCGTCGACATGCTCTAGAACTTCCGACACAATAACTGCATCGTAGTGTTCACCATTTGTTTTGGCATGCTGCTCAATTGATTCCGTTTTGTATTCAATTTTGTTGGAGAGTTCGGGACTACAGTCCATCAAATGGGCACGAGCCTTATTGATGAGTGTTTCACCTAGATCAATGCCAGTTATTTGAGCACCCAAACGTCCGAGTTGTTCGACCAACAAGCCAGCACCGCAGCCAACCTCCAATAAACGTTGGTCACTCAACACTTTCGTGGTGTTTATGTAATTTGGTTTCACTGTGCCGCGCGCCACAATGCCATCGCGTATTAGGGGTACTCTGTGTGGACGTATGCAAATTAAATGAAATAAATTTTGTAGTTCGTGTTATTGTAGCAGCTAACCTGATTTCATTTAAAGCATGCAACGCGGCCATTGGTCCATTTTTATTCCACCAATCTGCAGCCAAATTCTCATGATGTTTCACTTCTCGCTGTGTTTCTGCATTCTCGGGTTGCTGTTGGTGTTGTTGTGTGCTGCCGGCTGCAGCAGCGCCAGTCTCTGTTGTGATGTTTCTTGGTAGTACGCTTAGCAGCTTCCTAATTGGACAAGCGTGTTATTTACAAGCAAATTTTTTAACAGAACATTTAGCTTACCAATTGGACTTAAATAACGTGCAATTTCGTAACATAATTGTGCAGTATTATTTTAAAATTTACTTTGTTTTGATTGTTTATGGTTCTAGTACTTCACCGAATACTGGCGATAACTAAAACCAGGGCTGTCAAATGCATAAAGTTCATGGCGAAAAATACTGTATGTTCTCGATATGTTAATTAAAGTTACAAATATTATGTTTTTTATTTTTAAATGAGCATGATTTTATAATGTTTTATATGTATTAAGCTATTAGACTGAGTATTGATCAATAGAGCAGCGAATCGTTATTGCAATGCTTAAAAAGCTTGAACAGTATTTTGCCATTTACACATTTTGTGCACTTGCTGTGTGACCGTTTATTCGACAGTGCTGTTTGGCGCCGAAGGCACGAGTTTTAAATTTGCCAATAGTCAAATTAAAGTTTGTATATATAAAGTAAGCTTTGATTTGTGCGCCCAGCACTAAACGTATTTTAATAAATTATTTAGTCAGTCTTTTGAACTACTCAGACAAAATTTCTAAAATAAGTATCAAATATTTATATATTTTTATAATATATTTTTTTTTTGTAAATTTCTGTAATTCTATCATCATGTCTAAGATTCGGGGCTCTGCATCTGCTTTGTACAATGCTGTAATCAATGCGGTGGATAAGGTGGTGCCTCAAGTGGCACGACCCTTTTGGGAATCTCCGGCGGGTCCCAAAACTGTGTTCTTCTGGGCACCTATGGGCAAATGGGTGAGTGAATAATACAATAATATAAAGAAAGTACTTTTTACATTATATTATATTAAGACTCTGGTGCTGGCTGGTTTGGGGGATCTATTGAATCGACCGGCCAGTGTCGTGTCTGTGAATCAATCCAGTGTGTTGGCCCTTACTGGCTTAATTTGGTCCCGCTATTCTTTTGTCATCATACCCAAGAACTACAGTCTATTTGCCGTCAATTTCGTTGTATTCCTGACTCAAGGTTGGCTCGTTGTTAAGGCCTTGAAGTGGCGCAGAGAAAATGCCAAAAATGCAGTATTTACACATCCTTATTTCCCCGAACCGCGAACTGATGATTGGTAATTCCAAATTAAATATTTTTTATATAAATAAGAGACACAATGCTGTTGATTTTTTTTTTTTTTTGGGTGCGCCGCTTTTCAGCTTTACAAATTTTTATTTATTTATTTTTACGCATAATTGCAATAATCTTCTTTCAAACTCTGTAAGTATATCAATAATTATAATTTAGTTATTACCACGCCCACTTCTGATGTTGTTTGTGGGCGCTTAGGGCTTTGGGCATGTGACTTAACTATAATTGAGACTTAAAACTTGACTAAAATTAAGAATATTGCTTGCATATAGTACTACTACAAATATTATATTATATTATATTATATTATATTATATACAATATGTCATCAGCTTCGTTTCGATGTAATCGCTCGGAATTCTGCAGTTGTTGTTTTTGGTGTTTTTTGGTGCGCACAAGCTTCGCTCTGATTGGTCGTTGGCTGCCCAATGCGCTGCCAATGCAAAAGGAGGCATCGTTCGTGCAATTGTCTAACGGCCAAACTTCGTTCCAGCCGGGCTAAAACGAGCACTACACTGCAGTTGGCAAATTTCAGTCTTGTCACACACACACACACGAACCAACACAAGCGAATTGTGTTTTCTTGCTGTGCCAACAGGCGTATGCGTGATTTATTATCAACGTTTCTTTCTCATACACGTGTGAGCGCAGCAATCAACGTACAATACATAAGTATGTGTGTGTGAGTGTGAGTGTGTGTGCACTGCTTGCTGCTTGCCAAGTGCACTGCGCTGCTGCCAAAATTCAGCCAAGCTTGGACTCTCACCCGCTGCGCTGTCATTGGTTGGTCAGGCCTAGGACAGCGTGCAGCGTTCGTGGCCTCCAATTGGCCAACGAGGCTCCTTTTAACGCAACGCTGCAAAGATAGAAAGAGAGAGAGGGAGAGAGTTTGGAGCATTAGTGTTGAGTGCTGAGTAAACGATAGAACAAGTGTGAGTGTGGATGAGACAGATAGTTGACAAGGGTGGAGTAAGGGTGGTTTGTAATTTCCTTGAACAAATTTGATTATTTTAGAAACTATATGTGTATTTACATACTTATAGCATTACAATAAGTATAACCTTTTAATGTATTACCTTTAACGCTTATTTAACTAACGAGCTTAATTTATTTAAATATAAAAATATTTATTAAATAGTTTTTAGCTTAAAAATTGAGTAAAATTTCAGGATTTAAAAAATTTTACTAAGTGAATTTCAAAGTATTTCTATAACGCCTTTTATAATCTGTAATTTCCAACACAATTGCAGCAAAGTGTGCTGCGAATTACTGGTCAGCAGTCCACGCTAGTTCCGTAAGCTTCTGGCAAACAGACGAAAAACATTATATAAGCAGGTTGTATATAAGTTTTTGAAAAACTTTGGCTTAGACCTATTTGCTTTAGGAAACTTGGCTGCAGCTAAAATACTACGTCATGACTTTTGCACTGGCCAATAGGCAGGCAGCAGGCGCAGGAGTGCTTAGATAAAAGAGGAGAAAAATCGGAGGGGAATTGGTATTCCCCAGGCCATCACGCAATGATGGGAAGTGTGCGCTTGCCAAGATGGTTGGTTGCCAAAATCTTTCAGAGATTTTTCTCACGTTCGCTTCCAAAAAAAAAGCAACTGAAACGATTTCTCAATGGCAATGAACTTTTTCGCTCTCAAGTTGTGTTAGTTGCGTAATGCGCGTTGAGGAATCTTGGCAGCCGTCCTGGGAAATCCCCTTAATTTCACAGACCCATACGCACAGAGTGTAATTAAAGCGCCACCTGCCGCGTTGGCACGTAAACAACATTTTCGACTGCTTAATTTATGATCATGGAGTTTTGCCAATAAGTTTTGCTGGACGAGCAGACAAACAGTCTGCCATGAGACGATCTTGTGCCTACAGACACACACACAAACTTAATGACTTTAACCTAACTGTTAGCTTAGCTGAGGTCAGTGCTGCTGCTGCTGCCTTGTGACGTCATTGGATTCAGAACTGGGCTATTGAACAGCTGCCAATTGTGGCTATAACAGATGCACATACAATACATAAATCATCTACCATTCCAGAGCAGCCCATGTGTAATTTATGAATAACTTGTCCAAAGGGACCTCTAATTGCCCATTGAACAGCTACCGACTGAGCCCTATTAATAACTGATATAGCCAGTATGCTTAATGAGTTTATATAATCGAGTTATATGGCACTTGTAGCTGTAAATCGTGTCTCAAAGGCTGCTCGTGTTGACGCAAAATGCTTGGCTAAAAATAATTATAAAAGCAGCGTGTCAAATGTGACAGGCGAAGTTCTCAGCGGGTTTTTCTTTTGTGGCAGGCATTATGTAAGATATACTATATGGCATGTACAATACGTACGTTCTTTTAAGTTCTTGAGTGAACATCAAGTTTTATGTACTTGACAAAATTGTGCTTTTATTTCGCTATAGTTATCTCTTATTTAATTAAATTAAATTTTAATTAAAATATTCTAAACCTAGATAATCAAATAAAAACACGTATCGCTTAATATTTAACATTTATGTACCAAATTTAAAATTTTTAACTCTTTTGCTTTTAGCTGAACAATCATTAAGTATTTTTTTTTAGTCCCTTTTTGTTTCAATATCTGTATAAGCTTATGACAAGTTAAAATAATAACTAATAACTACTCAAAATATTGTTTAAAATTTTCAAACTTATAAGTCTTTCCATTTCGACTGCGCCACGATCAGTAAGTCACTGAGCGAAATATATTTTTAATAATTTATTAAAGATTGTGATCGTAGATTTTAATGCAATTTCAGATGTTAAAATATTTTATTTAATTCCAAATAAGCTCTTAACTCTACAAAATTATATTCAAAATTAATTTTCACGATTTTCTGTACTGATATTATTTAATACACTCAACATTTACTTAAATTTCTTTTAATCTTATACTCTACATATTATAGTACCATTATAGTGCTTTTAGTGCTTTGCAAACTCAATAAACTTTTAATTTAAAATGATCTTTTGTTTCTACTTTAATTTGAAGATTTATTTGTTTTCGACAGCAATAAAATTTGTTTTCACAAAAATGTGATCATAAATGATTTAACCATTTATAATGTCAGATATATTATATGGCTTTGTCTAACATTTGATAATATTAAAAGCACAAGAAAAATTTAAAACCAGAGGCAATTTTAATTAATAAATAATGTTCGTATAAATACATATATACATAAATATATTTATATATATAATGTCTTTGATACTATATAGCAGAACGTTTCACGGACAACGCAAAAAGTACTAAAGTCTTTGACGTTTTAAACAAAATTTCGATTTTTGTGTATTTTTCTTTTTATTGCTTTTTTCTTTTTTTGTTGTTTTCGTCGTGGGGGCAAGAAAATGGCTTTTATTTATTTTGCTCGGACAGCTAAAAGCGACTTTTATTTTGCCGTTGTTTTTGTGTTTTCCCAATTTTCAGTTTCAGTTTTTGGTTGATTTTTCGATTTTTCTTGGGCTCTGTAGACTTTTCATTTACCTTGCTATTTTCGGACACACTTGACGCGACCGAAGAAGATCGACAAGCGAAAATTGCGCAGAACTGTCGCCAGAAGGCCCTTATATACCAAGAAGTACATAAGGTATATAGTATATACATGCATCTAATAGTCTTGTATATAAAAATAGTATTTGTTGTGCTCCTGATCTTATATATAGTAGTATTGTCCGACCGAGGCGATGACGCGCAATTGACGCGACCAAAGACGCGTTGAAAACGCGCGACGATCGTCGCATCTATTTTTATATACTACAGCACAAATACAGATACAAAACAGAGCTGCAGATACATCTAGAGATAGAATGGATTGCATAGTTAGCTACAGTCAGACATCGTTTCTGTTTTATTTTATTTTTTTTTATATTTGTTGGTGTTTTATATATTTTGCCTAATCTATTTCAGTTCTTCATCATTTTGTTGGTTTTTTTGTTTGTATTATATCTTTGGTTTCATCGAAAATGTATTTTGTCTTTAGGAACTGTTCTGCGGTTGTCTTTAGGGCGACGGCACAAATTGTAATTAGTGCTAGTTTTTCTAGTTTCTCTACGCTTTAATTAGATTTCGAATTTATCTTATTTTGCACGTTGTCGCGCACATTTGTATGTACATCTGTAGAATACCTTGAAGATTCAAATGCATTTGCAGCAAAGACATAAGCTGTCTCCATTGGTCACAGCATGCAAGAGGAAGAGTGGGAGAGTGGCGAGAGAGTGGCTCATTAAAATCACTATTTAGAAAATAAACAATTTTCGTATTTGTTCTGAATTTGAAAAAAACTTTAGACTCCGTATGTATCTCTAGTTGAAATTTATTGCTTCGAAAATTGTTATATATTTTTTAAATTTAAATTTTGGAGTCCCTACGCATTTCTAATCTAGTTTTATAGATAAACGAATAACCAATAATTATCAACTTACATAGTCTGTAAAAATATACCTAGTTTGCGGACCGATATATTTTTCAAAGACTTTTCCAACTTTTACGCATGATTGCTTTTGTTTATAAAATGACACAAAACTGCACAACAAAAATAACAACAACAACAACAACAGCTGTGTGGAAAATGCACTTTGTTGGGGGCAAAAAAATATGTAGAAAATCGGCTCCAGTGCAATCTGAGGCAGTGGCAACTTTCACCGACGACGACGCGTCAACAACTGAGCAAACGAATGTCAATCAAAACAACAAATAAACAAATGCGAATAACAACAACAACTACAACAAATCACAACACAAATTTTGAGGAAATTGGCAAACAAAACTTGAATATTAACTGCTGCCAAAATGGCTGGCAACATTGGTGAAAGCCAAAAAAAAACACTAAACAAAAAAAAAAAAACAAGTCAAACAGAATATTGGCCAATAAATTTTACAATTCGTTGACGATGGCCAACAAATTCTGTTGGTCAAGGTCGGGCCAATCGGAACGTCATTACGTTAATATATGTAACTGAATTTTCTATCTATATCAGAATTGTGATAATTGGAGACCTGTTGGCAAAGCAAAAGTGCTTCTAGCCAAATAAACATTCAGGCACAACAAACCAACTGATGACGTTTCACAAAAACTGGGCAACTCGTCAAAAAGCCAACTTGATGTGTGTGTGTGTGTGCGTCAGCAATTAAAATCATAATGAGAGTGCCAAGTGGCGCCTAATGCTCATCAGTGGCCAGCAGCCAACTTGCCACGAGCCTCTCGCATTCCACACACACACACACACACACACACGCACACAGGATGCGTCGATGCTGCCAAGTTGGCAGCGAGTCGCAGTCATCGACGCAGCTGCGTCTATATGTTTATGTTTTGTTGTTGCTGTTGCTGCTGCTGTCTTCCAGTTTGGTGGCGATGTGTGCCAAAATGCGAGAGCAGGAAGTCGACAGAAATATGTCTTGGAGCTGTACCAAGAAAAAATTTGCTGCAGCAGACTTGTAGGCGCTACAAATTGCAGACATGCCGCAGAAAACTGCGACACCAGGGCGTATACGCAATGCCCGAAGCGGGCCAAAAGGTCCAGCAGCAAAAATTAAGTATACGACAACAACAAACAATATCCATAGCTCATGCATAACAAATAAATAACCAAGCATCATTAAAGCAGAGATAGAAAAAAATAGAAGGAATAAGTAACAAGCGAGTTACCACGACTTTGGTTTACCCTATGCAATTGCAAGCGATTACTTTAAGTATAAGAGCCGTTGCTAGCTGTTGGCTACTCGAAGAACATCGAAAGCTTTGTATATTGAAGTTGCTGATCAAATTTTAATACTATATACTTGACGTTTACATGCTGTTAGCCAACAAAATGTACCCACTACACAGGGTATAAGAAAAAAATGTATATTCGTTGCTGGTCAACTCGGAAAAACATCAAAGGATCGCCGCGTCGCACTAATAAGTTTTTCCAAGAAAATGAAAAATCGTTTGTGCATTTTTATAAGTGCAAAAATATGCAAATCGAGTAAATCATTATGAGACTCAACCGAGTCGACTGGACAACGGCATCAAGGCCTCAAAGCGGCACAGACAAAGTTTTCAAATTTTTTTCGGTCTCTCTCTCCTTAGCTTGCTCTAAAGGGCCGCATAAAAATTGGCGGCAACAGCTTCAGTTGCAGCAAGAGGCAATGAAGCGGTGGTGCGAGGTAGGTGGAGCAGTTGGAGTTGGAGAGCTCATAATAATTTTTGGCGATTTATTTGTTTGTTTGTTTTATTCGCCATGTCTACGCCATGGAAATTATGGCGACTGACTTTTGCACTCAAAATATAATTTAAACTGACAATGGGAATAGCTTTTGAAGCAAGAGACTGGTAAGAGTTAGAAGAGCAGAAAGACTAAAGAAAAAACAAGAAGCAATAACAATTGAATATCATTCAATTCGATATGCAACTTTAAGCTACTTTTAATTAGATCACATAACAAGCTTGTGTAAGAATTGTAAAAATTAAAAATACAATTTCTTATTGTTGTTATTAAGCGAAAGGTTAATTCAAAATTGCATTGAATAATTGTAGTAACCTGTGTAGAAAGACTGATTCCCATAAGTCTTATAGAAAAAAATCAAATTCCAAATTAAGTAACAAGAGAATTTCTTGAGTATTTTAAGCAAATTCAAACATTTTACATTAGGTAAGAACTTGTATTGGGTTTTTCAATAGAAAGTAAATGCTTTGAGCATGTCGGCTCAAGGAAAACCACTACCTTCCGATCCCAACAAACGACAGCGAATCTTTGAGTGAAAAATCTCCCGAAAAACAATTATGACACTGTCATTATTTTAAGGCTTTAACACCGTACATGCAGAGCAAATTTACAATTAGATAAGAATATCATTCAGCTTTTGGAATTGGTCGAACGTGTAATAAAATTTTAAGATATTGCAATAGCAAGTAAAGGGTCTTTTATACTCAGCTTTCCTTTCAGCTTTTCTTAGTCTTTGAATGCAATCAAAGACCTTCTTTTAAAACAATCTAATTATATTTTGGTTTTGTATTTGCTTATACATATATTGTAGTTCATTGATAGCTAAAAAAAAACCTTGACAACTTGATGTTTAATGCTATATGCTGTATTTTTTTAGTTGTTCGACTGTCGTTTTTATTGCACAGATCTATCGTTTATTTGCAACTATTTGTCACACTGCATTTTGGGGCGATTCAATTAGTTTTAATTGCTCGCCTCACGACTTGTGTCTCGCGTTTCCTTCGATTTATTTAAACAAAATGCGAACGGGGGCCATCAATAAAATCAATGCGGGCCATAAATCTTTGGGCCGTTCATTGAAACGTGCCCAAATGCAAACGGGCAATCGTTTTGCGCTCAAATCTAGTTCTCTCTTTCTCTCACTCTCACTCTATCTCTGAATGATAAGGACTGACAAAGAGCATAGGAAAAGGAAGTGCGAACTTTTGGGCCAGAGCTGACCAAGGAAACCTTTGTTTGCTTTCAACTCGATGGCTTTGGGGGGAATGAAAGAGTTTTGGTAAAACATATGCAGGCAGTCAAGAGGAAAGGACACAATGCGCTCGCTGCCAATTTCCCGAGACGAAGGTGAAGAGCAGGAGGGGGACAATGGCAAAGAATTATTTGCCAGGATGTCCGAAACATTGTTGGTGTCAACAAAATTCCTTTTCAGCAAATGCCAACTGCAAAAAATGTTCAACTATCGCCACTGAGCACAAGAAAAAAAAATATATATATATGTATAAAATTAATGCCCAAACATTAAGGAGCGAGATTCTGTAGTTTCTGCTTCCATCTCATCCCCCGCGAGTTCCTTTTACATTTTGCATACCGCGCACACAATTAAATTTCGTGTTAGTTTTGAGCAAAAGTTTTCGTCCTTTGGTGTGTCCTGGCAGCTTCTTCTGGCAGCCAATTAACTGAGTGCGCATTTTAGTTGTTAATTGCTTTAATGGCTTGGAAATTTTTCAGTATACAACAGCTAGCTTTAGTCGTTATGGAAGATACCCTGTAATTAAGTTGGCTAACGAAATTTGTTCAACATGAAGCATAATTCTAGAAATAGTTTTGTAAGCTACTAAAAAAAGCTTTAAAAAGCTTTGGCATAAATCAAGCTTTTACCTTCCTAGAATTGGGCTGCACGTTAATCAGTATGATGAAAAGTCTCTTACGTAATTATTAAAAAAGAGTTATGTTATGTAGAGATGATAAGTTCTTGCCTCTTTCCGACTGGGCTGCTCAAAGAGTCAGTCAGTAATTTTGTAATTAAGGATATTAAAATTGTATCATAGTTTGTGCAATTAAAATATAGCAATAATGGCATACCCCTTAAATCATTTTAATTTTTCACAGGGTATTCAAACATACATATATAGAACTTATTCTTTACGATTGTAATTGAATGTGATTTGCAGCTCGCCGCTGTGCTCATAAATTAAAGCATTAAAATCTAAAAACAAGCGCATGTAGAAATAAAATTTAAGAAATAATTGGTCAGCGCATGATTTAAGATGTTTCCTTTGTTGAACATTAATCATAAAACGATTCTATTCAGTTTACAGTTTATATACGCCATCTATATAGGATTTGTAATGGTTTGGGCATATGTGCATTGAACCACAACCGATTTGGTTAAGTGAAATTTAAGAAACGAAAACTGGAAACTGAGAATCACTTTATTGAGATTATGGCTTTAAGATAGACCTTGGGGAGAGTTGTTTTAACATTTTTGCACTGCCTATAAATTCAGTTAGTACAAGCAGGCTTTTGGCCATAAGTCTCTTGTTGTAACTGAGCGTAAGTGTAACTGTAAATGTTACGCCCTCATGACGCATTTAACCATGTTGTCATTTTGGGCTGCATTCGAATTATTTATGTGGCGCCAGGCTGTTGACTCTTGGCTAGAATCGAGTGGAATATTGGTAAGAGTTTGGCTTTTAAGACTGCCCAATTGTTGGTCGATTAACTTGTGGTAACAGCTGTCTGCTTAAGTTACAATGAGTGCCGCAACTAGGTCTATAAATCGGATTATAGAATTATATATGTACATATTTCAATTGCAAATAAATTGTGTGAATTATTGTATATTAATATTTAGATAAGTATATAATATAAGAATATAAAAATAATAGTCAACTTTTAAAAACTTTATACTATAAATATTATTTAAATGGGCTTCAAAGTTAATAACATAAGCAAAAACCAATAAGAATGAAATTGAATCAAGTAGCAATTAAATATTATTAAAGCAAGAATAACTTCAAATTATGAAAAAAAAAATACTGAGTCAATTGATGATTGTAACTCTCTAATTTTTAAAATGCTGATACAAAAACAAAAAACTGGAAATTTTCTCAGTTTCTCCTTGATTAAATTCACATTTTCAAATTCAATTTTAGATTTTATTTTAAATATTATTGTTATAATATAGTAATAAAAATATTACTTAGTTATACACCATTATAGATATCAAATAAGAAATAAGTTTTATACAAAAAAGATTTTCTCGACAAAATATTTAGTTTTTTCTTACTGTGCAGTTGGTTTTTAAATTGAAATTTAATACTAATATTAAGCTTTTAATATACATTTCTTATTTTGATTTAGATAGCTTTTTCCAACCAAGTAAAACATTAAGTTTGCAATTTGAGAGCTTCTATATTTTAAAATGGTTTTTAAAGTTTATTAAATAATAACTTATGTGTCATTAAAATCAAATTTAATTGGAATATTTTTTCGCACGTCTTTTTTTTGTCTCAACTGTCTCAAATTTTCTTTGGCATTTTCTATTGCCCATACTTACTCATTTTCCACTTAAGTTATCACTCAGGTTGTCTTCCTGTCTGTTGCTCCATTACCGCACACCAATTTCCCACGCATTTTCATCAGCTTGCGGCACATTTCCCCAGCGACGCACATAACTTTCGCTGATCCACATTTGTTTTCATTTTTATTTTTATTTTTCACTTTTAAGCCATTTAAAAATTTTCTACGAGTGCTTTCAGTTAAAAGATAGAACAAATAATTTGAAACACTTGACTGTAGCCAGTTTTTCGAATCACTATAGTATATATTGCACTATTGTTTACATGTATAAATTGCATAATTGTTGTTTGCGGGGGATTATATCATATATAGTTCGTGGGATTATATAATTGAAGTATTTTAATTGCTAAGTTTGCTACGTTTTTTATGGTGTTTTTAAACTTTAAGCACTAAACACTACTGCTTGCATTAAGTTTATATTTTGTTGATTAAGTTTATTGTATTTTAAGCGATTAAATATTTAATTAAAATGTTGTTGAGTTTTGTTAGACGCGGCGTATACGCGATGTTGCTGCTGCCTGCTGCCGGATGTGCATCCTTTGAGGTTTCGCACGCGTTTGCTTTGGGCCAATTTACTTTTATGGCTGACATGGCGGACAAATCATTAGAGTGGCCAGTTGAAACAATGTTTCAGTTGTTGTTGTTGTTGTCTGGGCGCTGCGCCAGTTGCTCCATTGGCGCACGTTGCTTTTTGGCAATGGCAAAAAGAGTTGGCCAAAAGAGTTGGCGGCGCATTGTTGGTCAGTTCAAAAGGTTGCTGCCACACGCACGTACACTCACACTTACACACACACACACACACATGTACATGTATAGTTAAACACAGCGCATTTGTTGTTGTTGTTGCGGTGCGACACGCTTTTGTTTTGTTTTTGTTGTTTATTGTTGTTGTTTGCTGTATAATCGAGACGAACGCATCCTGCAGCGCAGCCGCTGATGTTGTTGTTACTGCACCACTGCACCACTGTGCGCACTATGCACGTAAATGTGTGTGTGTGTGTGCGTGTGTGTGAGCTGTCAATTGGCGTCCATTTCGTTTTGTGTGATCTTGGCCAGGGTCAAAGCATTGTTTGACTTGGCTAATCAAACTGCGTTTGCGGCCAAAAAAGCTTCCTGCGCTGCCTTGGCAAAGGATGCTGCTGCTGCTGCGTCGACGTCGTAGTCGTCATCATCATCATCTTGGACCTTCATCACATCACCACCTTTTTGGCCAGTAATTGCTGCTGCTGCTGTTGGCTAACTTGCTGTCTATTTGGCTGGCTGGCTGGCTAACTGTCTGGCTTTGGCTTTGGCCTGACTGGGCTGCTGGCCACTTTTCTTGGCTGGCTACGCGTCGCTCAAAAGTCAAAGCCAAAAGCCATAGCCAATTCCCGTGCCCTGTGGGCAACCGGGCAGCCGGCAACACACACAGACACCACACCAGAAACACACACTCTGCCGCTCTACACGTTGCCGGTGACTGTGCCAGCTGCCCAGCTGCCAGTTGCCAATTGCCAGTTGCCAGCCTTTTGTTGGCTCACAACACCGACGCTACCAGTTTCTTGGCCAACTGACTGACGACTGCTCAGCAGTCAGACAGCAGCAGAAGCAGAAGCCCTCAGTGCCGCCAGACAGCAGCAGCAGATGCCAGCGTCGTCGTCGCTGTTGTCGCAGTCGTCGTTGCTGCTTTTTTGTGTGTCGTCATCGTTGCCGCCTCTTGCTGTCCGCCGTCTCGTGCGTCGCCTTTGTCGCGTGCAATTCCAACTGGCTGTGCTCCAAGCTGATCCCCACCCCACTTCACTGTGCACCCCTGCTCCCCCAGCCCGTCTCTTCAGCAATGCTCATCGTTGTCATCATCGTCTGGCTTCGTGTCTGTTCGGGTCTTAGCGAGCGCTTCCTCTCTCCGTCTGTCTTTTGCTCTATCTCTCTCATGCTGCGTTCTGCTCTCTTTGCTCTCTGTTTTAAACATTTCACTCTTTCTACGCAATTTGGTGACTTTTTACTTTTTACCCGCGCAAAATGTTTAGCCTAGCATATGAAATTAATGGGAACATGTGCTGCTGTAGCTGAAAGGGGGAAATGAACAGGAGAGTATGCCATAGATCAACAGCAACTACGCTCAATACAATCGTATCTAATATATTTGAATATTTTGAAAATACACAAAATTTTGTATTTTTCAAAGCACATTTTATAACAATCTCCGCTACTCTCAGAGTTTAATTCAGTTTAACCTATTTTAAAAGAAATATAATTATGGAAATCCTAATATATTTTTGACAGTGCACTAAACAAAAAGAATGTATAGTCGCTGAATTATAACTATTGAAATACTTTAGTATATCCACAAGCATATTATTAATTTAAAAGAAAATTATTAGCTTTGAAGCAATAATCTCATACACTGTAAAAGAAGCTAGGTAGAAATATAATATGAAAATGTTAAATGTGTCCAGTAGATCAGTGTGCAGAATTCCTAAGACTTTAAATCCCGATAGAATCGTGTATTGTTCCCAAATAAAAATAAATATAAAAAAAAATATGAAAGATTTTTAAGTAATTTATACATTGTAATAGTAGTCTTCTAGATAAATAGTATGATTTGAAAATAATTAAAATATTGTTATACTTTAAAGTATGTACAAGTACCTCTTTTGTTCCTTAGAGCTTTTAGTTTTAAAAATGGCTTAATCTTTTTTTGTTAATTATTTACAATAATTTAAAAAAACATGATAAATATTTTATTAGATATTTCAGTAATAGTATATAAAATATTCTAGTAAATTTTACTTTGTTACTGTAACTATATTGAACATAACTAACTACATACATAACATAATGTAACTATATTGAACATTAGTTATTCCACAATATAATACAATTTTAATGGTTTTTATTTTTATAAGCCAAGCAGCTCCTTTATTGCAGCTGACTATCTTTAATCTAAGCTGAGTACTCTTATTTTGTTACCTTTGTCAGATCAGGTACTTAAGATTGGAATATTTATTTGAAAAACAATTGAATCACTTGTCTCACTCAAACTACAACTCAATGTAGTTGTCTTCGTTCCTGAGACTCTCTGACAATTATGAATGCACTCGAATATGCATGGCTGAAAATCCGCACAGATATATAAATAGATAGCGTAAGCTAGTACTGGTGTGTGTGTGTGTGTGTACTATATGGTTGTTTGCCTTTCGACAAAAGCATAAACGCAGTCATAAAATTAGAATTTAAATGAGGCAGTAAAAAAAGTGGCAAGAAACGAAAAAAAAAGAAACAACAAAAGAAGTTAGCTAGGAGTCAGCGTGGCTTAATGAAATGCAAATGGTCAACAGGTTCTTGCTGGTATGTCGATGCCAATCAGTATAAGTGTAGAAGAGAAACTGCTCTTCAGTTCACTCTTTCTTTCTCTCTCTATTTCTCCCTTTCTCTTTACCCTTCTTACACTGCTCCTCTGCTCCTTATTCCCCTTGATACTTTGTGTGAGTTATGAAATCGTGTGGCGCCAGTGTAAAAATTTTATGCAATTGCATAAAATGTGCACTGTAAAAATTTGCAATGCACTAATAAATTTCTAATAAATGCATGTTAACTAAAAGCCACAATGTTGTAGAGCCAGCCAAAAAGGGGGGGTAGAGGGGAAACCTAGTGACTGTGTTAATTGAGCCTCGATTATGTGGCTATTAATGGGGCTTACGGGCCAGTTAGTTAACAGCATACAAAAACTGTGAACACACACAAACACACACACACGTGTTGACCGCAGCCCACAGCAGCAGCAGCAGCGGCAGCACGTGCTTTTAGTAGACACAAACAAGCAAAACCCCCTTTCTTCCCCCAAACAGTAGCAGTACTACGCCCCTTTTATATATATTTTTTGTTAGCCTGTATTACAGACTGCTGTGCTGTTGCTGTCGCCGTGCTTCCGCAGCAGCTAAACGTTTATTTATAGCTCAAACAGCGCCAAAGGACCAAATATTCACAATCTCCTCCACTCCTCTCCCTTTGTCTCTCCTTCTCTGTTCTCTTGTGGCACTTCAGCTAGACAAAGGCCAGGCCAAAGATAAACATACGATTCAAAATTTGGGGCTTGAGTGAGAGCCACAAGCGACTGTTGCCAACTGTAAGTCTTTTTTTGTTGTTGTTTGTACCACTTTTTGTACTCTTAGCCCCTCTTAACTGGGCAACAACTGGCGACCATCAACGTGGCTTTTTTTCCTACAAACACATCTTGATTTTTGGCCAAACAAAACATTTCCCAAGCACTTGCCTTGGCTATAACTGTATTTGCTTATGTTAGTCACGTGGCTTTCACTTGGCTTACCAAATTGCTGGACAGTAAAGGGCTATAACATAGTGGCAACTAGAACGTCTAATAGTTTTTCAAACAAAACATTTGTTAAGTTTTATATTTAAATAAAGAGTTATAAATAAAATGTAGCATTTCATATTGGGAAAAAGAAAATTTCTAATATGTATTATTGCATTTCAATTAATTAAAACGTAGGGAACAAATTGAACTGAAGGTTTTTAATAACAAAGAATAACCACAGCAAATTGTTTTAGCTTTAGAAATTTATGAAAAAGTATTCTCACTAAAATATAAATTTTTGTTTTATGATTCCAGTTAGTATCTCATAAATTGAGATATTTAATGGAATAAGAAAATTCTAGGAAAATATCCTCAAATGCCAAGTAAAATGCATCAACTTCTATTGATAGACTACTTTAACTACTTTACTTTACTGAATTACAGTTAAAATTCATAATAAAATCTGTGTATCCAACGAAAACATAAGAAAAATATTTCTTACTTAAATGTAAGTCCTTTATGAGTTTAGTTTTCATTTAAAAAATTAAGATATTGAGTCGAGTTCTGAAATGTTTTGAAAAATAGACTCAAATGCGTAATAAAATGCATAAGCTTTAATTATAAAATTAAAACTAACTACTTTATTTGACTTAATTTTAGCTGAAATGCATAATAAAATCAGTTTCTTCAACTAAAGCTAGCTGAACAGCTATTGTCTAATATGTGTGCTTGCGCTTATCGGTAGCCATGTTTTTGTTAACTGTTTGATAAGCGGAACTCGTTTGTTTTTTGCTCAATTTCTAATCGCTTTCCTGGAAATTAGCTTGCCATTCATTTTCGGTTTTTTGTGTAAAGTTCACAAATTTCCACAGGCGTGCACACACCTCTGCATAGTGAGAACTACACACACAAACACACACGTACACGCACACATTATCGAAAAGTTTTCAGGTCATTAAGTTTGTCGACAGATTTTGGCAGAAACCAGGCGAGGACAGACTAACTGTTTGGAAAGGAAGGTGTAAATTAAGCTCAACTCCGGAAAATGCCAATAGAAAAACAATTGAAAATTCAAGTGTCCCTTTAGCTGCTTTTGAAGCAATTAAAGTATTTCCAGAAAAAGATGTCCAGCACTTCAATAGTGTGTGTTTGTGTGTGTGTGTGGTACAGGGTGTTCTTGTTGTAGCAATTTAATGCACATATGCTAAGATTTATGTGTTTTGTTGGATTCGCTTGGCCAGAGTGCAAAACAAAGAGACATTTTATTTTGTGCAACATTTTTGTGCCTTGGCCCGAAGCAAAAAGCTGGTAAAACGAGGTTGGGAGTATGTGTCTGCCAACCAGCCATAAAGAAATACTCATACTCCACTTAGAAATACCCTGTGCGCAAATGGGGTGATGAGAGAGAGTAGCACTCAGTATGAATAAACTTTGGTAGCTGGTTAAAGCGGTTTCACTGCTAAGCTTTCCTACATATTCCAGCTTTGGAGCAGTTAATAAACATCAGCAGTATCCTGCGCTGAGAAGTATGCAATAAATATTTACAGAAATTTTGTGAAAAGAAATTCGAATTTATTTTTTATAGATTGGCAACTTAGCTATTATATAGATAGATTTAAAAGTTTCATAAATACTATATAGATTGAGTAAATAGCTAGATGGCCTACTATTTTAAATTATTGAGCTATTTTTGTCCCAACCATTTTAACCACTCCGATATGTATCCAAACAAATAAAATATTTACTAATATTCCGGTATACTTATAAAACAGGGTATTTTGAGGTCTATCATATCAAAGAAATGTAGCTGGATACTTGTACAAACGCTGTCATGCTGTGTGCTCTGGCATTTGAATGCATGAAATTGTTTTTGTCGCGATTTTTGGCATCATCCTGCGACGAAGGATACAAAATACTGTTTGAATATTTTCCCCGACTTAGTAGCGAGCCTGTCAAAAGGGCAACCGTTTAATTTTTTTTCCACAGTTTTTTCCGCATGGGGTTTCTTGTTTTTCTTCTGGTCGCGCACAGTTTGGCATCGAGATAGCGCCAGTAAAACTAAGGAGGTAACGTCTACAGTTCAAATATCGGCCAATGCGTCAAGGAATGCCGCCTTCTGATACCAAAAACAAAGACAATACTAGATGCACGCCATACGCATATTAATTTAATTTGGACTCTGGTCTGGCGGCACTTGGGTCTGGAGTGGCTGCAGTTAGAGCGGTCACAGACAAGTCTTTGCCTGCATCTGCATGCACAATGCGTTTCTTATGGCGAAAAACTAAACAGCGAACCGTTTTATTTTTCTTCGTTATATTTTTTCTTAGTTTTATTTTTCGCTGTTGTGCATTCAGTATGCAATGCAAATACCCTAACCAATGCTGTCCATATCACATGTATTTTGTTGTTGATTGATCAGGTAACTGCCACTGCAAAATCAGGGCAAACTATTGTGGCATATGCAAATTGTGAAAGTTTAACTGTTGATGGCTGCGCAGAGTTGTTTGCCAATGCTTTGATTTGCAGAACAACTAACTAAATTGCTAAATAGTTGCACATAAACTGCTTGATTTATGTGAATCCTGTTCGAAATATTTGCGAATGGTAAAAGTGAAAAAGAAACTGCGTTGACTTACCGTAATGTTTCGAATAACTGTCACGATTGATGGTAGAATTACAAAAATAAATTTAGAATTTATAAACTTAATTGCTAAAGATACATACATAGGTAATTAGATGGAAAGGTTTCATAGATAATAGTCAACATACAAAAGGCACAAATCTTTTAAAACGAGGCAATAATGGATCAAATAATTATAAGAACTTTTTGAAAAGCATAAAATTTGACACGCCGACTGTTAAACACACTGTAATTAGGGTGAAACATCACATAAAATATTAATACTATAGCAATTTCATATTAGCTATCTGATAATATAAATATAATATAAATTGATCATAGAATTAATACCATTCAGTGAATCATTAAGTTGCTAAAGTGGCCAGACGTAGCAAATAAGCTAAAGTTGCCACACTGCAATTAAGCTATAAATAACACAAATTGTGCACATTTTGCTGACGACATGTTTGCAACAGGTGTAGATGCCACACGTATTCTACACATACTAACAATCATTACAAGCTGACTTGCCTATAAATAGCACAAACCAGAAGGAGTTGCGTCTGCTGCAGCGAGACTGGAGCAAGTGCAGCCATGACAACTCAGCCACCCTCTTCCACATATGTCTGTAAATACTATATAGCTGCACTTTGAACACACTTGTATTGCAGCGAGTCAACGCTCTTCAATAGCTCCATTAGTAATGCTCGTTTCGGGGTTATGCCCAAGCCGCAAACATTGCGACACAAAACACTCGAATGAAGCAGGAGTTGGAGCAGCAGCAGCAGCAGCAGCAGCAGCAGCAACAGCAGTACAAAAACCATAGCAAACCACCAAGCACCACAAGCACTTTTTTGTTTGAGTTATTTTACGAGTTTTATTGGCTTTTATTGGCAACGAGATTTGAATTTTTCAAAACGACACTCGCTCGCTTATGCAGAGGCAGAAGCTGATGCCACATTCTCTCTTTTTACACTAACAATGTATCCTTGTAATCAGTGTTGGCTAAACTAGCTAGCTTGATATACAAAAATAGCTAAACAAGAATAAAAGAGCGGGAATTAAATATTTTAAAATTAAATATAATACTTAAATGACAAGTAAAGTTCAGTCTATAAAATAATTTTCTAGCATTCTTTACTATACTCAGTAATCATCACATCGATTTTGGATTTCTAGCTATTAGCAGAAATACGCTAAAATGGCATAGTTAGTGGTCCCAATCGTTTCTGTCCTGCCGCATAGTTAGTCATTTTTTATGACTTTTACTTCCATCGCCAAGTATCGCAGTTGTTGTTGCCTGCAGCGTCTAACAGGTGTTGTCCAGGCCAACATATGTATGTCTGCTCGTTCTGGCCACATAACTTACCGCTGATTGCAGTTTTATGGTCAAACTTTGCACTGAGCATTTATAGACAGCGATAACAAACAAACTGCTAATTAACTTTGCCATAAAACGTTTAAGCCTCTTCGTTTTTTTTGTGACCAGCTAACAATCAACAAAAAAATAGACTAGAAAACAAATGCAGATCATTCCAAAGGCTTCAAAGCTGCCATTCAAAGTGTGTCGCATAATGGCAGCCGCAGACAGACAACTTGCTAATTTTCATGCGCCATTTAAGGGGCGAAATCTCGCTGGATAAACCGCCCACTTTTTAGCTTAACAAGTTCTCTATATCCTGTAGAAAATCTCATTCAAAGGGGGTAGGTAAAATTAACTTGGCTAAAGTAAATATCACTTTATCACTTTTTAATTTTTTAATAAATTTCTTAAATAACATTTCTAAATTTAACACGTTCTGATACTTTTCCACGCTGTTGTCTTCAGCTAAATAACTCAAGAACAGTCAACTAAATACTAGTATTTTGTTCTAGGGTATCCTTCAATCGTTTACCTTTAGATGTTCCTTGTTTTCCCCTGTTTTTTGTCTGTCGCATCACGAATTCACTTGACAACTCTTTTATTTTATTTGATTTTTTTTTTTGGTTGCATTTGTCCTTTTTTTGTTTGACTGTAATGCGGCACGTTGTGAGCCTTCGCCTTAGTGTTCTTTGGACTACTTAAAATTCAGTGACTGACATAAACATGCTTAAGCAAGCCAAAATGCGCTTTAACGATATGTCAGAGATTAGAGCGCTAAAAATGCCAAAAGCAATTAATTTAGCACATTTGGGAGACAGCGAATGCTGGGAAATGGGCAAAGGACTGTCTTGTTTTTGGCTGCAACTCAATATGAAAATGAGTTCCATAAAACGTAATGGTTGAAAAAAAATGCATATAAAATTTATCATATATACAAATTGGAGTTTATTGCTTAAAAATTGTAAAAAACAGAATTGCATTGGGAGGAGAAAGCAGCGCGAAAGTGTTTTGCAAACCGGCATAAACTTCTCATTTTGTGCAATGCAATAATAACCACAGCAGAATAAAAAAGCACAGCATCGCAGAATAAATGCTGCCAGCGGCGTCGGCAACAAAGCAAACAATAATATCTCTCATATACATATATAAAAAAAAAATAAAATAATATAAAAGAGCGACTAAGCCAAGTAAAGCACTAGGCGAAGGGTGTGTAATGTAGTGTGTGTGGGTGATTTCAAGGCAGAAACGGATGTACAAATTGCAAAACATAATTCAAATTGTTTGACTTTTTTGACAATGACTGCGCCAGTGCCACTTTTGGAGCTCCCCATTTCCAGCCTCGAACTTTTGGTTGGCCAGAGTGCTTTTATCTTGGCATATGTGTGTGTATGAGTGCTGTGTTTGTGGTTGGGGTATTGAAACTGGCGCCTTTCTTTCTATTGCGTTATTTTGCTAAATGTTTTAGGTTTAAGCTGCAGTCGTTGCATTTGTATTTGACTGACTTTAAACATAATAAACTTGTCTGTGGTACCACGTTGCGTATGAGTCACATTAATTAGCTGAAACTGCCAGAAAGTGCGCTTAAAAAGCAATTAAATGTGATTAGCATAAGTTGCCAAACTTACTGCATGCTTTTAGGCGCCGCTTCAAAAACCCATTGCATACTTTCAAGCTGCGGCATTGAATGGATTTTTGGCTCTAGCCAACTTTTTTGATTTTTTCTACCACACACACACACACATGCACACGGAGAGAGCTAAACCATTTGACTTAATTAGTTGGCCAACGCCGACGCCACCGCCCACTGATGGTGATGGTTGGGGGTGGCGGGGATTGGGTGTGGTGTGCCAAAAACTATGAATTTATTTGACACTTGAATAAATGCGGTTTTTGCGGCGACTAACGAAAAATGTCAGCCCATATATTTATTTTTCGTACGCCGTATTCCCCCGTTTACCATTTGTCGGCCATCGACAGCGTGTCTGTCGACAGGACTCTATGCAGGCGGTAACCGTTTGCTCTCATATATTGATATATAACCCATGTCTTTTCGCCGTCGTCGTCGTCGTTGTCGTTGTTCTTTCACCATGTTGGATGCGCAGCGCCGCGTCGCACATTTCCGTTTCCTGATTTTCTTACATGTGTGTTCGTGTGTGTGTATACATGGAAGAGGGGAATGTGTTTATACAAGCTTAGCCTTTTTATAAAATACCATTTCGGTCTGCCTAATTTATGAATGTTAGCGCTAAGTATGCACTCATGCCAGTAATTGTGATATGTGTAAGTGCATTTAGCTGGCAAAGACAACGAACAGCCAAAAGACCATGATGTCATTTGGCCAAATAATAAACGAAGATGGCTTCAAATTAAAGCACGTTATGACAAAGGGTTTAGAATTTTGTAGTTAATTTTGCTGAATTTCAATTTGACTATTTACCAGATAAAAATTCATAAAAGTGTGTAAACAAAAAAGATCAAGCAAATTCACGCCAAAGTTTTCGTTATGCAAACACCACAAATAGATCAAAGATTAATCTACCCTATCGTCTCGGCTTATAGATTGGTCTGGAATTCGCACCCAGAACTCATTATGTACAGTGCATATAGTTCAATGTGCTAAATATATTATGTCATAGCTTAACTAAGTATTACGAAGTGCATTCAAAAGCAGAACCTACGACAACCGAAGGTCGGTCAACGGCATACTTAACAGAATTTTCACCAATAACCAACGTAAGCTAAATCATCTAACCCAATCCCTACAATAGGGACCACACCCACTACTTAAAACTATAATTTAGCTATTAGAAAACAAGGCACAAATGTGTGTGGTCGAACAATCAATAAAAAAACAAACAATTATGGAAATTACAATAGGATTCTAACCGACCGTTCTATACCCCGTGCTGCAAAAAACATCGAAGTATTACAATATATTGCTTTACTTGTATATATCTATAAGGCTGTGTATTATGTGCTCTTAGGAACTGACGGTTTAAACGAAAAGGCAATACTGACTAAGCTAACAATGCTGATCAAACACACGGAGTTTTATTACAAATGCATTATACCCTTTTGCACCGGGCATAAAATAGAAATGATTGTATTTCCTAAAGAGTACAGTGATAATAACACTTGCAATTGAGCGAATAAAACAACGCATCGAACACCTCGGAATTGTTTGATTTTTTCTTTTTCGACTATTAATATTCATGCCGAAAACCGAGCGGTATTTAATTAAAAGCAGCGCCGAGGGCTTCATTCCAGTCGACCTGTAAGTGCCCAGCGCAGTCAATATTCGTTTGTCATACGGAACAGAACCAAAAGTTGTTAACAATTGAATTTCACGTACAATGTTGTGTTGCTTATCAGCATTTGTTAGTCTTATCGGTCTATATGCGATCGCTTGCTTTCTATACGAGCACCTTAGAACACCTTATCGGCTGCTAAAGGTGCGACTATTTGAAAATGCACACACACAATTGAGTTTGAAGCAACGTTTTGGATCCTGGGCAGCTGTAACGGGCAGCAGTGATGGCATTGGCAAAGAGTATGCCAAGGAATTGGCCAGACAAGGTCTGAATGTGGTGCTAATAGCCAGAAACAAGGAGAAACTCGAGGGGGTTGCTAAGGAAATCGGTGAGTGTACATTTGGTTTGGAATTTAAGACTTATTGCATGCAAATTACGCAATCGGAATAAAAGTTCACACTGCGTTGTCCAATTTGACATCAAATTAGCATTTGGTCAACTCGTGTTAAAACAACATTTATCTATCAATGAAATCTAATTAAGTAAATTGCACATTTTACAGCCACGGAGTCTAAAGTGAAGACGAAAATCGTTGTGGCCGATTTTACGCAGGGCATTGAGATCTATAAGCACATTGAGCGTGAACTGGCCGACTTACCCATAGGAATACTTGGTAAGTAGCTATATTCAATGTTCTAGTGTATTCTTAGCTAATTTTCCTTCCATCAGTTAACAATGTTGGCATGGGCTTACCGGGTGCTCTGGATAAATGCACCATGGAGCAAACAGAACAGTTGATCAATACGAATGTTATGGCCGTATCGCAACTTTCCCGCTACTTTTTCAATCGCTTGCGTCAGGCGAGAATCGAGGGCGCCATTGTTAATGTGAGTTCCGGCACAGAACTTCAACCTTTGCCATTTGCAAGCCTCTATGCCGCCTCCAAGGCCTACAATCGCAGCCTGACCCTTGCCCTGAAGAGTGAGGCCTCTCGATATGGCATTCATGTGCAGCTCTTGTCACCCAATTTTGTGGTGACCAAAATTAACAATTACTCCAAGCGCATTATGAAAGGTGGACTGTTTATACCCTCGGCTGAGGAGTATGCTCGCAGTGCAGTGGCCCAGCTAAGGGATGGCGTGGATGAAACTCCCGGTTACATTTGGCATCATGTGCAGAATGCGGCAATAATGGTATTTCCATGGCGTTTACGTTTAGCTGGGTCACAATTATTTTTCAAAAATTTGATTGATAAGAAAGTTAAATAAAAACATTGCATACTTGCAGGCAGCGAGAGTTTTGGTTCTTGTACGCGTTACGGCGAATAGCTGTCTCGGCTAAATAGAAGTAGTGGTGTGAAAGTGTCTCGGCTAAAGCGCTTTGAGCTTTGTCAGTTTTTGCTTGAAAAAATCAATATTATTTTCCTGATACCGCGTTAGGGCTTGCACTATGTGATAGTTCTTGTCAGTCTTTAAGCGTTGACCGACACGATTAGTACTGGTATGTCTGCAAATTATATATGGTTTTCACATTTAAGTGTTTATTTTGCAAATACGTGTTACAAATTGTGGGTGTTTGCCAGGTTTCTATTACAATTGTATACTTTTGCATTACTAACGATATTCCAGCTGCATATAGCTATGCTTGTCTAAATATTCGACAGATTTAGAATCATTTCCTTACTTATTCGCATGACTGGCACAAATATACAAAAATTTGCAGTCAATATTGCAAAGCATATTTACATTCTCATAGACAAAGTGCAATCAAAATGCTTTGAAATCATTTGTTTATTTTGCTTTTGCATTTTGTATTGGCTGTATTGTTTAGAAAGTGACTGAAATTGAGTACGTCAAATAGACTATTCTTGGCTAGTTTCAAGAGCCCAACTAACAAATAGACTGTTGTATATTTATAGAAACAGATGCTAAAAATTTCAGTTCACTTAGGAATAAACCGATTATTTATATTTTTGATCTAGAATAATTTTCTCTGTATTATTTAGCTCTACATTTCCTAAATATACGCCTTACTGTTTTTTTATCGTACTGTAAAAAGTAAATCATCTCACATCATCACCTTGAAGTAAATGTCACAATTATTAACATTATTTCTCAAGTTCTCGTGTAAAGAAACAATTTTCGCATCTTTCGTGTAAGTGTTTTTAATTTGTTAAAGGGCCGGCTCTTACCCTCTTCCTCTCTACATCTCTTTCTCTCTCTTCTTTCGTTGAGTAATTATGCACTTGGCTGTCATTATCGGACAGTGGAAAATTGTCCGCACTTTTGTCAGCCACACGCATTTTACTTGGACTCTGATTAAATGTCTAATAATTTAGCGGCGGATTTGGTAATTTGTTTTTTATGTTTTTGGTAATCTTCGCACCAAAAGCATTTACAACAATTCATGCGAAGCAACAAAATAATATAAAGTAATGAAGCAGAAAAAAATTTATATTCATATTAAAAGCAGGCGCAAAAAAGATGCGCTAGTATTTGTAATGGTAGTTGTAGCTATAACTGTAGCTATAACTTTAACTGTATCTGTGTACCTGCACTCTTGTTCATGTTCATGGCTTTAGCAGCCACAATTGCAGCTTTGTAAAACTCGACGAAAACTACAAAAACAAACCACGACAACTCGATATTGTTGTTGCCTTTTGGGCTCTGTGTAACTCGACTTCAATTTCGACTTCAGTTTTCAGTTTCGGCTTTGGCTTTTAGTCCGTGATTGAAGCTCAGAGCTGCCGCTTGTGTCTACTGTTTGAAGAAGTGAATCGGCAACAAACAGAAACAGTTCGAAATCATTGATATTCCAGTGTTCCATTTAATACAATTGAGTACTTTGCACGTCATATACTTAACATGCTGATAAGTTCTAGTTTTCATTGAAACAATCAGCTTCTGCTTATCATTTTTTGTTTAATTGACCCATACCCATAAACGCAAACTATATAAAAACTTTTTTT
The DNA here is from genome assembly GCA_035047385.1 of Drosophila tripunctata. Taxonomy (NCBI): domain Eukaryota; kingdom Metazoa; phylum Arthropoda; class Insecta; order Diptera; family Drosophilidae; genus Drosophila; species Drosophila tripunctata. The sequence continues at coordinate 373,824 of JAWNPS010000187.1, read as the reverse complement.
CACAATGCAATCGGTTCTGGAAGTGAGCATTTATACACTGTTACGAATGGCGTTCATTTGGCAGTTGATTTCGTTACTCATTTATTTGGTGGGCTCCTTGACCATTGCCGCCTTTCTCTATGACAACTTTAAGTCTGTGATCTACATTATCAAAGCACTGCTGGAACCATATTTCCAGCCACAATTACCACAAACATTGCTGGACAAATTTGGCAAATGGGCAGGTGAGTTACAAAATATATAAAGTATTTTGCACAATTTATATGTTATTAAAGTCTGTTAGCCATTTCATTTAGGTAATTTTTGCAACATTTTACAAGTAATATTAATAGCTTGGTAAAATAAAGTTAAAATAGTTTTGTAATAATATTTGTATGCTGCTAAAATATTTTCCAATAATTGACCAATAATTGCATAATTTATATTATTAATAATTTTGCATGCCATTCACGTTTCTCATATATTAATATTATTTAATTATCTATGTAATCTTAAGTGAATTGCACGCTTGTTGCAAACCCCCCAATTTTCCTATATATAGAAAAATCGTGATTCGATGACCAAGTTATTAGTTGTATCGTTTCTCATTTTCCGCAAGGCATTTAAATTAGTTATTTTCATAATTAATACATAAACACAAAATAATATATATTAGAAATCTCAAATTTCAATTTTTGAGATTATGTGTTTGAATAGTTATCATGAAACAACAAGAACGTATCAAAGTTATATATTTAAATTAATACATATAGTATTACTAAGCATGAGGCAGCAGTTAATATGTTGTAATAAACATTTCTAAATAAGTATTTTAAAAATATCTTTTCAACAAACTGTTTTAATCTATGCTTGTTAAAGTCAACTCAGCATGAGGCAACAGTATCTTATCAGCTTAACTAAACCATATACCCAGTTCAGTATTTATAGATTAAATAATAAATGAATGTAAACAAATCAAACTGCGAGATAACATTTTCAATCAGCTGTACCGGCTGATAGTGCTCTCGTATTTGTTTATAATATATTATATGTATTTCTAGTGCACATAGAAAGTCATTCAACCCAAAGAATGAAAGCGAAACTGAACGAGCAACTCGAACTCTACATATATTGTAGCTCACTTTATGAATGGGTTTTGGTATTCAGTATATTAAAATGCTAATAATAGCTATAACGTTGTCGTTTTCAAATATTTTACAGTAGGTTTAATTAGACTTAAGTAGTTGTGACCTTGTCAGCAATGAGATTTCATTTGTTACTTCAAATGAAAATTGTATTGAAAATCTTCGTCAGTTTCGGTTAGTAACCAGCATAGCAATTTTAAAGCCAGAATTTTTTATAATATAATAAAACTCATATACATATATCTATTTGTTTGTATATATGTTGAACAACTTCTAAAAATTCTTGCAATTTTTTCCGTAAAACTAGCTAGTTTTAGCCTCTAAAATATTGGCAACACTGCTGCAGCTGCCGTTTGTTTTTGCTGGCAATGTTTCTACTGCACAAATATTTGGCAACAAATGTGGCCAACAGCTAAAACAACAACATCAATTGGCGCCTGTTGGCCAGTTGCGCAGTCGCCGCTGCCGTCTCGCAGTCGAAACTGTTGCATTGACTCTTTGCAACAACCAGCGACAGTGGCAGCAACATGAGCACACAAAAAAGCTAGAAAACAAATCGAGTTTCTTTCATGTGCAACTTTTATTGGTATTTTCATATTTGTATTTGCTTTGGGTTCGGCAGTGGCTAACAACGGGCTACTACTACCAACTAACCAAAGAGGGCCAACTAGCAGTTAACTAAGTAACATAAACAAATAATTAGCAAGGGTGTGCTAACTAAGCATATAAAACATAGATACATAAATATAAGTGTAAATATTACTAAAATCAATACAGAAGTACTTGTGTTTGTAGAAAAGTAATTATTAAAAATTAAGTTTATAATTTTTTGGTAAGTTACGAAATTATAATTTTAAGAAGATTCGCTTAAAATTAATATATTCTTTTTATTTATGTAATTTTAGTAATTTTTCAATAATTTTTAAGTTAACTTTATTTCTTGCTTCTTGTTTAAGAACTTGTTCATCCTTAGCATGTTTTTAGTTGAGAAGTTATAATCAACAATCTCTTCTATATGTAGACTACATATTTCAAGAGGATTCATTTAGCATAATTGTTCTTATTACATGTGCAGCCTGTCTTATTATCTCAATCCTTTCACTTTTTTATTTTTAGTTATAACTGGTGCTACCGATGGCATTGGCAAGGAATATGCCAGAGAATTGGCACGTCAAGGTCTCAATCTCGTGCTCATTTCACGCACCAAGGAGAAGCTTATAGCTGTCACCAATGAGATTGGTAAATATTTATAGTTTTATACCTTAACTTTAACCAATAGCTAACTTTTAACTTCATTTTATCAGAGAGCGAATATAAGATAAAGACCAAATGGATAGCAGTGGATTTTGCCAAAGGACGTGAGGCTTACGAGCAAATCGAAAAGGAATTGGCAGGCATAGAAGTTGGTATATTGGGTAAGTTATACAGAAAAATATATTTAAGTTTCAATTCTCAAAACTGAAGCTGTAAAATTGTATTCCTAACTGCTGAGACTCTTAAAAAATTCACCACAACATTTCCGAATACTAAGTTAACCGCAGTTGCGATTTTTTCTCTTGATTAACAAAATATGAAACTCAGACCTGGAACAGTTTCTTACAATACGTCACCTTGTCAGTACACCGTCTATGCGTTTTAGAGATAGAATAATTTATAAAATTAAATTTTAAATATGAATTAGAAACTTAACAAAAAATTGTGGTTTGAATGGATTATTTTTAAAAAAATAGTTATGGTAGCATTATTTTATAAGTGGTAAAAAATTTCTACAGAAGAAATTTCGTAACAAAGTACCAAGATTTTTAATGTTTTTCTTACATATATCCATAATTGTCATACGGCTTTCAGTTATCGCCCAGAGCAAAGTTTGCTGTATATTTTTGGTTAATAACAGACTCATTGTCAACAAAAAACCGAACAGTAGCCGCTATGTATCACTAACAACAACAATTAAGCCAGTTTGTTGTTGATGTCTTGTCAATGACATTGACAAAGCCATGTTGTGGTACTCGTAATAGCGTGCAATTATAATAACTAAATTCAGTTGGGCCGTTTCGGCTATTTTTCAAGTACAACACATATAAAATGATTTCTGTGTCGAGTTTTTGGGATTTTTTTCTTTTTTATATTTTTTGTTTGCCAAACTCATAAACGCTTTGACGCGCTTCAGCAATTTACATTTTTGTCTACTACTTCTGATTGTTGTGGTGCGTGTGGTCCGTTATGGTGATAACCTTGAGAGACTCAAGGTCTTTGCAGCACTGATAAGCATCACTTTGGTCTTAACTGGGTCGAAAAATTACTCTTGCATTGCAGTTAACAATGTGGGCCGAATGTATGACTATCCGGAGACATTGGATGCGGTGCCAGAAGATACCATTTGGGATATTTTAACCATCAACATTGGCGCTGTCACCATGCTGACACGTAAAATAGCACCACAAATGAAATCGGCACGAAAAGGTGCCATTGTTAATATCGGTTCGGGATCGGAACTGCAACCAATGCCGAATATGGCTGTCTATTCAGCCACCAAGAAGTATGTAACATTTTTCACTCAGGCACTGGAGCAAGAGTTGGCCGAGTACAATGTAACGGTGCAGCTGGTAATGCCCATGTTTGTGATCACCAAAATGAACGAGTATTCGGATTCGGTAATGCAAGGTGGCTTCCTGATACCCAATGCACACAGTTTTGCCCGCTCCGCAGTCTTTACGCTGGGTAAAACCAATACGACGACTGGTTTCTGGACACACGGACTACAGGTGAGTAATGACACCAGAGTGTGTGTTTGATTTTTGTTTGAATGTTAGGATTGCATAACTTACTTTCAATTTCCTGACATTTTCCAGTATTTCTTCATGAAAATGGTACCACAGCATCTGCGCATGCTCATTGGACACCAATTGGCGCGAAAATTGCGACTCGAAGGTCTTAGCCAGAAGAAGGTGACATAATCAGTCAGCAGAGTATCTCGATTTAAATCTTAAGACTATATATATTGTAAATATTGGCGTCTAGTTTAAATAATAACAAACTGTAAACAATTTTCGTACAGAAAACCGGCTGACAAAATCAATTTGCAAAAAAAGCCTGCAAATCCAATTGCATAACACTTCCGTCAGATATTGTGCGCATGTGGATGCATTATCTGTTCATGACTAAGGGGCAGGAGTCGGTTATATCGGTATAAATATAGCCGTGAAACCGGTTACTTCCAGCGAGAAACCGTTGACCGACAGACAGAAGAGCTGACAGTCCCCCAAAAAATAATTTGCAGAAACAACAAGCAATGTGAAGGTGCTCGACTGTTATTTACCCAGTTAACTTTTTTATAACCTAATTCTTAAATTACTATAAGGCCCCCAAGCCTATTTTTAAGGCGTTTAGGTTTCAGAGAGGAACAGAAAATAAGTGCTTTAGAAATAAGTAGTCTAACATAGCACAAAAGTGATCAACATTAGTTCTTATATCTGTTTAAACTTCATATCCCATGTGGCTTATCTTACAACAGACTTGATCTGCGCACATAACATAGGAGTGTAATAACACTTGTTCATCTTGTTGATTATAGTTCTTGAAGTACCTTAAACTAGAAAGCCCCTGGCAAGTAAATATAAGCTCATAAATTACCTTTTTAAACTGGGCTAAAAACAAAGCCTCGCTTCATTGCATCGCGTTGGCAGTCTTCAGGCTTCCGATGTTTTTTTGGTTTTTATTTCTTTTTATATCAAAAGTTAAATTCAACTTGCATGCACATGCATACAAATGAACTTCAAGCTGAGTGCCTCTCTTTCTCTCCTTTTGTCTCTTAATCATGGTGGTCACTGCACGAACTGCCCACAATTATGCAAGTTGACATTACAATGCAAGTTTTCAGAGATCCATGAGACGAAAATTACTTGTAGTTTTTGAAGTCGGTTGCCATAAAGTGCATGATTATTGATAGGGTTTACTTAAAAAGCACATTAACTACACACTAATGATAACATTAGCATCGAACTTATGTAGCTATTTACTGCTTTTCAGGGTTATCTTTTTCGATACCAGTAAAATGGCTTTAATTGAGCTGGCTTGACTACTAAATACCCTTAGCTTAGCTTTTAACTTTACTTCAGAGTGATTCAATGTAATAGTTTATTAATATTTCATACAGTGTTTTAATTATTAAGGGTAAGTTAAGAGTTTATTATAAAATTTGAAAAATATCAATTTTAAAATTTTCAGGAAGTTGGATATAAAAATTTTGTAGGTATTACAGAACTTCAGGTCCAATTATAGTTATGGTTCAAAATCGAGATATGTAGCTTTGCTGCTGTCCACTTCGTAGGTTAAAAACTAGAGCTGGGTGACTCAGCTATTATCTTTTGTTAACAGATTTCTGTATCTACGTATGTATAATAGATAGATATCAACACAATCATCTACAGACTGCTTCTTGCTCAAGCCTATTTGACTTCCTTGCTATGCGTCTCCAGAGCTGAGGGTATAATAAAATGTGGCGACGATACGTGACTAAACTTTAATTTATAGTGCAGCAAATAAAATAAGCTAGAAAATATCGCTAAATATCAATGACACATTATTAGGGCGAGCGGAAGTACCGTATTCAGCGCAATGAGCACAAACAACACTCACAGACTGAGATAACAACAACAAATGCAGTTGCACTCTTACAAAAGGAAGAGCGCAGCGCAGAGAACGATTGCGCGAAGTTCGACTGCAGCGAATTGACAGAGAGCCAAGAGAGCCATGCATAAAAAGAAACTTATTTAATATCTATTTAATTAACACAAATACAAACCAATTTAAATGTAAAAGTAAACACAAGGTTAAGTAACGTTTTTAATAATTAAAGTTAAATTATGCAGACACTGATCGATAGCAAGGCTTGTTATCGTTAAAGTTCAACGAATTCGCCGCAAACAACTTTCAATTCGCCTGCTCCACCCACCAAATAAAAACACTTTGTTTTTGTTGAGTTGTTTTTTTGTTTTACTCCTGCAGTGTGTTGTTATTGTTATGCATTTGTTTGCTTGTTTTGTTGCTGTAGTTGGTCTTGGTTGTTATTTACGAAAAATGCAATTATTAAATAAAGATCTTAAAGATATTGCGTGTGCGGCAAAGCATGTTAAACAATGAAATAAACAATTTCTCTATGTGTGCGCATCGTGTGTTGTTGCTTATGCACACTTATCATACTGTACATTATGGTCTATTAATTGTAAATTCCAAATTGGCTAAATTCCATTGTGAAACAAAAATTTGTAAAATTAACATATATGATTATTAAAACAGATGACGCCAAAGCCCCCAGGCGTAGAGGCAAGAGGATGTGAGGAACGTATGTGACTGCCACGCCTAAGCGATCTCTGCATTTATCACGCCTCCATTTTTTCATCGAGGCATTCAAAATGGATCGAAACTTTTGGCAAATCAAGCGTTGTCCGGCACTGCAATATATATAGAGATATATATTTATATGTATATGTATATGGTATATATATTTAGGAATGTGCTTCGAAAATTAATGGAACTTACCGTCACACACACTCGGTCCGTTGCAGGCCGTTGATGTCAAGCCCCCTGAGAACCGAGCAGCTGCTGTGCGCCTGTGGCTGTGACGTCATCTACCGGAAGTACAAATCGATAAATAATTTAAATTTAAATACATTCCACTCAATGCACGAGTTTTTAAATTGGGAACATCGGTAAATATAATACGCATATACTTAGAAATGAAATTATTGCTCACAGCCGTTGCAATTGCCGATAGAATTACCGTAAAAATTATAGCTATACTATAGATTTATTTCACGATATTTCCATTTGCTAAAAACTAATGGAAATGCTCTACTTGAAATATTGGCAAATGTTAATGAATTCACGGTGTGCACGTACGTACGTAATGCTTTGTTTGTTTCCATTTGTTTTTCATTATCATTTCAAGTGGTAAAACACATAAACAATACCCCAAAAATACAATATAGTATGTATATAGCATCAGTTCTATGCTTTATTTTTAGCGCAAATGTTTTTCATTCACGGATTAGAAATGTGGTCTTAAAAAACAAACGAAATAAATACACTAGTTAGTATTAACTTGAATATACAATTTCGCTCGTTTTCCCATTCTATTTCTATTTCCATAACATGCGTTTTATAATTTATACTAAATGACAATTAATTATTGTATATTTTCAAAAAAATGTACCTACAAAAGAATAGAAAATATGAACAACATATAAAAAGCACTGTGTGTGACATAAAGTCACGGGAAATTCATTTGACAAATTTCACACGTTGCGAAAATGTTTCGAAAACGATTTGAAATGCACAAACATATATACATTAAACACTCTAGAATCATACGGGGGAATGGATCTTTAGTGGGCCATGTCGAAATGTCCGTCGTTAAAAAGCTAAAACTTTTTGGAAAATGTTTTCTCTAATGTCGCAACTTGTGGCAGCGCTGCCAAAAAGAAAATTGTAGAAAAAAAATGCTGGGAAAATAGACAGGCAGCTGTATATTTATCGTGATTCTATATCTTTAAATATTTTTGCACACACACAAATTTTGGGCAGCTAATTTAATTAATTAACGTCATATAAATGCTCGTTATGCTTAGAAATATCCATTTTAAATATATACACGGCAAGTGGTAATAATTTCAATTCTATATAGCTATATTTAGCCGATATTATATAATATATATTGTGACTTACCTGACTTAGGGTACTAATAGAAATCCATTAAATGCTAGCGGCTTAAACGCGTAACGCTCTACAAATCCTAAATTGAATTGTCCTTGGAATTGAATTTGCAAATTGAAATTCAACATGTAAATCAATCTGTTATATTTTCTATCTTTTGAACTTGGTTTTTCCAAAACATGATTTAGAAAGCGGCTTCGTAGAAGGCATAGAGCAGGAAGAGCAAAAATGCCAGAATTAGGAAGGTGGTAAACAAACTCTTGGCCTCATTCATGTTGTTGCTGTTGTTGTTGTTGCTTGCTATACAGAATAAATGAAAACAAATTAATCAATATTGATTTATAAAATCAATTTATGTATATACTATATAGCTTAAACACGCACTTGATTTTGGGGAACTTTTTGAGAGATCGACAAAACCGTTCGTAGCAAATGACACGGAATAACTGAGAAACGCATCAAAATATTTTTCTCCACAAACTTGCCTATAATTTTTATCAAGCATCAAAATCGGCCAGCAGCCAGCAGTCAGCAGTCGGCATTTGGCTCATTGGAATTATGGTTCTATATAACTATATGCATACATACATATAAACAGACTCGTATATCTTGAGAAATATTGTTGGTATTCGTGTCCAGTTGTTGCGCATATTTCGACGCGGCACACATCGTCTTTTATGTGTGTATATAGATATTACCAGCAAAATAGTATATATATTATATATAGTTAATGCTTCTAGGTATAGTATGCTTAATATCCATGGATACGTGTGGGCGGTGCGGGGAAGTAAACGCGTCATACCGCAAAAGTACCAAAGTACATAAAAAAAAAAATTTGACAGCATTCCAAAGACAACTTCTCCATATGTTTCTCTAAAATTCTCTAGCTCTCTCTCAAAATATCTCTTGTACCTGTTACAAATTTATTCTTATCCATTGGTCCCATTATTCATCTCGCCACTGGCAAATTGGTTTGAACTTCGTGTGGTTTATTGAAAAATAATTTTAAAATTCTTTGTTTTTCTTTTTGATTGAAGGTATGGGAATCGCCGCATTCTGCTGTAATGCTTTCCAGACATCTGCGGTCTTAATAGCATTTTCATTTATTTTCTTTGGCCGCTAAATTGACATACATTTAGTTACGCTTGTGCCATTTGTTTGTTTTCCTTTTGAAACATGTTCAGAATATTTAAAACAATGCATTGCGGCACGTAACACAAAATGTGCTCTACAATTTTCTTTTTAGGGCATGGAGTTTTCTAGGCGCCAACACTCTTCAAATAGAGACTTATAACTATATTAACTTAAAAGAAAAGTTTGATATAGTTATAGTTTTTATAGAACACATATAATCACAAGTTAATCCATAGCCACTTTGTGACAAATTCTAAATCTCTACCTTTTATAGTATCTGAGTTACTTGAGAACACTGACTTCAAATTTCTTCGATTCTCTTGAACTGTTTAATGAAAATTCTAAGTAATGAAAATTCGACTATTCAATGGTTGTATTTTAACTCTAATTAGGTTCTCAGTCCTTAAGATAAATATAATCATGTTCTCTATGCTTCCTAAATTTCAGTTAAATAAATGTAATCCATTAAAAGTGAAAGTCTAATATCTTGGCTAGAATTTGTAAACACTTTATACTGCGAAAACACTTTTTAAACGATTCTTACCTCCTCCATAACTCTATGCCTCCGTTTCCATTATGTGTTCATTTACAAAACGGCATAAACGATCCAAAGAAGGAATAAAAGAAGGGCTAAAATGCCGAAAGTGGTCATCAAGTTCTTGGCCTCACTCATATTGAATTGCTAAAAATAAAAATATATAATTAAGATGCATAAAAGAAATGAATAAATTATAAAGGTTTTCATTATTAGCTAGTTTTTAAATAGACAAGAATTCACGTTAAGGTCAAGCAATAAAAACAAACACAAGAAAAAATGAAATCCAATAAAATTAATTTTTTTTTGTTTTTTGCCTGCGCGTGAGAAACTTAATTTGATATATAAACAATAAAAACGAGATCGTAAATTTTCGAAACACATATCATTTTGTTTCCAAATTATACAACATGTTTTAAAGCACACCGATGAAAATTATTAAAAATCATATTAAGAATTTTCCGGACAGGCTTCTTGACTCGCTGAATACTATAGTATATAGAATTGTTTGATGTTGTGTCGGTATTATTTCGGTTTTTTGTTTGTGTATATTTGAATGATCAGAGCAATCAAAATGTCTGTCTATACGTTGGCACTGTAGAGCATATAGAATTAATGGATGAATAATTCCAGCTTTATAGATTGGAACTGTTCCAAAAATGTATATTGAGCACGGCACTTTAAATTTTCGATATAGATTATGCGCACGAAAAATTGGATAATCCCATTGTGGTAGTATATGTCTGTAGTTTTTACCTGGATGTGGTTAGGATATAGATTTAAAATTATTTCTCGATATCGAGCTTATTTTGCGGACTGTGGCAAAATTTTGTGCTATTTACTGATGCAAGCCTTTGGCCCAACTAAAACCAATTCACGCACTTGGCCAATGGGTTGCGCAAAATATAGCAAAAAAAAAACAAGAAAAGCAAATGTGAAATACTTGGAAACGATGTGAAAGTATCTATAAGATACACGAATACACAATACACATACAGATTTAGAGACGACTCACCGACAAGACACAAGGCACTCAAGAGAAAAAGACTTGACAAGTGAGGAAAATGTACGAAATAAACGTATACGAATCGGTCTCCAAAATTCGTATGGGTTAAAATGAGATGCCACTAGGTAAAGAATCGCTTGGAACATGTTTCAAAACTTGAAGAAATATTATCAAAAATAAATAAAATAAATTTACGCGGCCGGTTTGACAGTTTGCGAGCAGCCGTTAAACACAAAACAAAAAAAATTTCATTTTTCAACAACAATAACATTGCTTTAATTATAAATAATTCACATACTATATATGATATAATAGGTATCCAGCTATACTCCAAGAGTGTGCCATTTATTTAAGAAATTTTCTGGGTGCAAGTTAGTGTGTATCTCCATAATATTGATTGTATTATATAGTTGTGCGAATTTTTATTGAAATTATTGATATATTCACGCTGACATATAAAACTGTCATAGAAACTCATGTGGTTAAGCTCATAATTTAATGCATAAATTTGTGTAGATTTCAAACTGTTGAATATTATCATGACAAATACGCAAATTAGACTATATAGTATAGAATACATATATAAATATATAGTAACAATATATAGATAGCGCCCACACTTTAGTAAACAATGTGTGGCGTTTGTTTATAGGTTCATAGCTCTTCCAAAAATCGCTTGTCTGACAGTTGTCATTAACTCAATTTGAAAATGCACTGCGCAAATGGTCGTACTGAACCCTCCTTAAGAGATGTGATGAGTTGTGCAAAAAAAAAAAGCACACACAATTTCTGACGTGACTCTTCAAGCATTATGTTCCCGAGAAATTCACAAAAAACCATAATGACTTAAACAATTATAGAACATTGTTGAAATTCATTTGCATCTGCTGTCGAAATTGTGTTGAAATATATGTTTTACTATACAATTTTTACCTTGTCGCCCAGACAATTGAATGAAAAGCAGATGTAATACACTTTTCACAAAAAAAACGTGTTTCTTTAGAAATTTTTAAACAGTTTTAAACAGTTTCGTGGATTAGGCAATATTTCAAAGTGCCTATATCAGATTTTCCATAAAGAGCTGAAACAGAAATTTGAATGAGTGATCTGTTTTCAGATGGACTTTTATAATGGAAAGTGCATAATTTATATACCCTCTGAGGGGTATATTGGGTTTGTGAAGGTATGCAACAGGCACAAGGAGGAGTGGAAGACCCCATAAAGTATATATTCTTGATCAGCATCAACAGCCGAGTCGATATAGCCATGTACGTCTGTCTGTCCGTATGAACGAAAGAATCTCAGAGATGGTAATAGCTACAAGTTCAAACTTGGTCAGTATCGACCACATATTTAGTCAGTCAATACAAGTTTTGTTTCCTTTTTTTTATGCCACGCCCCATTCGCCCACAATAAGCGTAAAACCAGACATACCTCATATAAAATACATCTGTTTGGCGAATATCTCAGTAACTACGGCACCTAGAAATACCAATTTTAACAAGCAGGCTGCTAGATGCAATATAAAGACAATGCCATCAATATTTTTTCCCCCTTTTCCCAAATAAAGTACAACTTCACTGAAAGTTTTAATGCTAGCGGATCACGTGTTTCTTAACGTATAGTTTTGTAAATTAGCGTATACTTGGAGACAAATATTTTCAAACGATCCTGAAAATTGCATCAAAATCGAACTATAATTATGAAAATGTCTCATACAACGTAAATTTTTAACGCAACAGCAGTTCACTGTTTTTGTTTATGCTGCTTGTGTGTTTAAAATTTACGCAGTGCACTGCTTGCAGGCAGTCCGAGATTAACTCATATAAATGGAAATAAAACTTAGAGGGTATTACTCGGTCGGAATACTCGACTGAATTTCTTACTTGTTTAAGAAGACTTTATTTAATTTATAATTATTTTATTTATTCAGTCATTTTATTAATAATATATTAATTCTTTTATAAATTTCTATATACAATAAAACTAATATTTTATTGTAATTATTATGGATCTGTTTCACATCTGTTGATCATGCACTTGGCGGGTGGATTCATGGCTGCATCTGCCGCACAGTTGAAAGCCCCCTGAAACTCGGCAAGATTCATGAAACCTCGATTCAGAGTCGGAGCAAAAATCTCGTCGTGGCGGTGGCAGAGCTGTTGGGCCACCGCATAGAAGAGCACACGATGCTCGTCCAGGCCAAAGAATTTCAAAACAAATTGCTCAGCAAAAACAAATGTTTCGCCCTGCAGCCAGAACTTATAGTCGCGCAGTGTGGCCTGAAAGGAGCGGTGGAAGTGAAAGATTTGGGCCACCATATCGGTGCTCAATCTGCGATAGATGGAGGTCAGTTCTGGATCATTGAACTGCTGCGTCTGCAGATCCAGACAATCCAAGGCGGTGTAATAGCCATCGGTGTCCTGTAGTAGACGAGATTGACGCCACAACTCCAAACCCTGAGTGGCATAATAATGATACATGGGACGGTGTAGCGAGAGAATAACAAAGTGCAGAAAATGACGCAGAAAGTAGGCAGGGGAACGTTCATCCTCTGCATCCACATAGGGCGACCGAAAGCTATGCTGCAGTTGTGCATGCCGCAGCTGCAACAGATTACCATAGAAGCTATTGGGCACAAATTTTAGCTGCTTGAGCTGCAGTTCATGTTCGCTGAGATTGAGATAGTGTTGGGCATGGGATTGCAGCAGTCGTGCCACTTGCAACTCCTTGCGTTCCACCGACTGCGGCATGAGGTGTCCATACCAATCCCGTTGACTCAACGTGGAGCGTCTGCGCTGCTGAAAGCGTGTGGTGTGCAGTTGGTATGAGGCCAAGGCCACCTCGCGGCTCAGTTGTGGCGCCAACACGTGCCACTGCCAGTACTCGACGTGCAACAAGCGTTCGAACTCCTGGGCCAGCTGAAAACAATCCTCGTAGAGCAACTGTTGCTGTGCCTGCCACAGCACATAGTTGTAAACGATGCGGGGTTCTGTGTGACGCAACACTTGCCACGTCTGTGTTATGCGTTCCACGTTCAGTGGCAACTTGCGTGCTGCTGCCAGCTGTTGCTCCGTGAAATTCAAAGCAGCAAAGAAATGCTGAAAATAGTCCATTGTATTATCATCCAGCTGCAGTTGCTCTTGGCCAGGCTGTGGCGTGGTTTGGTGGCGACTCAAGCTATTGGCCAGTGGCAATTCACCACGCATGCCACGGCAGAGTACACGCATCTCGTGCGCCACAATGCGTGCCACTTGCGGATGCCGGCCTTGCAGCACGCCCGCCATGCTGGCCTTGAAGCCCTGCATGCTGGGGCACGCCAGCTCGGGCATTTGTGCCACATAAATGGCGCCCTTGGCAAAGTAAATGTGCAACAATGTGGGCACTCCATGTGCCGCCAGCTGTGCTGCCAATTGTATCCAATTGAGTTGCTCATCCAACTGCTGCCGCTGCCACTGATGTTGCAAGAAGGGCCACGAGGCGAGCACCGCTTGGTGTTCAGCCAAGAAGGGCAGTTGCTGCCAGAGCTCTGTAACTGCCGACCTTTGACCTGTGGCACGCTCTTTACACTGTCCATAAAGCTGGGATAGCAATTGACCCGGCAACGTTTGAAAGTTTGTGTGTTGCGCCGCAAAAAATTCCATGCGATCCTGTTTGTTATACAGAATTGGAGGCAGTGCATCATCTTCCTCAGCAGTCTGCATATACTGCTCATAATTGCCACACGCGTGGGCATAGAAGTCATCACATGGTTCGGCACTCGTATTTCTCAGCCCAATCATTTGCCTAAGATTCCGTTTGTAGATCTGTGTAAAGTAGCGCTCCGATTCGGTGCTCTCCTCGCAACTGGCGCAGGACAGCACCAGGAACAGGAACAGTATTGTCAGCTGCCATTGAAAGCGGATTTTCACTCGTATTTTGCTCATCCGTTCGTTTGTTTTGTTCCGCGTAAACTGTGCTTGTTTCGCCAATTTCTAAATCTAAGTTCGCAGCTGAAGCTTTTGAGACTGATAAGCTTTTGAGCCGAGAGAGGAGACACTCACATTGCACTGATAGCGTCGAGCTGCTCAGCTTTGCTGCCTTGACCTTAAATGTGTGGGAATTGTTTTTGCATTTGATCAGGGGCGTAGCTAAAAGGGGGTAAACTATACCAATAGGCAGTAGAATAATTTAATAAAATAAATACATTAAAAATATAAAACTACTTATATACTCGTTTGAATTTTATATATGCAAACATAAAATCTTTGAATAAAAAGAATATATTTAAAAATGGATAGATCTTTTATAACCCAGTGGCCAAACTATCTAGCTACACCTCTAGTATTATTAGTATATTATTTGCATAATAAACGGAAATGTTTTTAATCTAATATTACGCATACGCACGGCGTGTACAAGCTAATTCAGTTTTCAACAATATTTCATTTAAAAAAATGCTTTATTTTTAAATAGGTATTTAATTTGTTATGTAGAAATAGCATCTGGATAAATATACTCTTTCTAAGGCACTTTTTTCCAAGTACATTTTATGTTTTTTAAGTCAAATGGTTAATGCTCAAGCACATAAGGTTCGAGTCAACTAAATTCAAATTTTTGTACTTCGATTAAAAAAAAGTAACTCATAGATGGCATATAATAAAGACATGTGCTCTATTGCATTACCTCACAATCATAAATATATTTCAAAGAAAAGAAATTATAATTTTGCAAGACTTTACAATGTTATAAACCAAGTTAAATGTTCTTGAAACTTGTTAAATGTGAATAAAACAAAAATGTTTAAGTACTTTCAATATGCGATAATTTTGATGAACTTTCAGCGTGTGTCAATTTGAAAACAGTTTATGAATTTGACAACGTTGTTCAGATGTGTTATAAATAAATTAATGGATTTTGTGAAACGGAATGGGTTTTAGCCCCTTTTCTCTCACAATGAGAGCAACAGAGAAAGCAACTCGGCAAAAGCCGGAGAGTGGAAGAGATTGAGGGGCAGAGAGTGAGAGGCAGTGGTAGAGACATGGAAGATGTCTCTCAAATTTTTGGGGCCAATGTCTGTCCATTAATTCACATTTTGTTTGACATTCCATGGCGGTTTCTGTTTGAGATTATTAGTGCCCCTGAAAATATAGACAGCCACTATATATGTATATATATATACTATGCTTAACTATATATCTGCTATACAGTATACATGTACATATATCCAACTGTTGTGGGCGTTGCAGCCACACGCAGCTTGTTGATAATAAATTGAAAAACTATAGAAATTAGCTCAAAGAATCTGTTCGGCATAATACCCAAAATCAAGAGTCAATCAATAAATCAGATAAATCCATTATACAGACTAAATTTGTGTATTGATCAAGTACATTACTGGCACTCGATTATTATGTTTCTAAACGCTACAAAAAAACTTTGTTTTAATTTATTTTGCACCTGTTGCCAGCATGTATTCCAATACCCTGTACTTACAAAGTGGGTCTGACAGCCATTTTGCTTGTTAATGTTCTGTTTTTTTTCGGGAATTTAAGTGATTCACGTTGTTTTCTACTTACTAATTGAAAATATTTAAAAAATTGTCTAAAAATACAGAATTTTTGAAAACTTTTCTCTTATACTAATAGTTACTTATAGTTAAGTTAATATTCTAGTAATGCCTATACATATTCTATTGATATACGTACTATAATAATAATAATAATAATTATAATTAAAATTATAATTATAATAATTATAATAATAATAATAATAATAATAATAATAATAATAATAATAATAATAATAATAATAATAATAATAATAATAATAATAATAATAATAATAATAATAATAATAATAATAATAATAATAATAATAATAATAATAATAATAATAATAATAATAATAATAATAATAATAATAATAATAATAATAATAATAATAATAATAATAATAATAATAATAATAATAATAATAATAATAATAATAATAATAATAATAATAATAACTAATAATAATAATAATAACTAATAATAATACTAAAAAACTAATTTCCAAAAGGAAAGCTTTCTATATTACACATTTTCATGATACTTTATATAAATTTTGTTATTTAACTCTTACCTTAATCCGTTACATATATATTTGGGTTTATAATTATAATACTCTCTTCATGGCACAATAAAAGCGAAACTCATTAACAACCAGATTTTCAGCACTCAATTGTGTGAGTGCTCCAATTAGCCGCGAGTACTTGTATACCTGTTGCCTGAATATGATTATGACAATGATAATAATGACGATGAAAGAAGCGTGGTAAATAAAAACAAAAACCAATCCAAATCAATATGAATTGATATTATTTATGTGGGTGTCTTATTGTCATGGGTCGAGAATAAAAAACAAATAAGTTTGTAAGTCTTGGAGTCATAACTTAAGAGTTTTGTGTTGGTGGTGCATTGCAATGGAGCATACGAATTTTGATACGTGCCACAGTTGACAGAGTTTTTATTCAATCTGAAATTGAAACAATAAACACGTACGCAACAACAACAATAGCAATTGAAAGAGTATTGAATGTAACTTAAAACTCTCTGCATTGGTCTCTTTACTCAATTAGCTAATTCTCCTGCGATACAGTTGAAATTCTCAGCGTTTTCACTTTTCTGTCTCAACTCTCACTTTATAAACTGTGACCAACAACTGGCCGTAAGGTACTCATTACATTTTGGCCAATTTGGTTAACGGCTTGAGTGCCGGCTTTCAGTTTCTCCAACATTATCAGACCATGCACAACTTGTGCCGCTGCAAATTAAAATAAAAACACATGACAAACGGATTAAATTCAACACAAGTTAAGCTTTAAAATGATTTGCAAACTGATATTACTCTATATAACGCTGCTATTGGGTTAGTAATTGTAACACTTATAGATTTCATTTGGAATTTCTTTAATTTTCAAATTTATTGCAGCAAATAGTTCTTGTTATGTCTCACTCTTTGATGTGACCACAACGCCAACTATAGCGCCGGTTCCAATTACAACTCCGCCTGCTTCAGCCGCAGCTACCAATCGGGATATCACTATTGGACCCTGCAAATGGGCCATAGGTCGCAGTTGTCCCGATCCGGATATCAAATATTATATCTATACACGTCACAACCTCATGGATCGACAGAGTTTGCAGATTGCCGACACAATGGAAAAATCAAATCTCACCGATTCCTACTTCAATCCACGACATCCCAGCAAAATACTCATCCATGGCTATAACTCTGATATGTTTTTGAATCCGCTGCAGCGCATGCGCGATGGTGAGTAAAATTTATTAGGGAAATTTTGTGGATTGGATTAGATTAGAAGTTTCATTAATCAAATATCAAATTAATGAAATTATTATATAAACATAAGCAAACTGTAAACTGTTCTTGAATACCATTGACTGAAACTATTTTCATATCTTTAGAACCTTTTTTAGTATATTTAGTTTCTTATTATGTGTAGCAAATCTTAAGTTATAGACACATTTACTATATATAGCTATGGGTAAATTTATTTTGAAGTTCAATTTTTTTGGAAAACTAAACAACAGATGTCAGCTGTAACATTTAATTAAACGTACAATTTTGTTAAGTCTAAACAAAAATGTATTTATAATATTATTACAAGATTTGTATAGCAAGGTTTACGTTTATATAAAGTAGTTGGAAATTCTTGAAATATTTTAACGAACTTCTTATTTCACGTACCGCTTAAACTTTTACATTAGGTATGAGAAAGGTAATACTATATGAGAGTAGATATCGATACAGTAGATCGCAGCAGTACTGATACTTTATAGTAAACCTAATATAACCCCAATCAAATTTAACGTAGAATACTTGGCAAAGGATGACTACAACATCTTTTATGTGGACTGGAGTGTGCTCTCGCCGGGTCCGTGTTACATAAGTGCCGTGCATAATGTACGTCAAGCCGGAGCATGTGCGGCACAGTTGGTGGAGCGTCTGGTGGAGTCAGGAAATATGGATATACACATCATAGGCTTCTCACTGGGTGCCCAGGTGCCCAACTATATAGCGCGTGCTTTAAAATCGTTTAAACTGCCGCGTATAACAGGATTAGATCCGGCCATGCCGCTGTTCATTACGGCCGGAGTCAATGATAAGTTGGATCCAAGTGATGCTGACTTTGTGGATGTGATACACACAAATGCCTTGGTGCAGGGAAAGATGGAGCGTTGTGGACATGCGGATTTCTATATGAACGGAGGCATCTCACAGCCCGGCTGCACCGGTTGGATGAGTGGGTAGTCGAAATGTAGCAAATGAGAAGTATCTTAATTTATTTCGCTTAGCAGATTCATTTGCCTGCAGTCACCAGCGTGCCACGGCGTATTATCTGGAGTCCATACGCTCACCCAAGGGCTTCTGGGGTTGGTCCTGCAGTGGTTATATCTCCTATTTGCTGGGCATGTGTCCTGCCACCAATTATCTGCTGGAGGCTGGCGACAACACACGTCCCAGCACGCGTGGCATGTTCCTCATCAATACCAATGACACTTCACCGTATGCGCTGGGCAAGTGGACGGATTTACCAACATTGGGGGTGAAAAATCCCCACATGCCACCAACACCATCGCCATTTCTGTTGAGAGCACCGTCACAGAGTGTGGATCCGCTCATGCAGCACATTGATCAGTTTGGCAAACTGTCCGGCAATTTTAACAATCTTCCCAACGATCCCAGTCATATCGAGAATCCCTATGAGCATTGGACCAGCTACAGTCCGCCACAGCAGAAGGAGAGTGAGAACGAGAGCTACAATTCTGTGGAGGAACAGGATGAGTCAGAGGAATCGGAGGAGATTGAAGATCGTCAGTTAAATACTCCTCTCAACTGGTGGGACTATCGACGTAATCTCACCCAGGGTTATATAGACAATAGCGTTTTCAGCATGCCAAAGGTACATTAATCCCTTAAATCACAGATGCTAATTCTCCTTGCCCCCAATCCCATGTTGTACATACAATTTCGGCACTATTATTTAACTTTATAATAACATAACTTATTTAGAAATTTATTATTATATTCAAAATTGGTATTGCTGTCTGTGGAGTTTAGCTATCGTCACTAGCGCACTTCTTCCACTATAAAAATTTCACAAAGCTAGAGAAACACGTTACTTAATTAGAAATATTTTACAATGTTCTATTGCTTTCCATACATTTGTATTAGTCTCTGTAGAGCTAAAGAAATTGTAGAATTTTAAAACAGTCGAAATCCTTCCATTGTAAAGAATTTCATAAGCAAGCATTCTATAAACACTTTACTAAAATAACTTCGACACTAGAGCACTTTATAACTAAATTTGTTAGGAAATCTATTAAAATATATTCTGCACTCAAAAAATAGAGTATAATTTTCAATAAATATTAATAGAGAATATATCAAAAGTTAAGAATTAGCTAATGCTAAGAGAAAGTAATACTTATGACTCAGCTTTCGTCACTAGCGCATGAACTATAAACCTAGTTTGATAAAAAAAAACACAATAACAAGTTAGTTTCAAACAAGCACTCCACAGAGACTTTAAAAGCTATAGAATACACATTTCTAAATAACGCAATTCTTGACTTCTTTTTAAACAAATTGCAATACAATACAGCAGTTCGTATATATTATATATGTATATTATTGTAAATTGTAATAAATTGCCATATAATTAAAAGTTTTGGGTTTATTAATGAAAAGGGTGTGGGAGAAAACGGGAAAACTCCGTAGAGCCGGAGAGTACACACGGCAAGTAACAAATACAATTCGATGGGAGCCTTCCTTTAGGCATTTGTGCCCTTAAGTGGGACTTTGACTTTGACGACTTGGTGTTGCTGTTGCAGTTGCTGTTGTTGGCTACGATGGCTTTTCCTAAAGGGGTTCCACAGGGGATGTTGATTTGAGCTTGTGTGTAAAATGCTAAGTCGTATCTTAATCGCCGCTGTTTTTTTATTGTTATTAATGTTATGCCTACATCGCAATGGACTCTAAACCTTCTTCTTAACAGCACGCTTTGCCCGTGTTACAGGTGTCGCTGTTGGCGCTGTCTTTGTTGGCGATGTTGTTGCTTTTGTCTCTTCAGCTGGCGTTTTTGTCTCTTCGCTCTTTGCTTCCTCAATCTTTGTTATGCTGCGTTGCCGACTCCTGTTGCTCGATGGGTTCCGATTTAATGTCAACATCCATGTCACGATTCTCCGTTTCACTAGTACCCGACATGGGCGATGGTGGGGCGCGCACAGCATCTGGATCATCATCTTCCTGCTCGTGTGCTGTGTTATTTGTATTGCTGTTCTCCTCCTCCTGCTCGGCCTCTTCAGGCTCCTGAATGGCAAGGTGGTACAGCTTCATTTCCTCATCGGAAATGGGTACCGGAGCATTTGACAGCGGATCTCGTCCATTCAGTGACTTGGGGAATGCAATAACATCGCGTATAGAGCGTGCGCGACACAAAATAGCAATGAGACGATCCAATCCTAATGCAATGCCACCATGTGGCGGACAACCGGATTCAAGGGCGCTCAACAAATGAGACAGATGATCGTGGGGAATCTTGAGCACTTGCTCCAATATAAACTGCTGCATATCGCGATCATGTATACGCATCGAACCGCCGCCAACTTCCTGGCCATTCAATACCAAATCGTATGCCTCCGAACGAATGGTATCCAAGTTTTCACAACTGGTCGCAAACTTGTCCAAATCATCGACAAGTGGCGCCGTGAATGGATGATGCACACTCTCCAGCTGATTGGTGACTGTGTTGCGTTCAAACAGCGGAAAATCAATGACCCAAAGAAAGCGAAAATCGTACGATTTCTTGGCCTTAATATTCTCCACCAGAAACTCGTGATAGTCGAGACGAATGCGTCCAAGCAAATTGCGCTGCAAAACCAAACAAACTTTAGTTATAATTATAAAGAGACAAATAGATGGATTCACTTACAGTTTCCACTTTGGGTCCCATGCACAGGAAAAGTAAATCGTTCTCTTCCAAATCAAATTTCTCAATTACTTCAGTAGCCACATCTGTGCCTAGCAATTTTGTGAGTCTCTCCTGCACATCATTGGGGAAATTGAACTTTCGCACAAAAAGTGTGCCCGAAAAGGATTTGCTCAGGCTCTCGTAGTGCTTGCGAGCGGCTCCATTCCAGAATGCTTCACTGGCACGCACCACAATCGCATAGGCACCGAAATCCTCGTATTTATCTTTGAAATTCTCGCTCTTTCCAATAATGTCCGTAACATTGTTCAGCAGAAAACCAAAGCGTGTGTCTGGCTTATCGGTGCCGTACTTTTCCATTGCCTCCTCGTAGGTGATGCGACGGAAGGGAGTTTGTAGCTTGGCCAAATGTTTGGGCCACGAATAGCGCAGCGTTTCCTCAATCAATTGCATTATATCATCACGATTGGTGAACGATAGCTCCACATCCAATTGTGTAAACTCCGGCTGGCGATCCGGACGTGTGGCTTCATCACGATAACAACGTGCCACCTGAAAGTAGCGATCAATGCTGCCCGCCATCAGCATCTGTTTGAACTGCTGCGGACTCTGGACCAGCGAATAAAAGTGTCCCGCCTTGCGAGTGGGCACCACAAACTCCTGGGCCCCACCTGGCGTACGGCGGAACAGTGTGGGTGTCTCCACCTCAACAAAGCCCAAATAGTTAATCAAATACTCGCGCATGCGCATTATAACACTGGAACGTAGTCGCAAATTGTGCTGCATGTCATTGAAACGCAAGTCCAAATAGCGATGAGTTAAACGCAAACGTTCTCCGGCCTTATTGTATTTACGTATCTCAAATGGCAGATTCTTTTTGGCCGCATTCAGTATGTCTACCTTTTCGGCCTCGATTTCAACGTGTCCCGTTGTCATTTTGGGATTTATGGTTGCCGCTGGTCGCGGTATAACAGTGCCCTCAACACGAACAATTGATTCAATTGGCACACCACTGTCCACATACTGCTCCAACCCCTTGGTCTTGGGCAATATCAGCACTTGGGTCTGTCCATACGCATCGCGCAATATGAAGAACTTGTTCATGCGTTGAAATTCCAGCCAACCGCATATGACAACCTTCTCGTTAATCTCATTGGACGTCAGTTCACCACAGTTGTGTGTACGATCGGCAAATTTATTGGTATCCGCCACCTTGATACGCTGCTCTGCATTTGCTGGAACACCGCTTGTGGCAGTCAATTCATTGTTACCACCGCCATCGCCATGATTGCCACCACCACTTGCGATTGCAGTTGGTGCAGCATCGGCTGCCTCTTCGGCCTCCAGATCATCAATAGACAACTTTTGCAGTTTCTCCTTAACTTTAATGGGTCCATCGTATGCATCGTCGGGATTTAAGACCTTAACACTCGTCACACTAACCTCCACCTCACCAGTATCGTATTTCTATATAAACAGAGTACTCTTTAAGGCTGCTCAAATGATATACTCTGTGCTTTGCTTACCAAATTAATGTTTGCCTTGGGTCTGCCCAGCACTTTACCCACAATTTGAAGCACCGTTTGCTCTGGCGTGGACAGAAAAGTATCCATAAGCTAATGGAAAGTTCAAAGGGAAAGGAAATATTAGGTAAAGCTACAATGGAGCGAGAATGCTACTTACTAATTGATCTTCGATCATAAGCTGCGTCTGACCGTAGCCATCCTTAAGCTGCAAGAACTTGTTATTTTTGGTGGATGGTATCCAGCCCACCAATGTGACAGTTTTGCCAACATCATCGCGTCTCAAATCGTTGCAAGTAAGATCGCGATTCTCAAAGTATTTCAAAATATTCTCGTTCTCTGCAAAAAGATTGTTTTGTACACTTTAGCAAATTATTATCAATATTTTAATAGCTTTTACTACTCACTAGCAATCTTGTATTCGGTGCTAGTTATACCCAGACTGCTCTGTTGCTGTACCATGGTGCTATAGGTGCGCTTATCGCCAGCACGTTTTGTGCCGCTGGCCGGAAAATGTATGCTGAGTATGTCTTGGACTTCAACCTCAATTTCACCAGTCGGCATGGTTTGATTGCATGAGTTCTGTGGACGACGCATCACTTGGCCCACAATAGTGAGGGTTGTATTCTCGGGCATGTTGTTCATGCGTCGAGCCACACGGGGATGCTTGTCCTCCAGCACGACCAGCTGGCAGGCACCGCCATTGCGATCGCGTAGCTCGGCAAAGCGATTCACACGCTTCTTAATCAAACGTCCTGAGAGCTCTACAAACATGCCGCAATGGTGGTTGCGCAGCTCGCCGCAACTCTGACGCATCGGTTGAGGCGGTTGCGAGTTCATGCTAAAATTGTTGGCCATGGCGCTCATCAGATGCATCAGATCGTTGCCCGATATGTTGGGACCCACTGTAAAATTAATTGGAAATTAATAAATTTTATTATTGCAAAATATATTAAAAAAAAAAAAAAAAAAACTACATTAAAATTAAAACAGTTAAAAAAAATAAATTGCAATTTTAAGAAAAAATTTTATATTTAAAAATGAAGTTATAAAAATATAATAACTAGAATAAATAATAATTAAAAAAAAATAAAAAAAAAAAAAAAAAAAAAAAAAATACATTGAAAAATAATTGCAATTTTAAAATATAATTTAATAAAATATTTACTAATTTTAGGAAATAATTTTATGTTTAAAAATGAAGTTGTAATAATATAATAACTATAATAAATAATAATTAATTATTTAATAAAATATTGAGCTCCCAATGTTTATATTCAAAGTTTTAATAAAAATGTAACCAAACAAAGTAAAATAGCTACAAATTTACCACATCTGCATTGTACCCTGATCTCTACTCTTTGCTTATGAAATTTAACTACGTTTATATGAAAAATTTCCATTAATTAATTTGCTAAACACATAAAATTACATAAATTTTGTAAAATTTAATAAAAATGGATTTGATTACTTACTGTTGAAAGGATTTGGACCAGGGCCGAAGTTATCATTATAACCGCCCCACCTCCACCTCCACCGCCGCCACCGCGATAGTTATCAAAGTCGTTGTAGCCACCGCCATAACCTCCACCGCCGCCTCCTCCGTAACGTCCACCACCTCCACCGCCACCGCCACCGCCACCACGATACCGACCACTCATGATCTATTTTTTTTTTTTGTTTTTGTAAATTGAAAAACAATTAAGAACTGTGGCAACAACAATAACACGGCACGCACTTACGTGACTACAAAATGCTGTTACTTCTGGGGCGCTGCTTGCTGCCGGTTCAGTGCTGCTTTTAAGTTCGGGCGGCGATTTGGTTGATTTTATGGCACTGAGAACCACCGATTGTTTGCCAATATGTTGTAGTCGCTGCTGCTGACTACGCCAAATGTTTCTAGAAATTAATAGCATTTTAATTTTTAGCGGCAACGCTTTTTAAAACAATTTCAGGCCAATTCAACTTTTTTTTTTCTTTACGGCACGAGCACTAAATTCCCACTACTACGGCAAGTTGTGTTTTAGTGTGTGCGTGTGTGTCATGTACGTGTTTGTGTCGGTGCCGGGCGTCGCGAAAACGCCGACGGTCTATTGACCACTAATTTGCAATTGGAAACTAGTGCTTACCCAAATAATGCAATGGTTGTTTTTGGACCAACTTTACAATAAAACTTTAACGCAATTGACACATTTAACAAGCTGAAAAAATATTCGTATTGAGACTCAAACTGCTGGACTTTTAATGGAGAAAACTTGAAAATGTTTTGCTCACAACAAGCCACCACTACACGAGCAGAGTTGTAGCAAACACACAATTAACAACCCTGATAATATTAATCTGTAAAGTTTACATTTGTGAAAACTGTTAATAACAGTAATAATTTATTTATTAAAACCAATCAAGACTCTAAATATATAAAATGTTAAATTGGCAATTTATACAAATATTTTACAAATTGAAGCAGTTAATAAATATGATTAACAGGATTTAACTTGCTATTTTTATATCAGCAGCTGCTAACCATCACTTTGATAACATATGCAGGCACGAACCATCGCCACCCAGAAAGTTATCGATAATGCCTCACGGTAGAGCGCCAAATTTAATATACACATTTGTGCGGCTTAAAAGGGGTGAAAAATTAGAAAACAATAAACTCATTATCCATTCTGTTTATTTACATGAGGCTTAAAATCATTAACAAATGCATTAAATAACAAAATCGTTATATGTTACTCAGTACTGCAGCATGTTCAAAACTACAAAATTAATTTGTATATGTGGCAAACAAGTTTTCTCAACTTGCATTTGGCTTATAAATTAAAAAAAAAGTACAGACCAAATTACAACAATTCCCATAGTCTAACTATCCTGATAATCAGTGCCATTAAGCGCATTCTGGAAATGTGTTATGACATAGTCGTGGTAATAAGCCATAATGCACAGCGGTTGACCCAAAATTATTGAAGCCCAAACGATAATATTGCCCATACGTGGACCCAAACGGCGCTCAATATACTTGGATACGGCAGAAAGTGGAATCTGACCCATCATGCCAAGGAATGCCCATATTTTGTATGTTTGCAATGGAACAGAGACCTAAATTTCAAAAAGAAATTATACATAAATTAAGTCTTAAATCACAGCGAAAGTCAAATAGAAAACATACCAAATATTCATGGAAAAAGGCGCTGAACAGAAAGACTATTGTGGATGCTTGGCGAGAGGAGTATCCCATTTGTACAACGGGTATGTAGAGGTGACGCACACACCATCTGTGCACTGGCATATTCCAAGTGCGCCAAAAGGTATCGATATTATTGGCATTCCACCAATCACAATAGAAATTGCGATCAGCAAAATTCAGCACTTCGCCAACGGCATTCAAAAATGAATGGAACATCAGATAGAAGAAGCACAACCAGGCCAAATGATTGGGAAGCTAAAAAAAAAAGGAAAACAAAATTAAATTTGATTCCATTACCTTTTATTCTTTGTTTTACCGCAAGTTTAAGCAGACGTTCAGTGGCCAGACCAATATCCATGTTTGAGAATGGAATTAAAGAGTTTCGCACCGACGGTATTATCCATTGTTGGAACAGAGCCATCACTACATTCACTCCGATAAGCACCTCCAGCAGACGTTTTAGCAAAAAATGTTTACGGACTCGCGATGTGCGTGGAAAGTTCAGTTCGTAGCAAAGAGTGGGAGCGCATAGGAAGTACATAAGATCTTTATAGCTTAAATTTTCAGGATATTGCACCAGTTTAGTAATATCTTCATCCTCCTCGCCGTCATCCAAATTACGCTTTTCTAAATGCAAACGAAAATGTTAATATACGATCACTACTTTAATGATCCACAAAACATACTGAGCTCGGCTAATGTGATGCTGGGTCTACGCTCACGTGGTTGTCTCTGATAGTAAGTCTGACGACACCACATATTGGTCTGCACATAACTCCATAGCTTCAAAAACAATACGGCATAATAAAAGCACACAGTTGTTGCACCCACTGTAAAAATTAAAAATAATCATTTACTAATCTAAAAACTATATACTCTTGTATACTCACTTATACTAAAGGCCGAGCCCTTAAGATGTATAATTACAACAGGCAAACAAACCGAGACTATAATGTTTGCTACTTGTATAGCCATGCCCAGACCCTCGGAAATTATTTCCTGCAATTTAAATAAGCGTTATATCGATAGTTTAATAATCATAAGTTAGATAATCAATGTATAATCGCACGAGCCATCACGATATATCGCAACTGTTGCTATCGATAAGCGTAGCAATTGCTTATCGTTGCGGCGCACATCGCCAAAGTCGGCACATTCGTCATTTCGCCGTTTCGCACGACGCTGGTGTATTTTTCCTTTGTGTGCGCAATTTCGTTATTTGTTGTAAAAAAATATATATAAGATAGTTTAACAAGACAGAATCAAAATTGAAATAAACTAACGTGATATAATTATTAAATTGAACTGAAAGAAGAAACCAGAAATAACAGAAAGCACAATGGAAGTCACCGACGCCAATTTGCAATTGCTTGCCGGTTATTTGCAACAGACGCTAAGCGCGGATCCCAATGTTCGCAGGCCTTGTGAGTATGACAGAGAGAGCATGCGTACGCGTGTTGGTGTGCGTGAGCATAAAAGGAAATACCGATACAGATAGTGAGAGAGAGACGGGGAGAGTAAAGTGCGCGGGAAAACAGCAGCTGCGGCAGCGGCGGCTACCGGCGACTGCATTATCAGCGCTGCACAATATGAATAAACTAATTTTACTTGAGAAAACTGCCTAAAGATTTACTGTTTAACTAATTAATAAATTTCCATTTAATTCTTACAGCGGAAAAGCTGCTAGAATCAACGGAAAGGCAACAGAATTATCCAGTGCTTTTGCTAAATCTCATTGACAAGGCCAGCATGGACATGACCATTAGGGTGGCGGGCGCCATTGCGTTCAAGAACTATGTGAAACGCAATTGGGCCGCTCACGAGGATGGCGATGAACCCGATCGCATACACGAAAGTGATCGGAATACGATTAAAACACTGATTGTCACACTCATGTTGCATTCACCGACGGCACTGCAGAAGCAGCTGAGCGATGCTGTTAGCATTATTGGCAAACATGATTTTCCCAAGAAATGGCCGCAGTTGATTGACGAAATGGTTGAGAAATTTGCATCTGGCGATTTCAATGTTATCAATGGCATATTGCAAACGGCACATTCGCTCTTTAAACGCTATCGCTATGAGTTTAAATCGCAAACATTGTGGGAGGAAATTAAATTTGTGCTCGATCGCATGGCAAAGCCATTGACGGATCTGTTGCAGGCCACAATGCAGTTGCGTACAATGCACGAGGGCAATCCGGAGGCCTTAAAGGTCATCTATAGCTCACTGGTGCTGGTCAACAAGGTGTTTTTCTCGCTCAATTCGCAGGATTTGCCCGAATTCTTTGAGGATAACATGAACACCTGGATGGGTGCCTTCCTCCAGCAGTTGGCTGTGGATGTGGCAAGTCTACGCACCGATGACGATGAGGATGCGGGTGTATTGGAGCACTTACGCTCTCAAGTCTGTGAGAACATTTGCCTGTACGCCCGCAAATACGATGAGGAGTTCAAGCCATATATGGAACAGTTTGTTACGGCTGTCTGGGAACTGCTGGTGAAGACCAGTCTGCACACCAAATACGATGCGGTAGGTGAAGAATTCATAGCCCTTAACCCACTGTATTTATAACTGTACTCCTTCTGCCTCTTAGCTCGTTTCGAATGCTTTGCAATTCCTGTCGGTTGTTGCGGAGCGTAAACATTATCACGGCATCTTTGAGAATCCCGAGATATTGGCGCGTATCTGTGAAAAGGTTGTCATTCCCAATTTGGATATCAGACCGTCGGACGAGGAGCTCTTCGAGGATAGTCCCGATGAATATATACGCCGTGATATTGAGGGCTCCGACATTGATACACGTCGTCGAGCTGCCTGTGATTTGGTTAAAACCCTCTCCGTTAACTTTGAGCAAAAGATCTTTGGCATTTTTGGCCAGTATATGGAAATCTTGCTGGGCAAGTACAAACAGGATCCAGTGGCGAACTGGCGTGCCAAGGATACAGCCATCTATCTGGTCACCTCATGGGCATCACGTGGTGGCACCCAAAAGCATGGCATCACCCAAAGCTCTGAGCTGGTGCCGCTGCCACAATTCTGTGCCGAGCACATTGTGCCCGAACTGGAGAGACCCAATGGTAATAGCAGTACATGGAATTTAATACACAGCCATCTGTTGCTAACACAAATCTCTCTTTTTAGTTAATGAACTTCCAGTTCTAAAAGCGGCGGCCATTAAATATGTTATGGTCTTTCGCAGTCTGCTGGGACCACAGACTTTGGCCGCTTGTTTGCCCCAATTGATACGTCATCTGCCCGCCGAGAGCATTGTGGTGCATAGCTATGCTGCTTGTTCGCTGGAGAAGATCTTGACCATGCGGGATGCGAGCAATGCTCTGCTGTTTGGACCACAGATTCTCGAGCCACATTCAAATCAATTGGTTAGTGGTCTGTTTGCCACGCTAGCTTTAACCGGTTCCGCCGAGAATGAATATGTGATGAAGGGTATGTGTTGCCGAAAGATTGTGTAATTATAACTTTTATATATAATGTATATGTTTTCTTTTAGCCATCATGCGTAGCTTCCATGTGCTGCAGTCGGGTGCCATGCCATTCATGGCTGTTGCCTTGCCACGCCTCACCGAAATCCTAACGTTCGTTGCCAAGAATCCATCGCGTCCTCTATTCAATCATTATCTATTCGAGACGCTGTCGCTGTGCATCAAGTAAGCATATTACGATAATTTTATATATTTAAATATGGGCTTAAATTATTGATTTTCTTTTAGAATCGTCTGTCAAGCAGATGCCTCAGCGGTTAGCTCATTTGAGGAGGCATTGTTTCCAGTTTTCCAGGGCATTTTGCAGCAGGACATCATAGAGTTTATGCCCTATGTATTCCAAATGCTGTCCGTGTTGCTGGAGATGCGTGAGACGAGCGGTGCCATACCAGAGCCCTATTGGGCGCTCTTTCCCTGCCTGTTGGCTCCACAACTTTGGGATCGCCGAGGCAATGTAACGCCATTGATTCGCCTGCTCTCCACATTCATTAAACAGGGCTCGGCGCAGATTCAAGCGCTTGGCAAACTGGTAAGTGAAGCAGCTACTTAAACAAGAGCCAAGCTTAACAAACTGATTTTTTCTTTTAGAATGGTATTCTGGGCATATTCCAAAAGATGATTGCCTCCAAGGCAAACGATCACGAGGGATTCTATTTGCTGCAGAATCTATTGTTCTACTATGATGCCGCCGAATTGCAGGCGAGCATGCGTCAAATCTTTGGCCTGCTCTTCCAGCGCTTGTCGCTATCAAAGACAGCCAAATATCTGAATGGCATCATAGTGTTCTTTTGCTTCTATGTGGTCAAAGTGGGCGCCAATCCGTTGGTGCAGCTCATCGATGAGATACAGCCGGGCATGTTTGGCATGCTGCTGGAACGTGTCTTTATTACGGATATGGCCAAGGTTAGCAAAGATTTGGAACGCAAAATGGTTGCAGTGGGCGTTGCCAAAATGTTAACCGAATGCACGCAATTGCTGTCTGGACAATATGCTGCGTTTTGGCCACGTCTACTGCAAGCTCTCATCGAACTGTTTGAGCGACCCCCAGAGAAATTGCCCTATTTGGATGGCGAGGGAGCTGGTGCTGGTGCTGGCGGTGATGCTATCGGTGCTGTGGATGCCGAGCCCGGTTATCAAGCAGCCTTTTCCCAGCTCACCTTTGCCCAGCCCAAGCAGGTGGATCACTTGGCCGAAGTGGCCGATGCTCGACAGTTTTTGGCCAATTCATTGTCGAACTTTTCACAGCGACAACCTGGAGATTTGTCCACATTGCTGGCACCTCTGGCAGCGGAAAGCAAACAAATACTACAGCAATATTGCGATCAAGCGGGCGTACGTATTGCCTAAATCATGGATTTATATAGATATCACACTTCGCACATACCCACACACACCCATACACAAATTATTAAATGTCATACAAGTTTTGTTTAAGTGTAATGATTTGTAATCATGTAATCAATATATACTGTATGTTATGTTACGGATTTAACTCCAAATAACTAAAATGTCTGTTAAAATTTGGCTAAATGTGTAACTGAAAATTAATTATTGGTGGGCAGAATCTGATCTGATTTGCCATGAAACTGCTGTCGAAAAAGCTTACTTTTTCGATCTAAAACAACCAAATTTTAGATTAGATTTTGCAACAAAATTTGAATTGCAGCGGACTTGAAAACCAACGGAGTTAATCAGAATTACGGCTATTAAATGATGCGAAAATTGATCAAAGCAGTCGGACGGCGAATATATCAGCTAGGCAGTCGTAATTTACAGGGTAAGTTGAGATCGAAAGTTTCTGTTTTACTTACCAAGGCGAGACCCTTTTCCACAGCCAGACAAAGCGATATATGAACCATAGAGTCTATAAAGAGAAAATGGTTAGTTAGTAAAATTAGGAAGTTGGTAAATGGGCAGCATAAGTTAAAACTTACAGATAATTAGAAATAGAGCATTGTGACCTTCGCCCTCGTTGCGGCCGCTTAGAAAGAAATACCAATCAATGGGATTGACGCGAATGCCATATCTGAAAGTTATTAAAACGAATTTAGAATATCGTAAACTAAAACAATAATTAGCCACTTACTTTAGTAAATTCTCTAGACCCAAGCGTAGACCGCCGATGCAGAGTAGTAGGAAACCCCAGTTAACCAGACCCGTAAAGTTCGTAAAGCCCGAACTCCAGGAAAACAATGAATCGCGGGGACGATGTATGCTAATAGGAATAGAAATAAAATCACATTATGGATTTATAGCTAATATCTACTTATAGAAAGCAATCTTACGATCTGTCGGGTTGAGCCTTGCGCTGTTTGGCCTCCTTGTTGGAGATTTCCTCGGCACGTGTAACACTTTGGGTGCGACGATATCTCAGTTTCTTTTCGCTAGTGCCATTACCATTCTCATCCTTATCGAGCACCTTGCGATACTGCTTCAAATCAATGGGATTACCATGTTGATCGAAGAGGTTCTGCGTCGACTTGCGATTCCGTAGATTACTCAAATTGTGTTCCGTGGCGGAGGCAGAGCGCCTCAGACGCTTCATTAGACCACCGGCTACGCCATTCTTTTGGGCCTGGGGGGCTGCTACCGCACCCGCACCCTGCTCCTTGGAATCTTTGGTTGTTGTCATGGCTTAGTCTCTACCAAAGTTCTTGTCCAGCTATATGAAAGTTAGGTGAACATTGATTAGATTTTAAACGCAAGTTCTGGTATCAGGTTTTTTTTTAAAAAATACCATTCTCAAATCTTATCGCAAGCATTTCTTTCTTTTTTTTTTTTTAGACAGTAAAAAATTGCAATATTGTAGATTTGATAAGAAGCTAAAAGCATTTGTGAATCGCTTTGAACATTCTGCAAAAAAAAAAATAGCGAATCTCAAGAAGTCAGACTTCTATAAAACATTATCAAGTTGTGCTGACTGCTTAACTAATCCATCAGATCAATCTAAATGGCATCAAATATAGCTAGTCTTAAATTAAACTCGTTTCCACATATTTCACTTTGTTCAGTAATGACTATCGACATTATAATAACGATGAAACCCACCGTTTTTTTTCACAATAATTTGCGGTCAAAGTTCAATTGAGTTCGTGTGAGTCGTTGTTAGTATAATGTAAACTGATATTTACATAGAGAGTCTGGCAGAGAGAGAGAGAGAGAGACGATCTGATCGTCTGATCACAGTTACAATCTCAAACAATTACAGGTAGAGCTTGAACTGTGATAAGCTGTTTGCGAAAGTTGCGATTGTTATGCGATCACTAGATTATTGTTCTCTATATAGTTCGACACTCAAGGTGATAACAATTTGAATTGTAAATTAGTGATATTTACAGACTAATAGAGAAATCGGCTATCAGCTCAAATCTAACTCATTTAACTATATTAAAGAGAGTTTGAGTTAATTTTTAATCAATTTCATAACAAAAACTTATTGACATTTGGTTGAACAATTGTTTTAAAATATTTTTCTTTAACAAATTTTAGTAAATCATTTTCAAACATTAATCATTAACTTGCTGTTCTACTTAAAATTTACTTACTGATTGTCTGTTCCTAAAATTTAAGACAAACTAGTTTTGTTTATACATTAAATTGAATTCTAAAATATGTATAATACATAGTATACTTATGTACTTATATATTTTATTTAGTGCTGCGTAACTTGTTTTTGCAGCTTACGGTGTGTACAAGTTTTGATTAGGTATTTGTTTAAACAATTACTGTGAGATTTTTTTTTTTTGAATTAAAAATAGTGTTTAGCATTGAACATTGAATCACAGAGCTTAGTGGGTTATCGCAATAAAACAACTGCTTAAGTAATACAACTCTACGTCATTTGAAGACCCAAAAAATATATAGGTACACATATATTTTATGAATCGTAAATACCTGATAAGGTGCTTTGAGTAAAGAAAACAGCTTATCGAACATTGTAGTTGTATTTATCCAGATAAAACGAAAAATGTGTCGAACATTTAGCATGCTTGCTATAAGAAGAAGTCGTGCATTGAACTGTCTTTCTTTGAAATATAAATATACATATATATATATATATATATATTACCATATGTACTGAATTTCCATATGTTCTGTCAGGCGTGTAAAGTGCATGTGAATCAAGTCGAGTCATCGTGACGTGACTTTGTTAATTCTACAGACATTGAAGAGATTAACAATTCAGTTGTATAATTACACATGCTACTGATCCATCTGTATCTAT
Source organism: Drosophila tripunctata (assembly GCA_035047385.1). Taxonomy (NCBI): domain Eukaryota; kingdom Metazoa; phylum Arthropoda; class Insecta; order Diptera; family Drosophilidae; genus Drosophila; species Drosophila tripunctata. The sequence continues at coordinate 339,895 of JAWNPS010000187.1, read as the reverse complement.
ATTTGTGAACATATCTGTATGCACATAGGAAGAAAGCGTACTTAAGTTGTTTGCTGTGGTTATTTCTTTAAATGTATGTATCTTTTTTCAACCCAACAAGGGCATTGACATTCTGATATCATATATGTATCTTTGTGATCTTTAATAAAAAAATGCAATACAAGAAAAAGGTGCCAAAAGTTCAGCTTGATATTACGTAACGCGTTTAAAATCTTATGAAAATATGCTAAATCTACACTTTTTTTTATGTACTCTCTAGACTCTGTACTTCAAAAAAGCTAACTAGTTAAATGTTATGACCGAAAAAAATTTAGAAAAATAAATAATCTAGAGATTAAAAGACTTTAAGAGCTAGAGCTACTAAAATTTGGCGTGCAACTGCATAGCAACGAACGTTTGTTATGAAAATCATACTTTTTTTTTATACAGAGTCTCTTGCAGTCGGTGTGCTTGAGTATAGCATTTAACTACAACTTTTTACTTGCAATTAATGAATGCACATGGTCAGAGAATAATAATTACAACGCCGGGCAAACCGGTTGAGTCCTTTACTTTTTGTAATGAGAACTCAGCACTGAATTGTTGATAAACTAGGTCAGTAATGCAATGTCAAAGATGAGACTACGATAGTCTAATTTTATCAGTCTTTTTTATAACTTTCAGCTAGACATATGTACATATGTATACGTTGTATAACTTCAGACCAGACATGTCTGTTGGAGCGCTCGAAATGCTGATAAACATTTACTGATTACATTGTAAAACGGATGCTAAATCGTCACATTAGCCGATGAACAGAAAATTAAGCATTTGCCGGCTTATCAGCTGCTTTATTGGCTGTGCAGTCAAGCAGCTAAATGTTATCAACCTCACATACGTTTGACATTTCGCCTGATAAACCATCATCGCCGTCACACTGTAGAACATTTGTTTTCTAATTGGAATTTCGGTTTTCCGATTGGCATTAGCAAAGCATTAACAAGAGAGAGAGAGAGCATGTTCTGTTTTTCTTGTTCTCTCTTTTGTCTGTCTATATATTCTCTGTTTGGGTTTTTGCAACGATCATTTTGCTGAACCAGTTTTTGGCTTTTAGGAGTTTTTTTGTTAGCATAGTTTGATGTGGTTCTTGTTGTTTGACCAGACGCCAAAATAATGTTTGTTTTTGTTAAGAGACGTCACTAGCAGACAAATCAAGGTTAAAGCAACAAAACACACACACGCACTTTATATTTTATCTGCTAGCTACTACATATGTATGTATTAGAGGTGGAGAACTATCGATAGTCGGCATCATCGATAGTTGACGATAGTTTTCGATTGTGACTTAAGTTACAAAAATTTGTTTAAATGTTATCGAGTAACGAGGTACTATCGACGGTGTCTCGAAACGATCGATAGTTCTCCACCTCTAGCATATATAAATGTGCGTGTGTGTATTTAACATTTAGTCACACTATCAAAGTCCAAAATGTGCGGGTGAGTTGCATACTTGTAGTTATTATTATCACTTTATTATCTTTCAACGGTAGCTGAGTCATAAAACCAAGGCAACAAAATCTACACGTGTTTTATGCATTTGTTTGTTGCTAATTCCAAATGAAAGAAACCCCATTAAAAAGAGGCAAAGAGAAAGACGCGTATAGGCGAAAGCAAAAGAATAGATAGAAAAAAAAACTGCAACATTTGACACTTGTGTGTTTTCAGCACTCTGCTGCTCTCACTCTCACTCTCTTTCTTTTGCTTTGTGAAACGCAAAGAGTAACCACTTTTTGCCGGTAAGCTTTTGCATAGTAAACAAAAACATATGTATTTATATTAAACGTAATTCAATTTACACTTTTATTGTATAAAGTGCAAGTGGTGTGTGAGTTTCTTAATTTAAGCACTTGACGTACAATTTAGTTTAATTCTTGTGTTTTGTCACCCACGGCGCGCATTAAGCTTCTTCCAGCAACGCGTTTTTTCTTTTTTTGTTGCTGCGTTTTTACCGTTCGCCTCGACGACAAATTCTCAACTGTTGCTGGTGGGTAAAATCGAAACAGAAATAAACAAAACGAAATTGCAGAGTCTTAATAATGAAATACACAATACACAAGAGCGCACATTTAATCAGCATGTAGCGCAGTTCCAAAGAGAGAGGGAGAGTTGGCGTAAGAGAGAGCGTAAGCACACAAAATATCCAGTTTGATTAAAACGTTGCAGTTTCAAAGCAAAAGAGAGTATAAAAATAAAGAGTCTAACAAAGAGAGCGCACGATCTGTGCTTGGGTTTGCGTCTGTGCTAAAGCAGCTTTTGCAGCTGCTTAGCGTAGACAACAACCATTGAAAACAAGTAAGAAAAATGCTGTTGAGTATTCCGGCCGTGTAATACCCTTTGAGTGCCCATAAGAAGCTTAAAACTCATTTGCGACCCCACAAAGTATATATATCTTTAACCTGCACAAAATTTCTAATTGATTAAAATAGTTTCTAGGGAAGAAGGCAAAGAAAATTGTTATTAAAAAAAAAAAAATGAATTTTCGAAAAGTTTGAGTTTTAGATGTAAAATGGCATTTCTCAAAATATTCCGTTCATTTTTAGCAAAGATATTGTAGCTCAAAGTTTTGGAAATGGTTATAATGGGACTCTAACCTAACCTAACAGTCTGCCACGCCTTCTTCTGTCTGTTACATAGTTTTTACAAAACCAATATTCCCCTCAGAGGGTGTAAGAAGAATATATTAATATTTTATGTTTATTGTCAATTATTGCACACTTAACAACTAAAAAACAAACGAAAAAATTTGTAATAATTTAAAATGTAAATTACAATACAAACAATAATGGCTAAACAACTAATAATTTACTCGATAAAGCTTATTTATTTACAATTGTAAATGTTATGGAAAAAGTGGTTTTTGTTTTGTGATAGATTTGGTATAGCGCGCAGTTTTAAGAAAATAATTTATAAACTAATGCTAATGTTGCTTCTGCTTCTGCTTGGCCTGCTCTGCTTCATCTTCATCATCATCATCATCGTCATTATCATCATCGTCATCTTCATCACCCTCAATCAAATCATCCAAGTCATCGTCTCCATCATCATCCACATCATCGACAAATTTATCGATGCGTTTGAGTAAATTATGTTCACTATCTGACGTTTCATCTTCACTCACTACAGACTGCAGTTCGTCTGTAGCAACCAGTTCATCATCATCATCATCATCATCGTTTTCTTCTACTTCGTAGTCTTCGTCTTCGTCTTCGTTTTCGTTGTGTTCGTTTTTAATACGCGACTCGGGCAATTGATCATAGTCAAAGATTTGTCGAGTGGCACGCGGCGGTTGTTCAGGTTCCGTGCTCGTTGCGATCTCTGCATTATATTTGACCTTATCCCTGAACTCTACACTCTTTGCTTCCTTTTCGTCTAGCAAACTCTCGATGCTGCCCCCTTGGCTGCCTAGACGCGGTTCCGGCTGCTGTGGCATTAACTTGGTGCTTGTCACTGGTCTTAAGATGGTGGAATTGCTGGCTTTGTGGGGGGCAACGGTGGTGGTGGGGCTGTTGGTGGTTACTATCTGCTGGGCATCGGCAAACATGTTATCCAGCAGACTGAGCAAATCTTCTACGCCTTTGGGCGGCTGCTCAGTTGTAGTTGTTGTTGTTGGTTTGTAACTAATCGTGCGTTTCATAGTTGTTGTTGTCGTCGTTGTTGTAGTTGCTGGTGTGGTTGTCGTCGTTGTTGTTGTTGTTAGCGGCATTGTCTTGGTATGCAAATGTTTGACCTGATAGGTCTCCACTGTGCCGCGTTTCTCATTGGGATCCGCTAGTCGCACCACCGGCTCCCGCTTCGATATAACCGGCACTATTTTGGGACTATGCGGATCCAGTTCGTTTTGGCCATAGGTCTTGACCTTGGAATGACCCTCAATGATTAGATACATGGGACCCAACAATGCTTTCGGTGGCTGCTTATAGTGCGAGAAGAGTGCATCGGTGGTTAGTTCCAACGCTGGAGCTACTGTGGGTCGTCTATACAGATTACTCTGTGCTGGTATCAACAATCTGGAGTTGCTCATCGTTGTCGTTGTGGTTGTTGGTGTTGTCGTGGTGTCCATAGAGGACATCATCATGGGACGAAAACCTGTATTGAGCGTTGGAGTCAGCGTTGTGGGCGTTACATAGAGTTCTGCATTGGTTAGACTACTGCTACTGGTGGTGGTGCTGCTGCTGCTGGTGGTGCTGCTGCTGCTGGTGGTGCTGCTGCTGCTACTAGGTGTTGCTATGGTGGGTGGCCCCGGCACAAAGGTAACGGGAGCATAGGTCAGTGGCGCATAGGTGGGAAAGGTGAAAGGTTGTTGTGGCGCTCGCTCTGGCGGCTGTGGTTTGGTGGTGCCCATCAGATACTTTGTAGCCGGCATGGTGGGTTTCATGCGCTGCTTCATCGTGGGTTTCACCAGCTCCTTCTGCAGCAGCTCATGTAGCCAGGGCTTGCGTGGTGCGGCAGCAGCAGCTGCCATCTGTTTGTTGCCACCGGCATGTGGATGTATGGAGTTGGGTCTGGAGAAGCTATAGTGTTGCATGGACTCCTGTTGATGCACATCGCTGTAGCTCAAGCGTTGCGCCATGCTTGGGGCATGTGTGTGCCAGGAGGAGGTGGCTGCCGAGGAGGAGGCGGAGACGGAGGAGGAGGGGCTGCTATAGTAGTGCGTGGAGCTCAGCGGTTTGCTGGCCATGGATGAGGAGGATGAGGAGCTATAAGGGTGGCCCAGATTCATGCTCACGTAGCTGCTGCTGCTGGGTGAATTCATAACACTGTGACGATACTCCACATGTCCTCCAGCCATTCCTGCACCCATTCCCATGCCCATTCCTGCACCCATTCCCATGCCCATTCCTCCAGCCATTCCCATTCCCTTCATTAGCATGGGTGGCGGCATCAGATGTGTGTGTGGCATGTGTTGTGGTTGCTGCAACTGGCTGCTGCTGCGGCTGTTGTGGTGCATAGTAGCTTCTTCTTATTGCCGCATACTTGGCCTGCTGCTGGGCATATGGTGATGTCGCCTTCATGGCCTGCGCCGTCCTCAAGCGATCCCGCTCCCTCTCCCGCTCCCCTGCCACGCCCAGCAGCAAGATTTCGCTCTTTGTCTTGTTGCGCAACACTTCCGGTGGCAACTTTTGCCTTGCCGCTTCCTGATTGCTACCATTATTCTCGGCCCAATAGCGCACACGATCCAATGCCGGAGGACTGTAGTCATAGGTGGGATCCTTTTGCAGCGGATCGCCGTGTCCCAATGGTCGCCATTCGTTGTTGTTGTTGGGATCCAAGCGTGCTGCAGCTGCTGCTGCTGTTGCTGCAGAAAATAAAAGAGAAGTTTGCATCAATTAATGGCATATGCTCGTTTATGTGTGCAACTTTAATTGCCACACCATCAGTTGGCCCCCGGGGCAGCATTGCAAAAGGAGATAAACAAGGAGTCGGGAGTTGGAGTTGCAGTTGGCGGAGAGGCAAGTGTTGGCCTACACTGTGAGTGCGGCAAATCATAACTCGTTAAAGTGTTAACAAATGTTTTTACAACATCACTTGTTGCATCAAGACACCCCACCAAGCGAGGGCATGACGATAGTTTATCAACAACTCTTAAAATGTCGTATAAAGAACACTTAGGTAAATGATAATGTATATAGACAAAAATATTCTAAAATTTCTAAGTTTTATAAACAAATTTTGTATAAGAATTCTTTAACTATAAACAGTACACAGGAAAAGACGGAGAAAACTACTTAAAAGACTAGATCCAGTCGACTTAAGATGGAGAATATTGTGATGAATGAACTCTTTTCTATATACAACTTCATTAACTTTTATTTTGTAAAGAAATTTCGCTTTTCATAGATACTATTATTTTCCTGACGACGAAATTTGCGATAGATTTTGGACACCAAAAATATATTTAAAACTATTTTCTTTACTTTTCTAGTATTTGGCCTTTTGTAAATCCTAATACTTTAAACTTTGCTCATGATTTAATTTGTTTATTATTTTTTAAAAATTAATCTTTTTTAATTAAATCGTAAACTGTTGTTTAAAGAAAATTTCTAATAATAATTGTGTTGGACAAAAAATATTAAATAATTCTACGCTTAGCGAAAGAAATGTTTTTTTCCACAACTTTTCAGTTTAAATATTTTAATATCGAAACAACAAATGCATCTTATCTAATTTTTAAACCCGCATCTCTTCGTCTTCTATATATTTTAATAGCGAAACTTCAAATGCTTCACTTCCAGGTTGAAAATCCAAGTCCATTTGTACTTAAATTTGTTTCGCTCCCCAACTGCCAGATCTGCTTGAGTTGCCCTCGCAGCTGCCTTTGGACAACGAATATAATTGATTTTTATGTCGCTGCCCATGGCAAGTGCAATCTGGTTGGGAATTGAGCAGAGTGTGGGCTTATGGATCAAACGAGCTCAATGTTGTGGGAGTCTGCAGCTCGAGTCATAGTTCAAGTCACATTGCCACAGGCTAAGCGCCCACCTGAAAGCCAAACGTTGGTAATCTCAGTTAGAGGATCATGGCCAAAACACTTGTGAACACAAACACACTCAGACTTGACTTGATTGACTGATCAATGGGGCGGCAACGGTGCTGGGAATTGGTATTTTGGACGGACAGGACAGGACAGATTCCCATTACAAACTTGGCCGCGTTATTAGCTAAAAACCAGACAAATCGCTTTCCCATTTGAATGGAGTCGTAGATCAACGTGAGGACATGCACCAGGAACTAAACAAAAAAAAACTATAAAACTCAGATGATCAATGGCTTGAACATTTTGAGTTGTCCAGGGGGCTTGAATGCATTATAAATTGGTAAAAAAAAATATTATACTTTAAATGGACTTGCATTTATCCTGGTTGCCTTGTGCATAAGTGTTATTTTTGCTGCTGTCGTTTTCACTTTCATTTCATTTGTCTGCACCACATTAAAATAGCGCGCATGATTGCGTTAAAATTGTTTGCATCTCCTAATGCTGGTCATTAAAATAGTCTCCCCTTTCGCCCCACCCCGTGTATGTATGTACATATATATAACACGCAGTGGCAACAGGTGGACAGTTGATTGCGCCTCGTCTGGTCTTGGATCCTATTGTGGTCTTGTGTCAATTATGTCGGCATTTGGCGGTTAAAACAAAATCAAAGTGCAAATCTTTCATATTTTTGCAGCACATTTCATGCAGTTCATTGGCAGCAACTCAAGGTGTCCCCCCGCTCCCCCTTCTCCCTCCATCCCATCCACTTTTCCCTTCTCTTACCTGTTGTTGCCAAGACATTCACTTCATCCTGACGATTGAACGTCGTCGCCGTCGTCGCTGTTTGTGGCAAGACCTCAAACACCTCATCAGCCAAACAATTGCTGGGGCATGCAACATGCAAACAAAGCCAGCAACAAAATATTGTTACCAAATTGTTGGTTTTGTGCCGTTCGCTAATCATCATGAAACACGTTGCGGCTTATCTGCAAATTGTATAAAGAAAATGAATGCAAAATTACGTTTAAAGTTCGATTACGATTTGTTTTTTTTTTTTCACTTTTAACAATTACAAACAAGAGACTTAGGCAACAAACTTGAATTGGGCGTAACTTGGTGGAAATCTTTAAAGCCTAACTTAAATGAATTAATAGTAATTTGTGCAGAAATTTTGTGAATTACTTAACATAGTTTATCTACAGTATACGAAATATAATTGAAATTATATAATTTACATATTTCTGCTATGTTTTTGTACATTTTTAAATGAACTATTTTTCATTAGGTGATGAATTTGAGTAGATTTGGCTAAACTGAATACTTAACTAAAGTTTCATGTAATAGTTTAGAGCAGTTAGAGTTTTTTTTTACTACTTAAAATTATCACTGTATAAACAAAGAAATCGAATTTTAAAGCAATCAAATTTGAGTCTTAATAAAGTACACAACCTCGACATAGAGAACATAGCGTGTAAAATTAATTTAACTATATCCAAACACTTTAATGGCTTTTGTTTATAACTTCACAGTAAAATATATAACAAAAATTACAAAATTCTGATTGTGTAGAACTTAGTTTTCGAAAGAAATGAACAGATATTTTAACAGATGTATAAAAACGGGGACTTGACATTTTTCGTTAATATGTTTACTGAACAATTAAACAATAATATAAACATAAAATGAATACAATTTATGTGCCAGTACCAATATACAATACTAGTATAGCTGCCTTTTACCAGAAGTCGCTCGCTTACATACAATAAAGTAAGAGCAACACGACAAGCGAAAGAGATAGAGAGAGAGAGAGTGGAGAGGGACGTAAAGAAGAAAGATACAGAATAAGAGAGAGAGAGAGAGAGGAAATTTTAACTGACAACTTAATTAAAAGCAAACCGAGTCTCGTGGGTCTTGGCACTTTTCACACAATTTTTGGGTGGTCGCCTTTTCAAAGCGGCTCTTTTTTTTCTGTGCTTCTTTCTGGGACATGTCCTTAGGGTTACGTATGGCGTTTCAATGGAATGGAACCGTAACGGTTTTGCCGTGGTGCGTTGTCAACAGTTGCCCAAATGAAAGTGAAATTTGTGGACAATGTTTCGGTTTTTGTAACATCAAAAAAAAAAATCAACGAAAATTTGCATTTATTTGTTGCAGTGGCTCCACAGGTTGTTGCTGTTGCTGTTGCTTGTGGCCAATCGTAAAAATTAAGTTGATTACTACACGCATAAATAAAGCCATTAAATGGCGAACAACACTGTACCATGGGCAATTAAAATCAAATAAAATTCAGAAGCCAACATATAGTTTACTTTATATTATTTTTAAGAAGCCGTGATTTGTCAAGTAATGCATTAAGTAATATTAGTCATTCAATCGATTTAGCTGCAATCACAAACTGTACTTTAATTTTTTTGAGTAAATGCCAATTGTCACTATCTTTCTCTTACATTTTATTATAGGCCTTTTACTACATTTGTAGCAATTATCACACGCTTCGTTTTGTCAGTTACTTAAACTGATTTATTTATTTGCATAATTCGTTTAATTACACATCATTTTTTGTTTGTATTATTTGAATGTGTATATTTATGATGTCTACATGAATGAACTGCCAGTAGGCCACAATAAACGAGTTTAGTTTTACAGCCGGTGAAGAGTATAGGAAGTTTTATTATGCGCTAATGCTATAACTATATATAGTTGTTGTTATTTTCTTTCTTTTTTGATGATCTAACTAATATGTTAATCGGTAAGCAGTGCTAACACGTTATGTTAGGCTGTTAAATTAGCTTCAACAGCTGCACTTAATGTTAACTGTGAGCTTGTAAGCTCAAAATGTTAAGTGCTCAAGAATTAAGTTAACAGGCAGCCGAAAATTGCTGCTTATGTTTAACAGTATGTTAGTTTACATTGCAGCTGAATTTACTGCTCATCCTTAACATTATGCTAGTTAAACTTAACATATATGCATTACAGCTTAGGCTTCACATAATGTCAGCTTATTTTGCTGAAATTCTGGTGCTTAGGAAAAATGTTAATTGAGTTTACAGTTGTATATAAGTTAATAAGCTATTCTCTTGCGGTTTTTAGGAAGTTTTATTCGTCGGAAATTATTAAATAAAATTAATATTTAAAGTTGTTAATTAAAATTATTTAAACCAATGTTTTTAAGTGAGGTGTATTTTCGAATCATAAGTTTTAGTTGTAAATCTGCATTTAACATTATAAAATTTCGTCTTTATTTTAACTGAAACATTCTCTCAACAACTGTCTGTCAACTAAATAGGCAGCATGAGTTGCAGCTGAATTATACGTGATGAATATTAATTGTGTACATTTTAAAGAAAGTAAAGGGAAAGACAGATAGTGCGAGAGAGATAGAAAGAGAGCGTACATATGTGCAGCGTTTGACACATTTTCGCCGAGTGTTGTACATTATTGATAATGGCAAGTAAACATGAATGTGACGCTGTGTGCGGTTCAATATTGTTGACTATTTTGTCTGTTTTATATGGGTAATATGTGCTCTCAGTCGCAATCGTATGCGTACTTTCGATACTTAAAGCTATCAGCAAGTTAATCTTAAAATGCTTAAAAGCCCAACCCAAATGCAAACCAAACGAATTGAATTGAATCGCAACGAAAACTCAATTCAAACCGCAAGAGTTGCATGCAAAAAGAGACGAGATGAGATGAGAAGAGATGAGAAGAGACGATGGCTATTAAGTGAACGCTTAAGCCAATGAGGCGGCTGTGAATGCCAATGTGCATAGTACAACAACAGCAGCAACAACAACATAAAGCAGTAAACAACAAACTGACCAATAAACATACAAACAAGCGCGACAACAACAACAACTTGCCACAACTAAGTGACAAGCAAAGCCAAAGTCAAAACCAAAAGATTCATTCAAGTGTGCGACACTTTTTATGCGTGAAATAAAAAGCGACCACAACAACAACAGCAGCAATAACAACAACAACAACAAACTGCGATGCATACCAACATGGCAGCGTATTAGCAAAGACAAATACTAATTGCAGCCAAAGCAGCAGCAGTTTTGTTATTTGTTGTTGTTGTTGCTTTTTGCTGCCGGCAGTTAATTTCATTTAAAGAATGTCATCTTCACTTTAAGTGAAAGATAAATACACACACAAACACACACACACACACACTCATCGACAGTTGCAAGTGTTTGGCATTGTCTCCTTTTCCTTCAACTTCAATTACAACAACAACTACAACTGCAACTTGAACAGTTGGCGCTCAACGCTTTGCCGCTGTCAATGCTGCGTATGAGTGATGTGTGTATTTTGTTATTATTGTTTGATGTTGTTGTTGCTGCTGCAGCTGTGCTGTTTGTTTGTTTGTTTATTTGTTTGTCTTTGAGGAGCGTCTTAATTCTTTGCTCAAATAGCGTTGCACATTCGATTTCGCTGAGAGTGAAATATTGTAGTAAAAATTGACAGCTGTGTCTGTGCATTGATTACAATCGATATAAGTTTATTGCAGTTATCGATAAGCAGCAAAGTTGCGACGAAGAAAACTCTTACGTAGACTTATTTTTAAAGCTTTAAAAATTTACAAAATGACTACTAGCAAACTAATAGGTAAACAGTTTTATATAAATTATAATTAACTAGTTTTAAATCTTATTTAATTGATTTTAATATTAGACAATTTCTATTTTACCTACTACTATATGTATATATATTCTAGTGAACTATTTCAAAGCATGAAAAAATATATTGTAATTATTCTAAATAAACTTTTAAAAGTATTTAATAAGTTTTAAAGCAAAACATATATTCTATAATCATTTAATTTTAAATTAACTTGTTGTTTTGACAACTTGAAAATTCTGAATTTTCCAATAGAGAGTTAAAGTAATTTTTTAAAATACTACTTAAATAAAATATGATTTTGAAACTATAGTATCTGCAATTAAAACACACTATAAATTTAGTGATAAAACAAAATTTATATTAAGCACACTATAAAAAGATCTCATCTATTTAAATTTGGTCAGAATAAAAAAAAAAAAATAATATATATATATATATATATATATATATAAAGTATAAAACGCATAATTCGCTAGCTTAAATAGTAAACGGTATTCATACTCAATTTGTATTATGGACAGATGAATACTTTTTTAGCATTAATAATACTGTTTTCCAATTCTAACCAAATTTGCTTAAAATTTTTCAAGGTTTTAAATAAAGCCACAAGAACACATCTTGATAAGTTTTATTGGGTTATCTGTATAAATTTTTTAATTATTTGCTTGCTTTTTGATCTTTGTTACAACCTCTTTTCACGAGGCCTACTTAACTTAATGTTTTTATGGTCTGTTTTCATAAAAGTAATATATATTTCAATTTAAAAAGAAAAAAAGAAAACTTGCTTTTAATCTTTGTTTTGAAATTTCAATACACATTATAACGACTTTCAGTAATATAAATATATTATATTCTTAAAACTTGCTTTCTAACGATTTTAAAATCAAACCACTAATTTTATAACAGCAAACACTTTTACTACCATTTAAATTCATAATTTCCATTTTGGTATTCTGCTTCTTTTAACTTGCAATTGTTTTGTGATCTTGCATCATCTTTAACTTTTGCTATACCTACCATATAACGCGGGCACAAATTGAACGAGATTGCTGATTTATAGGGCGGAAACCGGTGTGCTCAGTTAGAATTATCCTTATGATTTGTTAAATATGAAACACTTTGTTGTTAAACTAGTAATTTGCAGTCATTTTCCAAACACTTAACACTCCAAAACACTGAAAAACTTTAGAGCATTTGCAAATTTGCAATTTATTATTTTCAATTTCAATGCCAATTGCATGGAACAGTCAAACATTTCATTTCATTTCAATTCAATTCAATACATTTCATTCAGTAAATTTCACTTTTAAACGACGACGCCCGATGCAAAAAACATCAGAGGATCGGCGAGTCACACTTTGGGCCCGAGATTGTCAGACCAGAGACCAGAGAGTCATTCGCACCGTTTTGTTCGAGGAGCAGGAAACTCGATTGTTCGTTGTTGGTTTTTTGTTGTTGTTGTTGTTGTATTTGTTGTAGCGCTGCTTGCGTTGCGTTGCATCCGTTTCAAAACGCGTCCGTTTGTTAACTGATTTCGCGTTGTGTTGGCCAAAACTCAAATTCGAAACTGTTTAAGAAGCGACGCGACGCGACGCAAAGCGACTTCATGCTGCCAGCGTCGGCAGCAATGTAGCTACGTAGCTCTGCCAGTACAACGAACCAGACAACTGGCCAGACTTTGGTTCAGACACTAGACCGCAAACGCCCTCCCCAGCGCTCCCCCCTCTAAACTGCCACTCCCCTCATCAGCCCAAAAAGAGCAGACGACGAGTCAACGCGACGTTTACTTTGCAATTGGCAGCTGCACTTGTCGCTGCCAACGGCGACGTTGACGTTGACGTTGACGTCGACGCCACTGCTAGCTGACCACAGCGAATCAATAAACATGCGTCGACGTCAGCGTCGCTGTTAGCCGGCAAAGTTGTCGTCTTTTCGCTTTTGTTGCTGCTGCTGCTGCGACTGCTGCTTACTTTGGCTTTAGCTTTGCTTTGCTTTTGTCTCTGGTTTTGGCTTTGCTTTTGGTTTTAGTTTTAGCTGTTTCTCTTCTTCAGCTGCAGCTTCAGCTTGAGCGTCTCCTTTTCCTTTTCCCGCAAACAGACTCACTTTTCACCGCAACATGTTGCTGACTAACTGGCTGACTGACTAACTGACTGACTAGCTGACTAACTGATTGATTCGTCGTGACTCTGACCATGAAGTTGTCGCCAGACTGGATTATCAAATACAGTAAAACCGGAGATATTATATCGCTTAAAGTCATGGACTTGCACGTGTTGGTTCCTGCACAACTATGTACATTTGTATATCCATTATTAAATTGCTTGCATTTATTTTAATTTCTTTTTAAGTTTCATTTTTATATTTATATAAATTTATAGTTTTGTATTTTTTTTAGATTTTTTGTTCAATTGTCGGACATTTTTTGATTTTGAATTTGCATTTATTTTGAGCTTAAATTCAATTTTTTTTTAGCATCTTTAAAATTAACATTTAAATAACTTTAAATAGATTTATTTTATGTTAAAGAAAAAATAAAGGAAGAATTTGTTTTTTACATTAATTTTTTCTTTTTCTGTACATTTTTCATACAAAAAATCTCATCTATTTTTTAACTGCCAAAAATTGTTCAATAACAAAATTTATATTTTTTCTCTTTTATACGCATAAATTTTTATGACATTATTTACTATATTATTTTAAATTCTTCTGACTTTTTCTAAATAGCAATGATAATATATAATATTATTTTGTTTTAAATATCGTTTAAATTGTCTTAAATTTTTATTTTATTTATTTTTGTATCTAAAATTTTGGTAGTTTTTCCTTATCATAATATTAGAAATTTTTATTATATTTTTAGAAATTTTTTTAAAATTTTAATCGTTTTTTTAAGCTGTTTAAATATCTTTAAAATTATTATAATTATGTTTCTGGCTTAAGTATTTATATATTGCTTTTATTGTACAAAATTTGTTTTTTTTATAAAAACATTATTTCAGATTCGTTTTTAAATTTTTTTTAATTTTTTTCCCCTGATAAGTAGTTTGTTCTAATGCTGTTGTTGTTGCATGGCTTTTTATGCTGTTTGTTGTTTTGCTTTTGCTGTTTGGGCGGTCTACAGTTGATTAACTTTCGCTTTTGTTGCAAAGACAACAACAATAACAATTGGCATGTTTTGTGTGTGTGTGTGTTTGTGTTGCATAAAATAAAAGAGGCGATCTTTGGCGTTTGACTGCGAAAACATTTCTTTGGCACTGAAATTGAAATTGAAAAATAACTTAAAAGCTTAAGGCTGCCAACAACAACAACAACAACAACAACAAATGACAGTGACCAAGACTGTGACAGACGAGTCATGATGCCAGTGCCTGGTTTGTGACTATTTGTTGATTTACTGCTGCTGTTTGTTGTTTTAAGCATTGTTTGTTGTTGTTGTTATTGTTGTAGTTGCTGCTGCTGCTGCTGTTGGGCGTGTGCGTATTTGCGAAGATTTTTGTAGACGCCAAGACATGCATAAAACTTGTAAGACCATTAAAAGCGCTTACAGTGACAACAGCAACAACAAAAGCCACAACAACAAGCAACAACACAATCATTCAATATTGTTGTTAGTTCCCGCTTAAAATTTTTGTTTTTGTTTTTTTTGTTTTTTGCTACTTTGCGCGGCTCATTAGCTTGATGTGTTAATTAAAGCGAATGTTGCAGAAATTTTCGAGCAATACAAAAATTTTTAAGGCAGCCAAAATAGCAGGTGAAAAGACAAAAGACTTAGGCAACAAACTTGCACCACATTTCACAGAAGAATGCAAGCTGTCAGTTTAAATATGACATTGACTGACTGACACGCCCACACACAACCCCTCCCGCAGCTCTTTCTACCCCGCTCCCCTTCTGTCTACCGCTCGCTGACTTGTCATCTGATGATTTGACCGCCTTTTGTTGTCGGCTTTTTGGTCTTTGTTGTTGTATGACAAATAAATTTATGCAGCCAATGTTGGTCAGTTTTGGCTTAAAGTTTAGTTTTGTTGCACGCTCCAGCTGAGGCTGCTGGAGCTGCGGCACCCCACTCTAATTAGCGCTTGCGTGTTGCATGCACCAAGTTTGCCGCACACAAAATTGTATCAATAAATTTATTGATTTCAACTGCTGCCGCTGACTTGTTAAATATATTTTGCCAAAACGATTTATGTTGCTAGCATGCAAATTTGTATATCGCTGCAGCTTTAATGAACATGTCGCCTTGTGGTAAGAGTCAACACACACACACACACGCACACAGCTGCGTATAGCCATGCATGGCACGTTTAATGACGCTAGAAATTAGGCGCTAAACCAATAGAAATGAAACCTTTCACTTTAGCACCATAATTTCACCAAAAAAAAAACTTCCGTGCTAAAAAAAAATGTTCGTTGTTATTGCTTCATAGAACACTTTCAATTCACTTGACTTGCATTTGGGTTAGGGACAGTCTTTTTGTGCGATTCATTGATGCCACAACTGGCAACTGGTAACTGACAACTGCCAAATGCCACTTGCCACCTGCCATGCATGCTCAAGCAGGCGAAAATCGAGCTACAATAAACAAAGTGAAATGTTGTTGTCGCCCGGTGCATGGCTAATTAGATAAACAAATTTTTGTGGTTGTTTCTTGCCTACGGCCGCCAATGTACGTACGTATGTACATCTGACTGTCCGTTTGTCCGTCTGTCTCTCAGTGTTCGCACTATGGCTACATTGTTGCACGCATTCGAAATTCGAATTATTGAAAAGTGAAAAAACAAAACAACAGCAGCAACAACAACAACAACAACTGCGTACAGTTTCTAAAAGAAAGTGAAAATCCAGCGCTGACAGAACTCAGTGTAAGCGTAAAACGTAAAGCGTAAAGTGCGCCGCCTAATGGCCGTCAACGTCTTAGCGCCTTAGTTGGCCAGGAGCGAGCAGACAAACGTACGTATATACGTACTCACTTGTTGCTACGTGATGAGCTTTGCGCGTGACACGAACAAAGCACGACACAGAATATGCTAAATTTATTAGAACAGAAAAGTTGACTTGCCAAGTTTAGTTACAAATTCTAGATTTTGTGTATTTCAAATAATTAATCAATAATTTTATCTAGTTTTCTTAGTTTAGCTATAGTTAATTACTTATTAAACATTGCTAAGCTTTAAAGCATATAAAAGCTTCAAATTTTTGTATTTTTAACATTATGTGAAAGCTTTTAAATGAGCTTGCAGCATAGAACACAGAAAGCTTTAGTATCTTAAAGCTTATACTTAGATTAAGTATATGATAGTTCTGCTTGAATTCTACTGCAAAAGCTCATGAAGTGAATTAAAGTAAAAATGTAAAGTTTTTAATTAAACGTAAAGCTAAAAGCGCAGCATACCTTAGTAAATATAAATATTACTAATTGATATTATGTCTAAAAGATTTCTGTACGTGTCTCGAGATGAACACGCGCTCATCTTTGTCCGCCAAAAGCTACTGATCCACTCAGATGGAAGTAGAGTCGGACGAAGAG
Organism: Drosophila tripunctata; assembly: GCA_035047385.1. NCBI lineage: Eukaryota > Metazoa > Arthropoda > Insecta > Diptera > Drosophilidae > Drosophila > Drosophila tripunctata. The sequence goes on along the minus strand of JAWNPS010000187.1, from coordinate 323,227 downwards.
GAAGAGCCACAATCAGTCACAAGTTTTGATGCTAAACAAATATGACTAATTATGGAGGAACTGAGACTGGAACTGAGACTGCGACTGCGACTGGGACAGAAGCTGCTGCTGCTGCTGTCACTAAACAGTGCCACATAATGCAAGCGTCGTCTTCGTTTCGACGTAAATGGTCAAAGACAGAGACAGGGACATATTGTAGACTTCAGCTGCGAGCAGCAACCAGTTGTCTATAATACAACACCAACAGCAAACACCCGCAATTTCGCCAATTCGTGGAAAAAAAGCAAAACAAATAAAAATACAAATATAAATAAAATAAACGAAGCAATTGCCATTGCAATTGTATGAATGAAATTGAGTTTTACGCGACTTTGTCGTAGTCGTCACTGTGGTTTTCACTGTATTTGGTGCTGAGCAAGTAATCTGCTAATCTTTGTTTTTTTTTTTTTTTTGTAATTTTTCTTTGCCAGGTCTGCGGGCAACTGCACAGTTGACGGGGCGTGGCGGTAGCCTAATCACGCCACGCCCACAACAACTGCGTAAAACTGGTCCAGAGCATAAGGAACACACAGTTCGTTGGGGCATTGCACCGGTTACTTTCTTGGCCGAGGACTTTGTTACGGCACTCAGTGTCCTTTCACCCGGACATCATCGTATCACATCCTGTGTGGACGCGTATCGTTCCGAGTGTCTAACCTTTGCCGACAGACATCAGGTGCCCAATGTCTTTACGAGCTTCGAGGAGCTTGCACAGTGTCCACAAGTGGGTGAGTAAAGGTTCGGAATTTAATTAAATATATTTCAATATATTTTTGGAAATTTTCAACAAAATTACTTAGCAAATTCATTTATTCTACACTCAAGAAGTATTTAAAAGGATTCAAATGCTAACTATGTGCTGGCATCTAAATAGCTCGTGGCAAAAATTCTTATTTTAACTTCTGTTTCTGAACGTATAGTCTTGAAATTTAACAGATATTTAGCGATTAATATTATAAAACATTCCTGTAAGTTTCATAAAAATCGTCACACAAACATATAGTAAACTATAGTAAGAACTGACAGCTAGCTTTGTGCAGTGCATAAACAGATCCTTTCCGTGTTTTTACCAATTTCAGATGCCGTTTATATCTCACCATCGAACGACAGGCACTGTGAATTGTGCCACCTGATGCTCAATCATGACAAGCATGTGTTGTGCGAACATCCGCTTTGCATGACTGAGAATCAGGTGGTGGCGCTGGTGGCCAAGGCACAGGCACGTGGCCTCTTTCTGATGGAGGGCATCTGGTCCCGTTGCTTGCCTGCATATCAAAAGCTGCGAGAGCAACTAGAAAACTCAAAACTAGGTCAGATCTATCATGTGGAATGCACATTGGGCTGGCAAATCTCCCAAAAATTGTCGGGAGGAATGGACTATAAAGGTGTTACGAAGACTTTGGCACCCTTTGCCATACAGCTGGCACTTTGGATATACCGAGAGGTGCCAGTTGCGGTTAGAGTGTCAGGAAAACTCAATAGCGAGGGCATTGATGTGGCCGCCAAAATTGATTTGATATTCAAAGATAATCGTATTGCTCGTTTAGTGCTCAGCACTGAGGAGACAGTTAGCAATATGGTTATCATACGTGGCAGCAAGGGATTAGCAACGGTAATTTGTATCTTCTGCTTAACTATATATTTTTAAGAACTGTAGTTTGCTTACAGATGAACAACTTGTGGTGCCCCGACTTATTGGTTTTCAATAATGTGGACTATAAGTTTACAATGCCGCAATCGAAGAAGGCCACCATCTATCATAATCGCATGGGTCTTTCTTATGTGGCAAACGAAGTGCGTCAATGTATCTTGAAGGGAAGCACTGAAAGTAAACTCTTTACACACAACGAGAGTCGTTTGTTGGCCAATTTGACGCATCAAATACAACAAGTGCTTTGCAATGATTCACATCAAAACCGGCAAAAGATAAAACACGCTGTGGTCACATGAATAACATATAAATTTTAATTTACAAGATAAAATAATGTGCAAAAATTTTAGTCACATATATTTTGTTTGTTTGGGCTGAACACAGATCAGTTTAGGGGTAAGAATTTAATCAAAATATACTATGGCTAAGTAGTGGGGACACACACACCTAAGTGTTTGCCTGCAACGTAGCAAGTTCCACAACCTGATCTCAGCTAAGATTTACACCAACAGTGGCTAAGCTTTTTTAACAGCTAAAAGTTGTACGCTGTTAATGACAAATTAACTTCGTGTTGTGAAGAGCTTCTTGAACAATCTATTGCGTTGTTTTCAAACAAATCATGCGGAGCACATCGAACTTTCCGGCAAGAAAGCCCAAAAACTTGGAGTGTGACTAATGCGCAAAACAAATTCGAACAAAAACAAAAAAAAAAACAATAACAACGTTGTGTAGACGATCTTACACAAACAATGTGGCAGCTGATAACAGCGGACAATGCTTATCACCGGCATGTCAGCACTGTATGTAAACAAAGGCCAATTTATATAAACAAATGGGCGAACAATTATAGTAAGAGCTTTTCCTCAAGTATAGAACAAGAGAGGAACTGGGTCGGCGGACAGGGGAATGAATACGCACTCATGCAAGCATACTATGTGTAAGTACACATAGGCAGGCCTTCATTTATACTTACTTAGAAGTATATATACCCTTCAGTTCGTGCCATGAATTCCTATGCCTCTTTCACGTTTCCTAAATTCTGAACTGACAGGTATGTAAACGCACACACACACATCCATTGAACTATGTGTGTCCTATCACGTCTACAATATAGTTTAACCATTTGATTATTAACGGAAAATTTTGTGGCATTGAGCTGGGAGCACTGACATGAAAATGCAACATGTGTTAGTTAGTTACCTGATGATGATGCAATACGAAATGCAATACCAGGGCCACTGCAGCGCAAGGGTTGGCAACGTGGCCTTTTATGACAACCCACAACCCGCTGCCCACTGCATGCGTATTCAACTTTGTATATTGGAAAACGTGTGTATTATGAAAGCAAATTTTAAATTATTTAAATTGTCGAGGCAAAAATATGTGTTTGACGTTGTCATTGCTATTTGTTTTAATTTTTTTTCTTTTTGTTTTATGTTTTTTTGTTTACCGCGCAATTTTTGTAAACACAACAAAAATAAATTGCGCAGCAATAATTCGCTTAAGCTTTCAGAGAGCCAACAACAAACAGTATGTAGAACTTTGAGCGCAAGGGAAATGAGAAAGAAACCAACAACTGACAACCCAGTGGCGAATAAACATATCGAAGATTCTAGTGCCAAACAAAGCATGCGACATAAATAACATTTAGTTGGCATTATGTTTGAGGCAACCAAATTTTTGACTTGAAATCAGTTTCGAAATCGATGCGAAGCCAAACGAATCATAAATTTTCTCTCGATTTAAAAATACAGAAATAGAAAAAACAAAAAAGTTTTAAAAAACTACTAAAATTTTCCATAGGGTCAGCAGTTGTTGAAGAGAGTGCCGGTTTTTGCCGCTCTCGCAGATAAAAGCAAGAGTGCGAGAGAAAAAAAAAAGCTCCAGCTGGGTATAAAAGCAGGTGACTGACGGCAACTGAAAGTTCAATTCCCAATCGTGTTTTGCTCTGAGAACGTGGACGACCAGTGGAAGTGGTGCAACTAAAAATAATAAAAACAAAAACAACTGCAAGTCAGAAGTGGAACTGCAAACAACAAAGAAAATAAAGAAGACTAAATTGCAACACAACCACAGCACATAAAGATCTCAAGAAAAACAACAACAACAACAACAACAAGATGTCTGAGGCACATTTCGATGAGTACGAACACTACAACTATGACCATGGCAAACACATCTTTTCGGGCCACAGCGGCAAGCAGCGCTCCAAGAAGGAGGCCAGCGAGCACACCAATCACTTCGACCCGTCGGGCCACTCTCGCAAGATTTTGACTAAACTCATGAACACCAACAACAACAAGAAGACTGTGAAAAACTGATGCTAATGCAAAGACATACAACTACAACTACAAATACAAATACATACATAGATAAACTGAGCAGAAAAGTGCGCAAAAAGAAGAAGAAGAAGAAATAAGGAGTGCTGCAGCAGCAGAAGGAGAAGGAAAAGAGATATTGAATTTGAAGTTACAAAAAAAAGAAACGGAAACAAATTGAAAAACAAAGCACACAGTGGAAGAGCAAGAAGTGAAGTTAGCTGCGGCGGCAGCGCTGGCGCTGGCACTGTCGACGCCTCTCACGCTGCAAAGCTACATACAAAAAAAAGCAAAGGAAAAACGCTAAAAAAGCACTGGAATTACTTATTGAATAGTTCTAGTTTATAAAAAATTATCCTAAACTTAATCCACACTTACAGACTTATAATTTTAATATTAAGCTTAGTGCGATTCAAATTATGAAGTTTGCTTTAGGTAAAACTTGTAAAATAAAAATGAAAAGAAAAACTAAATTATTTGGCATTTTCTATTGTATTTAACATTTACAGCAGCGTCGCTTGGAATTAGTGCTGTCAACTCTTCGGGTCATAAAACAGCTAAACAAGCCTTTGAAAAAAGTTGGAAATAGCTAAAAGATTTCGTTGATAGATATCAAAAAGCGCTGGAGTATTGAAACGATAATTTTTATTTTTTTTTTTTTCTTTTCATTTTCAAATTTTAAGCTAGGTCTAACGGGAAAATAGCTAAATTAGCAGTACTGATTGTCATTGGCAGTTCACACGCACACGCACACACACACATTTTGAGGCGAAAGCTTTATGCGACGCATTCACTCTGGCAACTTCTCCCTCCCCCACAGAGTGGTTGCATATGACTCTCTGTGTGTGTGTGCATATTTATAGCCTTTTAGTTGAACTCATTTGCACTCCGCTCAGCGCCTTGCGATCGTCAACCACGTTTTTTCCTTTGTTTTCGTTATCTACAAACTTCAGTAAATATATATGTATGCACGAGTTTATTGTATGTAAGTGAACGTGTGTTGTAAGTTTGTTGCGGAAATTTTCCCCTGACCTTCCATAAACAGTTCAAACTACTCATGCGTTCATCTAAATTTACAACTGTAAATAAATATCTTCCGTGTCGTATGAAATACAGGGTGTCTGCAGCAAACCTGACAGACTGTGTTTTCAAATAAAAATAATATGAGCTCTTGTCGGCCCTAGCGGTCGGCAAAGCGTACGATAAACCAACAGGTGGCGAATTTTATGCTAACAGGCAACAGAGGGCGCGCCAGTCTAATGTCAGCTGTTATCGGCGAACGCTCAATAAGACAAAGACTTTGGATACCTTTAAAAATAGATGAAAATCTTCAACAACTTGTGCTTTGTGCAGTTTTATTTTCGAATTTGTTGTTAACTTATGCTTTTAGCCAGCTTTTAATTCAATATAAAACCAACGAAAATATATGTGAATAATGCATGACACATTATAGCAGCCAGCTTTTTGTACGACACAGTCCAGCTGTCACATGTGCGCAACAGCAGTCGTTCGGAGCGACTCAACAGTTGCACAACAGTTAGGTTTCGGTGTGTTCATTTCTTTCTGCTAAGCAGGCCTAGTTTGTAATTCTTAAAAAAATATAAGTTTCCATTTACTTTTCACTAAAAAGCATTCAAGTAACTGTTCATATATGCAAAATTAATTGCAGTGTTTAAATTAGAAGACAAAACGTGAGTAAAACAGCAATAGCAACACAGCAGCAAACACAAAAACTCACGCACACACACACATAAAATCAATAAGTTTCGGAAAGGGAACAAAAAATACGAAAAAGCGAAGAGAAGGAGGAGGTGGAGGTGACAAATTGCCGCCCGGCATTTAGCATAAAGCGATTTATGTATGTGAAGTGCGGTGCTGTTGTTTTGATAAGACCAACGCAAACTATTACACAATGTTCGCTCTAATTACAGATTTCAACTACAACAACAACAACACGCGCTGCACACTAAATACTAAATACTGGGAACAACCAAACGTAATACTGGGCACAGATCAAAATGGCAACGATCCTAAACATGAGTTCAGTGAAGCTTAACAAATGGCAAATGGCACTGCTGCTGGGCACACCCCTTGCCATCGGTCTGGGCATCTATGTGTACCGCAAGAGCGGCACACAGTCCAAATCCAATCAGGATGGTGAGCAGCAGCAGCAAAAGAAGAAGCGCGGCAAAATGGAGAAGGATACATTATCGATAGATGGCACTGCACCAGACACAGAACTGGAGCGCAAAAAGAAATCCGCAGAACTGGCCGGGGAGCAACTGTCGCCGCTGAAGGAGGCCAACAACTACAAGACCGAGGGCAATAACTGTTATCGCAATGGCAAATACGATGAGGCCATCAGTTTCTATGATAAGGCCATTGATAAGTGCCCGCAAGAGCATCGCACCGATATGGCCATCTTCTATCAGAATCGTGCTGCCTCCTATGAGATGCTCAAGAAGTGGCACAAGGTCAAGGAGGATTGCACCCTCTCGCTGGAGTACAATTCCCGCTATGCCAAGGCCTACTACCGGCGAGCACGTGCCCATGAGGCCACCAAGGATATGTCCGAGTGTCTGGACGATGTCACCGCCACCTGCATACTGGAAATGTTCCAGAACAACAATACGATAGTGTTTGCGGATCGGGTGCTCAAGGAGACGGGACGCCTGGACGCAGAGCGGGGCATGAAAAATCATGTGCCGGTTGTACCTTCGGCTGCCTTTGTCAACACCTATATGCGTTCCTTTATTGCCGATCCCCTGCAGACCATGAATGTGCCACCATCGGCAGTGGCTGACACGCCCCCGCGTGGTTTCTTGCGCGCCCGTCGCGCCTTCGAGGAACAGAAGTTCGATGAGATCATTGCCGCCTGCACCGAGGAAATTGAATCATCCGAATCGGAGTCACAGTACAAAGTGGAGGCGCTACTCATGCGCGGCACATTCCATTTGCTGTGCGGCTCCTTTGCCGACAGCAAGAACGATTTCGATGCCATACTGGCAAATGGTAAGTATCGCTCTATTTCAGTCTATAACTAAATTCTGTGCGTCTGTCTGTCCGTCCGTCCGTCTGTTTGTATGTACCTATGCGTACAAGTCTCTTAGTTTAAAAACTATCTTAATGAAATGATCTATTCCATCTGTAACTCAATAAAATAACTAAATTCTGTCCGTCTGTTTGTACACCTGTCTGTCCGTTCGTCTGTCCGTATGTACCTATGCGTACAAGTCTCTTAGTTTTAAAAATATCTTAATGAAATTTGGTACAGGATGCGTATACTATCTGCACGCAATACATTTGTTAAAATCAGACTGCTATATCATATAGCTGTCATAGGAACAATAGATTGAAATTAGTTAGTATGAGAAAACTTTTCTGCCTATTGAGGAACTTAAACCAAATTCACGCAATATGCATTTTATACCATACCTCACATAGAAACCAAATTTCATGCAGATCGGACTACTATATCATATAGATGTCATAGAAACAATCGGTTGGAAATAATTAATATAAAAAAAAACTTCTATGTCTATTGAGGGATTTAAACCAAATTCACCCAATATGCATATGCTATTATTCCCCATTTTTAAACCAAATTTCATGCAGATCGAACTACTGTATCAAATAGCAGCCATAGGAACAATTAGTTGAACATACTTAGTATGAAATACTTTGGTATTTACTCGGCAATCTCAACCAAACATACACAATATATATATATTTAATACTGAATTCAATGTGCATACTATGTTCTATGCTGTTTGGATCTAAATATCATATAGCTGCCATAGCAACCATCGGTGGAATTTTGTTAGTTTGAAATAACTTTTTTGTCTATTGAACGATTTCAACCAAATTAAAGAAAATTCTTCTTGTTACTATTCCCCATGCTTAAACCAAATTTCATGCAGATCGAACTACAATATCTTATAGCTACCGTAGGAACAATTTGTTAGAAATAATAAGTATGAGAAAAGTTGTCGATTTTAACCAAATTCACGCAATATGCAGTTTTTTCTGGGTTTTCCCCAATCAATTTTCAACAAATGTTGGGCCTTAAATTTTTTAATTTTTATTTTCTTTTCCCCAGTTTAAATTTAAATTTAAATTTAAAATATAATTTTAAACTTTTAAACTATTTTTATGTTGTAACTTTATTATTAAACACGCCGACTGATCATAGTCTGACATTAAATAAAAAAAAAAAAAATTAATAAATTAACCCTCCCCATATATAAACCATATTTCATGCAGATCCAACTACAATGTCTTATAGCTGCCATAGAAACAATCGGTTAGAAATATTTGGTATGATCAAATGTGCTGTTAATCCATATAGGATTGTGCCAGGGTACCAAACTTTGGCGTGCCAAAGACACTTTCTTGTACTTACCACTCTCTCTCTGTTGCAGCTGATGCGGATGCCACACTGCGTGTTTATGCGTACATTAAACGTGCCGCACTCTTCATACAGACGGATGAGCGAGACAAGGGATTGGCGGACTTTATGGAGGCGGAGAAGTTAAAACCAAATAATCCCGATGTCTATCATCAGCGTGCACAGATTCTATTGCTGCTGGAACAGATCGATGAGGCACTGGTGGAGTTTGATAAGGCGGTGCGTTTGGCGCCCAATCATGCCATTGCCTATGTCCAGAAATGTTATGCCGATTATCGGCTGGCATTGATGACCAGCGATCAGAGTCGCTTGGAGCGTGTTATACGTGACTTTGAGTTGGCCATTGAAAAGTTTCCGGATTGCGTTGAATGCTACAGTTTGATGGCCCAAGTGCTGGCGGATCAACAGCAATTTCCACAGGCTCAGCAGTTCTACGAGAAGGCCATGAAATTGGCGCCAACAAATCCATCATTGCTGGTGCATCAGGCCATCATGATGCTGCAGTGGCGCGGTGATATTGATGCCGCTGTTGCGCTGCTCAATCGCGCCATCGAAGTGGATCCCAAGTGTGAGCTGGCCTACGAGACACTGGGCACCGTGGAGGTGCAGCGGGCGCAGCTGCAGCGTGCCGTCGAACTGTTTGAGAAGGCGCTGCTCTATGCCAAGAGTCAGGCGGAGCTGGTACATGTCTACTCCTTGCGTAATGCGGCGCTGGCTCAAATCAATGTCACTCGCAAGCTGGGCATCGATATGAATACCATTTCGGCGATGGCACAGTCCGGTTTGCTAAACCAGCCGGGCATGTAGGCAAACCCCCCACCCCCAAATGACTCCAACTTGGCGCCGGGATCGCATTTAAAAAAAACATTGGAACAACACAATAAAGAGCCCGCACTACTCTCCAGGAGAAAGAAAGTTCGATTGATAAGAATTATCCAAACACACACACACACACACATGCTTACCTTGTTATACCGGAAAATCTTTGTTTTAGTTATTTGTGCTCCTAGTTTTAGCTAATATGAAAGTCATGAAACATTAATTATTATACTACTACTACTACAACTATTATTATTAATAATATTACTATTACAATTAGGTCTAGCTTTAAACACAGTTCAAAAATCAATACAATACAATTTGTAATTAAGTCGTACGTGGAATTCCATTGTAGGACTGCACATCTCCGGATATGTAGCCGGCACAGATTAGCCACAGGGCCGCACGTATGCTGCCCACAATGGCGTATTCGGATTCCAATTGCTGCAGCAGCGGCAGCAGTAGACCCGGCAACGAGCCCAGCCCATTGGAGATGCCCATCAGTGTGCCAGCATAGTTGGGACTCATGTCCAGTGGCAGCAGCTTGATGCCCGCATAGTAGGCGCCAAAGGCCACCACACTCCAGGCACGTGCTCCATACTCCTTGCTGTACACCAGATACATGGAGACGCTAATGAACACCAGCCAGGACATTAGGCGACGTGTCTGGGTGCGACTTAGCATTCCATGGGCTATCAGGTAATCACTGAGTCTGCCCGATGTCAACGCTGCCAGCCAACTGCAGAGATGTGGCAGACTCGTCTCCAGCTCCGTCCACATTGTGCTGCCCTTGGTCTGCAGATTCTGCAGCAATTGCTGCAGCTCTTGTGCCATTTCCTGCTGATTCCAGTCATGCTGCATGTTCGCCGCAATTAGCGCCCAGATCGGACCATTCATTAGCATATTGCTCCAAGGAGCTGTCTCATTGGTAGCTTCATGCGCATCTGTTGCCTCATCTGCTGTCACCAGAGTTGCGCTCACCTGACTCCTGATGTAATCACGCTCTGACTTTTGTACGTACGGCGAGGCATCCGGTTTGCTGTAGCAAACAAAGACCTGCAAAGGGGAAAGCATCAAAGTTCATTATAAAAGCTTTTGGTAAAAGCTTTAATGTGCTTTGGCACATTAATCTACAAGCATTGAGCTTTACTGTGTTTTACTGTTCAACAATTGTGGAGAATGTGTATTTTCTTGTAACTTAAATGTGCTTTGGTGACTAAGGAAAAGCTTGAAGTCCTGTAAAGGAAACATTACAGACAGTAAGCGGTTGCAGTCAATTGGCTATTGCTAAACTGGAAACTTTAATGCGCTTTGTAAGCAGTGAAAAATCGAGTTATGATGCTCAGCCATTGAAAACTTCAAATGCCTAGAAAAATCCGAGTGCATTATAATTTTAAAGAGTTTTGACAGCAGTAAATATATTAGCATGGCGCTTTAATGTGATTTGAAGCGCTACATTGGACTAAAATGTTCGCTTTATTGTGTGAATCTAAAAGTTTCAGCTTTTATGTGCGTGAAAATACCAATTGCAATGTTTAAGCATTGAAAACTCCTAATAACGAAGTGTGCAGCTATTTTAATGTGCTTTTCCAGCAGCAAATGGAGCTTAACTGGATTTTGGAGCTCTTGAGAGGATTATAATCTTTAAAAGATAACACTAAAGGTAAGAAAACTAAAAGTTTGAGCATTAATGTGCTTTTTCAGCAGGAAAATAAGAGCTTTAAATAAAAAGCTTTAATGTGCTTTGGTAGATCTAGAAAGGTTCAATAATCTTTAAGAGAGAACATAAAAGTATGAAAAATGTTCGTGTCATTAAGTAAATCAAAAAGTTTGAGCTTTAATGTGCTTTTATAGCAGTGAAGTGTCCAAATACTTTGTTACGAAGTCTGCTAAATAATTAGAAATAAAATTCTATAAGAGCAAGTCTTTCGAGCATAAACTTACAAAGCCGACAAACCAGAGCATTGCACCACCGCCCACCACATAGAATGCCACAGCCCAGTCCTGATCCTCGAGTGCTAGACCATTAACCAGATGCACAAATATGAGGCCAATTTCACCACCGCTCAGCACACAGCTGCAGAGTAAGCCACGTTCGCTTTCGGGCACCCATTGGGCCAACAAAGCACTGACGGCCGGAAAGGTGGGACCCTCACAGAAACCGATGAGCAGACGTAACACCATCAAGGCCTCCGGACCGCCATTGCGAACAATTGTGGGTGTCAGCACTGTGAGTATGGCCGATAAGAGAATAGATGCACCCAGTATCCATTTGCTGCCATAACGTTCGGCCAGACGTCCACCCGGTATGTGGGTGATTATATAGCCAGCATAGAAGGATACGGTGACCAGAATCTGCACCTGTTTGGTCCACACATCCGAGCAATTGGAAGTGGTGATTGCCGGACTTTGAATCAGTTTCTCCGTCGCTTGTCGTTTCTCCCACTTGACACTGTTTTTACCCGCCCGCAATCTTTTGGGTGGCACTGTGCTTCTTGATAATGGTTGCTTTTTAGAAGCACTTTTTAAGGGTTCCACTTTAACTAGTCTTTTGGATTCCATAACAATACGATTCAGTGAAAAGTCCAAACAGTGACGTATTGTATAGGCATTGACAATGGCCAGCAAACTAAAGTAACAAATTACTAAACGCTGCTTTACCTGCAGATCTGTTTCCATTATCATTCTAATCGGTAGATAATATTCATCTACAGTCTGACTTTTTGCAATACTTACAGTCAAAGATCTCTCGCAGTTTTCTCTGTACTCGTTGGGGCAACATTTTACCAAATTCTTTTTGTACAAAGTCTGGTAAAATATTATGCAAACAATTCTAATATTTTGATGCTTAATTCAAAGACTTCTATTTGGGCATTTACTTCCCTAATATTGTAATGATATAAGTACGTAAACCAAAAATGTAAAAAGAAATCAGTTTATAGAAACTGAAGTTCTTCGTTCTTTTAGATTTTCTTTAAATTTAAACACTCGCTGAGTGTATGAGACCTAGAATCAACAAATTTAATAACTATACTTTTTCGGATTCTTTCTTTATAATGCAGTGATAGTTCAAAAGCTATATGTTGATAATCCATGCTGGGCTCTAGTTCAAATATTCCTGAAAACTAATGGATACTTAGAGCAAGAAAGGATATATCCTAAGCGTTTCAAAGCCCTATGTTATCATAGCTAATTTCCAAATGAATGATTAACAATTAATTCTAGAATCATACGGGTTTTCGGCTTTGATCTCAAAAACTCGCATACTAAAAATCGGTTTAGCTTTAAGTTATCATAGCTTAAAAACTAAATGCCGATATTTCATAAGCTTAAACATACTTAGAGCAAACAAGAGTATATCTTAAGCGATTTCGAGCTTAAAGATTCCTTAGCTTATTCCCCGACAATAGTCAAGATAATATTTCAAAACAAACAAATAAACACATAGAATTTGAATTAGTTTATGCACTTTATTTGGACTAACATTATAAAAATAGTGATGTTTCAACAGTGGTGTTAAAAAAACACATGCATTACACATTGATCAACAATTAATAAAATGATTAAAACTTTTTACATTTTGAAATACAAATTAGATACATTATTTTTCATTTTAACTATTTTTAATGCGATGATTGTTTTTTGTTGTTTTTGTTGTTGTTGTGGCTTTAATTAATCTCACTAGCCTAAAATTGAATTTCGTTGCGATTAAATACTAAATAATAATTAAGAGAGTAAATTGCTGCAGATGTGGGCGTGGCAGATGGCGGGGATAGTAGACTGATCGACAATATACATAAGTAAATTCGCTTAGAAGGGCGTTTAGGGAAAGGGGAGAATGGGGGGCCCATTAAAACGGGATGGGAGGGGTATCTGCAGCTGACAACTTAAAGATTACTATATATAATATATATGTATACACTGGTTGAGGGTATGGGGATTAGACAGTTAACGGCATACTATAAAACTAGCATTAATGATCGCAAATTATATAGGAATTACAATACATTAATCAAATTAACATTAACAAAAATGTCTTCTTGAGCTTCGTTAACTACTACAAAAAAATTCTTTAGAGCAAACAAATTCAACAGGTGCTGCTTATATACACGTATACATAATAACAATAATGATTAGAGTACTACGTAACGTGTACAATGAAAAATAGTATACGATAGTATAGCATACATATACTAAACTAGATCTGAACATTTTTATGGCACTTTGGATGATTGCTAGTTCTAGGAGCTATGCTCCACAGCCTTCAGCTTCATTTCCGGTTTACGCTCGTGGGCCTCGAAATCAACGGGTTGATGTCCGATGGGTCCATTATTGAATGGCTGCACCTCACCGGATGCCCAAATGCAGTAGACAATAGCCGTGATGAAGAGCACACCGAAGGCCACCCAGAAGACGGTACGCCATTCCAGTAGCGAGGCATTTGGCGTCATTACACCAACCAAATACGGCGTAATCACGCCCGTTATGGCACCGATGCCATTCGTGATGGCCATCAAGGTGCCGGCATAGTTGGGACTCATGTCCAGCGGACTGAGTTTCATGCCCGCATAGTAGGCACCCATCAGGCCCATGCAAATGGTGAACAGCACCACGACCAGCGTACGATCACAGCCGGCATAGGAGGCGCCGACCATAAAGATGGCGGGTCCAAAGGCAGCCAGACCAGTCATAAGCTTACGAGTATTTGTTGTATTCATGATGCCACGACGGATCATCCAATCGGCCACAAAACCGCTGCCAACGGACACAATCCACATCATGATGTAGGGCAGGGAGGAGTACAGACCGTTGGCCTTGATCGAGAACTGCAGCACATCGGACATGTATTTGGGCAGATCCGTTACCATGATATAGAAGCCCCAATCGTGACCGATTTGTGCACACACCAAGGCAAACATGGGCAGACTGGTAAGGATCGCCTTCCAGGGTGTGGGCGGCAGACTCTCATTACGACCGATCTTACCGATCTCCTTGATCAGATATTCGCGTTCGGTGGGCTTAATGAAGGGATGGCTGCTGGGATCGCTGAAGCACAGGAAGATCTGCAAAGGCAACAGAGTAGAGGTAATTACTAAAAAGTTTTCGAGATGGAGCTTAATGTGCTTTTAAGTAAAGAGCTTTAAACTTTAATGTGCTTTGGTAAGATATTAATCTGGAAACAAATTAAACTTGGATAAAGAGCTTAAAGCTTTAATCTGCTTTAATAGAACATAAATCTGACTTAGAAAACTATCTTTGAAATGCTTTTGTGCGTAAAAAGAAGTATTATAAAAAGCTTTTCTTTTAAATGTGCTTTTAAACGTCCTAAGCCCGAAATAATCATGTCAGTTATAGATTAATCGCATATTTCTTGAATACAATGTTGATAGTTTTCTCTTATAATGAGTTTTCGGTTTTAATGTGCTTTTAAAGCTCTTTATATAATGATTTATATGATTGTATATGCTTTTAATGAGCTTAAAAGCATTATATGAATCTTTAAATTTATTCAATTTATTTAAAAATTGTAAATACTCAAGATTTTTAAAAGAACATTAATCCTAGATATTGAGACTCAAATGCAAGTTTAATAGCAAGCGTCTGGTATTTAATGTGCCTCTAAAAGCTTTCTATATTTTATTTAAATTATCAAAAAGCTCTGTTAAAGAAGTATTACAAATCTTTAAAGACTTTTCAAGCTCTATTAAGTGGGATTGAAAGAATTTAATTAAATATACAAGATTTTCTATACTATCTAAGATTCTAAAAGTTAATGTGCTTTTGGATAGAAAGCAATACTTACAAAGATGACGAACCAAACGACACCGAGACCGCCAAAGAAGTAAAAGACAAACGACCAATGATGGGATTCCAGAAAGACACCGGACAGCAGATTACCCATAATGGTGCCCACTTGCCCACCGCCAAGGACCAAGGCGCCCAGTTTGCCACGTTCGTTGGCGGGAACCCAAGCAGCAAGGAGTACACTGAGTGCAGGGAATGTGGTACCCTCACCGAGACCCATCAGGACACGGGTGACAATCAACCAATCGGAGTCTCCCTTTTCGATGGCCAGCGGGGTGAGCATGGTGAAGACAGCCGTCGAGAGAATGCCCAGACCCAGAGTCCATTTGCCGCCAAACTTTTCGGCCAAAAGGCCGCCGGGCACATGGGTGACAATGTAACCAATGTAGAAGGAGGAAAGAATCAATCCCTGTAGCTCCTCGGACCAGTTATAATCGCCACCGCTGGCCGCTGCGCCATCATCCAAATCATCTGGTTCACAAATCGCATTCTCGTTGTCCTCGCCCCCTGTGTTGTTCTTCTTCATCACCAGGACGGTGATGGCCTGGGAGAGACAGACGCGCATCGTGTAGGCATTGAGGATGGCCAGAAAGCCCATGATGGCCAATATAACACGTTGTGGTAATATAAAATCTGTTTAACAAAGCGAAAGTTATAGTTAGTTAGTTTAATTAACACAATTCAATGCTTTAAACAATACGCTAATGGTCAATTCCTAAATAACTAAAACACTTAAAGTTCTGACGTCAATGTTAACATTTTAAATGTTGAATATTTCGCATTGTCTGTCAAATTGTTTAATTGAATTTGATTAACATGCCAATAAACAATTTGACAAAATTTGGTTACAAGTTATTTCAATTAGAGAGAGAGGAGAGACAAATCAATTTTCGTTGATTGCGACGTTTAATAATTTTATATATATATATTTATTTTTTTTATTCTATGAAATTGCTCTATCAATTTGTTTAAAACCGATTTATAAAGCACGCTAGCTCTCTCTCTTTTTTCAGACGGGTTACAACGCCTTGGAATTCCCCTTTGTGGGTAAATTACAAATTCCAGAAAAGTACAATTTGCACAAATGGGAAAACTTTCTAAATCTGCTTTAAAAATGTTCGTTAAGTTTATTTATAAATACTACACTTTTAATAAACAGTCTGTGGGAAATAGCATCATTATTTAATTTAATCAATTAGTTAGCTACTTGATTTCAGTCGGTGAATTTGTTAAATTTGTACTAAAATTCAAATCAAGTTCTAAATCGTGAAAGTTAAGTTCATTATTAATGAGTAACCGGTATGTTTGGTATTATATTGTTTTGATACAGTTAATAATTACTCAACATTTAAGATCCTGTTGTATATATATATATTTATTGTATTTATGCATTTATTGAGAATTTCGATTACATTTAATACAAATACTACACACTTTTTTTACAATTATGGCCCCTATTTTATTGGGGCCATTTCATATTGTATTTGTAGACATATTCCGATTGCTGAAGGGTGTCATTTATGGCACATACTTGTTCATTTAATGATAGGTTAAATGGAATTATGTCTTGATAAGTTCAAGTGTTATAGATCTACGATAAGTGCCGACATTGTGCCGTATAATACAAGTTTTATCAAGTATTTCAACAGCGTTTTTGTTGATGGATCATAAAGCGCCAGTTGCCAATTGCTTGGCAATTAGAATTGTTATTATTTTGAGTAACAACAACAACAACAACAACAATAGCAACAACAAATTGATTTCTGTGACTTTTCAAATTACCTAAAATTGTCCAATAAAGTTTTTTGTTTTCGTCCAGACTTGAAGGTTAATTTAATGTTAATAAAATAAAGATTAACATTGACCCAGCTGTTCCTATTGGACCCTACAATACTAAAAATTTTACCAAAATTTCAACAACACATTTATTAACACACTTTTTTTATTTGTGAACTCAATAACAATAGAGTGAGTCTATGTACAGTATTTATAAAGCAGTCTGCTTGTATCGCAATCCAATAATTAGAGCAACAAAAAATAGAGTATGTATTTATATAAATAACAACAATAATTGTTGATATTCGGATTCTCACAACTATAATTATACGACACGCTTCGCTCCCAATTCTCAAAATTACCAAACTAATTTCCATTTTCAGTTCTATGGACATTTGACTGATCAGTTGGATATTGTTTGCACAAATTATAATGTTTGATATTATATATATGTATGTATAAAGATCAACTACTACGTCATTGGTTGACAAGTTTATTTGAACTATAAATTTACGTTCATAAATTTGTTTACGTAGTTGCAGTGGAGCTGACAATTTAATGATGTCTCAATATTTGTCATATTATTTAACAAATACTTCAACTGGACGCCGACTTAAATTTATAAGCAACACGATTCTCAAATAAAATAACCAACTAACACAACGACACATCGATCGAGCGATATCGATAAGATTGACGCCCGAATCGGAACACCTCACACATTTTAGGCGATTATATATGTAAATGGGGTGCTAATCAGACGAGTATGGTTATAAATTCAGTCAAATCCGACAGCCCGATCATGATTAGACGACACAATCGAAAAAGTATATATGTATAAATTTAGAGATACTAAACAAAGGTATAGATACTACGTCCGAATCTAAATCATGTGCTGCTTAGTTGTTAAAACCATTAGGATTTATGATTAGATACGGCAATTATAGCTATATTAACCGATTAACAAACATTTACGTGCATACATATTGTATGTACTAAGTGCACGGAGTTTCCGGGATGAAACTTGGTTAACTACAGTGGAACCACGTGACAACAGCACATAACAATGCAAAATGACTTAACTTATATATATATATTAGTTGTTATTTTAAGTGGATAAACTTTGTTTGCGGTTTATACGATAACTTTAATGATTATTACTCAAAGCTCGTATTATTCATGATACTCAGATTCGAGATAAGTTCGAGCTGACTTAATTATATTATCGCCGTAGTGCATTTAAAACAAAATATATACAATATATTTTATTAATGTGCTACTGACTACTTAGTATACATATATATAATATAAATAAGCCATATAATCGGTACATTTACTCAAGTCTTTAGCTGAGATAATGCTGTAAAGTCTTGCAAAAATACCATAATGAGAACGGGGCTAAAGATATGCGTACAACGATCCATTTAAACTTCGGATACGGATAAGAGAGTTCAATGAGTTGCAGCATGCATATCAATTGCTGACTCAAGCAACTTATATATATATATATATATATATATAGGAATCGGTTCACAGCAACTCTTTCAGCCTAATGATAAGCCTCAATAGTTATATTGCTGACAAATGATGGATTGTCATAGCTCATAAACGTCAAGAGACTCATTGAGTCCACAACAGACATTTAAGTATCTAGCTCACGTTTACAAAATACCTCCCCCCAAACATAAATAAATCAAAATATCTTTTAAAACTTTAAAGAATATTATCTTTTGTCAATAATAACATTTGCATATGACAAATAAAAAAGCGTAGAAAACAAATAAACATTGTCGTTAAATAAATTCCAGTTCGCGACGTTACAACATTTTCATTTTCTCTTTTTTTTTTCTCTTTATTTTTTTGGGTTGTTGTTTATACTCGTTTATTTATATTCAGATGCTTAAGTATTAATTATATTTCTGTATTCTTACAAAAGAAATGCTTGCTCAAGCGAGCGAGACAGTGAGTACGTGAGAGAGAAAGAGAAAGGAATGAGGAGAAATATTATGAAACCAATGGAAGAAGTAGAATTCTTTTATTACATTGACCTTGCCCAAAAACAATGGAAAGGAAATGGTCGATGTTGCCTCTATAAGGAGGTCAAACTACCGCTAACCCAAAAAGAACAATTATTTTATTGGTAGCTTTTTATGATAGCCGAAAGAACAGTTTTCTACAGTTTTCTTTTGCATTATAATCATTCATAAGTTTGCTCTACTTTCCATTACCAAAACTTTTTAAAAATAAAGACTAAAAAATTATAGAGTATATGTATACATATTAAACCTATCTAGTATCTTTTCAAATGTGTTCTACATTTTGCTTGCAAGTTTCAAACTTTTCGGATCGCGTTTTGGAATGAGTTTCTCAAAATTATTTATATATTTAGTATTTTATTGGGCCTTTGAAATGATTTTTTTGTCGCAGACATATTACTATATCTATCTATCTAGCGTCTGCTATTGTTTTGTTTTTATTTATTTTTCGCACGTTTTAGAAATTTATTTTCGAATTGAATTAAAATTCATTACTTATATACATGTATGTATATATAGCGACGATATGTCTGATTTATTGTTATATCAAAGAACTCAAGATGAAACTAAACACGTTTCGTTTCGGTTTTTTTTTGTTTTTTTGTTTTTTGACATCTAATAAACCTTAAGACAAACTAAATCCCCAGCGAAACAAAAACACACTTTAGAATGAAAAAGAATGCTCTATGTGCTCGACTGTTATATTCCTAGTTGCCCTATATTCATAGATGTTTAAAATTTTTAAAAGCCTTTTGTGTTATTTAACGATAAAGTTAAAAAATTTTCATATTAGCACTAAGCTACTGTTTCTATTTTCTAAATTATCCAAAATTTCTAGGAGCCCACAAAAAATCTAAGATCTGCGTAAGGTCTTATAAAAGTTTTCCCCCAAAATTGATGATCCTAAGTATTTCATTCTGTAAGATCTTGGTGTGCTTACAATCGGACAGACATTGATACAAAGTTCTACTATAAAGAACTTCATCATGAAAATTTTCAAATACCTATTTCTGCCTTCGTTTGTAAAACTTTTGATTGAAAATTAGTCGGCGAATGGAGTTGAAAATAAAGTTTTTGAATTAATCAGTTAAGAGCTTAAGAAAATTACATATATTCGATTGCAAAAGGTTTGTAATAAACGATAAGCCGACTTTTACAAAGTGTGTCACTCTACAATCTACAAATACGATTAGAGAACCAAGAACTTTGGGACTCGAACTTAGTACTTATTCATATATGTATGTATGTATGTTTTTTTGTTGTTGTAAGAGCTTTCGTCACCGCTTGTCGCCTTTCTTTATTCTTATGCAAATGGTTGGTTGACGAAGACGACGGCGACGACGGTGTTTATTTGTCCATAGAAATAGGCAAATTAAATTGCGATAGAAGACCGCAAAATTATTGATGATTATGTTGACGCGTGCCTGGCATTTTCTAGCTCTGAACAACTAACTCATTGTTAAAGTTAACAGCGTTATAAATAATCGTAAAAAAAGATCAAACAATACCTATTATGTATATCCGTAAGCAAAACATGTGCAAAAACCAACAAACATACAAAAAAAAAAAAACTGAATCGGAAGTGCAAATGCAAAGAAAAATAGCACGAAAAAAAATATCAAATAAAAAAACGTTTTGTCATTGTTTATTATAACACAAAATTTACATACATATATGTACATATTGTATGCATAAATTGATATGTACAGCTATGTACACTTTATACTTAAGTTTTGTTGTAGTTGAGTTGTTGTTGTTGTCGGTCAATGTCGGTTAAACAATAATTAAAGCATTTCAAGAATGTTAAGCCAGAGTTCAACGAATTCGAAATTCGTTTTGAATTTGAATTTCGAATTCAAAATTCACAGCACAGACAAACACACACACTCACACACACACACATTTATATATATATATACACTTGCACTTACACTTTGAGAGGCTTATGCCCCATTG
The DNA here is from genome assembly GCA_035047385.1 of Drosophila tripunctata. NCBI lineage: Eukaryota > Metazoa > Arthropoda > Insecta > Diptera > Drosophilidae > Drosophila > Drosophila tripunctata. The sequence continues at coordinate 302,419 of JAWNPS010000187.1, read as the reverse complement.
CGGTTGTTGTGTCATTTCGGCCCTGTTTTCTTGCAATGTTAACAAATTGGCCAATTCCCTCGCCACGGTTGCGCTTTAACAGCTACTGTTAGCGTTAATAAAATTTAAATGGCAATTGCCACACTGTGCCAATCCTTTGCTCTTTACTTTTCGAACTTTTCGTTACACTATTTTCTTTTGGCACTTTTCACTTGAGAGCATGCGCAACAACGGAACAGATGCAGTCGTCGGGGGAGACAGAAACAGAGAGAGTGGGAGACAGACAGAAAGGACTGTGAAAAGAACCGCACGCAACGGCAGCTTAAATCGTACTGCGCACGAGACTGGAATATGCAATATGTGTCGAACTCGAATTCGATATCGAATTGTCTCTCTCGTGGATCACGCACTTCTTCTGCTTCTGCTTAGGGGCTTCGTGTATTTGTTGTTGTTGTTCGTTTTGTTTTAGCGATTTTCACACCACACGATTGGTCTTCACGCGTTTTATTGTTCTTTCTGCCTTTCGCGCACGTCGCTTGTTTAATTTCAAATGAGAAATTATTTCCACTGACTTTAGTTTATAAGCGAACAGATAAGCAGCTGCTGCTGCTGCTGCTGCTGTGCTGTGCTGCTGCTGCCGAGTCGGCTGCGCTGCTACACAACAGCTACGACGACGGCGACGACGACGACGACGACTGCGTCAGCGACTGCTTTTTGCTGGTGTCGCTGGAGTTAACGCTGCTGACACCGCTGTTGGCGTCGTTTGTTGATCGTTGAAAAGTCTCTGCCACTGCGTCAAGGAGTCGCAAGCTTTATATATGTCTGCACTCACCCATACATCCGCACATGTACACAATATTTGAGTGGGTATGTATGGGTTGAACCACTCATAAATCGTGATAACTGAAAAAAAACTACCCACTCCCTTCGCAAAACGTTCCCTTACCCATTCCCACACCCCTTCCCGTGACAACTTTGATTTCGTTTCCATCACTTTTGATATTTAACGATTTTCGCAGCTAATCGAACACGCGCACACGATACTAGAGATATACTTTAAACTGCTATAATATATAGATAATTATAAATAAATAAAAAATTAAAATTATTAAAAATATAAATTTTTTTTAAATTCAGATAGGAACAATCAACTAATAAATAAAATAAGTCTACGTACGTATAAAATAAAGAATATATGTGGCACATAAATCATAGATAATTCCAACGCCACTTGAGAAATAATATGGGAAATCTTGGTAATAAATGAGCTAATTTGAATTTATAAAATATGATTAGAATTCGGAAACTAACTGAATGAATTCAAGTTATCAGTAAAAGTTATATGTGTGTTGTAAATACTTTTGAATACCTCAATTTCTTGAGATTAAGCGTTACCTAGAAAAGTAGTATCTTATCTTAAGAGATGCAGATAATGTTACTAGCTTATTGATAAAGTGCATTGCATCAAAGTTAGTAGAGTATACGACACGTGAAATAATGAATTTCAATACTAATATATAATTTTGTGTTGACATAAGCTCAACAAGAACAAAAAAAAAAAAAATAACAAAAAGAGCCGTTAACAGATCTATGACTTTTTGCATATGTATTACAGTTAGTGCAAAGCAATTATACGGAATTAGGGGGGCTCAATAGATGGAGTTGTTCTCTAGGCGGGTGCTAAAGTGAGTGGTTTTTTCTATTAGTCGATCACGCTATATTAGTACACGTTATAAGTGGTAGTATATATACCCTCTATGTTAATGTATTGTAGTTAAAATTATTTCCAAACTAGATTGTAGCTTTGTATAACAATTCTTAGTATTTGCATGGTGCAAATTGTGGGCTAAATAATTGCGGTTTAGTGCGGTTAAGTTCTGATAATACTAAATATAATGTATATAATCTAGTAGCGAGTATATGAGTTTCTGAAATATATTTAACTAGTACATAGTTGGTGGATGAACGTAACCTGAGCTTTGTTCTCTGCGATCTTAATGAATGATCATTGCCAGTGGTTGAATTTTTTAGTGGTAACGTAATACTAATGCCATAGACAAACTATAGTGCAATAGTATTTGTAAAAAAAATAACTCATTAAAAAACTGTCTGAATTTATCTGTAATATCCATACATTTGCTCTGTAATGACCATTTTCTGAACAGTAATGGAACTCACGTTCATAAACTGTCTTTAGTAATTTCTGAATTTGTAATTCTATTATATAGAAATTTGTATACTGTATGTAATACGTTATTTCAGTTCGATTACATTTGCAATAGGTAAGCAGCTATACTGTGTGCTTTTAATCACATATAGATTATGGAATCTCTATCAGAATAATATCTATCTGGTTGCATACAATCAATTTAGTAACCAAGTACTTGGTGACATTTTAATCATAAACTTGTACTTTTTATACACATGTACAATACAATATATTCTGTATAGTATGAGCATTCCAGGTTTATCAGCTTTTTTTTTCCATTTTTTTGTTGCCATTATCAATGGCACACTTTGTACAGACTGCAGAGCAACTGAACGATTGAACTCGACAAGTCAGATAATCAAGAGTAAGCACTCAAGTTCCATTTAGTATATGTATATTATACCTATTCTAGTATAATTCTATGGATTTATTTTTTTTGAATCTCGAGAGTGCAAAGGAAACGACCGTTTTATTATTATTGATAATAAAGTCCACTTATTAAACATATTTATTAATTGTTAATGCTATCAACAAACAGTTTCGTAATCTCCAAAGGGCATATTGGGTTTGCTTAAAGTATGTAACACAGAAGTAACTTTAGAGAACTTAGAGAGAATCTTAGAGATGGATCTTACAATCACCAATTTAAAATTTAAATATAATCATTAAACATTTTTGATTAAGAATATAAGTATATAATTAGGTGTTGAAGGAGTTCTATCACCTCTTTTAACACATTGAACTATGATAACTTTGTTAAAAATGCAGTTTTTTTGTTGAGTGGAATACCATTTTAAGCTGCATTAGACCCCATCAAGAATTCAGCAATTTCTTTTCAAAATATTTAAAAATTTGATTTTTTTTTTCAAAATTGTTAACAAATACCCCTTGACATTTGCTCCAATATTTGTGTTTTTTTTTTTAATTTTGTTTTTAAAAACTATTCCAATCGATTAAAAGATTTGTGTAGTTTGTGTATATACATAAAAATATAATGGGTGTTACACGTTCGGGCGTGCTCGACTGAAATTTTCTTCTTTTATTATTTATGCTCCATCTCTGGCGCCCGTCTAACCCCAGAGCACACTATTATTTTCGAATAATAAAATGTTGTCAGCTTTAATTAATGCGCGACCCCATAGCATGTCAACTCATCAGATCTATATCTTCTTCGCTTTTTTGCTCACACAATTGCCCACGCATGTGATCCGATATGATCGGATCAGACATTTCGGTGCTGCATATATGATCTTTAGTCTTTTGTTTTGCTGTTGTAGCGTCGCCTCTTCAATTGGCCCATAAGTCAGCGGTCAGACCATCATCCAAGTCTCGTTCAATGGTATGAAATGGACGCATGGACTGTAATTGAAACTGAAATTGAAATGGAAATTGAAATATTTGTAAAACATTTCAATAAAAGAAATGATGCCAAATAATTCCATGGAATAACAGTTATATTTAGAGTATCGTAAATGGAATACTCTTCTCAAATTGCTTTATTGTATGCACTTTATGCGATCATTAAAGATAATGTTTAAAAATAGTTTACAAGGGCAGTTATATAAGTTTATTCTTTTAGTGTTTTTAAATTTAGTGGGCAAACCTTAAAAAATAGTATGTGATTTTCTTTGCTATAGCCAAATTAAATACCGTGACCCAAACTATATTTATATTAAATTTTTCATTAAATTGCAAAGCAAATATTGTTTTTATTCCAATATTAAGTCCAAAAACCGCCTTAAACCGGCGCCAGAGTGTCCCTGACCGAATATATTTCCGGTATGAACTGGTCGTTAAATGTATATATATACAGATATATGTATATATTTGGTGACTCTGACAGACAGAAGCTTCTCAGTGTCTAACTTTCATTCAAGTAATTTGCGCTATATATTCATACAAATTAATTGAAGCATATGGTTGTCTATTTATGGTTCGATCGGAGTGTATTGTCAATCAGTAGAGTGCTGGACTGTGACCTTTAAATTGATGAGTGCTTTATTTTGGTCTATGCTTCAATTAAAATACTTTGTTCAACTTAATAAAATTGTGATCCTCTTTCGAACGCCACTGGTTTTGGCAGATAATGCATATCGGTAGCAGGACAAGATGTTACAAATAAATATGTGCATTTCCCTTATATATGTAAATATGTTTTTATGCCCCATTGCACATCCCAAGTTTCGAGACATTTTAAAATCACATGTCCAAGTGTCAACAACATAAAGCACTTCCATTTGTTCCGCTGGGGTGGGAGTTGTGGAAAGGGGAGCGGCTCATTCAGGGGGGAGAAGCTTGTCCAGCAGCTGCAACACATCTTGATCTTGATGTCATTAGCTATATAAATAATGTTGTTGTTAATTAGGGAACGATGCCACAATGTGAAAACTGTTGCAAGGCCAAGTTGTATAAAGCTTTGAGTGGAACGAAGTGCTTAACCTTGAGTAGAGACGTTCTTAACTCCGTAACTAACAATAATAATTATAAAACAATACATAAAAAGTGGCCAACAGGTGGCAAAAGCTACATTAAAACTATTAAATTTTACACAGAGAGAAAAAAGGTGTTAAAATTTGGCTTAAAATTTAGTGAAAATGATTTTTCAAGAGAATTTTAAACCTATGCCGAAATCAAGTTTGTGAAAAATACTTGATTATTTAGCTTTATGCAAAATTACACTTCAAATTAAACACCAATTTGTTCTGCAGCTAATCAAATTTTATATAAATATATATACAGTTAATACCAGCTGGCTATAAAAACCTATGTAATTGTTGCTCAATTTCTTAGCAACTCCCAATTAGCTTCAGTAATTAAATGGTGAAACGACTATGAAAACTAAGTTGGGAACAAAGTCACTTGACAGCTTTCAAGTTCAACATTTATTTCACAAATGTGTATTATGAGCGGTACTATATCTCTTTTTTTCAGTGAGAAAAAACGGTATAAGGAAACTTAATGTTTAGAAAGATATTTTGATAAATGAAATCTAAAAATTTTCTAGTTTAACTTATATAGCTGAAATATTTTTCATTCATAAGCCCAAAAACGAAAAATATACAATAGTTTACAGTTTTTCATTTTCAGCACAGTTATTATGCATTATACTTGACAACTAAAATGCGGAATTAGTAAAAAACTAGTTAGACAACAGTAAAATAATTCAAATAGTTGCTTTAATTGGTAGTTAGCTTGTGGCATTGCGAGAATTATCAGGCCTGAAAAAACGCACAGGCACAAGTGGACACAATTTAAACATTTAAATATAAATTTAAGATACTATTCTTAAGAAACTGAAAACTGAGGTACGATATGACTGCTAGCTGGGCATAAAACAGTCGAGCAGCTCGACTGTGGCGTTCTTAAGCGGTGAAATATAGTCACGAGACTTGAACAACTTTGGTTTTTGGTTTGAAACAAGTGCCTGGTGGTGCTTTGGTGGTGTTTGGGTCTCAATCTCTAGAGAATTGAGACTTGAGTTGAGTTGAGTTGGGTTGAGTGATCTCGAAAATTGAAGGCTGTCAACTTGCTTTGGCGTCGGCCAGCCTGTTTTGATCTTTACCCTACACACATTCACATATGTACAAATAGTTATTAGTGTTTTGGGTTTTTTGTTTAAGTTTATATTCCTTGACTGGCATTATCTAAGTGTAGTATGTACAGGTTATAAACCGACTTGCGACTTGCTATCTTAAATACAGCTTTTACAACGGTACTAATAGTAATTTAAAACTTATCTTTATAGGCGTACACACACAACAAAAGCCTTATATAATCATTTAAGCGAAACATATTTGTGTGACTTTTGCACCAGAGTAACAAATATCCCAGAACCCCTAGTAGATAAGATTTCAGATGTTATAGGTTAACACCCAATAGGAATTCGATAAATCTGAAAAAAAAAATGAAAGCATGTGACTCAAATTTATTGAAGTCGCACGCTTGCAATCTATTAGCTTTTTATAGTATAAGTGTTGGTTTTTTTTTAGCTAAGTAGTATGTGTCATTCCAGATGATTATAACCAATATAATAATTGCTTGAGCAGCTCATTAGTGCCTCGAGAGCGCGTCGCTGCCTTTGATAATTATATGTATATTGTGGCGAATTCCCCAAGCATTTCCGATAACCTGTTAAATGCCCTAATTATATACAATAATCGCAGCGATATCCTTACAAATTAGCTTATATGTATCTATATATGTTTATAAATAAGTCCAATTGAAAATTTAAATAATGCAACGCTAAGTGGGAGGCTTGCTTATATACTATATATACAATACATTGCTAATTTCACTTATTAACATCTTACGACTTGCATGCACAGCCTGTTTTAAGTTAAGAAAAACTGTCAATTGAATTATCATTTTTAATTGTGGCATTTTTAATTATTTAAATATTTGTTCGCGTGTTTCCTAATAAAACACAGCCGGATCTCAACTCATTTCAGGGTATACAGAACCGGGGCGACGGGCCTTTTGAGTATAAAGACACATGTGCACAAAGTGCATAACGTTTATAAATAACATATTTGTACAGAACGGAAGTAAACAACATTTATACTATATACATATATACTCAAAATATATAATATGTATTTTGTTATTTTCAGCGTTTAACAAAATATGTTATTTCAGGTTTTTTTGTTTTGTTTTCCTTTGCAGCGCCAAAGTTGGCCAAGTTTGTTAGCCTGGAAAACGAGTTGTTGTCTATGCGAGTTTTTTAGCTGACCTACTCTCTCTCTGTCTGTCTCTCTCTCTATCTTTCTCTCTACAAACAATGTGGAAAATTAAATAAACACACGCACACATTTACCTTGACCTCACTGGCAGGTGGAACAAACTTTTTGTTCGATTCTTCTTTGTGAATTCTTCTGCAGCCGAAACAAGTCTGGGTTTACAGACCTCCATTGATAAGATTAGATTAAGTCAGTAGTAGCTGTGGAAGCTGTTGAATATTTGTTGTTTTTTGTTTTATTTTGTTTTTTGATTATTCAATATCTTCGTTTTCGTTTTTCGAAATTTCAGTTTTTGGAATTGATAAGAGATTAGAATATGCGCATAATTACTTACCTATACATATATTTTAAAGTCTATTTAATTAAAGCACAGATTAAAATAAACAGGTTCCCATAGTTCTCTCGATGCCGTCATTAAAACTGGACTTTTGGGTCATTTAAATATTAATTAGAGTTTGTCGTCTATGTTGTCTTTTGTTTCACAATTATTATTATTATATTTTTTTTTGGTTTTTGTGCCTCAAAATTATCGCTTTCGTATATATTTTGCATATGTTTATGTACATTTGTATATATGTACCACAAACACAATTTCGAAATGTGCTGATAACGTCAATGAAAGTAAAAGCAAACCCAATGGAAAGCGTATGGCAGATCAGTAAATAAACTCAGATCCCAGACGAGTCTTATTGCCCCCATTGTTTGTGTCTATGTGTGTGTATGCGGCAGGTGGTGCAAGTTAATAACAAGTCATATATTTACTGTATTTCAAGTTGTTAAACATATTTAATTTGCTTATTTACAGCTGTTCTTTTAAGGCTTTGTACTTCATTTAAACTTGTTAGTTTTATGTCTGTAAATACATCTTTACGGCGACTTTAAGAAAATGTAATGCAAATGCAGCTAAGCAAATTATACTCTATGTTAATTCTTGATTAGAGTAATTGAGCCAGGGACTAAAAGTGCTAGAGCCACCAGTCTTGACAATTAAGTTTTTGATTATTTTCTAAGAATTAAAAAAAAAAATTACTTATTTTGTAAAATTTTTGCTGCTTCACTAAAATTTGTTTAAAATAATTTAAATAGCATTAGGTAGAAAATTTTATTTAAATGATAAATTAACACAAAAAACATTATATTCTTAAAATATATCATTAGCTCTCAAAATGTTTAATTTTGTTATTTAATAGTACTTTAAAAAATACACAAGTACAGGGTCTCCAAAGTCATCTCATTCAAATGCAACTCTTCTACTCGCATTAGTTTCAATACAATAGCAACAATTTGACATTGGCTGCTGTGATCAGTCAACGAGCCATCGTCGAGTGTTTTCACAGCATTTCTGTATTTTTCTTTGCTTTGTTTAATGATTTTACTTCTATTGCTAAGGTCGCCGCCGGCCTTTTGAACTCGACACACATAAATGGCAATGTGGCTTGGCCGTTGACCCGCCATCGGCTAGCGGTTTTTCTAAAACAATTAGCGTTTTTACTACCTCTGTCATACAGTTCACTTGTGAAAGTTTTGCGTGCTACTAACTGATTTTATTTTGCATAATTTGTATTATATTTTAACGAATAGCATATTTGAAGTCGAACTTATTTTGAAATGCGAGCGAACAGCGCGCCATAATACGTTTTATCGACAATCACTTTATCGATAATCATTTTCTGGTATTTTTCTAGTATTTGCTTTTGATACGCCGCACAGCTGATAGTGTTGTAAAATTATTGTTTGCTGTTGGATGGAAATGGTTTGTTGTTTATATTGCTGTGCCAAAGAGTTTAATGAATTATTTATTTTGTTAATTTAAGTTTTGTTTCAATATTATTGATTTAGGTAACTGAAGATCAAATAAGAATATGCAATTAACATTGTTAAATTAAGAAAACCGCTTGATAGAGCGTGAAATATCGCGATAGTTAAGACACGACAAGTGCCTTATAATCGCATTTGCGTTACCATCGCTATTGGCATATTGTTTTGATTTTGTTTAGAATTTCAATTGATGGCTTATGGCTAAAATGCTATAGTAAGTAAAAGATGAGCACTTATTATGGCCTAGAAGAGGATGTCTACGATTTAATACGATGCGTAAGTGTCATCGCATACGTGTTTGTTAAATTTGGACAAATATATGTTGTTGTGTGCTCCACTGGGTGTCAGAGGCTTGCACAGGTTTATAGGAGCGCCTTAGAACATGTAGGCGCAATCATGCTGTAAGTAGATGTATGTACTTTGTTGATGACTTTCAACTAATTTAGACTTATTCTTTCAGTGATTCTGGTAGACAATAACAGTCCAAGCAGCTTTTACAGACTGTGCAAGTCAATTCGAGACGGCAGCTTCAACGTCTGTGTTGGCGATTGCGACCTGAACACTATACTGTGTCTTCTAATTATTATCTACAGTCCTAAAATTACAGTCCAAAAGACTTTTTAACATAACAGAAACCTATATATCTAAGCAATTTTGAAAAAGGTATTTAATTCACAATTACCAATTACCAAGGTGGTATATAGGCTAAACATCTTAAATTGGACTAAAATGTTTCAAAAGTGACATGAGAAACACGTAGAATATAAGGTCGTATAACGAAATGTAAAGTAACAGGCAGTCGTATCTTTGAGTACTACCAGTGTTCAAATATGTACAAGGTGGATCTACTCCCAATGGCATGCATTTCTCAAGAAAACTTTGAGAATTGTTGGACAGCTTGCATTTTCCTTGCTCGCAAACTGCTTTATGAGCAATCGGAACCATTTTTATCGGATGAACTTAAGATTAATTTCAATAATGTATGCTCAAATGTTGAAATATGCGATGACTGTGCTGTGTAATGTGAAATTCGAGTGTAAAAAGATCTACAAAGATCTATTGCTCCGTTAAAATGGTAAGATTTTTACCAATTTTATAAATCTTGCACTGATTTCGGTTACAATTTTCTATATTTTCTCATTTCAAATATGTAATTTTTGCAATAACTTTTTCAGCAATATGAAAAAGAACACAATAGTCTGTTTGCTTAACAAATTAGGATTAGTTTTAGTTACTTTTTGATTTATAAAGCGCTTCGGGTTATCGCTGGAAAATAGTCTCTATATTGCAGTTTGAAGGATTTCATTTGCTGTATTTCGTATGACCTATGACAAGCATTTTCAATAGCGACTATTTGCCATTTGCTTCTTGGCTAAAATGGAAAATTCTAGTTAATTTTTGCTTGACTTTGCATTCTGTGATTCAGTTGCCTTCGACTGTTGCCCCCACTGCCACGCCCCCATACCACCCCCCAACCGTCTCGTTTGCTTGAGTAAACTTTGCATCCGTTGCTTGTATCCGTTTTGTGTTTTCGTTTTGTGCCGCTGCTTGAGCAGCGTAAATGTTGCTTTTTTTAATACTTGGTTTTTTTTTGCTTGTGTTATTTTTTAGCCTTTCAACAATTTCTTGTGTTTTTTTTGTTCATTTTTCTTCTTCTTGTCACAGTTTTGTGCGCTTGTGTCTTTGTAAACATTTCATTTTCATCAAGGTTGCGTTTTTAATTATTTTTCCTTTCTCTTGGCTGGAACGAGTTCATTCCGCTTTTTGTGTTTTTCTTGGGTTGCTGCCTTTGCTTAGCATACTATTAGGTTCGGCCGTGTTTCTACATCATTTTGTGCAGCACATCTGAAGAAAGAAAGGCGCAGTAGAAGAAAAATTCGTTGGCTTTCCTAAGAAGAAGATGCTGCCATTTGATGAGCTTTTCACGCACTGTAGGCGCGGACTGACTCAACTTACTGTGGCCTGACTGACTGGGTGTGTGTGTGCTGTGTGGGCGTGGCAGGTTTGGGGTCACCACCCCTCGGGCAGGGTCGCGTGCTCGCACACACACACACACACAGTCCACACATATACAGAGAGACAAAGGGCCATGAATGCGAGTGGTTTACTTTGGAGATTAGTTTATCTAAAGTTAATGAGGGTTAAAACTAATAGGCGAATGGCTTAATTTTTAATTATGAGACTCGGTTTCTCGTTGTGGGCTGTTCTGCTTTTGCTCTTTCAGTCTTTGTGTTTGTGTTTTTCTTACATTTTCTGTTTTCCTTCCATTTTTTGACTTCCCCAACATTTTTTTGTGTTTTGTTTCTGCATCTTGACGTTGTGGCAGTTAATTTTTGTCATTTTGGCCCAGAGCCGCAGGCAGTCAACATGCTGGCTTTTTAAAATGGCCTTTTAAAAAGCCGCCAAATGAAGAGATTAGCTTAATTTTAAGTTCACCAAAATGGCTGACAAAGAGCATACAATTAATGCTAAACTAAAACTTAAACTTGACTGTATAAAATATAAATATAGACTTAAAATCATGCATATCTTGTGTTTGGTTTAAAAAAAATGTTTTATATTTGACTGCTTTTTTTTTATATAAATTCTAAAAGTAAATTAAAATATTAAAACACACATTAATTTTTATTATATTAATATATAATATTTTTTTAGGATTTAAAAGAAGTTTTTCTCTTTTTTAAATATCGACGTATGCGTAATATTATTATATTGATTTAGTTCTACTTTGAAAATAAAAGGTTCTTCAATACATTATATTTTTTAAGTTTAATTTTAATTTATTATATTTTTTTTAATATAGTATAAGTTATAGAAAAAGCAACCTCAAGTACTCAAATTAAGTATACGCAATATTGAAACTTATTTTCCATATTATTTTCATGCCTTAATAATTTTACACTTAGCTAATATTTAGATTCACTTATTTACCTACTAAATTAATTTTTTTTTTCATTAATTATATTAATATAATGTAATATATATAATTTAAGCACCTGATTTTGTGTTAAAGCTGAAAGCATTTTTGCGAAATTTTGAAAAATATTTATTTGAATATTAACATTAATTATAGGTAACACAAGTAGTAACTTATTTGATATAACAATTACTCAATATCTTATCAAATCTTTATAATAATAAGTCCTCTCAAATTTTTTTTTTATTATTTCTGAAAATCAAGTTTACACACCTTGGCAACTGCTGGACATTTGATTTGTCAGCAAGTGAATTTTGTAGCCCAAAGCGCGTCCCTTTAGTGGATATTTGATGCTCCTAATGGATGCTTGGTCATACAATACATACACACTCGCACTCCGACACACTTTTATTAGTTTTTAGTGTGAATTTGCTATTGGCCATATTGCTTGTTGTTGGCCTCTAGCACAACTGGCACGAGCCAATTCTCACGTTTCCATTCGAGTTCATAGAAAAACGCATCTGTTGTCTGGCAACGCAACATTTTTCAATTAAATGCGACAACAATTTTTCAAGAGAAAGTGCAAAAAATATAGATTAAAAAAAAAAAACAACTTGAAGCTTTCACAATTTATTGTTACGCACTTGGCAAAATTTAGATTTGTCCCTAAAACATACATATATATGGTAGTAGGCAAAGGTTTTGGTTTACAGACTACGCAGATGCGGTGAAATATGAGTGCATGGCTGTCACAGCAATTGCAGATCGTACATAAATTGCCAAAAAGGTGTCATTAGAAGCTGCTGCTGGGACATCGAGAACTGTAAGCTATGAAATTGAGCTGGTTTTTTTTTTTTTATTATTTATTATACTACTACTAGTTAAGCCGCAAGGCAATCAGATACAGCCTGTGCTCCGAAGTCAAGCAGACATTGTTCAAATTTATGCAGCAACCCTCGGGGTGGACAGCGAGGGGCGCTAAATTATTTTTTAATTTCTCTTTGGGTTGTGAGCCTAAGAAAACTTTTCGGTTTGGTCGAAAACAAGCAGCAACATAATAATCAAGTCAATAAAAATGCCATAAAAACCAAAAAAAAAAGGAAGAAAAAAAAGGAATATATATATATTGCTAAAGGCCAAGTCAAGGCGCCTTGCCATGTCCAAGTCTATTTGTCTATTTATCTTTGTGTATGTTTATATGTGTGTGTGTGTGTCTGGCCATTGTGGCATGCCCCACATGCCATGGAAGCGACATGCCATAGACAAATATCAGACAAGACAAGACAAGCACAAGACAGGAGCAAGACGTAGAAGAACTTGTAGAACGATAAAGCTGGCAATAAAAACCACTGAGCATAATAAAAATTACATTTTATTTTATTTTATTTCTGTGTGTTGTGTGGTTGTTCATCTTCTGCTTGTGTTTGTTTATTTGCTGTTGTTGTTGTGAAAACACAACATTTTTAAATACATAGTCAAAGGCGCACGCACATCATCAACAGGCGACAGACAACGAGACTCACACAAATTGCGCCAAGATATTTTTGTCCTTTAGATTGCGTGGGCAGTAGCAAAAACAACAATAACAACAACACCACAAGACAACAATCAACACGAACAACAACAACAACAGCAACGCTGAGACATACTTTGAATAATGTGGCCCCGATCTGTCCCCATTGGACAGTTGCGTCAGTCGACTGGCCAAAATAACGACTCCCCCGTGTGCTTGGACTGCTGCTGAAGTACGATTACAATTTGTGGACATTTAACTGTTTCTAATAATTATGTAAATGTATGTCACCCTCTGCAGACAGTCCGCACTTCTTCTCTTTACACCCCTACATCTCTAAAAACTCTCCACACAATTATGTGCCGCATATAATCAAGTGGTCCATAAAAAGCACTCAACAACAAACTGGGACATTGTCAACTTTAATGATGCGCCACTGTACCCAACTGGGAGTTACTTTGGGTCCCTTATCTTATCCACAAATAAAAAAAGAAAAAGAAAATGTTTAAAGCAACTGTAGATAATTATTTTAAATTAATGACAGTATTTTATTTAATGAGCTTAGCTTTAAATTGAAATTGTCTATAAAAAGTTTCGATTTGATCTGTATAAAAATAAATTAATACATTTGTCGATAAAAGAAGATTATGTTAAAAACGTGCAATTATGGAATATGCCTTTTGTTTAAATAGGAAACAATAATTAATTTTATTTCCTTATGAAGCTCGGAAAAAGTATATGTTTTTGGCTAATATCTCAGTAACTATAAAGCCTAGGGACACCAATTTTGCCTAGCTGTAATATAAAGACAATGTTATCCAAATTTTTTGAATACCATGCTCGCTTCGCCTATAGGAAACAAAACAAATTGAAAATTTGTATGCCTCTAACTCACGTATTTCTTTGCTTATAGTTTTGTTACTCCACATTCGTTTAGAGACAAACAATATTAAACCATCCTGGAAATAGCATTTAGATCGGATTACATTTAGGATAGTTATCATGCATCGAAAAAAGTTAATTTGCAGCAGCAGCTACAACACACAAGCAGCGTAAACGAAAGCATGTATGCGAGCGAGACAGACGTGTGCATGTTATAAAATTGGAAATTTTTTCTCTCTTATTATTTCTGTTTTCAATGCGTTATTTAAAACTAATATGAATTTGGCCAAAAGCTACTTTAACTTTTATTCTAAATTACTTAAACTTATTTCATAGCTAAGAATGCTCTTTAAAAAACTATGTCCTTTAGCAGAATTAGTTTGCCACTTTGTAAAGAAAATTTAAACAATTAATTCTTATCAACACATCCAAGTGTTCGCCTTGGAACAAAATCAATTAAAACTCTGCCGCCGCCAGAGAATAAAATTGTTTATAGTTGCAGCATTTTTTTTCTTCTCCACTTTTTTTTTCCATGAAACCTTTTCTTTTTCTTTGTTTTTTTCCTTTTTCACTTGAACTGCACAATGCAACATCTTAATGGTTTTCCCTCCGCTTTGGCACTTTAGCCTCCTCCGTTGCCGTCTAATCCACCGACACTTCAGGCCTCTCATTAGTCTTACAAACTATGCACATGCTCGTTGGCAGCACTGGATAACTGTGCACCATTGTGTGCTGCTTTTCCGCTGCCCAGTTGCAGCTTTTGTAGGCTGATTCCGACTCCCCCAACTGCCACTGCCACTGCCACACCCTCCCAATGAATGGTTATCCTCCGCAGACGCCAGACATTAAGTGGAAAAATTGTTCTGCCTTTTTTTTTGCTATTTTTTTTTCTACAATTTTTTCTTCTTTTTTTTTTTTGCTTTTATGAATGAGCCTCGTACATTTGCATATTAACGGCTTGTGCGTCTAATGTGCACGGTCCACTCTGCACCCCTCTTTTGGTGTTTCACTTCTTCACTCTCGTCATTTGAAGCACCTTCCCCCCATCGGTATTTGCATAATAATTTTATGGCTCGCTGCAGTCGAATAAGAAAATCCAGCCGCCGGCATTTGATATTGTTGGAGGCCAAGTGGCAGTTTCAGTGTGTGTGTGTGTGTATTGGGTCATAATGGTAAGTCTACCCAGTGTGTGGCAAGTGTAAAGTACCAAGTGGTAAGTGGCAAGTGTGAGACTCAGCAGGGCGTCCATTGAAAAATGATGCAACGCAGGTGATCGCCTGACGTCTGTTAATGAACTTCACACGTAACAAACGAAACCTCTTTACACCTGCTCACCTGCCTAACCAAAAATGGCAGAAAGTTTTATGCTTAAGTAAGTGGCTTACATGCAACATGCAACAAGCTATAGATAGCACTTCAGTTGAATTAATCAGTAAGTAGTTATGATTTTATGAAGGTACTGAACGGTTATATTTGTTTTAAAGAAGAAATCTAACTGAATTATAAAGGAAATTTGATTTCAGTAAATACTTGAATGAATACAAAATGATTTATTAAATGGACTGTATTTATCTTAGTAACTACAGCAGATAGAGACTTTCAATTTGTGCGCTGTCGGTTACTATATGGAATTTTCGGTTGTTTCAATTTTCAAATGCTACGCTGCGTTTGTCCAGAAATCGCTCGCTTATTATATAATTATAACCCAACCCCTTTAGTTAAAAAGCTGTGAACTTGAAATTTGAATGGAGCACATGCCATGCATGTCTAAACATTCAGTTGTGTCTATAAACTTACTTACATATAAGCTAAACAATTTTATCTTAATTCTAATTATCAACGCGTTGGCAGTTCTAGGAATTGTGACGTCAGACTACCGCTTGCGATATTGCGTATTATTAGTTTAGGATATATGTATTAGACAAGAAAATGCTTTAAAATCCTTTAAAAATAAAAAACAATTTAAAATTTATGAAATTGAGTCAAGGTTTGAAACTGAACCTTGGGTTGAGAGCGTATGAAAACCGGTTAACGAGCCGAACCAATTTTTAGGGGAGATTTGAGCCTCTGAGTCGAACCTTCTTCAAAATTTTAGAGGCTTGCAGCCTTGAAATACATGTTGGCTTAAATAATTTGAGAGCTTTTACTAGTCACTGTAGTACAAATCCTTAAAATCCTCAGTTCTATTCGCCATTCAAATGCCACTGTAGCACTTCTACTTAAATTTTAAACTTTTTGAATTGTGCGTGTAGTTGCGGAAACGAAACTAAAAAGTTTATAATTTTATACGTCTTATTCTTACATTCTATAGTAACTTATATATATATGTGTATAGCTGTGTGTGCTATAAGGAATAGAGTGTGAATCGCTAAAGAATGATTTAAGGAAGTACGCGTTGTTTGCCACTTGGCGGCAAGTATTTTTATAATTATGCAGGCACAAATGGCATTGTGTGTGACCCCCCTTGGCACACACACACACACACACACACATACATACAGAGTGAAACGCATACAAAGTATGTAATTATTTTTTGCCTTGTAATTTTTCACTTAATTTGCATGGTCGAGCGACATCCGCTGTGGTGCACTGTGTGCAATTATTTAAGCCATTTTTGCAGATTATACTGAAAATAGAATTCCTAAGCTTTAAGGCATTATAAATTTGATAAGACACATACAAATAGATAGATTGTATTATAAAACAAAAAATGAAAAGCATAATAATGATAATTGAATTTGTTTTGTAATTAAAGCATTTCGTCAAGACTTTCCCTGGCAGAGCTGTCGGTCAAAGTTCACACTTAAGATTTAATAATCGCACAGTGGATAAATTAAATTTCAAAAATGTTGGTGGCCAGAGTTTGGTGGGGGGGGACTTTAGTCGAAAAAGGGTCGCTGCTTGACATAAACAAGCAAATAAGCTGGAAAACGGTCGCGTGCCGAGGAGTTGAGGAAAACCGCCGGGCCATGAATAAATTTTGGCAGCTCGGTTATCAGTCAAGTTAAGATATACGTACATAAAGTATAAGCCTGTTTGCTCTGCCAGCCTCAAAATACTTAAAACCAAAGGAGCTTGTAATCTTAATTATATATTACAAAGTGTTGTGGCTACGCGCAAGTGAGAGCGAGCAGGGAGGAGGTATTTCTTGTGAGTTGTGTAGAAAGTGAGACAGCAAATGAATGAATTTTTCAGTGGCATAATCCGGCAATGTGCCAATGTGTTGCCACGCCCCAAACGGCCCAAGCCACAGCCTTAAATCAGTACTCAAACCAACCAGTTTCCCACTCCGCTTCCCTCAGCACTTGTCATAAAATATTGTCTGGCAAGAAAAGAAAAACTTTTCAATGCGTTTTGCCCTGCCCTTTAGCAACCCTCGGTAAAAGACGCAGCTACACACCTCTTCTTCAACCCTCCGACCCCCCTCGTTGGAGCAAAACACTCTCTGTTAGTGTAAGACATTGAAGTGTATAAGAGTAAGTGTTGGGATTAGGCGCTTGACTTGAAAATTTTATAAAACAAAATTTTTGCATAAGCTCTGGCAATGGTTCCTCAGCTCCATCTGCAGTTTCATCTCCATCTACCAGCCATGGTTGTGCCACCACATCTACGGGGAGGGAGCTGGCTTGACTGTGGTTGCGACAGCTAAGCGCGTTAGCTGTTCAAGGATTTAATGGAAAATCGCAGCGCGTCCTTGCCAGCTTTTCCAGCAGCAAATGGTGGGAGCAGAAAGTGGCTGCCCGGCAAACAGCAAACGGGGTAAATCACGCATTTAATTCCAAAACATTTAACAGTTTCGGGCTCTTATCTAATATTTTACAAACCATTTATATGATGATTAGCACAAAGTGACTGCCGCATTTTCTCTTCACTTCATTTTTTTTTTGCTTTTGCAAAAATAAACTCAAACTGCGGGAAGCTTGAAAAAAAAACGCGCCGAAAATGTGAAAAATTGTAAATACTTTTGGCTTACTGGCACACAGTGAAAATGCGTTGGTAGAGATGATTTTTTGTAGTAGTTGGTTTTCCATGTAGAATATTTTCATTAATAGTTTTAAATAATTAACAAGAGTCTTAGTGAACTTTAGTTTTAAATTATTTAAAATGGTCTTAGCGAACTTTGCAATTAGCGCAACATAACGAATTTAATTTGTTATTTAAAAATGGTTTGTGGTTTAAGTAATAAAATTTGTTTGAATGATTAGTGAGAGAGAGCCAGATCGGTTTAGTAATAGCCTCTGTCTAGTAATTAAAAATATTAATAATATTTGATAATAATTCTTATTTGCTCACAGCATTTCAAGTCTTAGTAAACTCTACAATTGGCGGCAAATAAATAAGATATTTTGAAATTGATATTTATTTTTATTTATATACATATACATATATATTTATTCTTATTTAAAAATTGATTAAATTAATAGAAAAATTAATTTGTATTCTTAAAGAGTCTAAGCTGTTGAATAACAGTCTTTTTCCAATAATTATAAAATATATACAACATTTAATATCAGTATTTAACTCGTCTTTAAGTATATTTAATACCTTTTCTATTGTAGTAATGTATAGAGAAATTTAATAAACTTTATTGCATTCCTTAATTTAATAGCTTTCAACTCATAAACACATGTTTCTCTAAAATTGGAATGTTCAACTCCCCAAAACAATTTAATTCAATACAATTGTCGAATATTCATGAAAAGCTTTCCAAGTCATCAAATAACAGACACAAGTGTTTAGTATGTGTAATTCTATCAGAATGTATTATTTCACTTTAGTAACAGTTAATAGACATTATTTCATCATTGTAGAGTTGCTACATTATTGCAATATTGTAGCAATTTGGCAAACAGATGAAACTGAAGAGGAGAGCAAAGGGAATGAAAGTAATACAATACATTTCGAGTTTGGTTCAGTTTCAATTTGTGTGACGCATTAATCAGCATGCGATTTGAATCTCATTATCGGTGAACCATACTTATACTATATACATATATCTATACAGTTACCCACAGCAACCACACGCAATAAATTTCGAGCATCAAATGGTGAGTAATTTTCTGTACATTTTTTTCAATACGATGCGATGCGATGGTGTAATATGGCATCATTACTTAACGGCAGGACGTAGTACAGCGGCACCTTGTTGGGCTACCTGAACGAAATTAGTATGCGAGAGCATGAAAATCATTAGGAAATGGGTGGTATGGGAATATGGGCGTGGCAGCGATGGAACTGTAGCCACTGTACACTCTGTAGAACTGTGTTGTTGTGGTTGTTTGCTGCATTTGTGGGTGTCACTAATTAAATTATACGCAGCCGGCTTTTGACTAAACAGATCTTCCTATGTTTGCTACCACTCCCCTCCCTCCAACGCTTACTTTCGGTAAGTGTGTTTGTGTGTGTGTGTGTGTTGCCGCCGCAGGTGTAATTAAAACGCGCCTAATGCAATAAATTTGTGCCTGGTTTTGTTGGTGTTGTTTTGTCGTGTATAAATAATTTAAGTTCATTATCAGTCCTATGTGAAATGGTCTCAACAGCGATATCCTTGCTATTGTTAAGTTAAACTAGCCAGAATGACATTGTCTTGACATGCTTGGCTAACAGTTACCCTGTAATAGTGCTAAGGCTATGCTGTAAACCTGGTTCGGTTTGGTTCAAGCAACTATTCTTGCTACAGCTTCGAACCGGTTAGCATTCTACACTTTTAGCATACTTATTTTTACCAAACACTGCTCAACTAATTAAAGCTTGCGCCCAAAAGGCAAATGAGTTTTGTGGTTCAAGATTGTTTTCGATAAAAGTTATAGACTAGTATCTAAAAGTGCGGTACACCGCATTCTTTTACCCATTTACCATACCCTTTTTTTGGGATATCCCATATCCTTTATCCCATATCCTCAACCCTGTAGGCTTAACGGGCATACCAAGCTTGTCGGAGTCCCAAAAAATATAAAAACCCACTTTTTCGCATTCTCATTTTCATTTCCATTTCCATTGCCATTTGAGTTTTTTAATTCACAAGGATTGCCTACAATTTGGGACTGCTTGCTTGATGGCTTGATGGCAAGTCGGGAATGGGTTAAATCGCTTGTAATTACGCTACATAAATTTTAAATAAGTATCCGTTTCTTTTCGCTGCTTTCTGAGTCCTTGCACTTACAGGATATGCTCGTGCCCGTTTCCTGGGCTCTCCATTTCCACTTCCCATTTTCCACTTTTTATTTTTATTTGATATTCCCTTTGTGTGTTAATTGCGCCTGGTTAGTGCGACTTTGACTGCCAGTTTTGCGGTTGTTCACTTCAAGCATACAATGCCAATTTCGAGGTTCATGTACTCCTTTTCATCCAACCTCATTCCCATTCCCATTCCCCAATTTGCTGTTTGACCTTTGCAGCATTTTTTATGCACAGGCTTGAGTGTGGTGTGTCCTTTGCTTTTTAGCTTACATGCTAATTGTAGCCAGAAATCCTGTTTATTGTGTGCACATCAAACTTTTAGTGTTGGTAAGCGGCTTAGTATTCAAATTGAATGTAATACATTTCAGCTAAATTGCATGCGAGTTGGTCTTAACATAAAGTCCCTGGATTTCAACCGACTTAAGCTGCCATTCCAGCAGCAAACTCAGTATGGGGGGGCAATTGCAGAACCGAAAGGGTAGCTCTTGTTTATGCCCTTCAGGCGGGGGGAGCAATGTGAGAACTGAGAGTGGGAACCGTATCCCAAGCTGAGATCTAATATGTCAGAGCTTATGTGTAAGTTATGCTACAGGGACATTAACATTATCGTTATGCTTTCAAGATACTTTTGTTATGCCAAAGTCTTAAATGTGCTACAAAAACTATGGATGAAAGCAATAAAACTTTTTAGTTTGTAGCTCTAACACACATATAAAATTTATAAATTTTTTGATAATTTATTGAAGTTAAATTGATTAAATAGGCATATTAATTATTATGTGTAATTTTAAGCTTAGAAACATTATTAATTGGTGTGACTTTAAATACTTTTTGGGGATTTCATGAAGCAGTGATTTGCTTCGGATCTGATATGTTAAAGCAACTGATTCCAAAAAATCGAATAGCATATTTGCATATGTAGTATATTGTAGTATTATAATTAAATGATATTTATGTCTCACCAAAATATTCCAAACTTTTAAATTTATATAAAAAAAATTACTTAAATTGTAAGTTATTTAATTAATCAATTTTTTCAGCGGCTGATTGAGCTGAAGCATCAAAGCTTTTCAATTATGCAAGTAATTTATTTGATTAAAAATTGCGCTAAAAAAAAAAAATGGTTAAACATTGTTTGACGTGTGACATTTTGATCGCGCTAGACAAATTGTTGCTTTCAACAGATATTGTTGGTTTAATTTTCTTAATAAATTCATCAGCTTCCACCCCCATTCGTTTGCCTGCAGCACTGTTAAAATGTATTAAATAATCACATTAAGCACATAACGCCCACTTTTGCACACGCCCATGCACACAGGAAAACCTACATATAAAGCGTATCAATTTCATGCCTTGAACAAAAATACATGGAATGAGAATGAAAACGAACAAAAAAAAAAATGGAAAAAAAGAAAAAAACAGAAACGGCGACCCATTGAGAGGCATTAAAAATTGTTACGTATACGCCAACACACCGCACCGCACCGCACCATGGGCGGCTACCGTTGCTGTTGTTGTACTCGGTAAAAGCGGATATTGATAAATTCACGGCAATCAATAAAAAGTGATAAATGACAATTGCGTGTAAGCAGAAATACAACAAAGAGAAAAAGAAGCCGAATAAAACGTAAAAAGAAATGCGAATCAGAAATAAGTAAATTGTGTACGGGCATAAATTTAAGACTTAACGAGTACAGAAAATGCGCCCATTCCCATTCCAGTCTATAGGCCTCTCCCTCCGCAATGCCCCTCGCCCCAAGCAGTAGTCACTGTCAGGCGTTAATTGCAATTGCTTGTCTGAGCCTCGTTTTGGTCCTGGGAGTAGTTTTGGAGTTTTTGCAATGTTACTAATTGCTTTCTAATATCAATTTCTCAAATGAATTCGTTTGAATGCTCGAAGTTTAGCTCTTTGCTTACAAAATGCACATTGTAAAAACTAAGTAAAAGTTATGGTCAATCGAGTGTGCCAGACTGTGAAAATACTCAGCTTACTCCTACCTTCACCATAGATGCCTTAAGATTGCACTTAAAGTATTCGTTTGTACCAGACTGCAGCTACCTTATTGCAAGTTTTAAATGCCAACAGGGTATAATAAACCAAAAATTGCAGTTAGAATGCTGCCTGCAAGAAGTTTGTCTATTTGTTTGTCTTTTACGTGCGTATGTGTGTGTGTGTTGTGTCTGCTCCATTTTTATGGCATATTGTTAGCCATTGTTTGTCTCATGGCTCAGTGCACCGGGGAATTGAGAAAATAGTGAGAGTAATAGAAAGAGTGCGAGAGCGAGTGAGAGAGAGAGAGGAAAAATCTAGAGAAATTTTCGTTTCGTCTGTCCAACTGTTGACACAAAAACCAGTTGCTGTTGTTATCAAATTGTTAACTGAAATAGGAAATCTTAGTTATGCATTTGTTCCACATAGTTATCCAGCTGTCCAGTTATTTGCATTGTTATTGCTTTCTCTCTGTGTGTGCGAGTGTTTGTTGCTTGGCATCATTACACGCGTTTGTTAACTGTGTGATATGCCTTTTGTTTTTTTCCCATCTCTTCTTCTCCGTTTTCAGTTCGTTTTGGGCGCTTTTGTGTCCAGTGGCCCTTTTTTGAAATGGTCAATAAAATTGCTGTGTGACTCGCAGTCGTGTGCAAAGTGCTTTCACTTCAGCTGGCAGCCCATATATGACAGGCAATCACAGTTAACATAACAGTAAAAAAAGGAGAGAAAACGTACGAAACACAATGTTGCAATTATGCAAAAGCAAAGTTCAAATTAAAAAGACATTCCCCAAACGCTTCTCTTATTTATTTGATTTTTGCAGTGCAAACAAACCTTGCCAATTAAAATGGCAACTTCTCCAACAGATACTTAAATTTTATGTGCCATTACAGGTTTATTAATTTACTTTTAATGTTATTCGATACAGCTACAATTTATTGTTGGTGTGTCCTGATAATTATTTTCACTTTGCAACGTTCAATTAAGGGTGCGCTAAGAGTATAAGCAGAAGTACAGAATTTTCACGAGGCTTCAAAAAAGTATTGCCTACTTTTTGGGGCTAATAGATTGAGTCTAGTTTTTAGAAAGTTTTTATTTTATACTTAAATAATATATATTTTAATTATATTCAAATAAATATGCAAAATTTGATTATTAAGCAAATTTCTTAGAAATATTTTATTTAAATTTAAACATTACCAGCAGCCATCTCATAAAATTGTTGTTTGTACCACATTCAAGTCTGTTTATTTGCTTATCACGAAAGTCCAAAAGAAATACTGTCAGCAAATTGACAGATAATTGAGATATTGTCGGTCAAAGAAGGCAACTGAAATACAGCAAGCAAATACTTTTGACTTGTCAATACACATACACACTCTTGCAAAGATGTGCCAGCTAGTTGTTGGCCAACAGCCATGCTGGTCCACAACTTTAGCCAAACGAAAAAATGGCACTTGAGCAGCGCAACACGCGACAACCGTGCAAAAAGTGCAGAGAAACATATACAAAAGACTCAAGTGACAGGGAAACGAAAGAGACAGAGAGAACGATAAAAAGAGTGAGTGAAACGATTGTAAAAGAGTAAAAGAAAACGAGAGAGAAACTACAACTTGATTCCATTTGCTTTGTGCAACTTCTTTCGTCCTTTTCCCGAGCCCTATATGGACTTGTATCCCTCGGGCGTTACTTCTTTTGACACGTTTAATGGACTGCGCCTGGTTTGGGTCAACTTCGCGCTCCCCTCTGGTTGCGACCGCATTGCGGCTTGTTCCCGTGTACAACTGGAGCCAGGTAGACTGAAAAGGGACATTACTGGTCACCTGGCGTCATCATACTTTGATTTTGCATTCCCTTTTGGCTTTCTTCTTTTCTTTTTATGCAGTTCTCTCTCTTGTCTCTTTTTGTATTCTTAATGCAGCACACTGCAATTCGTTTTGCAAGTTTGGTGGAAAATGTTACGAAAAAGTTTATTTTTTTTTGGGTTTTACCTTTTAGTAGCTCTGCGTAAGCAAGTGATTACTTAGCGGCTTCGTACGCGGCTCTCTATGTGACCACAGAGAATGACAAAATACAAAGGGAGATTTAAAAAAACTGAAACTGAGATAAAAGACAAATTAGTGGGACTTTCACGGATTTTTTTTTGTTATGTTTGGAAGCGGCTTATAACCTATTTGTCTTATGTAGATATGGTTATAGCGAGATATTCAACTGGATGGGAAAAGTTCATATAGCGAATCGCAAGACATGTGTAAACTGCGTATATTTCCAATAGCTGACAATGGCAAAGTTGCTGCTGGCAGCTCAATTTACTTTTGAAGACCAAAAGTTGCTGTTTGATGTCTGCAAATGTCTTCAAGACTTCAAAGTAGTTGGCCACGCCTATTGCGCCCACATGTCTAAATATGCACACATGAGAAACTCTCTATATGCACATGCAGCTTTTGTTTTGGCAGCGGGTCGCGCTTATTGCCAGCTCGCTGATGAGCCGCATGACAATGAGCAACTGCCACACCCCCAGCCAGCCAGCCAGCCGTTTTGTCTGCAGCGCAACAACAACAAAAACCTCAACAACAAATGATGACAACGACAGGAAATTGTCAACAATTGCAAACCGCGTTGTCTGCGGGTAATTTTGACATTGGCGCTGGGCGTTGTTCACATTGTGTTGCACGAACAAGTTTGCTGATACTCACGTAATCAGCCATTTTGCATAGCACGCACACACAGCTATATATGCTATGTATATGTGTGTGCTCGTGTGTGTGCTGGCTAATTTCAATTGCGCCTTTAAGTTCAAAGACAAGTTGATCAAATGAATTTCAAAATGCGTTTCAGACAAGTGATTTATGAGCTTTCTGTCGCAATAATGTCGACAGATCTTTCAATTCATTTGCTATAATGGCATCAATATTTGCTATCTGTCCAAAGGCACACACATATAAACACCCACATACACCCACACGGCACTCGATCTAATGCACTTCACTGATTTAGTGTTTGCGACATTTCCTGCTTCCCTTTTTGTTGGCTTCCGCTGCTGTTGCTGCTGCTCTGCTGCTGCTGCTGCTGCTACTATTGTTGCTGTTGCTATTGCTGTCGCCAGCATTGTCATCATGTCGTGCCACTTGAAAGCTCTATAATATCATCGTCTGACCGCGCATTCACTCTCTTTCACTTTTCACACTTTCACTGCAGCAACTGCAACAAAAAAAAAAAAAAAAATAGTGTGACCAACTCAGCCGCAGTCTAACCATGCCACACTTTGCTGCGGCATTTTCGGCTATCCGTTGGCTATTAAGGCGTAATTGACACTTACTTCAGCCAGGCAACTCTCTTTTTTTTTTGGGTTATTTCACAATTTCTCTTTCACAATGTCTCTGTCTCCATTACTTCTTTCGTCGCTTACGTGATGTTTTGTTAACTAGAACGAATAGAAAAATTAAAATTAAATACAAAACAAGAAAATAGCAGCCTGAATTTAACAAATTTAGCTTAGGAAGTATGAGATATTACAAAATATTTAAACACTATTTTTGTTTAATTCAGATTTAAATACAAAGGATAAACGCAAAGAATCTTTAATGAAGAATAAAAGCTCACTAAGCACCTCAGCATCTTAAAGTCATAGTTGTGAAAAATCTTACTCATAACTAAGCCAAGTGAAACCAAGAACACCAACCAAAAGCTACTACAATATTTATGCTTATATTTTTGCCAGTGAGTTTCCCAAGTTGCCAGCTGCTGGGTTGCAAGTTGCTTTGGGCTTTTGGCTGAAAGGCACAGTTGCTGCACCAAATACCGTTGCACGAGGGAAGTAACGAACCTGAAAACCGTATCAATTACTTATCGAATCGTAGAAAACCCGAAAGGACTTTGACTGTACGTCTGCATATGTGTGTGTGTTAACGTATCTGCAGCTGCATAAGCAAACATAAATGAAATGTCAATGTAAACAACACGCAGAAAAATGAATTTTTAATACAAAAAAAAAAAGAAAAAAAAATGCGAAATACACAGGAAAGGCAATGGGGATATGGTTAGGGATGTTTGGTGCAGGTTGGGGCTGTGTTGAATGCTGGCAAGTTGCATACATCAAGGCACTCGAGCGGCACTAGAAGAAGATGCAGTAGAAGCTGCTGCATTGCAAATGCATAAACACAGTTTGATATTATTCCTGTGCCAGCTGTGCACATTGAATTCTGAAGCTGAAGTTTTCCGCTTCTCCGCACCAGTTCCTCACTTCGTTTGCCCCCTCGCCAACCCTCAGTCGAATGACGTAACGTAACGTAACGTTCAAAAAAAAAAAGCACAACACGTTGTGTGGCAGTCAGACGACAAGGCAGCTGACACCGACAGCCAATGACAGACAGTGTGACAGACGAGAGAAACGTGCAACCTGACAACCATATCACTGCAAATGCAGGGTATCTGGACATCTCTCTCTCGCTCTTTCTCTCTCTGTCTCTTTCTCACTGTCGATAGCAATCAACGCTTGGGGCATTAAATATTCAAAATATTGTAAACGTTGAATGCAACGCGAACTGCGAACCAAACTGAAATTCTTGTGGAAAATTCAGCATTCGATGTGCATAATTTCCACTTCGATTTGTGCAAATGCAAAATGGCACATGTTGTCCCATTGAATCAACCAGTTCTCCCCTCACCGTCACCCCTTCCATCTGATCCGTTCTTCCCCCTTCCAACGGCTAGTGAATTATTTATGTGTGTTGTGTTCTGTTTGCTCGACAAATTTAACAGCTTATTAATAATGCATTTTTCTGCTGACTTGTTACACTTTTACCATTTACGCACAGACAACGCATATGTATACACAAATATGTATATATATATAAGAATTAATATATGGATATATAGTAAATCGTATGTAATCAGTCTGACAATCTCATAGCACGTACACTCTTTATTATTTGTATTTTTTGGCTAAATCTATTGGCATTCATTATTATTATTATTACAGCTTTTCTGCACAAATCTCAACTGTCAATAATTTTGTGATTATCTGAATTACTTGCTGTCTGGCTGTCTGTCTGCCTGTCTATCTGTCTGTCTGTCTGCCTGTCTGACATGTCTAGTCTAGCTCAGCAAAAATTTACAAATTTCAACAACAAGTCAGCACAAAATTTATAATGCTTTGTGGGCGCAAAGCCAAAAAGCTTTATCAAACAACTGCTCACCTGACAGTAGTAACAATTTGCTCTGAAATATCATAATATAGTTACAGTATAATTTTAGTAAAATGATTGGTATTGAAAAGTCTTTTTATTCTTATAAAAAATTGTAGAAAAATTTCGACTACTTATTTTTATGTAGCAACTCACAGTTAACACTTTAATTTACAAATGACCTTTATAATTAATAACAGTAGCTTATAAAAAATTTTTTTAATAACATGTATCTTGGATTTTATGGTTTCATTTGACAATTTTAAATATATCTGCTTTTAGGAATATTTACTTAGAAACAAATGATATTTCACACAAAAATCTGATCTTAAAGTATCTGCATCACTTGCAATTCTAGTTTACTTGCTTGCGGAACTAAATCTGATAGGCATGTACTGACTGCAGCCACTGTGCATACGTTCGCTTTCCGTTGTGCCTACGGATAACCATAACTCACTCAACTGCCTCTGCCATTGCCACGCCCACTCTTTTGGCATCTTGCGAGTGTTGTTGTCTGGTGTGCGCTCTTTTGATCGACAGGCAACAGCGAAAAACGGCGGCGGCCAAAAAAAATGCCAAGTATTGTAATTTTTGAAGTGTTGTGTAGATAAAAAACATGTAATGCCTGACTGAGGAAATTGTTTTTGGAAGGTTGTTGTTGTTTTGTATTTTTTTGCAGTTGGATTTTTTTGGGTAATTGAACTGTAAGTACTTTTGTGCTAGCATTCGAGATTTGTGTGTTGGCCTAAAGCCACGCCCACTTTTGGGTGTAACAGGCTAAAGGAGAAGCAACAGCAGTAGCAGTAGAAGTAGCAATTGTCTAGCGTTAGGCAAATGCAGTGCGCACCGTGAGAGCAAACAGTAAATAAAGTTTAAAATTCAATTACAAGGCAATGGCTCACAAGTTGATTGCGAGACTAACTGACAGACTGGCTGACTGACTGTGTAACTGACTAACTGACTGACTAACTGTCTGGCTGGCTGACTTGGCAAAGCAAATGATAGAGGCTGCATTGAATTGGGATTGCCTTTTGTCATGTTTGCTGCTTGCTGTTGGATCAATTAACGTTGAATGTGTGTGCAAAGGCAATACCGCAAAAGCCACACATACACACACTTACACACTTGTCTATAGGTATGTGTGTGTGTGTATGTATGTGTGTGAGAGTCTGTGTAGAAGCTGGGCGAGTGGTGTGCCAACCACTGACAACCACTCAACTGCTGCAGTTTTTCGGTTAACAATTTTGCGGATGTACTACTGGGTGTGAGTGTGCGAGTGTTGACAGTGCAATTGGAATGTGCAGCACTCTGGACGCTGGCCAGGCGAACAGTTTTGCGGTAAAACGTTAATTTCCCGGCGAGCACTTGTCAACACTGCAGCACAGAGCACAGAGAATCGAGAGAACAGAGAGAACATCGCGGTTTATTGTTTCAATAACAACCAAAATGAACTCAATGAAAATGAGAAATGCCAAATGAAATGAAAATTGTTGCGAAATTCATTTGTAATACACATACACACACACACACAGCAGCAGCAGCCAATAATAACAAAATGGAAAAATATTTTAAAAACCATTGATATTTTTTACCCTATATTAAAAAGTATTTTTATTTTTGGAAATCCAAAACTTAAAAATTTTCTACGAAATTCACTGGCAATGAAATTTGCTTTAGACGCAAATCGAAAGTGTTTGCTTACATGAAGTACTTTGGTAAATATCAATTAAAACTGATTCCAAACATAGTATGTGTATCTGTATAGATGTCTGTGTGTTCAGCATGGGCAACTTTACGTTAATCCAAATTCAGCTCAATGTGCGATTGGGGAAAACCGAATTTTTGTGGTATTGCCTTTGCCTTTACCTTTGCTTTTGGTTTTAACTTGTACTTGAGCACAGGTATATATGTATATGGTGAGCAGGTAACAGCCAACAGTTGCAAATTGTGGTAAAAGTATTCATTTCGTTGGCTGCTGTTTGGCAAATGTTGGACCAAAAACAGTTGGTACTTAAGTGAGTTTCCCTTTGGCAGTTAATTAATTTTGAAGCAGCTGCGTAATCGTATTTACATTTGACTTAGCAGCCAACACATTAAGCATACGCCCCGTTAGCTTAGAGTTGGTTCAGTGCTGGCTTGGCTTTGTGCCTCGTATAAGTGAAATTCACAATTTGATTTTGGGGGAAAAAACTCAAAAAAGCCGAATTTCAATATATTAAAGTGCTCAGAGAATTTATGCTCTTCTATATGCAAAAAATATATATAGTTTTCAACTATTTATAAGGCACAAAAGGAATAAAATAACTTTAGTTTATTGGTCAGAAAGTAAAGTTCCAATAATCCCATAAAAATTGTATTATTGATATATTCAAGTGTTTGCTTTATACATGTCGTATTTATTTAGAGCTTTTGTGTAAAAGCTAAAAAACTATTTATTACGGTAGAGTCCATCAAGGAGACACGTTTAGGTTGCATCAAACCGTTTAAAAGTAAATAAAAAATTTTATTTGAAAGCACTTTTTTTTTATTTATTAGCTTTCACTATACAATATATCAATTTATTTTCAAACGAATAATACCAACAACTGCGAACAATAAACAATAAACAATAACAATAGTATGAGGAGTGACAACAAGTGAATGGGAAAACATAAACAATACATAGCAATGATATCGTATAGTGCAGAAGTAAATATGCTATACACAAGTGTTTCTCTTTTTGCTTTTTGGTGTTTTGGTTTTTTCATGTGGAATTTAGTTGTGGCGCACCTGAAATTTCACGATTGCGGCGGCTTTCCTGTTTTTTTTTTTAGTGATTTCACAATATGCGGCACAGTCAAGAAACCTACAGCAACAAATATGTATATATATATGTATATAGTAACAAAAACAACAATGAGTCGTTTTGCTGGCAACCAAAAAGGCAATTGCAATACAATGTATTTATTTTGTAGCATTTTTCGTGCAGCCCAAAAGTATGCTACGATTTTATACTTCACTGCTTGTGAACAGACACACACGTTCATGCATTTATGTACGTACGTATGTATGCTTGTGCTATGTAGGCATTTTGGGCAGCTGCTTGGGTTTCGCTTTGGGGCGATGGTAGTGCAATGATAAGACTATGGCAGTCCATTATGCAGCTCACTTGGCAAGTGTTGCAGCTGATAAAACTGAATAGTGTGTCGAATTGAGATTTATGGTGTTTCTGTTTGCTGTTTTTTGAGCCAAGCTAAAGCTCTTATGCAAAAAATTGCAAATAACTCTCAATTTGTTGTGCAAGTAAAAGTCCACACTTAACATTTAATTAGCTGGAAATAGCTATCATTAAATTACATTAATGGCGGTCATAATCGTGGCCAGAAAACCCAATCGAATGGTCGATGGTCAAATCAATTGCCATAAACTTGAACGTTTGGTTCGTTAAATTGCGCTGATTTGGCTTATTTTGCAATTGGCATTTGCATTTACATTTGTAGCCCTATTGCCGCAATAAACTTGACGCTTAACACCCAAAAGCATTTTACGCAATTTGTGCAATTTTCATTACCAGCATTGCATAGTGGGCCAACAACGCGCAGATACCCTAGAAGTGGTGCTTTTAGTAACGATAGTACTCTTGTGGGCAATGCGTATTTAACTAATTGAATGGGTATCAAAACATTTGTGGTTTGACAAAATAAACTAAACTAAACCAAAATAAAAAAAAAAAGTAATTGCAATTGGAATTGAATGCAGTTGGGTAAAATCAATAATAATAATAATATTTTGCAACTAAAGGGCCATAGCCGCAAAGTGGGGGACTTATTTGTGTTTATGCACTAATGTTGCAAGCATGTTGTATGGTGCATTTTAATGCACGCCAACCAAAAAACACCAAGGGATATAATTGATGCATTAGCTAGAATATTGTCGACCCCACACAACCATACGAGTCACCACCCAAAACACTCAATGAACCACCCAAAAAATATATAGCAATGTCAACTGTCGCGCTGTTTTCATAAATCAAATGAACTGAAATGCATTTTCAATGTTTTTGCAGCATGTTGATTATGAGAGAGTATTTGATATTTTCACGAGATTGCGGGGGGTGGGGCAGGGAAGGGGTGTAAAATGGCAGACAAGAGCGCTTAGCTAACAAAATATTCATAATGCGGCTTACATGTCGCATGCGTGATGTGCTATTCTTTTTGCGGCTGTGTGGTTCGATGTGATGCGCTATGGTGCGGTGGAGTGCGGTATACTGCGTGCTTATCGGTTTGGTTTTCCCTGCTTTTTAGCTCTGATGTCTGCGCATTAGCCAATTGTATGTAAATTCACAGATCACATGGAATATAACTGAATTGCATTAGACGAGGTAGTTGAATATAAAAGGTGTGGCGTGTAAAATGCATTTCCCATGAGATTAGTGTAGGGAGCGAGTAGAAAATGCATTTTTAAATTGATTTAAGTTCAATGGAAAGTTAGGTATTTGCTAAAATGTTCGGAGCTTATATAGGGAAAACTATTTTCCTTAATCCTTAATAAGCTATTTTGTACTGTCAGCTGATATATCAAATAGAACTAATTAAATTATCATTTTAGGAATTATTATTCAAGCTGATTTTAGATAAATATATTTAATTGATGATTTATTAATTCATTTATCATATTTTAATAATCTGACGTTATTATAGTTATTTTTATTTAATTAAACATGTATGATTATGGGATTTTAGCTAGATATTATTGTCATCATTCCAAATATCACACAATTACTTAAGCTTTAAATAAAAACATGAGATCAAACTATTATTTATTTTGTTATATTTATTTCATCAGTTTATGGGCTACAGTAAGGCAGCATTATATACTTAACTATGAAGAGTTAAAAATATATGTAAAGTAATTAATAACATGAACTAATTACTTAGCATTTTAAGCGCATTCAAAGCTTTATATAAATTACAAAATGAATGTTTTATTTAAAGGCTTTCGGTTAATGCAAGATGGCTCTGTCAAATTATACAAGTAGGCTACAAATGACATGAAATTGTCTGTGGAACGTATGGGTAAAACCGCAAGTAATATAATAAAATTAAATATACTGTCGAGCAGGGGGGTGGAGATGTCTGCCTTTTGAGCTCTCAGGCCTAAAGGAGGAATGGAATCTGAGAAGTGTAAATCAATTTTAATCAATTTTTGTTGAGCCAAAAGCCAAAGTGCTTGCAAATAATTGATTTGTTCGCCATTAGCGGCACAAATCGCAGACAATCAATTGTGTGAGACGCAAAAGAAGACAGAAAGGGAGTTGGAGAGAGAGAGAGTGTGAGATAGATGGAATGGGATACTGCTGCTCGCAGGCACAAACAAATTAAGGACAATTATTTCAATTAAGCAAATGCAAATAAATCGAGCCGGCATTAGGCAAACAAAAACCAAACAGCAAACGTTTGGTTTCAGCTTTAGCTTCGGCTTCAGCTTCGGTTTCGCTTTTCTCGCATATTTTCCCATCACTTTGTATTGTAATTGGAGAAAAGGAGAAATGTGTTTAGGAGGCGTAAGTTGGGCTGTTTGCCTGTTGAATTGCAAATAATTTAGCATTGGAGTTTGTTTAGGCTTTAATTAATAATGAATTGAGAAACTCATTACGCGGCAGCAAACAGCAGCAGCAGCAGCAGCAATAGCGGCAGGTAAGCCACTGCGGTGGCACGTAGCATGCGGCAGAGAGGCAGCAGCAAGCTTCACTTCCAGCTAATTACAATAGAGCCAGCTTGCTGCATGTGGGCTCCGTTTGGGTTGACAGGACAACGGCGACTTCAGCTACTTACCTAATGAACCTGTTGAGGTTGATCCCACTCAATGGCTGCCAGTTTGGCATTTGATTTGGTTCCACATCTACGACATATCAACAGGCAGCAATTTCATCCAAAATACTCACTACGATTCGCATATTTATGCAGTTGTATGTATGTGTGGGTGTGTTTGTGTGTGGGAATATTGGTTGTTTGGGTGTGGTTTATTACGCTGCTCTTGGCAATTATATTTGTTACCCAATTAGCGTAAAATTGTGTTTATTGGCATACGAGGAGCGCATTGCGGCTAGGAACATTGCCTCACGTAACGGCCGCATTGAATTAGCTAATGAAGTTGTAGTTGTAAGCACCCTACTCCTTCCCCTTACCCCTCACCACGCTTAATACAAGTACTGCTTTGTCTGTGGGTGTTGTATCTAGTAGTCGGCTAAACTAATTTGCTAAAAACACACACACACACACACAGAGACTAAAACTGAACCGAAGCTGCCATAACTTGTTAGCCTTCTCCCTCAATGAGCCAAGCATTGTTGTTGTTATTGTCTAGTTGTTCTCATAGGTGTTACGGCTAATGCCCGGATAAAGTATCTAATTAAGTATTGTTACTGTTCAGTTATAAATCGCTTGTGGGCTTTTGGCCAACAACGTCGTGAAGAAAAGTACTTTATGTGGACAGAGATTGAGGCTAAATTTAGTTGCTTAATTTGTTGGCCAACTTTACGAGCAATAGCTTTAATAGTAGCAATCACTTTTTGTACACCAAAAAAAGCATACCTAATACTTTCTATTATTTAAATTTTAACGTAGTATGAATTGTGTTGAGATTGCCGCTTGGACAACACGAATCGCAGCGCTTAATTAACCCTTTGTTCTGGCCAAAATAAAGCAACTTGAGTTACGACCAACAATTGGCGCTAATTATTTGAGGGCGACGCGACGTCTCTTAAAGTTCTTTTGGCTGAAGTGGCTGCTGGCATATCATTTTCAAAATTGGTTGTAAAATATAAGATAAGTTCGTTCTGTTTAAGTGGGCACGTTTTATGCCGTCTTTGTTTACAGTTAAATGGTTTGGAATTAATTAAAAGTTGCCATGCCATATAATACAGTGGGCATTAGACGATTCTGCACTCATTAAAGCGAATTACTACTAAAGTGACTTCTATTGAAATGAATGCTGCTAAATAGAAAATCGCTTTAAAATTTCGGTAAAGGAGACAAAATTTGTTTCATTAGATATTTAATGTAAATAAAATATATTTTATGAGCCAATGAAGAGTTAAAATTTGCTAGTTATTTAAAAAATATATTCGCATGTTTAATATTTGTGAATATTGTAATAAATATAGTTTCATAATCAAAATATATCAAATCACTAATTTAAAAATATGAAACTAGTTTGTTTTACAGCACATCACAAAGTAGTTTATCGTTTATTGAACGAAATCTTTTCGTTACATATTATGTAATACATAAATACACAATTCTTTTTGAATTATGTGTCTGGTATAAATGTTTAGCGTCTGGCCATAGACGTTAATTTCTATGAGTAACTGTTGCCAAGTATTTATGCTGCATAAGTGAGACAACGAAGGAACTGGTGAGGCCCAAGAGCAGAGTCAAGGCATGCATGATTTATATATGCGTATTCATGTTGCCATTGCTGTGGGAATTTTTCAAGCCAGCGTCGTTGCCATTTCGTGTCCTTCGTCCTTCCTGGCATATAGGCGTCTATGCTTTGTCTTTTGCTAACCAGACAATTATTTATTAGCTTCTGTTGTGGCTGCGATTCTTGTAGCAGCCCTTCTTCTCCAACTGCTCGTGTCTTGTTCTGTTATCCTGGCTGCTTAAGACAGCTTAAGAGACAGCAGGTCAGACACAAACGCCGACTGAGCGCTGTTGAAAAATTCATTTTCATGTTGTTGCAGCTTAAGTAATTTTTCATAAACATGCGTCGCAACTCTGGAAGAATCAGAAGAGAAGAGGAGAGGAAAGGAGCAGTAGAGGGGAGTATGCTTGTTGCGTTAACCAAAATTTAATTTCAGCTACTTATGCATACTGGCAGCTGTAAGCTGCTTAGCCGCTCCATATGCTGTCAAGCTGAGTTCACATCAATCATACGCCATGTGAGCTGGCTGACTGAGTGCAGAACCATATGCTGAATGTTCACATTTAAAATGTCAATTACTCCGTCGTAGTCGTACAATTGCCAATGGCCGTTGCTGAATGCTCGATGGCCGATGGTCGATGGCCGATGCTCAATTAAGCATGTCCCAGTCGCTTTGAGCTTTTATTTGAGCTGCTTTTGTTGACCATAAAACAGCTTTA
Source organism: Drosophila tripunctata (assembly GCA_035047385.1). NCBI lineage: Eukaryota > Metazoa > Arthropoda > Insecta > Diptera > Drosophilidae > Drosophila > Drosophila tripunctata. The sequence goes on along the minus strand of JAWNPS010000187.1, from coordinate 266,886 downwards.
ATGACGGTCGTTTGGCTTGCATCTACGACTTGACTGTGGCATTTAACTCTTATGCTCATTTATCATCCATTCTGAAAGCCTGCTGTGACCCCATCAAGTGCTTGCCTTCAACCCATAACTGTCCACATTCATATGTGTGTGTGCCTGAGTGTGTGTGTGTGTGTGTTCGTGTAAATGTATTGGCTTTTGAGTCTTTCAGTTTGTTTACGTTGTGTGTGTGTGTAAAAACATTTATGCCAAGTGCTTAAATCCGCTTTCGGTAAAGTTCTGTGTCGTTTATTTAAAACACTTTTATTGCACATATTACGCGATTCATTTCAATGTTTCTGTAGCTGTGTATGAACTTCTCTGCTTGCTGCGACCATTATCTGCTGGCATTTTTCAGTTTAAGTCGTAATCATTTTGCAATATGCTCACTTAAAATGATGGACCCAAGCAAACAATGTAAACAACTCACATCAATAACTATGTTATTAATTGCGTATACGACTCTTCGGACGGTTACGATGATGCAACGTGCCATGTTCCTTGGCTTTTCTTGACTTTAGCAAATATTCTTGAGTTTACGTGCCTACTATTTGTATTTGCTGTTGTCACATCGCTTCGTTACGTAACTGTATTTCTCAGCTATGAAAATGCATTCGAGTTGGATGCTTTTCACAAAGGAATAGAGTTAGGGTATCTTGGGTGGGTCAATGGATAGAGTTCATTCATGATGGGGTTTATAGCGCAGAGGCATGTCTTATGTTACAGTATTGAGAGGTATTTATTATAAGAACTGCAGCTAAGACAGTCCACTAATATATAAATAACTTGGTGATTACAGAGTATCCATGGATCGTTTTTGAATACAAAATAACTCAATTTCCATATTCTGCATCATGGTGCAAACACGAACTTATTGAAATATTTGCCAGGCGTGCTCAAATAAAATAAGAAAGGAAAAATTGTTTAGAAATATAAATAAATATGCATATGTAAGTGTGTGTGTGTGCATTCATATGAGAGATGTGGATATTTGCGATGAACTGCTCTTGCAATTGTGTATATATGCACAATACGTGTATATCAAAGGAAGCGGCTAAAATACTACTTGCTTCTGTGGCATACACTTCCGTTTCCGTCGACTAACACAGTGCGTGTGCGTGTGCGGGTGTGTGTGTGTGTGTGTGAGGAAGGAGTGCTGGAATAGCCGATAGTGTCAAACACAATACTTGCTTAGCACTTCTTGATGCTGATTGCATTGCCTTGTTTGGTTGGCATGGCATATGAATATTTTATAATTTAAAAGAATATCTTTTTTCTAATGGAAGTCGCAAAGACTTCAATGTGCCACATAAGCTGTGGACGTGTCTCTGGCATAAATTGTCGCAAATGTACTCTGTTTTTCAATTAGCAAATAGCGCTTAGAACAAATACACCCGCAAATAGAAATGCAAAACTGTAGACTATACAGACTGTAGATCCACTAATTGATATTTTATCTTTTAATTTCCAGCTTTTACTCACAGTTTGCATTGTGTTTGCTTTAGCATTTCATATACATTGCTGTGCATCGTTAGCCGCATAAATTATATTATTATGTATTCCAAGCTATTGAATTAGTCTCGATTAGTCGAGAGGATTTTCTACATTATATTAATGGTATTTACCAGCACTTTTTTTCAAGAGTTTTTTAAACTGATTATTAACAATTTACTGCAAAAGCTTATCGTGTTATTAGCTCGATAATAATTTGTTTGCTTCACATAGACCAGTCTAATTATTAAACTAAGTTTTTTTTATGCATGTTTTTCACAACCGCTGTGATAAATAATTAATAAATATTATTCAAATTGCAACTACCACTTGCCACTTGCCACTCGCCACGCTGTTCGCTTGATAAACGATGTGACAATTTAAATCTATTGGGGCAAGCTGCGTGATTAATTGGCTCCAGCCAGCAGCACATCTTCCGTTTGACATCTACCAAAACAAATGCGTTAAAAAACGCAAAATAACAACACATAACTGTGGCACGGCACTTCGTGCAACACTTTTGTGGGGAAACTGTCAACTTGGTATTTACATATTTCACAGAACTTTTTAAAAATAAACTTGAAAGTGTGTTCGAAAGCAAGAGAAAAGTATATGCGATGTATACAGCTATTTCGAATAACATTTTTAAGCATTGCAGTTTTCAGAAGAGAAGAAGGGTTGTACAGCTGGTCGTATACAGAATAAAGCCAAGCTTTAAAGTATAGTTAATACTGGCTATTAAATAAAATACCGTATACTTAATATGCTTAATATACTACGGGATACATTTATTGACTGCTAACAGCCTGCAGGAAACTATTCGTTTACGTAATATACTCAACTAGCAGTGTTTCGTGTCTTCTCTCAGACAACATAGAAGTTTTTAAAACGTGATTAAGATAGATCATAAGACAACAAATTATCTAGAGCACAATAAGCATAGCATGACGAATTGTTTGGCCAAAAGAGTTGTATTCTAGATAAGCATTAAAAAATTTGAGTTAAACAATACTATACAGAGAAAATATAACTATAGTTTGGCAAAAAATATTTAGAGCTGCCTGAGGGGTATGGGTTGGGGATTGCATGCTGAATGTTGAATGTGTTTAGTTAGTTAGTTAGTTGGATAGTTAAGTTGTGATTATTTAAATGGCATAAGATGAGCCATAATGATAGCAGCCAGGCACGTTTTATGGCATTCTATTCGCCGATTACAGCTCAACTGGGTGAGAGAAGGAGTCAACCAAATGGGCCACAAACTGTCGGCTAGAAATTAATTGCATCTGTAGTTTGGTCGCTTTGAAAATCTTTCCTTTACACACTTCGCTCTATGCCCTGCCATTCATTTATGGTTGTAGTTATTGCAGTTGTATTCGTATTCGTATACGCTTTCGTGGCTGGAGTCGGAGTCATAGTTTGTATATGGAGAAACTTTTGAAGCCGCTTATCTGGCAGTGAAACGAAGTTCCAAAAGCCCGCAAGTGTGTGGCATTAAAAAGTTTTTAAATTTACGCAAAACGTTCGTTATGATGCGACTTAATTGTTAGCTGTTAAGATTTAACATACGCACACACCCCGCAAAAAAAAAACAAACCAAAAACAGGGGACAAGTGGAACAGCTACAAATAAGCAAACAAGTCAAAATTTTGTGTGTGCTGTTCCCAAAAACATTTTGGCAGCAATTTCACAAATATTCTATGTACTTTAAAATTGTATAGTTAAGTGAAATCAAATTAAAGCGAATACGTTTCTTAGAACTACATTCTGTCAAAATAACTTGCAGCAAATATAAAACTTTGTGGTAGTAAATACAGCCAAGAAAAACTTAATTTTCCCGTCAGTTTGCCATAGAACAGAAATATGTTTGTATTTTCATTTAGTTCGAGATGGTTATGTGAGGAAAATTCTAAATTCATTGAATCCAAACTAACTTAAAGCAAACACACTTTTAATGCACACTTAAAGCACAAAAATGTAAAAATGTTTATTTGTTATTGCAAGTATTCAAATTAATAAATGAAACAGAATTCAACGTTAATAATCTTGCATCTGCATATGCATCTCTTGCAGAGAATACTACTTAAGTATTCTACAATATTTTTGAACATTTTTACAAGAGTTTTACGTTTGCAGTTTTATAAGCTGCTTTATAGCTGACACAAAAAAAATACAAAACAAAACAAGAGCAGCTTTGCATGCGCTTTCTGTATGAATAATATTTGTGATAACCAAAGAAAAAGACAAGTGCATGAGGGGAATGGAGTGAAAGCAACGGAAAAGGCATAGGGAACGCATAGTAAGCCTTAAGAAAAACAATAAACATTTTGTCAACGCTGTCATCGGTTGGTTTTTAAGTCCTTCTGTTTAAGAATGTATATTGCAGCTGCACTTGGCCATAAAGTAGCTAAAGCAAACAATATTAAAAACAAACACGCTGAGCAGCCAACCAACACACATACACACACACACACACATATATTGCAATAAAATACTATGAGGCGGGGAAAGGGTGGACAAAAAAATTGTAAAAGCGGTGAAAAATTATATATGTATTAGCTAAAAAAAAATATGCACAGCAGGTGCCACAAGCTCCTGAATAGTATCTAAGTGAGAGTGTGTGTGTGTGTTAGTAAAAGAGTTTGTATGTGTGTTAGTCTGTATGTATATGTGTGCTCGTGAGGTGCATCCGCTGGTTAGACCATGTACTTACAAAGAGTACATTGGTCTATTAGGCTTGTAAAACAAACATACAGTATATTAACTGCATAGTTCAATATTCTACATTCAGCCCAAAATTTATTAAGAATCGGACAACTTTTCATATAACTACTATATAAACAAGCTATCAATAATAGTTATTTAGTATAAACAACTTTTTGCTTATTGAGTAAGTTTATAAAGTATCACAGTGGCCGGCAGTCCACGTTAGGAGCGAAAGCAGAATTATAAGTGATATACATATCATTCGAAAAGTATTTTATATAGTTTTAACTCTGCATACTCAGATTTCAAATCTGTCAAATATTTTTTGAAGTACTGGAACTTTAATTTAAATTTTCAAAATTTACATAATTGAAAATGTGAAATTGGTATCAGAAATTTGGGGTTAGAATTTAATATTTAATATACATAAGAAATTTTGCTAGAATAGTACAACTATATTGCTCAAGATTAAGTTTACAGCATAAAAAACTTGGTTTTAAAAAATCTGATAAGATCTTTTATTTCTTGCTTGATATTTTAGGGCGTAATAGCACTAGACTAGATATAAAGTCTTTTAAAGTCGGCTAGTTGGGCTGTAGCCTTTCCCACCAGTTGGTCTAGTAGCCTCAGCACTCAGCGCCAGCAACAACTATGCACTTTAATGTTGTCCAAGTGCTGTACTAAATTATGTATGTATGTGTGTGTGCAAGTGTGTGTCTATGTGTGCTAGTGTGTGTGTGTGTGTATGTGTGTGTTGTGTCTATGCGCAAATAGTTTTTCAAAGTGCCTGGGCCAAAGCTGGGTATAGTTTTTCTTGCCGTAGACACACAGCACCTGTAATTATGTTGAAAGTAAAATGCTTGTAAAATATTAACTGCTGCATGCCACATGCTGCAAGGCTGCACACACACACACACACACACGCGCATACATTCAACACCCATATAGTGACTCGATATGTGTATTTAAATTTAATATTTAAAATGAGTTTGCTTGCAACATTTAACTAACAGCGATTTGCCTTAGTCGCCGCATCCTCTCATTGCAAAACATTTTTCCATTTTCCTCCAGCTCTCGCACTCGTTCCTCGTAGTTTTTCATTTAGCCATTCGGCCAACTGGTTTTGCTAATAGAAATAAAAACAAAACTGTGCACAAACTAAGCCAAGCTAAATGCTCAAAGGCTTCGACTACGTTTCTCATCGTTACCCCAAGTCCCCCTCCCCCACAACGTTTTCTTCTCGCCTCTGCATCTGCCTCTGCCACGCCTCCATCGGCAGTGCTTGGTTTGCAATGAAAACAAAAAGCGATTTGCAAGTTTTCTATTGCGCATAAAAGTATGCTGTGGAAAAATTTTTTCCCATGACGTTTTGCTTAACATTCTCGGATTCTTTTTCTCTCGCTCGCTTTCCATATTTTTGTTGTTGTTTTTCTTTTAGTTTTTTTTTTGTGTTTTTTTTTGCTTTTCATAAAACCAAACTATTAAGCCAAGTGTTAAACTCATTTAGCGCGGATTTATGCGCCCGAGTGCCCCATACAAGATGGTTGGAGTTTAAGGGGATATTAAGGGTCATATATGTGTGTGTGTGTGTGTGTGTTTGAGTGTGTGAATATGCACTAGTTTGTTTTGGTCTATGTGTATGTGAGAGTACGCGTCTGCTTTGAAAACGTGCCGTTTTCTTTTATGCGCTTTTAATAAGCCTTTTTGCCGCTCTTGTTGTTGTTTCTTTGTGCTCGCCTTTTGCCCTGCTTTTCGCATTTTCCCCATATATATTTTTTTTTCATTTTCCAGACACACACACAAACACACATAGGAATATTTATATATTTATATGCTTTTTCTATTAACAGCTATGTATGCGAGTGTTTTATTTCCATTCACATTTGTTTGCAGCTCTGAACTTGAAGCGTAAAAAATGCAGCATCAAGGCTGCATTAGCTTTTGTGCTGCCATTGTATTATTTATCGTACATAAAAATACGATTTTATTTATATAAAACAATTTTTTTATATTGTGCTGAGTGTCGATGTGTTCACGATAACTCATTTTGTGAAGGAGATTACCTATCACGTAGATGAATCAGTAATTCATTTAAGTATTGATCGTAATCACATGGTAAAATGTATGGGAAACCTAAAAAAACTTCTAATTTTAAATAAAATAAAACAAATAATATTTAAGCTTAGTTAATAAAAGTTGTCTTGCGGAGGTAATAGACGCGAATCAAATAAAGATAACTAAAAATTATAAATACTTTTCTATAAAAATTGATGTTCGCAGTTTACAGGGTATGCTGAAAGTGAGCATTTAGTGAATGCATAAAAAGTGTAAAATGCATTAAACTGCTTACATTGTAAGTAGTTTTCATGAATATGTTTGCAGAAAAGTCATTATTTGCCTGATGCCGTTACCTGATATTTGTCGTATTAATATTTGATATATAATCTGATTTATTGGTAAATTTCATAGCTGGACATTTTGGTCTTGTGTTAGTGTGATAGTTTTTGTTTAACATTGACATGGCATCCTGCTGTTGACTCTTCAAATGAAATGATAAAACCCCAATCTCTTGTTGTCGTGTTGTTCTATTTAAATTTTCAAAATTGAGGAAATGTTATTTTGCTTCCGTCTGCTCATACGATTTTAGCATAAAGTCCCATGAGCCAGAGTCTATCATTTTAACAGGTTCGAAACGAACCACAGGCAGGCCACTTTCAGAGACAGCTCTCAGAAACTAGAGACAGGCAGAGAGACTGAGAGAGAAAGAGATGGACGGGCGGTAAGTCAGTGAAGCGTGTAAGGAAAAGTGCCAATCAAAGTTAATTGAAAATTCATTGAATGTTGTATATTTAAGTAAGGAATACACAAAAAAAAAAATCAACCAATGTTCGAGTATGAGTGCAATGCAAGTGAAAATAGTATATACAATCTATCGTGTTGCTGTTGGACTGTAAGCCTATTTGTTATTATTGTTGTCAACGTTTCTGTTTGCAGTTCAGCTTACAATGTAAACATTTTTGATCATGACATAAATAGTGCTACCTAAGAGGGAAAGAGAGAAAGGACGAAGCAGACAACTGAATAAATTAATAATGAAAGTCATGAAATTTGATGAGACTTACAACATTTTTGCCCACATTTAAAAACATAACATAATAAAACTTACTTGCAAAAGAATTAAAATAAATCTTTTCTTATTGCAAGTCTATTAAAAATATTTGTGAGTTGTGTAAAATAAATATTTATACATTGAATTTTAAGTCACTTTAAGCTAATTGTTAAATCACTGTGTTGGTAATTGAGAGTGGCATAAGTCTTTTAAGTACTCTAAGTAAGTGAATTCTTATCAATTAAATCAAAGTTTTTATCATTCTCAAACATTTTTCCATTTCCCATTTGACTACTATGCATTTATAGGTCATTTAGTTTGTGTAGTGTGATGCTAAGTGCTACTTTGAGTGAGTGTCATTTAGTACTTGATTTACTTCATTCACAACCGCAATTGCCTTTTGGGCAGTCGTTACTGCCTGCAACTTGATTTCACATGAGTAAAGTGCAGAAAGGCATCATTAATGTTTACATATTACGTATACGTATTGCGTGCTACGTGTTATGGCTATCGATGGGATTGCACATTACGACACATTTTGGCATACAATGTACAGTTAAGAGCATTTCTCTCCATCCTTGCTAAAAATGTAGTTTGTAATGTGATTCGCATTTTGCTTGCACTGAAATCTGTAAAAATGTGTTCTTTTTATTTGCCATTTCCGTTGCAGAGGAGCCACAAATTGAACTGCAAATACTCGAGCGAAGGAAATGCCAAAGAAAGCGTAGGCTGCAAGTGATGTGGCTCAGCTTGAACTTGAGGGAGGAGCAGTGGGGTCGAGCCACCCAGACAACCCCAATACCACCCCACTGTCATTTGCATAGCGCTCTCAAGTTGGCAGCTCTGGCTACATTTACAGTTGCCGCAAACGTAGCCGCTAAAAGTGTTTACCTTTTACTTAAGAAATTACACTTGAGCAAACAGAATTTGCGTGCGCCGCGAGGTGCGGCCAATGCGGTGTGGTGGAAGGCTTCAAAAAGTAGCGGAAGTCCAAGTGGCTGTGTACATTTTTTAGCCAGAACGCAAGAAATCAAACGCAACATCCGCGCTGGCAAGTACAAACAGCCTGCCCCAGTACTGAATCCCCTACAGAAACTTGTACGGAATCTGGCTCTGAATCGTGAATTCCAAGTCGTTTGTCGACATTTGTGTAGCAGCCTACAAATTGAAAAGTTTTCTTGCTTATCCGATTATTTGGTTTTGTTTGAAGTGTGTGCTGAATTGTCGGCCAGTTTTGGGTGGCAGTATTGGTATATACATATATTAAATATGTATGTATATGTATTAAATGTTGACTTTTGTACGCTAATAGCTGAAAGCGTGCCTAGCTTCAGTCGTAGCCATTGTGGTTCAAGAAAGTTTGCAAAGTTCGCACTGAAGATAATTTGTGGGTCCCAAAGTTTTTAATAAGAGGTCAATGAATTACATTTGCAAAACCGAAATTTGAAATTTGTAAACTGCTGCGGTCGAAATCGTTTGCATAGACTTCCATTTACTGATTGTCGGTTAGCGTGGCGTATGCGCAATCTGCAGACTGCAGACTGTTTGCCAAGAATGTCTACATGCATTTAAGCTTTTGGGAATTTTAAACAAGCGTTCAGTCATATATATTAGGTTGATCCCTTTGCTTATCATTAAAGAACTGGGCAATTTCCTCACACACTTAATGTTAAGCCTCCCAAGGGACTCATTGTGTCAACTGGCAAGCTCGTAAACGGGTTTTTATTGTTTTTTTTTTGCCAAACCCTATTGATTGGCCACGGGTCAGGCTAAAAATATATATACACACTCGATATTTATGACCATTTTAACCGCAAACAATTGAAGCTTAAAAGCCAAACAATGATATTTAGAACTTCCAATTAGAAGTTCCCAACCTTAACAATATACCCAAACAAGAACAAGAAGAAGTAGTATAACGAGTAACAAGAATAATAAAAAAAATGTTTATGGCAGCACAAAAGGCGTGTCGTGTCCCCGACAACAACAACAACAACAAGAAAGAACAACATCGGCAACGACAATAACAAGCTCATAAAGCTTGTGCTCACCTGCCAAAGCAGAAACCAATAAGCAGCCATAAAGGCAACAGCAACTGAAAACAGTTAAAAGCGAGTGAAGAGAGAGAGAGAGAGAGAAAAAAGAGAGAATTCAAAGTCAAAGCAAGCAAAAACTGATTGAGCTTTGATTCCATTTTATAACTCTACGCAATGCATCTGTGTGTGACTGTTGTGGGTAGTTGAGAGTGTGTGTATTGGTGTGCGTGTGTGGGTGTAAGCCGCAAATTGTTATTTTTGGCAACAATTGCGAGCTGGTCAAAGCGAAAAACTGCCACTGAAACAGCAGCAGAAAGAGGTTGATTGAGTTGAGTGGGCGGCTGGAAAACCAAAGCCATTACATTCAAATCAGGCAGAGTAGTTAGTTAGTGTCCATTGTGCCCAAAAGCAGTGACAAAGGCCTAAAGCATGTGGTAATTGAGGCAACCAAATACTCTGTAAATGTTGTAAATACATGCCTAAGTTGTTTAAGCTAAAAACTTGTCATGTTTTATAACGACATGATCTTTATAAATTTAGAAACATTATATAAATATTGAATTAAGAGAAATAAAAAGTGTCTATATAAATTTTAAAATTATTTTAATAATATTTAATTATTTAACGTTAAATTATTATAAACCCCTTAGTAAGTATATAGTTATATAACACATAAAAATTATGTTAAAATCTTTTAAAATTCTTTTTATATTCACTTATTTCATTGTCGTAAATTTCTTAAAAATAATTGTTAAAGATTAATTAATTGTGTTATAATCATTTGCTGTGCAACATATCCTATACACGAATTGGACTGAGCGGCATACAAACAGACAAGGTATCGCCTCCACAAATACAGAACGTGGAAAACATGTAGAGGGAGAGAGAGAGAGTGAGCCGGAGATGCCTGGCACATATCAAGCATACGTGGTGTGGGCAGAGTTTATGGCCACATTTCTCTGTGGACTGACTGAAAGCCTTTATAGCTACATTTTATTGATGCACTCTGGGACGGAGCTCCAGTCCGTGTACGCATTCAAACATGAGTCTGAGCCTGAACCTGAACCTAAAGCCTGGGCTCAGACTATAGCTGAAATTGCTGCAATTGTCAGTGTTGACTGCAGGGTTGTTGTTAATGCATGTAGATGATACTTATGCTGCTCATCTCTACTCTCTGCCTACTGTCTGCCTACTGTCCACTGTGTAGTGTCCACTATCCACTGTCCACTGTCTACTGTCCTCTGTTCTCTATTGCATGTGCATTTCGCATTGTGCATTCCGTATTCTGCTTGAAAATTAAGTTGAATTTTTGTTATTTTGCATGGCAGACGAATGGACCTTATCATTCGATCCACTCGAGCGGCACACAGTTCAATTATAAACTGCCAGCAAATTTTGCTGTTTGCTTTACTCAATTGTCGTCGTCATTGTTTGTTGTCCAGTTCTGCTTGAGTGCATTGTTTTGGCATTTAGTTCTGTACACTGCGTTGTCTTTAAAGAGACCCACGCCAAATATATGTAAGCTGTGTGTGTGTGCTCCAAGTAAATTGAAGTCCCCCAAGCGAAGAAAACTACAAAACGCTGCGCTGCGGCGCTCTGGCGCTCACAGAACGAAAGAAAAGAAAACGCCAATCCAATTTACCCATTGGCAACCGGAAATGCAAATTGTCGTAGAGTGCGCATGTTGTTACAAAATAAATTCAAAATGGCGCTGCATTAGATGCTCTAACTAACCATTCCCAGTCAGAGCGAGTTGCATGCAACAACTATGATAACAAGCTGCTCACATGGCAAGCAAGTGCTGCCATTTCTGTACATGTCTCTACTGTAAAATTAGAGCTGCTTAACAATGAACAATTCCTGCATATATCTTTTCCAGACAAGTCAATATACTGTACGCATCTTTTGTATACAATTTTAATTAATTTCAATTACATTAAGCTACTTTTCTCAGAAAATTGGGGACATTGTCTTTAAAATGTATATCAATTATTATTGAAATTAATTTTAATAACTTAAAAAAAAAAGTAATTATTTCTTTAATGTTCAAAAGTACCGTAAACAATATGCTTACCAGACTTAATTCGTTTTTAAATATTTCAGCAAAGATTGCGTGCTCTGAGCTGTCACTTAAAATGCCAAGGATGCGTCTGCTGTTGCCACTTTATTTTGTTTTGGCCATCTTTTTTTGCTGGCTGCTGTCCTGTGTCGACTTTGGCTTGGATACTGAGACACTTGGCAGCTTCTTGGTTTAGTTAATGAAACTTACTGCATTTCTATGTACTCGTATTTTTCCAGCAACACAATTTTCTTTTTTGCAGCTCACCATTTTGTGAAACTTGGCAATTATTTTGTTGTGGCTGCGCGCTGAAAATGGACAGTAATTATAAGGCCATTAGCAATGCTTTATAAAGAGACAGTGGGCGTGGTGGGGATGGGAGGGACGAGGACCATGACACGACGCATGGTTATTGTGTAAATGCATTAAGCTTAATGTTAAACAGAAATTAAACAAGTGGCTGCTCTGAAATTGCCACTCGAATTTGTTGCCGCAAAGTGGTTAACAGAATGATACTGAAAATGAGAGCTACAGAATAAATGGTTAATGCTATTGGGATACTTAAAGCATATACATACAACAAATAATACAAATCATAAGTATATATACCAATTTTGTGGAGTCCTTGTACGTCTTGTATCTTAAAGTTTATTAAAATAACAACACTATTTCATAAAAATCAAACGAGTTTTAGCACGTAACTTTTAGTCATTACATTTTTAACTTAATGGTTTCATTAAAGTGTACTATCTTTGGCTTCCTAGATAAGCATTGTTTTGAAAGCTGTTCCAACGCTGCAGTGCAATCTTCATAAATGTAGTTTGGCATCTGCTATCGCTAAACATTCTCATCTAGCTCAAGGTCATATGTAACTTAACTTTTCACATATTTTCGCATTAAATTTCATGTGTCATTAAAAAAAGCTATAAAGAGCGCTAAAGCTTACTATATGCAAATTTAGCAAGAGACGCAGAAAAAGAAATAGATAGAGAAACAGTGAAACGAACACAACATGTTGGTAATCATTATCAAAAGAAATGGCTGCAGTTTCTGTTACCATAAAAATCACTCCAATGACAGTGCTCACATTTGCTGAACATGTGTGGGTTGCCCGGGTTGTTTTTGGTTTGTTTGGGTTGCCGGAGTTTGCTGGGTTTGCCAGGTTGCCCTGGACGACCCGCAGATAGACTTACACTGGGACAAAGCGCAACCCAACCGACCGTAATTGCCGCATTAAGCAAATAACGAGTTGTACATATCATTATAGCTGCTTACCGCTCGGTAATTGTCATCAAATTTCGTCAAGTGTTTGCTGAAACCCAGAAAAAAGAGCACAAAAATGTAGCAAAAGGGAACTAAGTAACCTGTTTGACATACTAAATCCGTAACGTTAACTTCGTTATATTTAGTTTTATCTTGGCAACAGTTTTGTTAACTCAATTAAAAGACAAGCAACTAGAGTGAGCACAAAAAGTGTTTTAGTTGATGTGAAACTTTTGCTTTCCCTTTTATTAAGCAAACACCTTGAATAATTTACTTGTTGGGTGTTGAAGTTATGTTTATTAAGTAATTATAAAAATAAATTAAAAAAAAAACAAAACATTATCATATTTTATTTTCCTTACCAGTTCAAAAATTAATGTATCTTTTAGCTTTAGGGGGCTAAAACTATGCTGTGAAATGTATTAATTATTCTCATTTTTATATCTTGCTTCTAAAAGTATGCAACAGAAAATTTAGTTTTACGATTTGCAGAGCGCCATTTAGAAGAGCCCCTAAAATTATGCAATAAAAATTAAAAATATATATTTTAAGTCCTCAACGACAATTAATATATTCGCCAAACTATACAGGGTATGCAAAGTTTGGGATGAACACACAACTTGATATGATATTGGGTGAAATTTATGTGCTTATCAGCAAATGGTGGCATTCGTTGTCTTTAGACAATTTGGCCGTTTGTTTTGTTAGCTAATTAAACCAAACCCATTTCATGTAGCACTGCTGGAAAGATAAACGGTGCGCTATCAAAACAACAACGGTTTTGTGAAGATGGAAAGAAAACTTGACTTTTTTAATGTGCAAAAGTTTTGTGTGTGTAATAAATATGAAGCACAACGTTACCAAGTTGCAGCGACCAATACAAAGAGCTGAGTAGATGGAGGCCGACAGAGAAACATAGAGACAAGGAGAAATATGGAGAAACACACACAGCAGAGGACGGTATGCTGCGGGCAGCCTCGTTTCCGTTTCCGCTTTGGTTTCCGTTGCCATTTCCGTTGACTGTGACAGCAATATAAAAAGTGCACTGCCAAAGTTTGTTTTACTATACTGCTTGAAATCGGACGCTTCTTTCTCTGTAGGATGTTGTACTAGATGCTGTTGCTGCTACTTTGGCGTTAGTCAATTGCAATTGCATTTGAGCTTTGATTTGTGCTCTGTTTGCCTTGTGCTCTCTGTTCGCCCGCACTCGTGTCTTGGTCCTGATGCTGGACTTGGTCCTGGCATCAGTTACGCCTTTGGCATGCATGCAAATGTCTGAGTCAGTCAACCTTAAATACATTTCTATTGCTTCGTTGAAACTTTCAATGTGTGTACACTCGTATGCACTTTGCTTCATTAAACTGCAGCTCAATCAAATTTGTCGCTTCCTATTTACTGGCCGGCCCTTAAAAATTGGTTCTTTAAGGATCACTTTAACAGTTATCCCAGGCGCTGACAGAAGACTGGTCTACAGCTTGATTTATGCACCAGACCAGGACGCAAAAATAACACAGTCAAGTGCATGGCAAACACTTGGCCCTCTCTTTTTCTCTAGCTCTTGGCTTTTTGTATAATTTTTCACATAGGCAGCGGCGACTACAGCAATGGCAATGGCAGTGGCAGCAGTGCAACTAAGGCGGCACAAATGCATAAAAAGCCAGACAGTTGAGCATAAAATATTGTTGTTATATGAAAAGCAGTCTCTGCCCAAACCCTGCCACAAAGTGTACAAAGGGAACCAAATGCGCCAAGCAGCTGCATTGCTGCTGCCTCTTTCTCTATCTCCCTCTCTCTCTCTCTCTCACACTCTTTCTCTTAGTCTACTTCTCTGCTGCTGCTGGTGTCCAGTGTCTGGCGCGTTGCTTTGTGCGCCCATTGAATGCATGAAAAATGAACTGAGCCCCAAAACTGCTTGGCAAGTGTCGTTGGCAGCCAGTTAGGCTGCGTTTTGCGCAGTCATTGCACATGGCCAAAACGCAAAAGTTACGTATACGCAATGTCCGCTAGCATAGACTTGCCACAATTCAACTTAACTCAACCCAACTGGCCAAGTGACTGTAAATGCTTGATAAGAAAAAACAGCTACAGCTATTGATGGTTTGTTTGACTTGCGTACACAAAGTGCCCACCATAATGTTATATAATAGCTTCAACTTGCATTTCTCTCTTTGTTATAATAAGATGACGCATGAGCCATTTTTTATAGCTTCGATATGAATTGACAGTCGGAAAGTATATATTCATATATCATTATTATCGAGTTATGAATGGAAATTCAACTTAAAAGATCAAAATATATTTAATGGATTTAAAATAGAATTTTTTATTGAATATAGTCGAAATTAAAAAACATTTTGAACATATAAAATATGCTTTAAATGGTACCAACTTTTCTTTGTCGGCTCGCAAGTAGATAAATAATAAAATCGTCTTCCAAATTACGATTTGCAATGAATTCTGTTTGATTTAAGTTACAAAAATGGATTATCTAAGGAGTACAATTTTAATATTGTTGTTTTGCAACTGTCAGTTGATTGTTGGCAGTTGGCAGTTGTCGGTTGTTGGTCGTTCGTTGCCGGTTGCAATACCAGCTAAGGAGGCAGGTAACGGTAATGCCTCAACCTGCGCCAAATTGACACGCGCCACTATTTAATGCCGGCGCAATGAGCTCATTGTTATGGTGGCGCCTCCAAATGAGCGGCATAACTCAATAAAAGGCATTGTTGACGCAGCCAGTGAATGGCATAAAAGGATGGAAGGGAGAAATGTTTGGATGGCTGGCAGGTTGATATCCAGGCAACCGTGCACATATTAAATAAGCAATATAAACAGTCGAGGCTGCTGTTGCTGCTGCTGCTGCTGTTGTTGAAAAGGTAACCTACTGATTGGGTGGCATGTGGCATATGGCAGAACTGGGCGGGCGGTTTGCCGCAACATAAATTACGGCTAACGCTCGGCTGCCTCATCAGTCAAGCGTCGCGTAGTTTGTTGCGCGTTTTATTAGCTGTGCGCGGTGACGGCATAATTTTCAGCAAACAGCTTAAAAATTTGCATACACACACACATACACACAAACAAACACACATACATATGTATGTACACCCACATATGTGGGCTGACATTTGAAATTAGCAAGAGGAAGCAGCAGCGACAGGCGACATGAAAGAGGAGAGTGGAAAAGCGGAAAGGGGAATGAGAGAGCCAGGCAAAGCATGGTGCCTAATTGAAACTATGTGGCTGCTCAAATTGAGACAATTAGAGCCAACAACCGACAAGTCGTCCTCAAAAACAACAACAACTTGATTACACAGCTCGCTGCATATTTTCCAATTTACATTTCATTTGGTGTGTTGCCTGCATATACATGTGTGTGTGTGTGTGTGTGAGTGAATTTCATTTGCTTCTTGTTGGAAATTAACTGCATACTTGTCAAGCAGTTTTAGCTGTCGTCAGCATTTTTATTGAAACTGGCAACAAATTTACACTACTACGCTTAAGTTTAACAATCAATATAATTTATTTTCTTAATAAACTTTTTGGATATTAATATATACAATACTTTTTGCTCATAAAATTTAATGATGCAAAAACTTGTGAAAAATATAGAATATTAAAATATATACAAGTTATGTAGTTAAAGCTTTTAAGCCAATCAGTTTAAAATTTTGCAAATAAATTCTAAAGGCATTAAATAGTCGTAAAATTATTACAAAATGTATAAAAAATAACTGATAAGTTTTTCATTAATAAGTGTGTTCAAAATAAATTTAAGCAAATGTTCTTTGTTATTAATACAATTTAGATAACAGCGAGCAACTTATTTTTCAAATCACGTAGACAGACTTGACAAACAAATCGCAAAAATTGTTCGTCTAGCGATAAGCATGCTTGATAAATTTTCTATTAGAAAGAGGATATTATACTTAATATTTATATATAGTAATTTATCTTAATCTTAGATTGTCGCATATTTATTTGGACACTAGTATTTCGTTTTAGTAGTGTCTAAGGCGATAGTAGACAGTCGGAAGTGATATCAGGCAGAGTTTGTTACAATTGTTATTTAAATATTTTAAAGAAATTTTATTGATACTATATATAATAGTCAAAGTATTATTACAGCACTCTTAAACGTTATTTATAGAAACTATTGTAAAAGTAGAAATGTAGGTCACATTCTATGCAGATTTTAGCACATATAACTTTGACTTTGTTGTCAATGGAGCTTGTCTTAAACCAAGTGGCCCTTAGAAGCTGCCAAGTTAATTTGCCAAAAAATCCTCACTCTCAGCCACACACACTCACATGTGCAATCACAGAGAGAGAGAGAGAGAGAGCGTAATGGTATTCAGAACATGCATAAGCTGGCTCAAAAACACGCATATTTTGCAAGATGCGAGTGTCAAATTGGTGTGGTTGTCTTTAGGTTGAGTTTCTGCTACGACTTGGGTTGCTTTTGTTGGGGGAAAACGCTGGGAAACAGTCGAAGGACATTAGCATAAAAGCGTTACTAATACACAGCTACAGAGAGCTAACAAGAAACACTTAATGAAGCAATTTTTAGTAGCAGAAGCAGAAGCAGCAGCAGCAACAAGAACTGCAGTTGCATAAAAAGCAACAACTCAGCTTCCTGGCAAAGCCGTAAAGCTTGCTCTCTTCCTCACTCTATCTTACTCGCTCTCTGTATAGTTGTCCCTTTCTGGCACTGTTTGCTTGTGCAAAAGTGTGTACAGGTGACTTAATCAACATGCAACTCATTTTGTTTTCCACACATGTGTGTATGTGTGTGTGAGTGTGCATATGTTGTGCCTTGTTTGCCTAGGCAGGGGATATGTTCGGGGTCATGTCAGACGCTGTTGTTGCCCATGTGCAGGTATTTAGGAAAAGCTCCAACTCGTTGCATGCAACAACAACAGCAACAGTAACAACCTTCTACATATGGCATAAGACACTAAATTGTGTTGAAATCAACAATGAGCCCAAAACACAGCACCCACAACAGCAGCTATCCCTACTTGCTCCTACAGTTGCTGTTGCTAGTCTCGTTGTTGCTGCCAAGACAAAGACACCAATACGTGCACAGCCGGGGCTCAGTTGGGCAAATGCATACAAATGGTTTGGCTGCAGCAGCAGCAGCAGCAACGTGGCCTCAACTTGAGCCAGGTCCTGGCCTCGTACCATTCTTAGCTCCTTCAATGCCCTCTTCCTGCTGCTGCGACTGCTTCAGTGATGTGAAATTATGCACATTGACAATATGCTAGATCCCAGCAATGGATACTTTGGGTGTGGACAACATATTGATGCAGCTAGTTGACACCAGCAGCAGCAGCTGCAGCAGCAGACAACTTGAATCGCAAAGTTGCCCCCCAAGCGGTTACCCATTGTGCAAATATGTCATGAGACACAGCAAAAGGGGAACAGAGGCATAGCTAGAGAGAGAGAGAGACGAGAGTACAGGGTTTGCCTTAATTAAGCCAACAACCGGAAACGGAAAGAGTTGCCCCGCTTTGTGGCGCTTTGTAAACTGGCATGCTGCAAGCCATTTAAAGCAAATGAAGTGAAATCCAATGTGATTGTTTGCTATAATCAATTGAGCACTTTGAATAAGGCAATATCGAATAATTTGCTACCAAGTAGATCGACTATAAAGCAGCCAACCTATTTTAAGCTGACAACGTTTGCAATTATTTTGATTTATTAATGCCATTAATAGATGCCTCTAAGTGCCTAAGTGCAAATAGAGTGCAAGTAAGCTATCAGTTAAATAACATTTTAAGAAGCTTAATTAAAACATAGTGACAGAGCTAGTTATTGCCTACTGCCTATACTTAAGTCAAAACAGAAAAGATTAACAAATTCCTCACAAATTTTGTTAGTTTGTAAATTTGTTTATTTAATAAGTTGAACGAAATTATTATTTATGATTTACTGACATGCTTAATTACTGACCTACCGTTCTTTTGGCCAAGAACTGTTCCTTTGTGGCCTGACGATTTGTTTTACCATTGGGCAGACGCCTTATGTCGCTCACAATAATAGCACCAGCATGTAGTTTCAAATAGTTGGCATCCGTATTGTTGGCCACATATGTGACAACATCCTCGGCGGTGATTTGAGCACCTCGCTTTGGCACAATGGCAGCAGCATTTTCATACCAATTTGTTTCGTGGGGAATGCCAAAGACACAGACTTCGGCAACGCCTGGAATCTGTGTGATAATATCCTCGATTTCGCTGGGATAATACATAATGCCCTGATGCTTTAACATGTCCTTAATGCGACCCGATATGTACAGGAAGCCATCGTCATCAACGTAGCCAGTATCTCCGGTATACAGCCAGCCGTCTCTGTCCTGAACTTCTCGTGATTCCTGTGAGTTGCAATAATATCCAGCCCAATATTGACCCGGATTTATGCAGATTTCGCCAAGTTTGTTTGGTGGCAGTGCCTCGCGCTCCGGATTCACAATCTTCAGTTTGATGCCTGGCAAAACACGACCAACAGCATTGGGTTTCTCATCATAGTGCTTGTTCAGTGTGCAATTGGAGGAACCCAACTCGGAGAACCCAAAGGCAAACTGTAGGGCACCGCGATTAAGGCGCTTACGGAAGCGATCCTGAACCTCCAGAGAAGCACACATGCCACCATACAACAAGTGCTTAAGGCTATCAATTTTGGTGCTCTCGAAATTTGGAGCATTCGCCATCATGGCCATTTGTGGAGGTGAACCCAGGAACCAAGTGATTTTATACTTTTCAATGAGGTTTAAGCAGAGCACGGGATCAAAGACACCATCGCAAATAACACGAGTGGTGCAATGAATACCACTCGAAATTGTGGTTGTCAGACCCGTTACCCAATCGAGAGTATTGTGACAATACTGCACATCTGCAGTGGTTAAATATCTATCAAAGGGATACAAAAATGGTAAAAATACTTATGGATAATCGTCTCAATTGCATTCACTTACTTGCTCGTCATGAAGAACCTGTGGGTACTTGAATTGGTCACGGCTTTCGGGACTCCAGTGGTCCCAGATGAGCAGATTATGGCCAGGATTTGGTCGTTACCCTTTTCCAATTTGTAAGGCTTGAAGTCATCCTTAATGGGTGTGGATAAAACATCTTGAATGGGTATCGATCCAGGTTTATGATTCAATAGCGTAACAATCTTCACATTCAACTTGGCAGTTGCTGTGCTAATCTTCTCGAACTCATCACCATCACAGAAGATCACACGGGGCTTTGTTATATCGTAGAGCTTTTCAATAGTCGCCTGGGCATGATTAACATTAATGCAATGAAAGGCCAGACCATTAAATAGACAGCCATATACTACAGCGGAAGTGTGTGTAGAGTTTCTGGCAATAATACCAATTATGTCAGTTTGTTGAAGGTCCATTTTGCGCAAATAGCTGGCCACACTTTTCGAATTGAGGAACAGCTCCTCGCGGGTGAGAACTGTGTTCTCCGTAGCCGAGATCTGTCAATGATATATTACTATAATAATGAACTTCTCCGAAAGTCCTTTTAAAACTCACTTGAGCAATTAGTTGTGGATGGCGACGCATCTCATTGAAGGTGATCTCTCCCAAGGATAAATTGGGATTGAAAATGGGTTCCTCATCGGTTCCACTCCACACCCTTAGATCGGGATTATAGTTGACTTCTGGTAGAAAAGGCATTGTGTTTGCTGTAACTAGTCTTTGGAAATAACTGAGGATTTGCAATGCAGCGTTGGCTTTATATTCAAAATACCTCTATAGTGGGTTGCCTATCAGCAGTTCCTGTTTTCGCTACATCTAATCAATATTTTCACATAGTATCGTCCACTGCCAACCGGATTTAAATCAACTGCCAAAGTCCAACTGCGATTAGTGGCCTATATTAGAATTTGGTCTAGTCGTCTGGTCATTTAATCTG
Organism: Drosophila tripunctata; assembly: GCA_035047385.1. Classification (NCBI taxonomy): domain Eukaryota; kingdom Metazoa; phylum Arthropoda; class Insecta; order Diptera; family Drosophilidae; genus Drosophila; species Drosophila tripunctata. Next base: position 246,276 of record JAWNPS010000187.1, on the reverse strand, counting down.
ATCATTATAATCGTCAATTATTGTCACAAACAAAAAAACATTTCATTTCCACATTCGATGATAATCTTAATTTTGTTCGGTTAATTTTCTGGACGATGATCTAAAAATTGTAAAAATTGGTTTGGGAGTTCAAATAAAATATAAAAAAACATTATCAAAAATTAATTAATTGAATTATGCATAATGTTTATTTAAAAATATATTTCCTAGCTTGACAAAAAATAATTTAATTTTGTTTATTTATATACTTACTATAAACATCTTAGTTTGTTCTATAGCTAAGTAAAAAACCATATATTTTTGTTATAATTTCTTAACGTTAAGTATTGTTAACATTATTTTCGACACTTTAAAAGCGCGGGCAATTAATTCCATACATGTAAGTTTTTAAAGATATGGCAACTCACAGAGCTTTCAGCCGATAAGAAATAAATTGAACAGAGTAATTTTAAAAATACCAAAAAAACTCGATATCTTTACAATAAAATGAATTGGCAATATTTTAAGATTTTAACAGTTTACATATCCAGTAAAATAAGTTTTATTTAAAGAATTTATAAGGTTTTTTTTATATAATTAAATTTATAATTTATAATTGAGCTAGAAATTCAAGATTGTGTAAAATGTAAATATTAAAATAATGTTAGATAACAGACCCTTTTAGTTATGTGGTTTGCATACTTTTTAGCTTTTAAGCTCTCAGCCGCCCATAAAATTTAGACTATATACACATTATAGTCTATTTTAGGGCATCTACTATTTATTTTTATCACAATTTTTTTCTAACTAAGAAATGTTCAAGACTATTTGAGTTAATGAAAAAATTTTGAATGGATACTTAGAACTTAATTAAATACTAACTCTTTATATTCTTTAATAGTTAGTTATATTTAATATCATTATGTAAAAGACTGTATGTTATAGATTAAGTACTAACAAAAAATATATAAAGTGTTTCCTGAAAATTTGTTATGGGTTTTAGTGTTCACATAACTTTTACAGAGGCGTATGGAATGGACGTAACATCAACTAGTGGGTTAAGGAAAAGATCTGAAAAATGAGGAGTTCCGAGGGTTCATTAAGCTGAAGCATGTCGCATTTGTGTATGAGCAGAAAGTTGCATTAAAACAGTCAATAGATATATATAATACTAAAAACAAACTACATAAGTTATTCCGGAAATGGTCTTTCAATTGTACAAATAAAAACAACTACAACTAACTGAAAGAACCTTGAAAAGATACTATGAATTTAATTAAACAGATACTTTATCTAATAGAAATCCACTATCAGAGTTGGGGACATTCGTACTTAACAATGCAATATTTTATTTAAATATCTAATCTGTTGGTAGAACTGTATGCAAAATTGCTATCTAATCAAGTCAAATAAAAAATTCATTGAATAATACATTGCTTACATAAAAGATTGTTTAATATTTATTTTAATTTGTTTTATAGTTTGACCGATAGTACATTTTTAGGTAGCAGTTAATTCTAATTACTCTTATTAGCCAGGAAATATTCCATTGCAGCCTGGCGATTTGTTTTGCCATTAGGAAGACGCTTGATGTCGCTCACAATCAAGACACCAGCATTAAGTTGCAGGTAGTTGGCATCGGTATTATTGGCCACAAACTTGACAACATCCTCGGGTGTGATATTGGCTCCACGCTTAGGCACAACCGTGGCAGCATTTTCGTACCAAGTTACCTCGTTGGGAATGCCAAAGACACAGACCTCGGCAATGCCGGGCATCTTAGCAATGATTTCCTCGACTTCGCTGGGATAATACATGAGGCCGCCATGTTTCAACATGTCCTTAATACGACCCGAAATGAACAAAAAGCCATCTTCATCAACGTAGCCAGTATCTCCGGTATATAGCCATCCATCTGGGTCCTGTGTCTCCCGTGTTGCTTCGGGATTAAGATAATATCCATCCCAATATTGACCCGGATGTATGAGTATCTGCCCCTGCTTGTTTGGTGGAAGTGCCTCATTGTTCGGGTCGATAATCTTCAGCTTGGTGCCTGCCAGAACTCGACCCACGGAGTTTGGCTTCTCATCATGATATCTGTTGATAGTGCAGTTTGTTGATGCCAATTCGGAGAAACCAAAGCCAAACTCCATGATACCACGACCAAGTCGCTTACGGAACACATTCTGAATCTCTAGAGATGCAGATCCTCCACCGTAAATGAAATACTTAAGACTTTTCAAGTTGGCACTCTCGAAATTGGCAGCATTTGCCATCATGGACATCATGGGTGGAGAACCCAGGAACCAAGTGATCTTATGCTTCTCAATAAGGCTCAAGATTAGGACCGGATCAAAGCCACCGTCAATAATTACACGAGTTGTGGAATGAATACCACATATCATTGTGGCTGTCAGACCAGAAACCCAGTCAATAGTGCTGTGACAATACTGCACATCCGCAGTAGTCAGATATCTGTCAGATGAAAGAAAGAAAGTTGGAATATTAAATGAAATAAGATAAGAGAATATATTTCCTTACTTGGTAGTCATGAAGAACTTGTGGGAACTCGCATTGGTGACGGCCTTAGGGGCTCCAGTGGTGCCTGAAGAGGATATAATGGCCATTGTCTGATCATTACCCTTCTCCAACTTATAAGGCTGGAAATCATCCTTAATGGGTGTGGATAAAACCTCTTCAATGGGAATCGATCCAGGTTGATGTTTGCGGAAAGTAACAATCTTCACGTCCAACTTGGCAGTGGCAGTGCTGATCTTTTCGAACTCATCACCATCACAGAAGATCACACGCGGCTTTGTAATGCCATACAGACTCTCGATGGTTGCCTGAGCATGATTCACATTGAGACAGTGGAAAGCCTGGCCGTTGAATAGGCAGCCATATGCCACGGAGGAAGTATGGGTTGTATTTCTGGCAATAATTCCAATAATATCAGTTTGTTTATGATTCAAGTTGCGCAAATAGCTGGCCACACTTTTGGAATTGAGGAATAACTCTCCACGGGTCAGTACGGTATTTTCCGAAGCTGATATCTGTGAAAAAAAATAGTACTTAAGTAATATCCTTGTTCAATAATCCTTCCCTTTACTCACTTGAGCAATTAGTTGTGGATGGCGACGCATCTCATTGAAGGTGATCTCTCCCACGGAGAGATTGGGATTGAAAATAGCATCCTCATCGACTCCACTCCACACCTTCTGATCCGGATTATAGTTTACCTCTGGCAGGAATCGCATTCTGATCGCGTACACTTGACTTTGACAATTGCTAAGGGGTAACACCTTTTCACTGGCTTTATATTCAAAATACCCAAATTTCCTATCAGCTCTTCTCATTTTCGGTGCGTTTTATCAATATTTTTAATTAGTTTCTGCTATTGTGACGCATTAAATGTACGGGTTAAGGTACAATATTTGAATATCTTACGATATCGTACAGCTTAATTAATTGTATTGTCAATTTAAACTGCGGAATTTTTAGCCAAACTGAAACTAATTGATAAATACAATTGAATATCTTACAGTATATGGAGACGAATTTGTTTCCTTCCGCCTGTTACATACTTTAAGCAAACTCATTTTACCCCAGCAAAATCGCAAACTTTTATGGGCTGATTTTTATGAAACTTTCAGAATTGTTTATTACTAGTATCCTCTAGGCACTTGTTAAGTTTAATGTGCACTAAATTGGTATTTAAATATTTGGTGGGCTCATGTTTAGTAAAGTCATGTTGAGATAAGGAATAACTAATTGCATAACATTAAATATTTAATGTTTAGAAATTAATTGTTTAATTCAGATAAAATGAAACAAACTGCTTAAAGTTTTATCTCAACGATTATTTATATTTTTATTAAAAAAAACTCAAACTATAGTTACTAGTTATTATCTGAATAGTTTGACATAATAATAGGTATTATTGTGCAGCACTTTTCCACACGTGCTACATTTTAAAGATATTGATAAGCTGCAAAGTTTTGGTTTTTTAATTAATATGGTATCCAAGGGGTTCTTGAGATAAGAAAACGATCAATAAGTAAATGTAGATTAGCCTTATGGAGTGTGTTTACGAACAAGCAAGATAACATTCCACATTTTGGATATGGCATAAAAATAAAATTAATTAAGTTTGATTGATTAGCAGCGTATAAAAATAGCTTAAGTTGATTTATATATATATTTTGTTGACATTACTCGAATAGATTTCGTGATTGGGATAAGAAAGAAGTAAATAAATTTATTTTGGATAGCTTGTTAGGAGAGTGATTTTTCAAAGTAGATTACAAATCTGAGGGCCAATGCAATTTGTAGAAGTGTTCATGCTGCAGACTTGACAAAAACTCCCATTAAATTGCATATTAAAATAGTCATGCAACCATTTGGTGCAAGTGACAGGCACACACTACATGCAGACAGATAGACAGACAGACAAGCACACTGGCAACACCTTTTGGCCATTAGAAAGCAAAAATTTAACAATGTCGCAAGTCAAGCTGCTCAGACCTCAGCAGTTAGTTGTCTTGTGCATCTGTGTATATGTGTGTGTGTAAGAGCAACGCCACAGGTCATAAATTCAATTTGGCTAACAAACACGTTGCACACACACACAAATACAGACAGAAAACATACAAAAAGCAGCTGGAGATGTTGACTTTGTAACAAAAACCAATTGCAGCCATGTGCACAATTTTTCATGCTAGTTTACATTTTTCTGGCTTCTTTTTTTGGGATTTGAGTTGAGTTGTAATCAGAAACGTATATTAATTAAGATGATTAAAATCTTTTGTTTTATGTTGTTCCATTTTAAAGGGAAATTGGCTATTGAGTCGAAGAAAATTGAATTTATTTATTTAAGTTGTTGTCGGTTGTTTTCCAGTTTCGGTTGGTTATCTGGCCAAATGGAATCTGTAAAAATCTATAACAAGAACTTGGCAAAATAAACTTAAATGAAATAAAATGATAGCAGCAACTGCAAATATCCGATTAAATTATGCTCAAAGTCAAAAGCGCCGACAAAATGGCCAGTAAAAATGTGGAAAGCACTTTTCGGCGTACTGCAACGAAATAAGAAAACTTTTTGCAGAGACACAGACACACATACATACGTATGTATATATACTATATATATGTATGTGTAGTACTTATGGAGGAGTGTGTGTTCCTCTTGCCAGCAAAATAAATCAAATAATTCAATTTTAAGCTAAACTTATTTTCGTATTAAAAATGAAAATCAAATAAGAGATAAAAAAGGATCAAGCTGTGCTGTGCACGCTACCGGCAGTTGCTGCTCTCCTCTCTCTCTCTCCCTGTCTCTCTCTCTCTTTATCTGTCCATACATAGACTACGCTGTGACAGTGGGCGTTTGTGGGGTCAACTCGTTTTGTGGGCGTGACAGCAGCAGCAGCAGCAGCAGTACCAGAAGCAGCAGCAATGTCAACGCATAAAACTGCAACCGCATACCATGTGTGTGTGTGTCTTTCCAATCTCTCTCTCTCGCTCTCTCTCCCTCTGTGTGTGTGGGGAAAAGTCATATCCTTTTGCAATTTTCGTTGTTGCTGGCCACTAACCTCACTCATATCGCACTGTGCACACATGTATGCGTGTGTGTGTGTGTGTAACTCCCAGCACAATAAAATTGTTTGTCGTTTGTTCGTTGAGCAAAATGTTCGCTGGTTTGCCTTAGATTTATGCTGGTTGTGGGGGCACGAGTGGCACGAGGAGACAGCCGAAAGTAGTTTACTTTAGCTGTAAATTGCATGAAAGTTAAGCAGTTTCAATGTCCAGCTTAGCTAATACCGCGCTCTGTTGCACAAAAGCCACAAAATTCGAGAGCATCATGAAATGCAGTGGAAGAAGAAGAAGAAGTCAAAGACAAAATCAATTAACAGTTTAAACAAACTAAGCCGCAGACCTCAAGTGGGGTGCAAACTGACTAATACTCTCTAAACGTGTTTCCCTTGCTCTTTCCCTCTCACTCTCTTTTTTAGTCCTCTCTTTGCAATCTTTCGCTAGCTTTCATTACGTATACGCCTTGTGTTTCATGCGAAAGTGCAACGCAGCAAAGTATGCTACAATTTCTGTTTGTTGTTCGACAAATGCTGTAAATGTTTGTTTTCTTTGTCTGTTACGCTGTCTGCGGGCTATAAATAACAAATAATAAATAATAATATATGCATAATCAACAGCGAGAGCAATGTGACTGCCAAAAAGAGCGGAAATAAAATTTTTCATAATCGAAAACGTGACTGTAATATTGAGCCTAGGCCAAAATATGGGGCCACAAAGCGATTCCCAGTTCTCTATTCAGAACTTTTTTCAACAGAATTTCGCCTTTAAATATCTTTTGACAAATTTTTTTTATTATTGATTTATTTTAAATACATTTTCCATGTATTAAAATACTTTTTTAACAATTTTTTATTTAATGATTTATTATGTATATAATTCTTTTCAATATATATTTGTTTTTATAAACCTTTTATTAATTATCGCATTTTTTTGTTGAAAATAGTATAGTTTTCGTTTTTGGGAACACTGTGTTATGTTGCGTCTTTTGTTTGAATGAAATTGCAATTTCTCGTTTTTTATGATTGGCATATGTCAATAAATTTTCAAGGCTCACGGCAAGGCAAGAGGCACGTTGTCCGTTTCCCTATTTTTTTCATTTTTTTCTGTTATGCGAGTAAGCTGACACGTGTTTTCGAGTGTGCTGATTAGTGTTGATGATGGCTACAAATTAACTCACACTAATTTTGTGGTTCAATGAGCACACTACCAAATTGTAGCCATTTCCACTAGCCAACACATGAGCTATAGAGCGTGAGGATTTACTTGGGCCGAAGTGTAAGCAGTTGGCTAGTTCTTAGGATTGACTGTCAGTCGGTTGTCAATAAAATGGGATGTTGGGGCAGTTAGTCCCAAGTGCTGAAATATAGGATTAATGACTCAGAAGAGCTGAATTCCTTAGCCTGATAAAATGATTAAAAATGTTCTAAAGAAAGTTTAATTTTTTTGTAACTTTAATGCATATATTTGTGAGTGTTGAAGTGTATGGTATATTTCATTCAATTTGTAAACAAATTTATTGAAAGGGAGTTGGCTAACGAAGATGATAAACAATTTACTGTTGAATATATTATGGGATATCACTTCGAACACTTCATGGCAAATTAACTTAAAACGTTTTTCGCATACACAAATCAACATCGTCAAATGCATTTTGATATACTCGTCTACACATATATGAAATTGTAAATGTTTATTTATTATTTGTTTTTTTTATTTTAGAGTCCTTTCCATATTATGAAATAAAAACAAATGCCAAAAATGGTGGTCAAATATATATTCATTTTCATTTAGGCGTTTGTATTTATATTTCTCGATACGCATTCATCAAATATTTGACAATTTTATCTGTGTGATTGCGAATGCGAGTGGCAATTTTTTGGGGTCCAAGCAACGTCCAGTGTGGTGGACCCTTCCCCATTTCCAACCCGAGCAGCAACGAATTCGTTGGAGGCGACCATTGGGCAACCCAAAAAAGAAAATTTATGCCATTGCCATGCAGGAAATGCGTGTTTAGCAAATGTTTTAAATTGTGTAACGAGAATTTATGACAGACAGCGGTTTGGGGCGAAGGTAAAAATTGCATGTTAAAATTCGTTTAATATTTTTATTTTTATTTTCATTTCTTCCCTTTTTCTTTATACTAGCATACATATAAATATATATATTTTCTTTCCTTCTTTTTTGTAGTATTTGGTTGGGTGCCGAAAATATCGTATATAAAAATGACAGGCGTGCGTTGAGCGAACACATAAATTGTCATTTATTTGGGTCTTGTGGCATTTGAAGTGGGCGTCATGGACATGGGATGGTGGGGAGTGTGTATTTGTGCAGCATTTCAATGAGCAAATGCAAATAAATTAAAAATACACGCAAATAGAAGAAAGTAAACGAAAAATATTGATGCTCTTTGCGCTATTTCTCTCACTTGTATTTATGTTATGTCTACATTTTAAGTAACGTGACGAAATGTTTTTTTTTTTGTTTTTGTTTTGGCGTTGAGAGTAATGCGACACGTTCTATAAATAAGATGGCTTGGCACGACGGCTAATGCGTCGTATACGTAATGCCATATAGAAAAGACATACGTGAAGCAGTGAAAAATTAATATAAAAGCCCAACTGACAGGCAACCAGCGACTTGGAGCTCAAATTAAAGACGCTGTGGTTTTTCGTTTCACATTGCCAAGAAAAAGAGAGAGAGAAAAGAGGAGTGGCAGGCGACAAAGGGTGTGGGAGGACTGCGGTTTGATGTGCTCTGTGGCAGGCTGATGAATGCGTGCAAACCGCTTAATTATTCATTGGAGGCAATGCATTGGAATGCCAGCCCACAAGCTTATAAATAGCGCGGCACAAACACCCAGCAATTGTGGTGCTGCTGTGAGTGCTCCACATTTATCAGTGGGCCACACATTGATTAGAGCGTTCGAGTGTAATAACTGCCAGACAAAAGGGACAATTCAGACAATGAGCTGCAAATGCAAACAAACAATCATAACACATAAAGTTCTACAAACAATGAATGGACGAAAAAGATTGTCAGCAGTAATACGGAAAATGGGAATATGTGAAAAAGCAAAGGGTACAAAACTTCACTCGGTCGACGACGGATGTGTGTCGCCTCGTCTCGACTTGTCTCAACTCAACACGACTTGCTGCATTGTTTTTGTGCCTGATGAGTGATTCCCGCGGGGCATCTAATGCTATTTTTATGGCAATTTTATGTTCGCTCAACTCACAGTACAAGCGGGTGAAGTAATAAGTTCTGCTCTTGCTCCTGCTCCTGGTTCCTGTAAGCGAGTCCTCATCATGCATTTACACACATCGTAAAGCCAACGATAATTGCAGTGAAAAATAGAAAATTCTTGCATTGTTGTTCTGCCTGCTCCTAGTACCCCACTTTTTCCTCGAAGTCTAGTGTGTGTCAAGTAATAATATGCCTGTAATCATTATACTATGCCAGCGTGCAATGACTTCATGACACAACCGACAAAAGTTTCAAAATTATGTTGCGAAATTGTAAATTTTAATCAAGCTTATAATTTTATAATTATTTTTAGCTTTTAGCATTCATTTCTTCTTTAACTCTTTTGTAATTAAACTCAAAATATTTTTTTATGTCGCCTGTACCATATTTTCTTCAGTGTATGTGTGCTATGTGTTACACTGCGTGTTATTTCCCATTTTGTATACCCTGTGTTGGAGTATATAGAGTTTGCTAAAAGTGTTTGATAGGAGATGGGAATTGCTAAGCGCAGAATGTATAGATTTACTTGAAAAGTGGAGCCGATATGTTGATGTAAGTTTGACGAAACAACGTCTTTAACTTTGTGTTACATGGTATATTACGGTCGGGTGTAACCGACTTTCTTTGTTTTTAATATTTAGCTGCAGACGCAAATAGAAGCGTGCTTTGGCTGCATTTTGCGTACCCAATGACCGACATCTTTGTTGTGCTTCTGTGTGTGTGGGTTAGTGTATGATATGTGTGGGTACAATTTATGGCAGACACATCGTATGTTGTTAAAGTGTAGAATTCTGATTGTAATTAAAACTGTTGTAGCATAGAATAAACTATAACTTTGTTGCTTTAATTAGAAACACATCTTAAAAAGACAAATATGCAATAATAAAACTTTAAAATCTGTTGAAAAATCTGTAGAATATTTTTGTAAATTATGCAGTTAGCTTTTAAATTGTGAACACTATCTTTTCGATCAAAAAGAATGCAGATTTTGCCTGTGGGACTTGCAGAGACACAATTAAACAAGGACTCACTTTACATAAAGCACATTTTATAATCAAATGAAACATTTAAATTATTTTGTAGGCTGCTGCCTCTGTGAGTGCACAACGAAAACATAAAGAAAAGTAATTTGTATGCAAAATAGATGGTTGGCAATGCTGAGTGAATGTCAGAGACTCTTGCTCCGTCCCTCTTTCTCTCTCCAGCTCTTGGCCTCTGAAACTGCTGAGCAGGACTAAGAGACACTATTTGCTACTGGCTCACATTTACATGCTAAATAGCTGCAACTGACTAAATCCGTTGATGACTACACACTCACATTACCAAATGGGTGTCAAGTTAAAGTCTTTGGTCCCATAGACATGGACTCGTTCCATTGTCTGATCTGCCAAAATAAGACGATAGTACAAATTTGATTTTGAACTGGTCGTTGTGTCGTTGTGTCTTTGTCTTCTATTTCGTTGCTTGTCAGTCCTGTAATTGAAATGTTAAATAATAAAGCTTGTGGAGTGTAAGAGATTCAATCAGTTCATGGATACGGCATAGGGACGCCAATTAAGCAGAATTGCGTAGATTTAAACGAGTTTTAGCTGCCTCAGCGACTGGCAAAGAAGTACTCAGCTGTTGTACAGGACACGTATCAACTGCAGGAGTGCCAGCAAGGATATGGGTACAAGTAGAATTACGAAATTCGATAATCAAATTTATGCAATTTGCAAACTTGAAACAAAACAGGGACACAGTCGGTGTGCGTATCGAAAAAGTTTACGCAATCAATTTCAGTTCATTTGCTAGCCTTTTTCCATTTCTATCCCTCTATCTCTTTCGTTCTTTCTCTGGCTCTGTTGCTGTCTCACTTTGGATGTGCCTCACACAGACATAGAAGCGGCTAAATTAGCTTGCATTGCAACCTGCAAAAGTAAAGTTTTGTGCTTAAGTAAAAGTGCAAATTCTTAACTCTCTGTCTACACCTCAGTGTCTTTGTCTCTCTCTCTCTCTCTCTGTCTCTCTTTTTTGCTTTCTGTCTTTTTCTACTCGCAAATTGCGCTCAAATTAGCTCAAGTTGAGGCGCGTCTCAGCGTTATGACTGTCAATGAGCCAAACGCTGGGCAATGTTGCCACTGCTGCCTGCCTCAACATCAACCTCTAGTGTGGCATGTGCAACAAGAACTTTTGCTTTTGGGGCCGCTGCTTTCGTTACAGTTTTGGCCAAGTTTGGATTCTGCCTGCCAATATACAGTAGTCAGCAAATTTGTTTTTGGACTAATGATGCTCAGCCTGCAGCTAATGTGGTTGTGTGTTCAAGTGAGTGTTTGTTGAAGCTTTTTGTAGATCTGAAAATGCTTTAGATACAATTGATTCAATGTTAGGCAGTTGAGACCAAATAAAAGGGTAAAAAGTAAGTTTAGTAGTCATTTAATTTATTTGAAATGCACATAATGTTTTATTAATACAATCAATAAACTCAAATTAAATTTATTATTAACTGAATTTTTGATTGAAAATATTTGTAATAAATTTAAGTAAGTTTTAATTTGATATCTGTTAAAATATCAGAAGCATTTGACTTCTATAACTTTATTCGTACATGTTTTTAAAATATCTGAATTAAATAACAGTATTACCCACTCTATTTAACAAATTTCTCTATTATAAATAATATTAATCTCTTAAAAATGTAAATTATGAAGTACAGGTTATAAGTGACAAACATAGATGAAATGCATATATAGCATGCAGATTTAAAACTAAATTTGCTTGTGCTGTAAAATTTCCCAATATTATTTAAAAAGTAACTGTCAACTGTTAGCTAAAAGCTGTGGAATTAAATGGAATTGGAACACGTGAGAACGAGGAGAGAAACAACACTCAACACTCACAAACCAATTGAACTCACTTCGTGCACGAGTGCTTTTGTTAGCTCTCTCGCTATTTCAACCATGTTCTCTTACGCTCTCTCTCACTCATTTACTCTCTATTCACGCTCTCTCTATTTAGTATTTTATGCTGACTCTCTCGCTGGTGGATTCGCAACCTTAGACAATGTGAAATGGGTTTGTGCGAGCGTATTTCCTTTTTGGCCAAGTTGGCTCGGCTTTTCTTATCCTGATATCCGGTCGTTGGCAGCATGGTGCGTCATTCGGCAAATTCCTGGCCAACATTGCGACGCGTCGCGTGGCTCGTATTATTTTTTGGGGTCCAAGTGAAAACCAGGTAATGAGGAGAGCAAAGCTTTTAGTCTTGGTCGGTTATTGGTGCTGTGTGGTTGAGACGACGACAACGGCTCCGAGGCCGAAATAGGAGACAACAACGATTGCGAACTGTGACAACAACGACGACGGCGACGACGACAACGATACTGATTCGTAAATGTGTGTTTGTGTGTGTGTGTGAGTGTGTCAGTGAATCAGCAGTGAAAAGGCTAAATTATGAATATCTATGAGTGTGTGCGAGACGAGAAATAACAATAGCAAACATAAGTGGATTGCAGCTAAAACTTTAACCCAAAGACTAAGCGAATACAATTCATATTCATATGAGAACTCACACTTGTATTCATATTCATATTTATATACATATTGCTAAGTAGATGCCCGTCTTCGGTGTGTAATTTACATTGTTTTCACCCCATCTTGTTGCCAGTGTTTTTGTGAGTGCCACATTTCGCTTGACAAATTAAAATGCATAAATTATGAACGAAAGTACCGTTACGTGCGTGACAACTAATAATTTGTTATTATTATAATGCACACGGCCAGGTAGCTCCAAAAATGTATATATACATGTATATATATACTACTTCGCACCCCGTGTAACTTCAACTTCAAATATAACTAAAACAACAACGATCAACATCAACTTCAATATCAACTTAAATTTGAACAGACAAGGCCAAAACTGCTCCACTTTCTTTGGCTAAACAAAATACAAAAAGAAAAAGAAAATATGCCAATTGCCGGCAACAATAATAACAAGAACAATAACAACAACAGCAGCAACATCATCAGCAGCAGCAAGAACAACAACAACAACAGCAACATCAACTTGTGTAGCTGAGGCAACAGCAAGTCTAAGCCAAAGCTGCCTTTTCATTGCCAACATCGTTGACTTCCTGGCCACAAAGCACATTAAGTGGTGGGAGAGAGAAAACGCAGAAAAGTGAGTATTACAATGAGTCGCACAATTTAAGCCATATTTCCCCTGGGGATGTTCTTTGGTCGCCCCATGAATGTCCTGCACATTTTCTGTAATGAAAACTGCACAAACACACACACCCACACACACATATAGAAATTTCAGCTGAACTTTAGGTCCTGCTGTGCCAGAATTTTGCACACGCGCCTCAGGTGTCAACATAATTTATAATAATTATGAAATTCTACCTACTATAAAATTGCCCAAAATAATAGCTATTAATTTTTTATATTCATTAATTTGTTTTCCAATTTTTTTTTGTGTTGTGTGTGCGCCCGATAAAACAATATTTTATGAGGGCAATTTAGTAATTGGCAGCAGAATCAAATTATGTACAGCATAATTGGTGGCTATTTTTAGAGAATTATTGTACTTGTTACGGGGCAACCAAAATTTATTACAAAAATATCTGTTCGCATGTTGTCAATTAGGCTTACTACAAAATTAAATTGTATATAGTATTGTATAGTTAGTGGTTTTATTTTGAGTTATTTTGAATATTCATACGGAGTAAGCTTAGTTTGTTATGTTGGAATTATTTAGATGTGTAATATTAAAATTTTAAAAAAATAAAATATTCCTCGTTTCCTGTTAGTATTGCTTAAATTTAAACAAAAAAATTGATTGCAATCTATTGTTTGTCTTAAGTTTATTAAGTAACAAAGCGTATAAAATTATATAAATATCTATATTCATTTACTTCTGCTCTAGGCCGCACTTGAAATCTTTTGAAATTCTATTGTGTTTGCAGTCATAGCTTAAATTTAAGGCAATCACTTGCCCGACAGCCAACCTAGGGGGATGCCAATGTTGGCCATGGCCCTAACAGACTATGTGTTGGGGCACAAAAACAAATGTCCGCGTACCGAGCCACGTTTGTCAGGCAGTCAGTTAGTCAATCTCTCAGTCTGTGCTGGCATTCACTCATTTTTTCAGCAGAGTTTGCCCTACATAACAGCATGTGCTTGGGCTTAACCTTTGTGTACAACTGTGTGTGTGTGTGTGTGTGCATGTGTGTTTGTGTATATGTGAGTGTGTGTTGTATTGCGGTATGCTTTGTGTTGCAAGCCATTGAACGTAGCAATAGAAATACTACTTTTTTTTCCAGCGTTCGTAATGCCAGAGATTTGTATGAGATTAAAGTGAGACTGCGGCAAACACTTGGCGTATGCGCAATTTAATTTCATGAAACGAAACTGGCAACGATATTGTCACAGTGTTCAGGATGGGCACAAAGAGCGCAATGTACTCAGTAAGTGACTTGAAAACTGACAGAAAAGGCAACGGTCGCATCATTCGGCATGTGAGTGACCTTTAAGAGGCAGTCTTCGTCCTTCGGGGCCATTGGAGTCCTGCGTTTTGTGGAGATATTTGCATATTTAACAAGGCGACGCGATTCTAGTCACATAATTAATTATGCAAAAGGCTGTGAGAAACATAGAGATAGCTTGCCTATGCAAATCTCTCTGTCTGTCTGTCTGTCTATCTGTGCTTTTACTTAGAGTACACACACATACAACTTACATTAAGGCAGCATCAAGTATACGCACGGTGGTCCAACTGTTTTGCATAAGCCACTCAATGGCTTCTGTGGGTGGGGCATGTGCGTCAGTCAACCAGTCAGTTAGTCTAGTCAGTCAGTGAGTCAGTCTCGTTGTAAGTAACTGACAACAAGGTGATAAAATTATTCATAGCTTCTAATTACGCAACATGATTTTCATTTGAAAACTTTCTACGCTCACTGTTGCTGTAAATAAATCTGTGTCTGTGTTTTAGATTTGGGTCTATGATTTTCTTATGTCTTGCATTGCTTTGTTGTACAGATACACCCACACATATACAGACTGAGTGTATGTTTAATTGATTTTATGTAAATTTAATTTATCCCACATGGACACACACACACACTCACACTCAGACAGCTAAATACATGTAGTGCTTTCATCATATTTCGCTTTTGAATATGCCCAAAATCATTATTAATTTATGCACTTACTTATGTTTGTCATTCTGGTTTTTGAGCTGCCATATCGAGTTTATTATGTGGCATGCTCGAAATACCCCAAAATACAGGCACTTTATTTGCTTGGAGCATTCAGTGCGTATTAATGACCATTGATCATCATAAGACATTCATTAATTTGAACAATGTGAACAATGCGTTATAGTTACGCTTAGATATTGGGTAACACAGCATATTCCGATAAATTACATTTTAAGGTTGCAGCTTAAGTTTAATACCGAATTGTTGTCGAATTATTGCATGACTACCTAGATATGCATAACATAAGAGTATTAAGAATAAATTGATGTGCAATTTATTCGATTATAATATATTTATAACTTTCAAATACATTTCACTGAGAATTTCTTAACTTTCTTACAGCTGTATGTCTTCTCAACTTGGATCGATGCTGTGATGTTGAAAATTTACGATTGCAAGCTGACATTTTGCTGATGTTTCAATTAATTTGTACAGACGCTAAGCGAACAGAAATAAACATAAAAATAAAAATAACAACAAAAAGCAGCAACAACAAGAACAAGTTGAAGACACAAACTGAAAGGGAAATGAAAAGGAAGCAAATACAAACGCGGGCAAATAGACAAACACAAATTGCTGAACAAACACTGAGAGGACGCATGTAAATGTAACTGTGAATACACTTCCCTTAACAACTACACACCCACGCACATGTAGCTAGGTGTATATGTGTGTGTGTGTGTGTGCAGAGCTCATAATAAGAAGAGCAAATAGCAAAGAGCGAATGGAAAATAAAAATAAATAGCAAACGACAAAACGCAGACTATACAAACTAAAAGCAACAAAAGGATAACGGAAGAAAGAGGGAAAATCGCAGAAGAAGAAGACGAAGCAGGACATCAGTTTACTGGTGGGTGACGGCTTCCCTCGTTGGCGGTCAAGTGAAATTTATTGCATTGCACAAATGAGACAACAACAACAGTAAAACTAAAACGCAAGGCAAACACACAAAGCGAGAAAAAAAGAAGTGAAGCAAACGATAGAAAGAACGAACGAACGAAAGAAAAACGCTGCGTGCCCCAAATTGTAGCAAAAGAAAAATAACCAAAAATTCCGCAACAAATTGAAAAATTAAAGTTTTACCAACACCAACACTAGCGACGAAAGAAAAGTTGGCCAAGAAAAAGCTTTGCACAGAGAGAGAAACCCAAATAAGTACACAAGCCGAAAGGGAGACGGGGATAGTGGTAGGAGTGCGAAGCAAGCGAAAGGGAAACGCAACGGAACACATTAATGCAACAAAATGGGTGCAACTTTGAATAGACGACGCCGTGAACATGGACGTGGACGTGGCCGTAACCAGCAAGCCCGCAATCCACCCAGTTGCCATTGCCAGCGCCCCCTCGTCTTCACATGCTGCTCCACGTTCTGGAACCTGCTGTTCGTCCTGGCAACTCTGCTTTGTAGCGGTGAGTAGTTTACAAGCGGGGCAAAGGGGTTGGTGGAGAAATGTGGAAATTGTGGCTGTGTATGGGTTTGAATGTTTATTTAATTTATTAGCAACTTTTGCGAACGGCGAACGCCAAACGAGCCCCACAAAAATTGGCCAGAAAAGTTTGCTTATTTTTTTTTTTGGCGTTTTAGCCACGCCTTTGGCTTTTTGTTTGGGAGGCGTGCAAATATTTTAGCCAACAATATTAGTTGGCAGCCCCCAGAAAGTTTTTGCCACATTTTGTCGCCCTTAAAGGCCATGTGGCAGCCTCTGATACTTCGATTACGAGTACTTAATCGATTTAAGGCCGTGCAGAGCTGCTTTTACGAGCTGCCAAAGCAGCTCTGACAGTTGCCAAACTTAACGCAGTCAGTCAGACAAACTGTCAGACAAACCGAAAAATGCCTCAAATCTCAGCTGAGTTGACAAACTTTGTGGCATGTTTAAACCTCGGTACGACCTTCGTTTATGGCACTTTCTCTTACCGCCCCAGGAGCTGCTGCATTAATAATAAGTTTGCCTTATTTTTAATTAAGTTCATCAAACTACTTGACAATATAAACAAAATTAACTGGCGTCTTGTCGCTGTGGTAAACTCATTTCGACACAGATACGATACGACTAATAGACTGACAATATCTGTGCATAAACCAAACATAGGGCCACAAACCCAACTCACAAACTTTTTGTGGTTAAATGAAGATTATTATTTTATAATGCCAATGCCATTGAGAAAATTTACATTATTTCGTTGAATACTGTTATACTGTTATTTTTTGCGGCAATGCTAATGGAATTTTGGGCGCAGATCAGCAGGAGATAAAAGCGAAACTTTATTAAATTGATTAATATTCCAACTAACATTTCTATTCATTAGCCTTAGATGACATATTAAATGATTTGCCACAGTTTTTTTTTTGGTTGCTCTCTCTTTTGACAACATTTAATTAACTTGATTGCTTAGCCTTGTAATGGATGCGTTAGTTTTTGAGTGCTCCTAGAAAACTTTCACGATGACGTATTTAATTAAATAAATAAACATGTAAAAGTTTTTTTCCTTTGCCTTTTTTTTGCTTTTGTGCCTCAATAATAAATTGATGCTGAAGTTGGCAAAGTGAAAGTTTTGTGTGGTCTCTCGGTTTACTTACAATTTAATCAGGCACTGTAGAGCTTTTGTGCGGATAATTTGTTCAATTGGAGGCAAATAATTACGGGAAAATATAATTTCGTCTAGACAGGCTGAAGGAAAGAAATGATTGTTATAACTGCGCCGGCGACTTTTGTGTGGCACTTAATTCGGTCGGAAAGCGCGTCACTGAATTATAGATAAAAATCTTACTTTGTTATTATGAGGTCACGTACGCATGTCACAGCAATGGCTGGGAATAGAAACGGAAATGCAGAAGAAAAACAGCAAATTCCAGAGCGTAGTACGAAAGTGAGCAACAATAATGAAATTAAGCAAACGTGGCG
The DNA here is from genome assembly GCA_035047385.1 of Drosophila tripunctata. NCBI lineage: Eukaryota > Metazoa > Arthropoda > Insecta > Diptera > Drosophilidae > Drosophila > Drosophila tripunctata. Next base: position 228,322 of record JAWNPS010000187.1, on the reverse strand, counting down.
CACACTTTGGACAAATGTAAGCAAGCAGAAAGAAAAACAGAAAACATCTAGAAGGAAGTACATATTTATTGGCAGTACATGAAACTAATGTTAGTCGACACGCAGACCAGCTGCCAGTTAATGAAAAGTAGTCCAAAAGCAGCAACATTTAGAGGTGCTGTTCCTTCTAGGTGTTTAATAAAGCCAATTGATTGAAACACTACGTGTATGTACATATATTCTTAAATGTTGTACAAATGTCTCTTTAAATTATTTATTTATAATCTTAGCTTATACGCAACAAAAGCGAGTCTATTGTTTGTGCAGATATCAGATGTGTAATCAAAAATTCAGACAAAATAAAAGCACCTAAAAGTATGCAATGAAAATTGACACATAGCGAATGGCTGTACATATATTTAGTTTGTATGCCTGAAAGTGTGCGAGTGTGTGTGTTTGATAGTAATTAATCATAGAACGCAAAATTGATGTTTTCAATTTAATTGAATTAATCGATTTCAAACATATTAGTATGTACGCTGTCACTGTTATGAATCAGTTTTTGGTTGATGCAAGCACTTTTTGCCGCCAGCCAATTTACAAATCGAAATGAATTTTAATTATATAACTACACACACAAACACACATAAACCAACGCATATATGGTACACTAATTGATATCCTAATTAAAGAAAATAGGTGCTATTGTATTTTGGCCTCTGACAATTTGACAATCACAATTTGTACATTATCACAGCTGGCTTGATTTATTTTCCACATTAATTCATTATGACTTGTAATTTTGTGTTACATTAAACTTTGGCGTTGAAATCTGTTCAAATCGTTTACTATTAATTATGAGTTCTAATAATATTTGAAATTTACAACTGTCGAGAGCTTCTCTGCTCTGTTACAACAGGGTAAATAGTAAAGTTTCTTTAAGCTAAATTCTTGTGCAATTCTTTAAGCAAATAAACAATTTTGAAACATAAATACGCGACATAGTTTTCGACTTTGTAGTCGGGTTTGATTCAGCGTCGTTTGCATTTCGAGTTGCAGGCTTCAAATCGATGACAAAGTTTTCGAGTTTTTCGCCATCTTGCCTGGCTTTCCTTTTCCCTTTCCCTATCCCTTTCCATTTCCCTTTCTTATCCGTTTGCAGGAATATGCAAATGGAAGTGCGCCTGCAATGCAGCAAAGAAGCCAGAAACGTGCTCCATTTAAAACCAGTTGCAACAAGAAACCAGACAAAAAGTACGCACTCATCGTCAAAGAAAACGAGCCTGACACACAGAGGCATAGAAAGTGGAAGTAGACAGGGCTACGAGACAGGGATAAGAGACTGGAACATAGACAATAGACATCCTGTCGTTGTTGTCGCTGCAGACTGGGACAAACTTCCGCTTCTGATTGCAGATTAAGCACGTTTCGGGCCATAGTCTGTCTCATCCGACAGCCTAATGCCCCGAAAAAGGGGGATGGAGCTGATGCGTATTGATGCTACCGGCGTTTGCGAAACATGCAAAAACATCTTTATTTGCTCAAGGCTTGGCATCCGGTCTAAAGTGATGCACAGTCTAGGCATAAATTATTATCCCATTTTCATCATAATTTTAAGGTCCAGCATTTTGAGAGTGTCGCCAGAGTGTGTGTATTTTTAGTCCCATTTTACTAATAGATGTAATCAAATTTGTTATCTGCTGCATTTGGCACTTGAGTTGCCAACTATTTTGATTTGGCTGTGGTTAATAGTACTAAAAGCAACAAGCTCTCTTGTTGTTGACAGCTTAACTCTTAACTGTGTCTGCGTTTGAAATTTAGCCTAGAGTGGCAAATGTAATCATTTGAAAATCAACAATAATTAACTGTGAAACTTTTGTGTGGCAACTTTATTTCAAGGTAATAGTATTTAGACCGTAACACGACATCAAATGCAAAACTTTCAACTGCTCCCTTTCTGCTTTGCCACCCCTTTCAGTGGGAAAATCTTAATTAAACGCCCGTTGGATGACAAAACTTTTCATGTTGCATGGGATTTCAAGTTGTTGGCTTTATAATTAGCCAGGTTTCCATTTTCGATTGTTGGCTCTGCTGATCAAGATATACCCTTTGCCTTTGCACTTGGCTGTTGTCAACAATTTTTTGTTTACGGAATTTTCAATGACGGAATTCGGTTGAATGACTGTTTTGGCGGAATGACCTCAACCTTTCTGTCAGTCTCAAAAAAGGCATTAAAAGTCTATTTGTGGTGTGTTGTTTGAAATTTAGTTTTTAGCAAAGGTTAAATTATTGTTTAGGGTAAAAGGTCAAATTCAATGAACTGTACAAAGCTTTAAAGATTGCGTTGGTGGAAAATCAAAGCAGAAAAAGCGGCTTACAAGTCAAAAGCTAGCCAAAAGAGAAAGAAAATTTGCGAGTGCGTTAAAAGTGTAGCACACTTTTGTGCGCCTTTGGTTAGCAGTTTTGTTTGAGCCATCATACTTTATGACATAAAATGCTTAGCTCCAAAAATGTTCGTCATCAGCACATACATATACATTAACACAGCGGCAAAAACATCAACATCTGCCCACGCACAGGAAAATCAGGAAAAACAAACGGCAACTCCACCAAACGGAACTGCACTCAAAAAGCGCTCGAGTTGTTGTCGCCTTTTGGTTGTGCTTCTCATCCCACGACTGCTACTGGTTCCTATTCATGCTCCTGTTTTAGCTCCTGCCTCTGGTTTGGGCCGGCGTCGGCGTCGGTGTCGCTTCAATCGCTTCAATGGCGGCTGTTTGCCTTTGTGCATTGTGCTCGACTGACGCTCTTTGTGGCCGTTGCTTATTTTGCCGCCAAAGGCTTTCGTTCGCTTTGGCGTTTGGTCGGTCAAATGCCTTTAATGCTGCCGCTTCCTGTGACTTAATGAAAATCAGCTTTTATTTTTAGCAAAATGCCAACGCACCGCACAAACAAGCATTGTGTTCTATTCATAGCAATGTCTCAAGAGAGTTCATTCTAAAAATAAATTACACTTTTTCTGTTGAACTCTTTTGTTGATTTGCTGCAATACAGTAAATATTTATTAATTCACTTAGTTGTTTTTTATTGCAGAATTAACTAATTTGATGGGCGGTTAACCAATAGAGATTAACAGCTAAGCGAAAAATTCGTTTATTTTTTTATTATCAAGCTAAATTTAGTTTAGTCATATGCAAATAATTGTTCAACTACAATTTATATAATACACATAGCAAATGTGTTTTTAGTATGTATTTAATAGCATATAATCAATGTTTACCTAACATTTATATCGAAATGTCTATTCATTTATATATAGTACGTAGCTAGTAATTGAAAAGAAATCAGTCTATTATTTATATTTAATTTGTGTTATAACGACTGAAGTTAAATTGATCTTGTCTGCATTTATTGTGCAGATAGACTTACATATGGGCATTTCCGCGAAAAGGTCAACCAAGAGTCCAAAAAAATTTCATTTCTTCTGTAATATAGAGTTTTTTTAGTCGTTTGCAGCTCATGGACAACTCTTTTTGTATTTTTTCTTTATCTTCTTAGCTTAGATACTAATGTAATGACTATAATTGTTTATATAACTGCAAACAAAACTGCAGTGTGAACAATGTCGCGTGAGTGACGTCGCGTGAGTGACCTAGAAGAATCCTTCGCAAAAAAAGGACAGACCAAATATTGAAAAATCATAAGTCTAATAATAAAGCTTGATATTTCTTATTTATGTCAAAAATATTTAAAGTTTAAAATTTTCACACAATTCGCAGAGTTTGCCGATTATTAGCAATGATGTCTAAAGTCATGTATATTTGAAGTCGCGTGAGTGACCGCTCTTTTGTGGCTTTTATCTCAAAAGATAAAAACTGGAGGCTCTCAATTTTTTTACCAATTATAGTAGTCTCAAAATACTACAAAAAATTATTAGTGGTGAATTGTAAAAAATTTAATAGTGTTTGATATATTTAACATTTAAAATTTTATTTTGCTTACGAAAGTCGTGTAAGTGACCGCGGAAATGCCCATATGCTAGAGTAATTTAGGGTTATTATATTTAACTATCTGCTACTTAATACTGAGTATAATTTTGACTAATTCTGAAGGGCTAATTTAGGCTGTCTTCATTTACTAACTATACAGAAAACCTTTGTATATTAATGTAAACAGAATTTTTATAACGAGTTGTTGACTATATTTAAAAAACATACGAAGGCTTTTGTATTAAAAGCTAAAGTTTTGGTAACGAACGGTTCCAAAACATTGCAATTCTTAAATGATATAACAATAACAATATATATAGCAATATTTATATTTTAGGCTCTTTTAACATATATTTTTATGAAATTTGAAGAAGAAATTCTAGCACTTGTATACATATGTTGCAAGCAGATCAAGTTTTTCATAAAATTTCACTACTACATTAATTGATTGTCTTCTTAAAGCCACAGTCTGTTGGTGTAATCCCTTTCAGTTTCTCAGTTTCTCTTGCAGTTACTCATAGTATCTGCAATATTAATTTCATATCTTGATTTTCGTGTCATAGCTTTGACCTAAATTGGTCTAAGCCTACCTAACTACCTATTGGGCCATTGTGTGCGTTTAAAAGACTGCAACTTTTCGTTTCGTTGTCTCGAGTGCACACAACAGAATCTCTATCAGCGAGACAGTGAACGGCGTTGAGATAGTGAAAAAATGGAAGAGGCAGAGAAAAAGAGATAGAGACAGAGAGAGAGAGATAAAGAGACAGAATAAGAGAAAGAGAGTAGCAGTCTTTGCAGTCACGTTTCGCACGCCTCAAGTTGCCAGCTTTTCATTCTTCTGCTAGTTGGCATTGTGTTGGCAAAACAAAAGCGCATTGTTTTGGCTCGCCAGCGAATTTTCTTTCGATTTCCTTGACTTTTATGCACTTGCTGCAAGTTATTTATGGGACTGGCATTGAGAATAATACGTAGAAGAGGAGCAAGATGAAGAACTGGTACAACTTGAGAACTGCAAGCAAGAGATGTCATTGTTCTAATGCCTATTAAAGCGCTCGAAGAGACATCGTGTCACAGTTAGTTAATCGTGTAGCTACTTCTTTAAATAACTAATACTTTCTCTGTTGTTCTGGTACAATTGCTTTCATTTTCAGTACATGTGGATGGACTGACAATGACTGAGATTCGCATACCAAAGCATATCATGCGACACGAGGACGCCGTGTTGGGCTGCAAATTCGATTTGGATGGCGAGAGTCTGTACTCGGTGAAATGGTATAAAGATGGTTTCGAGTTCTATCGGTATGTGCCACGTGATATGCCACCCGGACAGGTGTTTCCGCTGCCCGGCGTCGATGTGGAGGTGAGTGTACATTCAACTAAAACATCAGCCAATATTGATTCAATTCCATTCGATTGATTTGATTCGATTCGAGTAGAGTAGGCAGGGTAATCAAAGTCAATTACTAGTAGGCGAAAAAGTCAGGAAATAGTTTAGACGTTAGTTAACATTTTCGTTTCGGAACTCAATGTAATGTACTCCAAGAACAAATCGAAAGTGCTGCAGACACTGGAGGAGTCTGTGCCTCCGTTGAATCAAGAGGATGCCGTTGAAATGATGGCTCAAATGGTTCGTCAGCCAGAAAGCAATCCCATTGAGGTTGGTCTACGTCTGGGCAGGATCGATAAGGACAACAGCATTATGCATATGGAAAGTCAGATGAAACTTCATGCTGCCATGGAACATTTCGATGTTACGTCGGAACAACTGGACAGCGTATTTCCAGTCAGTGATAAGGAATTAAGCGATTTGGTGCAGACATCATTGATAGACGATGATGATGATGATGAGGAAGACGACGACGATGATGATGATGATGATGATGAGGAAGAGGATGATGATGATGATGAAGATGCAATTGATGATGGCGACGCCAAAAACATTGATGATACCAAAGATGTTAGCATTCAGCGTTATAACGTGGATCACAAGACATTCTAAAAATTCTTTAAAATTTAAACTTAGTTGAAAATTGTTATTTGAATTAAAGTTAAAATTGGGAACAAGTGTTGTTGATTCGCAATATATATTTCATCTTTAAAGAGTTTCAAAACTTGCTGCCAAAAACTTTAGAACAACATAATTTAAAATTGCTTTAAGGCTACTTTTGACCTACTTCTTGAAGCTATTATCAGTCTTTATGTATATAATATATCATTTGAATTGTTTGAAAAACATATGTTTGTATGAATTCGTATATATATATATATATAGTATAACAAATAGGTGAAAGGCATTTATTTTTATGACCCACTTGCTATATATTTTTTTGACTTTCACTTATTTTCATTCTCGTTGTTTTCTGCACATTTATTTGCATTTCTTGTTGTTTCTGTTTCTGTTGCAGTTGCAAAACTCAACGGACATTGCCGTTGTCCTGCGCTCCGTGAGCCTACAGTCGACGGGTCGTTATCGGTGTGAAGTGTCCGGCGAGGCGCCTTCGTTCCAGACAGTTTCCGGTCATGAGGACATGATTGTTGTGGGTAAGTAAGCAGTGTGTGTGTGCAAGAAAAAGAGAGATGGCGTGTCTATATGTGTGTGTGAGAGAGAGCAAGATTAATTGCTTTGCACGGACTAAGCGATGAAAAGTAATCTGTTTCTTTGTATACCATAGAGTGCACACACAAACACACGCATACCGTTACTTACACATACATACATATATACGCAGACATACCCATAAAATATTTCGCATTTATTTAGTTTATGCTTCGGCATTGTTTCTCGCTGCGATTTACAAATTCTCAAGCATGAAACCTGAGCCAAATAAACAAAAAAGCAAAAAATAACAAAAAATATATATAACGAAAAGCAAACAAAATATAATAAAAATAAAAGTAAAATATAAAAACAAAAGAAACACACAAACAAAAAAGATATAAAACTGACTATGCAAGGCTACGCAGTCAGGCATTTTGGACAGCGTTCAACAACCTTCACACCAATACACACATATGCACTCACACACACACACACACGCACAAACACAAACACATACGCAGACAATGTCTGCCTGTCTGTCTGCAAGTGTGCGTGTGTGAGTTTGTGTATTTTGTATTATTTTGCTGGCAAATTGCCCATGTACGTGATGCAATTCTGTTGCTCACTTACAGCTCCAGACCTGGTTCCGGATATGGCTACGACTACGGCAAATGCTTCGTATACGGATAGAGATTGAGGCTGAATCCGGACCGAGCTCTGCTGTAGCTGAAGCTGAAGCTGACGGGCTGTGCAGCAACTTAATTTGAAATTTTTGCGCAATCCAACAAAACATGGCGAAAATATGGCAAAACGCAATATGAAAAAGTGCTTTTGGGAAAACTTAGAATAAACGTGTTTAATAACAGCCACAAAGGCCGTTTGAAGCTCCATCAAAACGGCGTCACGATAAATCCCAGTTGCTATTCGCTATATTTCACATTGCGCCCCACTTTTTTTTTTTTGGAAATGGGCAACAGTTATTGCACATTTGATGCTTAACACATAAATGAATAAGTTGGAGAGCAGACTACAAAGTACCTTAAATTAACTACAGATAAAAATATGGAATTATTAGTTTTTAAAATGGTAGCTATCATGTTACTTGTTAACTACATTCGGTATTTAGCAGGATATTATTTGCAAATTTTTATTTCAAAAAGAGTGTTCGAAAAGTCAATAGAAATAGTGGTAATTTCGATTAAAGTTGTATGTTATCTATCAGACAGTATCGAAGAGATTACTGATGCAAATGCATACACACAAATTCTCCAATTGATTTTTTTAAATTCCCTACAAGTTCGTTTACCCAAAGAGAGTACATTTTGCTTTCTTTGTTAAAAGTTTCGCTGCTTCAAACAATATATTTACTTCATATGTTATGCACACCTTATCTAGTACCACTGTATGCTGAGAGTGCTGCGCTTTGAACGATTTCAAATATTAATTTGGTTATTTATAGTCAGGGCTACCCGCAAGAGTTTCTCCACACAATCGATATCAACATCACCATCAACATCATAATGATTATCATTGACATCGGCAGTGCCAGCTCAATTGTTACTCCCCAGGCAATTTCGTGTTTCATTTCCGTTCGAGTAGAAGAAGGAGGCAGTTGGGAAGGGCTATCAAAATGTGTATATCGTATAATTAGGCTAACTAACAAAACTGGGCTTATATATGATAGTTTATGGGGCCTTCTGAGGCTTGGAGGTGCATGTGGCAGCAATCAATGCTACACGCTTCCGTTGTGCTACGGGAATTACTTAATTATGCTCGACTTTAATGTTTGCCCGTCGATCTGAATCCAAATTCCAATCTATAACAGCAGCTGCAGCCGTATCTGTATTGGAATCATAGCTTTTACAGCCAAGCCCTTGATGAGGTACTCGCACATTTAGATGGTTTTCGAGCGTAAGCGGATTATGACTATGACTGTTGCAGATCTATAAACTTAATGAATCACCTGTTAATGGTAGCTGCCTATATATGTGTGTATATAAAAAAGAGCGAAAAAGTCGTTTACTCATGGCCGGAAAACGCTAGAAAAAATATCAAATGATTTAAATTACCGGAATATTGAAATTAATGCGGCAGTATATAAGCCTATATAGTATGTGCGTTGTGGCTGAAATAATTGAATGTGATTACTGGCGCACAGCTAAATGACGAGGCGATATATACATTTGACCCAGTTAGTTGGCTTTCCACCTGCCGCTTTTTCTACCCTCCACGCTCTACTTCTCTTTCGCCTGGCGAAAAAAAGGGATAATTGAAGTGCAGGCGCGGAAATTGAAAAACCGAATCGGAAAATATCGTCGACGGGACGAAAACAAAATTAGATTATTTAAAGCTGCTGACTCAGCTGCAATTTTAAGTTCTAAATTAAATAAATTTATAAATTATATTCAAATTGTTTATAAATTAGTAAATATAAGCATTAAGCAAACTGAAAGCAATTTTCAGCAAATTGTTCAACAGCAGAAAAAGAAGGAAACTCTACTTAATGGCAATAATAAAACAAAGAGGAGAAAAAACAAGCATAATAAAAATAATAATATCAGAAAAGCAAAGAAAAAAGGAAATGGCAATGAAAGAAAGTATCAACAGCTCAATCAATGTCAGGAGAGCGTAAAAATAGTCGCGGCCCATGAAAGACTGAAAATAATAATTTATGCAGTTGAGTAGAGTTGAACAAAAGGCAACAAACAATAATACCAACAAAAGCGAAAGGCAAAGAAAATGAAGAAGCAACAGTGCAAAATATAACAAGACTTGCCCTTTTCTTTTTCTTATTCTTTATCCATTCGTTGCTTTTCTTCTTGGACAGCGTAAGCGGTAGACAAATATTAATACAACAGCAATCAAAATGATTATCATTATTATGGCGTACGACGATTGCAAAATGTTAAGAAATTATTGAGCAAATTTTACAGAGTTTGGAAAACAAGATGCAAAACTATTTTTACTTTTCTCAACTCCATTAAATTTCCCCAACAAAATATTTGTGTGCCTTGTGCATTCAATATATTTAGATTTATTTTTTGCATTTCAATTCAAGCTTTCTGTCTGTTTGTCTGTCCAATCGTCCATTGAGTGACCCAATTGGCAAACATCCAGGTCAGAGCCAGACACGATGCTAGTGCGAGAATTGCACATGTACATGTTTGGCAATTGTTGTTGCAATTCGGCTTGGCTATTTTGTAAAAGTTTGTAACCCACACCAGTTTCAGCCTTTCTTTTCCAAACCATAACTTCAAAGAACTTATTTTCTGTTATTTTGGCAGAAGGAATGTTTGAAGTTGCTCAGCTTATGGCAGAGATTTGTTTAAGTATTTGCTTTGGCAAGAATGTATGTATATGTACCATACAATATTTTAAATCAAAACATTGTATTTACCACAAAGCAATGCTCTCTAATGGCTGCTTTAATTCAAATTTGTAGTTTTAACTTTCAAGACTTAAAAGCCCAATAGTATTTTAAATATATTTATGAATAATTTCTTTTTTTTTGAAGATATGAAACTTGTAGTAATGCAAAATAGTGATTACAGAAATATGTGAATAAACTTTTAAGGTATCTTTCCTTACATTACGAATTTACCTTCATAATTTGAAACTGTACTTTATTGAAAAAGTAAAATTTAAGAAACGCTTTATCGAATTGTCATTTTATGCACTGTAGCCTTTAGCTACTATTTGATCTATTTGCACTGCATTTGTATTATGCTAAGACTAATCGATGTGGCCACATTTACCACTTTGCCACTTAGATACTTACCACACGTCCCACTTGCCTCCTCATTGCAGTAACACCGAAGCATGGACCACAAATCACCGGCGGTCAGCCTCGATACCAAATTGGCGACATGGTGCGCGTCAATTGCACATCGGCAGCATCGAAGCCCGTCTGCCATCTTAGTTGGCTGATTAACGGTATGCACGCGAATCGCTCCCTCTTGCGCCCCTACGAACCGAAGGTGGTGGGCCGCGAGGGTCTCGAGGTGGCGCGACTCGGATTGGAGTTTCGTGTACGCGGATGACATTTCAAGCATGGCGACATGAAGTTGAAGGTGAGTTATGGCCGCTTTGGACACTGCCAGGGTCTATCGTGTGTGTCGCGGTGCGGCTATCGGCTTTAAGCTGATTAAGGGGCACACTTTCTCCCCCATACACATTGAGCAACAACGACAAAGACAGCGACAACATTTTGATTCAATTTGCGACAACATTACATGACAGCGCATGTTGATTACAATCTGGTGAAAAGGCCGAGTGCAAATGTGTGTCGTAAAGGCCACAAAATTTCATGGACTTTTATGCCGAGCTGGAGACTGGTCAGAGGTCACTCTCCCCCTATGGTTTACCATTTCCATATGCGGGTCATTTTTGGGTTATCAGCTCAGCGCGTGTGCCAGTTAATGAAAGCATAAAACTTTTAGTGCGCCGTCAACGCGCCAACACATTTCCTCTGCCCATTTCCCATTTTCTGCTTCCCATTACTGTCTCTGTACAGATTTCATGTGGTCTGTACTACTACTCTTATTGCAGTGTGTCGCCAAAATCTCCTCGGTGTACTGGCAGAGCAATGAGGAGAGCGTGGAGAGTGACAAGCATCAACGTATACCTGTGCTGGAGTCAAGGGAGACGGTGAGGCAACTGGACAAATCAGCGGAAGGTGAGTAGAATCATAAATCATCCACAGACCACAGAGCAACAATTGTCAACAGTGCACTAACTTTTATCAAACCCTCTTTTCACACTCTCACTCATAACTCACACCCGTCCAAAGTAGACAAGCAGCTCAAGAAGAGTCGACGTCCTGCGGCAGCAACTTCTGCTGCTGCTGCTGCCGCTGCTGCTGCCGCCGCAGCTGCTGCCTCGTCATCGAGTGCGTCGAAATCGGAATCCATTGCACGCATTTCACTGTACGCGCTTCCCGTCTTAATAGCATTTCTGTGTAATGCCAGCGTCAGTCTGCTGAACGTTAAGCCGGACACGCCCACAATGTGCTGCGGAAGGCGGACGAACGGGGAGAAGAGCAGCTGCCGGCAACATGACCGCTGCCTGTTGGCCCAATTAAGCGTAGACTCCACGCCGTGCAGATAACAATTAACGAAGATGTATGGCCACAACCAGGCATTCTCTCCAGGCAACGCCAAACTCATTAAATCTGTGTAAATATTTCAACTATGCCAATGAAGAAGAGAAAAAAAAACTAACAGAAAAAATGAGAAAACAAAATAACAAACACATTAAGTATACGCTGCGTTCGCCACGCGGTTAATAAAATTTACAGCTGCTTAGCTAATGTACATATGAATTTTCCAAAGTAAAATATATATAATAGTGAAAGAGCGAGAGGAAGATAGTTTTAGCATCTCATTGTTCCTTTCGGGCTTTTAATGCAGGCTAAGAGATTGCTCAAAAGTTTATGCAGGAAATTAAGCAAAGAATTTAATTAAGAAACTGCATGATAACTAAGCTAAATAATGTTCATTGTGCAAGTATTTCAATAGCCAAATCTGTACAAGTCTAGTATATAAGAACAATCTGACGAGGAGTCTGGGGTAAAGCGAAGCTTAGAATTAAACCAAATAGCGTCTTCATTACTAATCAAAATTGCCCTTTGTGTATAATACAACTAGATTAGTAAGATATATCTCTCTTCAATCCATAATTGTTGAAATTAGTAAGTATACATATTCGACAGCCAAATAAATCTTGAATAACTAAGAGTTTAGATTGCTGGGCTTCGGTATATAAGATTCATCCGTTAGGGCTTTAAGTATATACTTATAAATATATAACACAAGCAAAAAGGAAATATAAATTGTTTTAAATCTAAATTTCGGGAAACTTCCAGCTGAAGCTTATGTATAATATTTTTAAAATTCTTCTTTAGAGCTAAGAGGGGCGCCTGTAAATTTTCACAGAATAAGCATAGTTTTAAACTGTACAAATATTTAGTGAACTTATAAATTAAATGTTTAAAGCATACACTTAAATGGACTTACATATATAGCAGACACTTGCGCTGAAATCTAGTGCATATCTTGATGGTAATATCATGTTTCGATTGCAACTGTTATTGAATGTTTAGTTTAAGTTCGAAGGTGAAGCATAATTACCACAGATAAATAAATATACAAACATATTTTAAAGATTAGTGATAGTAAGCAGAGCATCACATGTGTAGCAATGTAAATTATTACGTAATAAATGAATGTTATTAAGTCTTTAAATAAACGCAATGAAAATAAAAATCAAATCAGTTTTTTAACTTGCTCCAAAAAGTAGGCAACATATTTTTTTTGCTCGTCCTCGTTCTACATTTGAAGAAAGCTCAAACTGTGCTGTCGCTGTCAAAGTAATTGTCCTTGCCTGTCATTGTTGCTGTTTCTTTTGTTGGTGTTGTTGCTGCTGTTGCTGTTGCTACGTTGTATGTTTTTTATTGTTGCTGGCACTGCCATAATATCTCGCCTTGGCTGTATTCATGCCGCTGCCTCGTTTTTATTGTTATTATATTTACTTGTCGGATTTGCAGAGTAAATGCCACCGATTTTGCCTCCACATTCTATACGTTTCGTTCGTTCTTTTAATGTGCCATATTTATTTTGACTTATACGTTCTGCTCGTGGTGCACTTCTGGGCCAGGGTCGGTGCTGCGTGTGCCATGCTCTTAAAACATTTGATTACGTGTCATATATCAACACATTGTACGATTGAATTTTGGCTATGCGCTCGTGATTGGCAACCATAAAGCAAACAGTATGAAAAATATATGCACGAATCGAGCTCAAAACCAATAGGAATTATGAAATCGCTTTCTTTTTTGTTTCTTCAATCATTCAGTGAGTTCATTGACCAATTATTATGTTTTTGCAGCAGTGTTGTATCGCACATACTTGATTAGTTGTTGGCTTAACTAATGTTTGATGGAATTGTGCATAAATATTTATTTATAATAAAAATATAGAATATAGTTTTCTATAAGTTTGTAGATTATACTCAAAGATATCTAAATTCTGCAATAAATTGTAATACGTTCTTGCTCAAAGTTTGCTTAAAGTTTTATGACTTCGAGCGTCTTGTCATTGCAGTTAAATCTGTCCAACTTTTGCGGCACATTTAAAGTTGTTGTAGAAATTAAAAATTATGCAAAGGCGTGGCGAGAGGCGCCAGGACTGAGGCTACATATCTACCAGGACTCCGGATCTGTGTGAATATGAGCTTTTGCTCGTGCTTATTTGCTTAATTTCACAGTGCGAGTATGCACAAAAGGACATCAGCAGCAGGCACAGGCCACGGGCCATGTGTGGCAAGTATGAGTTGGTGGTGGAATGGATGGGCATGTAGTGGGGGGATGGGGTTGACGTTGTTGGGTTTTTATTTATCACAGCCACTTGCATTGCATTTTGTTTATATGCTTTTAATGCAATTAGCACGCTTTTCACTTTGATTTACGCCCAGGCGTCTGAGTGCTTGAAAAGCATAGAGTGAAACAGACAGACAAAAGAACATGCTAGCTGAGCGACAGAGAGACAGAGAGAGCAAGAGTGCTCTCTATCTCTGTCAAGGCACACACGAGTGGTTGGCATTTCTCCTGTTTTTTTTTTTATTTTTTTTGCCTATTTGCCTATTTGTTTGTTTGTCTCTCTCTCTGTTTCTGTTTGTTTGGTTCGTTTTTGTCAACGTATTTATGAGTGGAAGCATGGCTTTCATCTTTTGTGACACCCATTTTGCCTGCTTTTGTTGCTGCCACTGCTGTTCAGGCTCTTCATGATGTTCATTATGTGCTTGCTGCGCTTGTTTATGCAACCATTTTCATTAGATGTTGCACTGCAACGGCGACTGCAACGACAGTGCCATCAGTCAGTTAACTTGAAGGCTGGAATTAAAGTTGGTGTTGATGTTGATGTCGGAGTAGGAGTTACAGTTGGAGTTCGAGACGCAGTCGTAATGGCAGTCCTTGTCAACGTCATCCGAGTACTTTGACCCTTTCCCTCAGCTTCAATGTGGCACTAATGCATATTGTTTGTGCCTTCGAGTGCAATTTGTTGCGTTGTTATTGCGCTTGGCTCAATTTTAATTACGATCTGCTCACTTACATTTCATTTTGCTGCTAATACCAACGTGCAACGCCCCCTTCATTACCCTGCTTGTGTCCCAACTGGCTAGCTGCTGATTACACTTCAATCAAATGCGCGTAAATATCAATCAACTAGCAAAGCTTGGTTATCGCAAATAGCAAATGGCAAACAGCAAATAGCAAATGGCTAAAGCAGAACCACCAACTAAGAACGGACAACGGCAAATGAGTTAAGAAACGCCTCGAGTAAAACTCATTTAAAAGTAATCAACAAGTGGCACAAGATTGCTGCTAAAAGTGTTGCTACAAAACAGAATGTAATCAACGTATTGAAGATTCTAACGAATGATAGCCAGACGAACACAATTTTACTAATAACTGGCTAACAGTTTATTCACAACAACTCTTGAAGCAGCAAAATATTCAAAAGCTGGTGAGTGCTTGCTTTAATAGCTCAATAGAGACATAAGTTTACTCAGCTACTTTCAGAAATTTCTACATTTGCGCTTTTAAATCCTTTAGTTAGCTAGTTAGCTACTGCTTTCTGTAGAAATATGGAATGTCTAGAACAAGTCTTGACCCTTTGCGGTCACTGGCAATGCGCAGAAATCTCTATGCCAACAAGCAATCGGTAGGGAGCAATACTATCCGCAGGACATAGCACCATGGAAAGCGACAACGTAGAAAATATTATAGCATACTTCTCAGCGCTTGCGCTTTCGATTTCAATGAGTTATGGGCATAAATAAATGTCAGCATCGCTGCTGGACGCTGTCGATAATTTATGTTTATTGCTTATGCAAAACGCAAGTCCAATAAGCACAAAATCAAACAAATTGCTAAAAGTTCAGAGTCCTATCGCAGGCGGGGCAGGAAACCTAAGAAGCCGCTTTCTGGTGTCAATTGTGGCTGGAGAGAGTGCCGCGGAAAGGAAGGAAGGAATGCTTTCTCGTCTCGTGTCTCATGCTAATGGCGGCTCGTTGATAAGCCGTCGCCCAACTGAAATTAGCAAACAAAATGCGTAGCTGTAAATGCTTCTGCCTTTTATTATATTTCCATTTTTTTTTTGTCAGAGTTTTTTGTTGTCTTCTACTAGGCTGGCCGCAAGGTGAAAATTGTGTGCGAAAAATCGTACGTGCGTGAAAATGAATGAAGGGCGCGTGCAGAAAATGTAATTGTTTGCGGCGTGAGTGGAGTGGAGTGAAGTGGATCTGTAAATGGATCTGTGTGTGGTCAGGTGGTTGGCAAAGATATGACCGAGCCATGTATATGATTTAATGTTAATCACTTTTAAGAGCCAGCTGCTGGTCAGAGGTGAAGTTGGTTAACAAAACAGGCGATGTGCGGAGACGTGGACGGATGCTTGTGGCCATATTGAAAATACAAGCTCGTAAATTAAATTTTACACCGGCTGGCACAATGAATAGCAAGAAGTCAACGGCAATACAGAACGCGGCCAAATGATGCTGCTGCTGCCACATCTTGTGTGTGTTGCAGGCTCGACTTGCCCATAAATTCTGTGCTAAGCACACGCAGTGCGGCTGGTCATCCATTGCCATCTTCCACTGTACTCCACTTCACTTCACTTCACTCCACATTACTATGCTTGCTGTCTGTTGCCCTTTTTTATCGTTTAATTAAAATTCGCAACACGTAAATCCATTTGAGCCGCTGCTGCAATCTTTACTTTAACCTTAAGGCATTCGCATTCGCCTTCTTAGCCACATCCCAAGTGTACAGCAATTCTTTCTCCATCTCTAGTCTCTAGTCTGTGTGTGGTAAATCCCATTTTTCTATTTTGTTGCTCCATAAAACCACTTTACACAATTTTCGTCTTTTGTTTTTCGATTTGCTTCATGTTGTTTTGGCTTTATATTTGGTTTTTCTTTTCTATTTTTTTGTTGCTTTCGACTTTTACCAATTATTGTGTGCCTTGGCAAGCAGCTCGCCACTCGAATTAGCCTTTGTTGGCGCTACCAATCAGGCAAGGCAGCCTCCAGTCTTAGTTTCTCCTCTATATCTTGTAGCTCTCCTCGTATCTAATCCACTCCCTTTTGCAGCTATTGCTCGAGTGGCTTTCATTACTTTTCTATCAACGTACTTAGGCCCCATTGTTGGGCAGTTATTTAGCACAATCAACACCCGATGCCGCTGATAGCTGCCAGTATAGTTTCTCCCTCTCTCTGTTCTATTCTCTCACCCTCTCTCTTTCTCTCTCTGTGTGTGTGCTCATGTATACCTGAAGGCGTTGTTCCTTTGTTCCTGGAATTAATGGAAATTGTACTCTCTGCATGAACATTACAAAATTAACAGAAACAAAAAAGACTTAACACATCTACCACTTGGCATGGGTTTAGGCAACGCTAACACATGCACATGCAACTGTTTTTCACTAAAGCTTACAGTCAATTAGAAATTGCAATTGCAATTGCAATTGAACAGGTTCTCGACGAGCAGAGAAGTGTATCTTGACAAGGCACTCAAGTGTTTGCCAAGTTTCTAAGCCAGACCCTTTGGGGATGCAGATGCCTTTCAATTGAGCTGTGTTGCCAGGCAACAAGATCATTGAATTCGTCTATATGAATGCATTCAAATACACATATAGTAGCTTATCTGGCTTAATCATACCTACTCCTCACACTCGACTTATGCCTCACCAGATTGCTAGATGGATTAAAAGCAAGCTCGTTCTTAGTATGCCAAATAGGTTTCAGTTAACTGAAATGTTATTAATCTGGTCAGATGTAAAGTTTACGGTGCTCACAAATGCTTGGCATAAAAATGAACGCTATGCTTGGGGTATGCAGCTGTGGCATGCACAACTAACTGGATACAAAAATAAAAGCAATGTGGCAGGCAAAGTAAAAGCGTAAAAACTTTTGCTAATACAATAATAAAAACTTGCAATGTGCATTGTAGCATAGTTAGCGATGGGTGGGGGCAGGAAAGCGGTGAGGTGAAGGCCAGGGAAAAATAGCAGCAGCAGCAGCGCTTGATATAAAAAGAAAAAAAAATATATATATAAATAAAGTAATGTCAAAATTTAAGTGCAACTTTTGCCGCCGACAAGTTGGAAAGTTTTGCCTTGCGTTAACCTTAAAGGTAAGCTGGGGAGAGACAGGGGAATGAGGGAAATGGGTGTGGCAACAACGCGGTTTAATATTGCATGACGGCCACGACACTTATTAGATTTATCAAACGTGTATTAATGAAGTTGCACACGACAACAGTTGCAACATAGATGCGGCAAAGTGAGATGCATTGTGGAAGGCGACAAGTTGTCAGCATAATTGGCGTTGAGTTGTTTGGCATTGTTGCTTTGCAATTTATGCAAAAATGCCAGCAAACAATCAAAATTCAATCAGACAGCAACAGTTGTCAATTTAATGCGACGCATTATAATGCGTAATAACGCTGCGTATACGCAATATGCAAAGCAGTCAGACAACAGTGAAACGCGCAACATGGCAGCCACATGTTGCAACTTGTAATAGGTGCACACAACATGTGGCAGGCATAAACTTTATGCACTTAAGATGTGCTTGAAGTAAATTTGGAATTCGTTAGAAGAAAGTTACAAGAATCATAAAAGTCAATTTTGTATCTTAAGCTAAAGAAGATAATAATTAATTAACTATTGAATATTTAAATAGCACTTTTATCACAGTTAAGGGTATATTTTATTTCATTTTACTGGGCTATAATTTGACATAAGTGAAGCTACTCGTTTAGTAGACTGTGCTTAATAAACTGTCCATACATACAATTTCTGCTGTTATTTGGTGACGACTCTTGCGGAACAGACAGCAATAAGCAACTCCAACTTCAACTATATGTCCTCTGCTGTGGTTTTCATCTGATTTCGATATGCTGCCAGTTGACAATGTCTCTCACAAATATGAAGCGCGTCCATATCATAAATGAGCAATAAATAACACATTGCCACATGTAAAGCTGCTGTCTTGTGACAGAAGCAAAGAAAGGAATCAAGAGATGAAGATGCGACACAAAATGAGCAAAATATTCGCATAGTATAAACGACTTGTACATAAATACATTTATAGATGTCGTTGTCGTAGCTGTTGAACGTGCCTCATGTTGCGTTTTGGAATTGGTTTGCTTTGGTGGTTGGTGGCGGCATCCATTCACTTGAGCTGGGGTTATGTTTCATGCTCAAATGTTGCTCTGTCCTCGGCTCGATATTTGCTGCTTGTTGCTTGTTTTCTGCTTTGTTGTTGATAAAATTTAATCATATTACACATATTTCGCTTTTAACGGTCTGTTACCCCAATATGGCCCGAAGGCATGGCATCTATGGACATACTTAACATGTATTCTTGTTTACATGCTCACCGACTGCCAAATGGCCAAAATAACCAATTTGAAAATTAATGCCTTTGGGATATTATTCATAAAACTCATGTACTCCTGAACAGCATTCTTGTTGCTCGGTGTGTGTGAGTTTATGTTGTTTAAAGCAACACGAGCCTGCAAGTGAAAGAGAATACGGTGAATGAGAACAGAAATGTTAGCAAATCAGTTGGCAAACTGATGCACAAGACCATCATGCTCATCCTGGCCATGCTGGGCATTCTGGGCATTCTGGTTATCCTGACCAATGAACGCTTTTGCCCTGCGGGCCCCACAACATATTTATGCATGTAGATTTTTGGTTTCACCATTTTTTCTCTCTCCTTCTCTCTCTCTCTCGCTCCTCCATCCAGCTGACTCTGTTTTGCGGGTTTGGGTTAGAGTTCAGGGAGCCCATTCATGCTGTAATTGCCCTGCGGTATTTGGCGCGTTGAAGTTTTGCCAGCAACCGCAAAAGTTTATTGTGCGCTATAAATTTAATGCAAAAGCATTTGACTGAGACTGAGGCGACGCGACGTCGAGTCGCTTCGAGTATGCAGCGAATGCCATAATTCAATTTCCAGCTATTTTCGCTAAATGCCATACGAAAAATGAAACCGAAAGTTAACTGTCGGTCGGTCGCTCGGTCGCTCGGTCGTGCCAAATTGCCGCTCAAAACACTAGCTTAAAGTAGACAAATTTTGTATCTATCTGACATTTTTGCAATTTCTCTACAAATTTGCTGGCAAAATCGCAGCCAAAATAAAATTGTGTTATCAACCAGTTGCTGTCAAGGTCAAATAGCGGCAGTCAAACAGTCAAGCAGTCAACCAATCAGTTAGACAGCCAGTTTCTCAGTTCTTCGAAGCTTTTTGGGTATTGTATCAATGTGCGCGACGGAATAAAAATGCTGTAGGAAATGATTGCGGAAATTACACTAAATCGCAGTCAGGCGCGTGTATGTCGCCCACACATAAACACAGACACCGACTCATATACATACACACACACACACATTGCCTTGGGCGCCATCAGACAAATGCCAAAAAGCATGGGCTCAAGCGGCGGATGAGTAATGCAAATATTTTGTTGTGGGCTATGTTGAGACATTTTTAATATGCTTTCCAACAGAGTATCGTGCATTTTCTAAAGAGTATAAGGCGTGCCTATCAGCACGCACTGACAATCTTCTAAGATTTATATATAGCACCATTTACAAAGTAATACTTTGAGATATAATTATTTGAATTCCAATTTTCTTTAATATTTATTATACAATTAACTTATATAAATAAATAACAATTTTCGTCTATGCTACTCTCTTATTTAATTAATTTCTTGTATTTTTATTGTATTACCAATTGTTTGATAAAACCAGATAAGTTTTAGTCCTTACAGTTCAGTGTATCTATAGTATTAATTTTTTCAAAATTTTAGCTAGAGTATTAGTATTTCGTTACTCTGCAAATGCTTTTTCGTCTGATTTTACAGGTTGTCGCATTTCAAGTAAATAAAAACAACAGTAAATATAATATGTTGCTCTTGTAGCTCTACACGCTGTCAAGTGGTTTGTACAGACTGAAAGTTTAATAAGACTGACTCTTTAATTCGTGGCACGTGGCAAGGCAAAATAAACCCAAAAGAGTTGCACAACTCAAACATGACAACAACGTCAAAAGCAAAAACAAAATATTTGACAGAAAAATAAGGGAACCCAAAAGAGCAATTTGCTACACGACACACAAAAACCACACACTGATACACACTTGTTGTTTGGTGTGGTTGTAAAAGATGTCGCTTATGGCGATCAGTTAAATGCCTTAACTTGGCTTTTGCCAACTAATTTATTTTGGTCGCGTGTATTCTTGTTGGGGTCAAAAGTCACTCTCAGCGGATGTTTAGTTCATTGACCAGCTAACCAATAAAATCACAGTGCCTGCACTTAATTGTTATTCATAACTGCATTTGGGTTTTAAGCCACAAAATAATTGCCAAATATTTGCCAGCAAGTGCATAGTTTAGTTTAGTAGGCGATTAACTAAAATGCAAATTAATAATGCACGATATTTATTTAAACGATTTAATTAGCAACATATTTGTGCGATTAATAAACTGATATGAATAAATAGTTATGCGTATTTATTGATTGAGGTTTATTTGAATAAATTTAATTAATCTATTAATAATTTGCGCATTACAAAATAGTTTATCTAATGCTATGTAGACTGCAATTCAACGAATTCTTGTAATAAATTTAATTAGTTTAAGTAATGCGCACTCTGGCTATTTTTTTTTGCCAAATGTTAGCTTGTAACCAACGCAGCTGCCAGAGCCACACGCAGTGCAGACTGAAAACTTTGCCAAATTAGTTCAAAGTTCAAATTTGGGGCAACACCACAAGCCAACAGCGGCAACGAGAACAAAAAAAAAAACCAAACAACGCCAGTCAATTATTAAAAATAATTACTTTCGCCAAGTTTGCCACTGTGCGAGTATTTGTAGGTGTATCTGTATTTGTATAGTCGTATCTGTCTAAACTTGCCCCACAAACACCATACAAGCCCACACATAAGGTTGAAGAGCAGAGCAGCAAGTTGAGTCATTTGTTATTTATAAAAGATTAAACCACAAAAAAGCAAGTAAAAATCGCGCTTTGTGAGAAAAGCAAAAAAATTATAATAATATTTACCTAAATGTGCCTACAGCTCCGACTCGGCCATTGTCCCTTTAAGATTGTGAGTGTGTGTGTTGGTGTGGGTGTGGCTTATTTATGGCCACGTCCCTAATTGAATTGCAGTTTATTTGGCCAGCATACTTATATACAAAAGCTTCCGCGCAATGGCCACAATTTTTTAATTAACTTTGTGTGTTGCGGCAAAGGTCATTTCGCTGCGAGTTAAAGTTGAGGCCAGCGTTTGGGGTTGGGGTTTGCCTGGCCAAATGATTTATGCGAAACAATTATCAGTTTAAATGGCTTATTGAAATACGCAAAACATTTCACCTGAACCACTCTTAACCAAGTCGCTGCAGCGCGCTTTAATTTTATTATTTCGCAAAGTAACAAGATTAAAAGTTTGCGACAGTTGGCAGTTTTTCCATCACGCCATTGTTGTTGGTGGCCAGCGTGCGGAAAAGCGGAAAATGCATGCTGGCAAAGTGTTTGTGATAGTTGTTGCTGAGATGTTTCATTAGGCGACACTGTTGCTTAATGAATATGAAAATCACATTCAGCATTTCCAAACTAACAGACAGTTGCCCACTCTTACTCACAGTTTTCCCATTCGATCTCTTTGCTAGCCACTACAAAATCAAGCGCAGCAAAAAACCAAAGTTGAAAAATGCAAATATGCAACATAAATTGAATAAATATGCAGTCAAATAGAAAATAAACAAACCAGGGAACTAAATGTTGCCAAAGGGCATTTCAACTGATAACCAGCATGGAAATGACAGTCGGTTTCACCAGACCGAAATGTACCAAGGGACTCTGAAATACTTAAGTTACCTCAAAATGAGACTAAAGATACAAGCTAAGTTTTAAAATGTAGTCTAGTTGGTAAATTGCATAAGAAATCAGTTAAATAAAACGAATTTCAATGGATTTTCAAACTCTTGCTCAAGGCAGTAATTTAATTTAAAATTGTTTTCTTACTTTGAGTTAAAGTGCTTAAAACAATGTTCAGTTGAGCTCAAACCAACAAATCGTTGTAAAATTTGTTGTCAATTCAAGTTTAACTGTACATTGTTTATTGCTAACAATAATGATGATGTCCTGGCAAAATGAGTCCATACTCGCCATTGGTTGTAATCGATGGCTTGTAGTTGGCCATGTGGCTCATGGACCAAACCCGCTTAAAGGACTCTCTCTTTGGATCACTGGTAGCTGCAGTGTGTGCGGCCCGAAGAGCACGAAGCTTGGCATACTTTTTAAAGGCTTTCTCACCGTATTTGTCTAAACTCTCTTTATAGATTTCGGTAGATTGCTTGTAGTATTCTTTTTGAGCCTCCGGATACCAGCCATATGAATCATTCCAACGATCACGCATTTGCAGTATTTTTTTGGATATAAGCAAATGATAGTTGAGCTGCTCAATGGTGATAATCTCCTCGTGCTTCATTTTGATTTTTTTTTAATAAATTATTTTTGATATTTTGATATTTAATATTTGTGTTGACAACAAATTCTAAAATGTAATACAAAAAATAAAAGAAATGCCAACTGAATGGAATTGTCAAATTTATGTTTAACTAAACTTGAATAAAAATGTTTGGATGGTTTATTTGCTGCGACAAACACAACATTTGTTTAGCCAGTCATGCGAAATTAAATGCCATAAACTCCACGTAATTTGCGATATGCAAACTGTGAATGCACTCTCGTATTTAACGAACTTTCGGAACAAAACAATTAAAACTGCAAACTTAGCAAATGGCGAGCTTAAATGTGAATTTAAATTCCAAATCTAAAACCAAATTCAAATCCAGTCAAACACAAAATGAGCAGCTTCCGCTCTGGAGGGTAACAGACAGACTGCAGACTCCGGAGTGGGAGTGGAAGTGGGAGTGGGAGAGAGTATGTCACGTTTTGTGTGCCATAAATTTCGCATTATTGCCCGCGTAGCTGTGCATAGATTTTCATGCATTTCGGTTAATAAAAAGCAACAAAACAAACAA
Source organism: Drosophila tripunctata (assembly GCA_035047385.1). Lineage (NCBI taxonomy): Eukaryota > Metazoa > Arthropoda > Insecta > Diptera > Drosophilidae > Drosophila > Drosophila tripunctata. Next base: position 204,702 of record JAWNPS010000187.1, on the reverse strand, counting down.
AATGAAAAATAAAAAAAAACAAAAAAACACACACACGCACAGACAGACAGTAAATGGATCAGAATGAAAAAAGGCTGGAAAAACAACAACAAGCAAATGGGAACAACAATGCAGCAGAGGCCATTTTGATGGGCAACATGGCGTATGCTTAACCACATCCGACTACACACTTCCGCGCATTTGGTGTAACAAAACCGCGCGCTGGTTGTTAACAAATGACTCGATGTGGTCGTCGCCTTGCCAACGCTGCGGGTTAGATCCCGACACCAACAACAACAACAACAACAACTGCCGCGGACAACAACAATAACAACAGCCGCTGCCTGATTGCATATCTGTAATGACTCATTTCGCATGACCATTTACCCAGGCATGGGTAGAGTGTGTGTGTGTGTGTGGGGGAGTAAGTGTGTGTATGTGTGGTGTAGGAGTGGAAAGGCATCTCTGCTGGTTTTCACATTAAATCACATTCAAATAACGCGTTGCTGGCTGCTGCATCAGCACTTGGCATTAGAGGAACAAGCACACAGCGAGTTGGACAACAGTTTTAAGTTGCAAATTACAACAGCATGACGTCTGTGCCACACCCATTGCGCCCACTCTACACAAAAAATGAGTGTATGTTGCACTTGTGCTATAATGTTGCGCCCCCGCTTATGCGGCAGCTGCGGTCAAAGTGCAGCCATTAGTCGTCGCCGAAAACCAAATCTATGCTGCTGCCTAAACTTACACTGAGACTTGAGACTTGAATCTTTGACAGAAATTGTAGGAAATAAGTTATGTTTAGTTTATAAAATTAATAAATATTTTTATATATATTTAGAGTAATGTCTAAAAGACCATGTTCATAACTATAGCCTTAAAAATCTCAAAAACTTAATGCTTATTTTATTATCATGCTTAAATACATATAATATAACAATTAATAATCAACTATTTTATAGTTTGTAATACTAGTTATTCATATTGAAAGCTTCTTAAAAGTTCAAAATGTTTTCTACTTTAAAATACTTTTCAAAATATATCAAATTTCTCGTGTTAATCATATAATTTTCTTTATAATTGTATTCTTTGTTAAAATCTTAGATTTGAAAGTAAAGCTACAATTTGCTCACTCTTTTTTCCGGTGTAGTACTCATATGCTCTGCTGCTCCTATTGCTCTCCCTTCTCTTTCTTCTACCTCATTTCCTGTTCCCACTTCCACTTCCTATTTCCCCGGGGCTGTCGTACATACGTACGTACGTGCGCGTCCTTTAATTAGTCGCGTTGACCACACGGAGGCAAACAAATGTCGAGTCTATTGCCTTTGCAGGTCCATTCACCCACATGGTGTCAAAGGGTTATCACATGACCGCCTTCTTGGCCTGGCCAAACTGTAATTGGACTAAGTACGCGCACACCTAAGGGTCATGTGTGAGTGTCAGGCCTTACGCTTCTACTCTTCCACTCTCCCACTGGCCAGAGTTGTAGCTGCTGCTGATGGCAATGGCAACATATGCTTTGTTTATGCATTGAAACGCTGCTGGCGCATTTACCATTTGGCATTTAATAGCCAGAGTCAAGGGGCAAGTCAGTAATGTCAGTTTGCCAACTGACTGCATTGACAGTTACATGTTCATAGATACCGAACAAGCACTTAATGTTTTATAAATGTTGCTGCCCCACACACACATATTCATGTTTGTCGTGTAATTATTTCTTTTTGATCAATAAATAGTTAAAATGTGTATTTATACTTGTCAAAGAATAGACAATCCTTTTAGAGTATAAAGTTCTGTTGGCTGTCATTGTACTTAAAGATTCGTCCCTAGTCGAAGTTCAGTTGCAGTTGTTGTGCTGAAAGTTGAATGTTGTTTAAATATTGGAAGCCCATAGCTAATAGTTTTTAATGTCCTCTTCGGATAGCCCAAAAAGGTCAACTACATGCGCCAGATAACTGAAAAAGCTGCCAAAGTTTTTGGTTAGCCGGTTTTTTTTCCTTACCTCGACAAAATGCTGACACTGGCAGGCTTAGGAGAATGAGAGAGATGTGCAACGAAGCAATTGCAGGCAACAATTTTGAGTTTATCACACGTGCCAAAATTGTGCGACCAGCTCGTGGTGGCGCCTCAAAAAACGTGCAGCATTTTGGCTGCAACAACTACGTGAGAGTTGAAACTGCTGCCACCGCCATCGCCACCACCCACTCCTATTTGTGTGTGTGGCATTTTAGCTAGCATTTGTGATTTATGCTGCGGGTTCAATGCAAAAAGTCAACTAGCCAAGAAGACATAAAGCACATAATTTATGTCGATTTTTCCGTTGCTGTTGCAGCATCCCAAAAGCATCCCTAAGCACTGCCAAAGCACCCCAATGGGAATGGAAGGGAGCAAATGCTCCTAATTGACTGATTCTTGCTGGCAATTTGAGAGTCTAAGCACATTAGCTTATTTCCTCTCCATCAAAACATAAGGGAACGGAATAGAACCAAACTGGCCCATCGGCTGACAATAGGCAGTGACCCTTTTTTCTCTATAGGTCAACGGTGACATACTCTTTCTGTTTTACTTTCTGTCAGATAGCTATACTAAACTTAAGATGCCCAGAATTAATTATGAGATAATTATTAATAAAGTTTTCTGTTAAGATTTCATTAAATGTTTTTTCTACAAAAAGAAATCGATCACGTTTTTAAGCGTTATTTATAAGTTTAAGAGAAATTTAAGTTTTATTTTTAAATACAATTTTTTTCACTGATAAATGCATGTATAATTTTAGATCTATTTTAGTGAGCTGCAATTATTTTTATTAAATTAAAAGTAAGGAAAATGTGCTTTACCATAAGCACAACAAAATATTGAAACTAAAATAAATTGCATAAACAGAATTTTCTGTAGAATGGAATACAAAATTAAAATTAAAATTTTGAGATTTATTTTTTTTTAGGTATTAAAAATATTTTTTTTCATATTTACAAATGCTTAAATGTATTAAAACATAACTTAAGTGAGTTTTACTACTCTGCCGTTTCTCTTTCTAGTAATAAGTGTATTTCTGAGTCTACTTTAGATATTCGCTAGTTCAAAGGAAAAGTTGTTGCTCGCTTTTTGCTAGCGAGTTTTTACTATTATTGTTTGGCTTTTATTTAGCCATTTTCATTGTTATGCGATTTTGTGGGCCATATTATTGTTACGGTTGGCCGTTACCCACGCTTCAATGCCGTCACTTGGCATCTTTTCATTCTGATTCTGATATTTTTGCAGCCCTTACTACCACTTTCTCCCTTCGCTCACGTAATTTAATTCAATGTAGCGTTTCAAATTGAATCTGTTGAAAGCATCGCGCAAAGAAAATAAGCTAAAGTTGCTTTTTTTTCTCTTTAGAACTTTTTGCTTTTTTGCTTTTCTTTAGTTTATTTTGGTTTCGTTGGTCACAGGAAGTTTCCATTAGCAATGAAGTTAAGGCAAAACCCAAGCTCAAAATGCCAAACAATGGCAGCAGCTGTCTCAGGAGTTGCTGCTAAATTTAATTGAGCAATGACAGCAAATGTGTTTCTTAATTTTTTGTATATATATATATATATTGTTTTTTTCTTACCTTGACCACATGAGCAATGAGACGGAGCTGACCAAAAGTCAAGGGAGACAGCTTGAGACTGAAGCAAACGAACACAAGGATTACACCCACGTGCTTTTAAAACAAAAAAGTAAAACTCAAACTGAAACTGAACTCAAGAAAATTAATTGCAATAAACGTAGCGAGAAGGAGCAGATTGTTGAAGATCCTTGCACGCCCAAAACTAATGAAGTGTCGCAATGGGATAATTAAGCTTTTAATCGCTCGACATGTCCGTCCTTCGGTCCTTCGTCCTTCGGTCCTTCGTCCTTTGGTGCTTAGTAGAAAACGTGTTAACGCGCTTAGTTTGCCAGCTAGTTGGTAATTAGTATTTTATGATCGATTTGTGTGCACACACATAAGACTATAATTTAATTTGTGATTTCCTTGAGAGTTGGGGCACAGCAACAAAACGGATTCGACACTGAAAACTTTAAATCACACCAGAGGCGTCATGTGTGACCAAAGTTTTTGCGGCCTTTTCGCCTAGACAAAAGCGCCAACTTAAACAGTCAACCAGAAGCAAACAAGCAAACATCCAACAACTTGAACAACCAACAACAATGCGAATTCAGGCAGGAGGATGGAAGAATGAGGAGGCAAAAGCTTCTTGGCAAAGATAAACATTCAAGACGCCGTTGTCGTCGTCGTCGTTGTCTTCGCAGTTCGCCCAGCTAATCCTGCAGTCGTGTGAAAGTAGCCAAAGCCACAGCCTTGAGGCTGTTAATCCTTTAAATACAATCACAGCAAAGTCAAACAACGTGGGTTGCTTCTAGAAATCGAAACAATTTGCAAGACAAGTTTATAAATAAAGCAAAGATTTTTCAATTTAAATAGTGAAAAAATCAGCAAAACTTAAATAATTTATTATGCATGGAAATGCTAAAGTGACACTGTAAAAACAGCTGTTATTAGCAGACAAATAACATTTGCCGAGCTTGAGTTGAGCGAAACTTTACGATCAACCCATGTTACTAGTTAAAAAGACAAAGATTGTTGTGTGTGTGAGTTTGTGTGTTGTGTTGTGTCTGACATTAAGCTGATTGTTTTGTTTGGCTTAGCATTGAAATGTTGATATAAATTAATTAGTAACAAAGGTCGGACGTGGCAAACTGAAATATTTATTTATATTTATAAAGGTCCAACACACACACATACAAACATGCCAGCTGTCTGCTGCCTGCTCTACAAATTGGCAAAAAGCCCAGCAGCCACAGTCAAATAAATAGACCAGAAATATTTAAAAGTTTTATTGTATTCGACACCCCCTAACACAAATCCTGAGGAAAATTTTGTTTTATTTCAGCTAAATTATTCATATACTTCACTATATTTAGCTTACTCTTAAAGTGCTTTAAGGAAAGCTATATAACATTTAGCAGTTACCTATGCACGAGCTAGCTGTTGGCAAACAAATGTGCATTCATTTATTTATTGCATATTTTTTGACAGCTTTTCGTGTGTAATTGCTCATTGATGGAGTTTTTGTTTAACTGACTGGTAGATTTAATTGAAATATAATACAAACCGTAATGCATAAGAATATTTGCTCTCGAATGTAGCAATTATGGAAATGTGTCAAATTGCAACATTGTTGACTGACAAATGTTGACACGAACTTATATGACTCTGTATCTATCTGTGCAGCCCACTCGCTCTGTTCTCTATATTTGCATACAATTTTCAACAAATTTATATTAATTTAATGACTGATTACAAAGGTTTATTTCAACAAACAGGTATTGTGCTCTAAAAAGTCAATGCAAATGTGATTGATTTTGTAACTAGATACAACTTTTTTCTGAATTTTATTTTACACATATGTATGAATGCAAATTTTACATATTACTGTTTGTGAGTGTATGTATTGTGGTTTTAGCTTGAGTATGCAGAAAGTATCTTTAAAATAATTGTGTGTACTTGATTTCTGTGCACATTTTTCACAGACTAATTCATGACAATTCATTTAGCTTTGCGCTTTATGCTTTAATTGGTTTAAATCATGCTGTCTCAATTTTCTCTCTCTCTCTCTCTCTTACTCATCAGTAAGTTGGCTCAAATTCAATTGCAGCCAGCCAAACATATTCTTAAAATTTTTCATTTTTCATTCACACACACCACACACACTCGTACACACAGCTGTAAATTGGACTGTGCTGTGATGAGCGATGCTCTGTCGGATATACATATGTCTGCCTGTCCTTTTGTCTTTGCTGCAGTTGCACATTTGCCCATTCCATGTGGCAGTTGCATGTTTAATTGCAACTAAAAACACAAAAAAAAAAAACAGCAAAAGAGACAAGACAAAAACAAAACAAAAGCAAACAAAAAATTGACGCTTGCAAGTTCTGTGAACTGTGTCAAAACATAAGGGGCAAGACGACAAACGAATGTGGGAAATAAAGCAAAGAAGGCAATAGTTAAAGGAATACCCTGTACGCTGTTAAGCAAATGTTATACTAGTCGTATTTAGCATAGCTTTTTTATATGAAACATTCTTTGCAGATTAATACAATGTGCATTCTGTATAAGATTTTTTATATAATTTTGCAGCGCTTGCTCAAATGCTATTTTATCAGTAGTTATATGCAGATACCTAGACCATTTTGTTGCTTAATATATAGCAAATAATACCATCAAAATGGTATGAGATTTTGGTAAAAATAACATAACTCAAATATTTCGCAAGCTATGTACTTTTTGAATGAAAATTTACCTGCCTGCAGCATAGACCTAGGTACAGTATAGAGAGTTAATGCTGATTTTAGCAGGTTTAAATTTGAGCTTGTGTCTTCTAAATCCACAAGATTTCTATTTTTTTCTAAAGTTTAAGGTCTAACAAGCCTTTCCAAAGCGTATTATGCTCCTTTTCCTGCATTTCTTTATTACAGGGTATTTGAAAACAGTGCGCTTAGTTTGTTGTTTATTTTGCTCACTGACTGTTTGCTTGTTCGTCTGTTTTGTCGACCGTCGCCTTTTGCTTTTTGCCTTTTGCTATTCGCCGTTCAACGTTGCCCGGTTTCCTGCAATTTGCGCGCAGCCAACGCTTCCTCTTAAGCGCAGCAGAGCAGTTCAGCGCAGCCGCTGCCGCTGCCTTGGGTGCTGCTGCAGCGACAACGTCGTCCATCGCTTGCTATCTGCTGCTCACAGTGATTGCGACGCTGCTTTCCTTTTTGACACACCATTTTGCATGTTGCATGAGCCGTGTTTCTCTCTCTCTCTCTCTCTGTGAGTGTGTGTGTGTGAGAGTGTTTATTTATGTGTGTGTTTATATTAGATTGTGTGTGTGTGTGTGCTTGTGTGAGTAGCGCATATGTCACTTCTCTAAATAGCAGCGGCGTTCACCTGTACAACTCGCCGAGGGCGCAGTGAATAAAGGGGTGATTTGGCTGGTTAAATAAAAGGAGGGGTTTGGGGGTGGAAAGAAGAAGAGCAGTCGAGGCCACTGGCAGCGTCTGGCCATGCATGCAAATGCAACATTTGCAACTGTTTGTGCGGCCGTGTTGTTGTCTTCCTACCTAACACACACACACACATACAACTATACTCCATTTTTTTTTTCTCGTGCTTTTCGCTGCACAACAAGGTGGCAACACTGACACCAACTACAACAACAAGCGCCATAGAGCAACACAGAGAACCGGCAGTAATTTGGTCACCTTGTCGCCGTGTTTGTTTTGGGGCGTCAAATGAACGCAACGAGGCGTGGCAAACTCTCAGCTTTGGGTTGGCTATCAAATTCAGGCGACTGAAATCAGTAAACAGTCAGTGAACAGAGTGTTTGAACAAGTTCAAGAGCTTAAATTAAATAACTTTGGTCTGGTCTCCTTCTACCTTTAACTAATCCTCTGACTTGTTTCTCCGGTACAGATATAATTACAACTCGATGGCATAACTTTTAAGCCCAAATCGAAGCCACAATATTTTCGAAATTTGAGAACATTTCGTATTGCGTATACGCATTGAAAAGTTTTAAGCAAATCAATATGTACTGTGCTTGTTATTTGTGTATTTACATAAGTATGTAATAGTTATATATACATACCAATAGCATAGTATGTGCATTCCCTTTCATCTTTCCACAGCACATCGATATGTTGTTACTCCTGTGCTTGCCCACTCACATGAAATTCAAACAAATGGCAAAGTTAAATTTGAAAATAATAGAAAAACTTTTTACAGTCGCTCGGGCAAACGGCAGCAACAACAGCGGCGAGACAAACAACAACAATCAGTAGCAACAACAATAACAATAATGCAACTAAAATGAAACTATTTCGAGTGAAATAAATCTGTTAGAATGTGCAAAACTCCGCCAGCGCATTGCGGCGGGGCATTTCCAGGGGTAGCTGGAAAATTTTTAAGGGTAACACAAACTGTAGATGGCGCCAGCTGGACGAAGAATGGAAATGTAGAGGAATCAGTTTTATTGCCAAACGTGTTTGTTGCTCAATTTAACTAAAAGTGCTGTTCTGTCGCTGTTGTCTGTGAACGAAAAAATATCAAAGCAGAAGCTCGTAAAATGCAGAGCGACGACAAAATACCCTGTAACAAAATTATAGAAGCTTTTTAAAGCAAGTAAAAGTTTTAATCATAAAAGAAAAACATTGATATATCTATTTTTTATGAAGAAGTATTTACTTTTCAAGTGTTTGATTCGCTTGTTATGACAAAAATCGTTGGCTTGAGCCCAGTGTGCAACTAAAAGTATATGGACTCTTAACATGTATGATTCGATAAACGGATGTGTGAGAAATAACAAACCAAAAGTTGTTGGTTGTTGAACTCAACATTTGTTGGTCGTCATTTAAACGATGCGCTATGATATTTATCATGGAATATACATATATAAATATATACTCGTAAATAAATTTATATTCGCATTTTTATTTCATAAACTATTGCATTAGTAATTTATGTATATTTGTTTATTTTTGAGAGGTTGTTTTTGAAATCGATGCATAAATAATAAATGGTATCATTGTCGGCTAGCCGGCAGCATTGGCTGACTTCCACTATTATATTTATATTTATATCTACTGTATATCTATTTATTTTTTATTGTTTGATTTTCTATTTTAGGCTTCTGCGGTTTGCAAACCCAAAAAAAAGAGGCAATGAAAATGCGATTTTCAGGTTTTTTGTAGTGTATGAATATGCAGCGACAAGTTAAAATAAAGAAACAAACAACCAAATGTCAACAATCAGCGACATGGCCCAAAAGATCGTCAACTTTTTGGCCTAGTAACAAACAGAAAAACAGCAAAATAAAACAAAAACAATAGAAAACTGGAATAATAAAAGGAAAAGGCGTGCAGGGAAATTCTCCATGGCCAATTGCCTGGCAGGTGACGTGCCACTTGACAATTGCTACGTTTTCGATTTGCCGAAAAGTGGCAACTGTGTAGAAGGAATAACAACAACAATAAGGACTGGCGTCAGAAGGTGCCGGCACGCCCATTTAGACCGTGTGCTCGGTTCAACGCCCCCGCAGCGAGGCAACGACATTTACGTGACTTGTTTCATAAACAAACATCAGGCAAAACTGCACGAAATTGCCAACCGTAGGTGCTAGATAACCAGACAGACAGACAGACAGCGAGGCAGACACTAAGGACACACTCACACACACACACTAGCACAGGTGGCTCTTTGGGGTCTCCCGCTAATTGTATGTAGCTACATGTGTGTGTGTATTTGTGACATTGCTGGCAAATTTGCACTTTTGCATACAAGTTGGTAATTGTTTCCGCCAAAATTCTGCAGCTGGGTCCATGTACTATTTGTGTCTCATATCTGCCTGACTGTCTGTCTGTCTGCCTGTCTCTCTGTCTGTCCATTAGTAGGCAGTGCAATTATGGCAGCGGGGCCATTTTAATCATTCAAAAGTCAGTCGACCATCAGCTGAGTCCATTGCTGATGCGTTGAGGCCGCTGTCATAGCTTTTGTATTTTGGTCTGTTGTTGTTGATGTCATTTAACCAACTTGTCTAACAATTCAACCTACATTGCTTTCAGCTCTAAATGAGACATGAAAGGACATGAAACTTTTCTCATTATGCTACACACACACACACACACACACACTGCTTAAGCCACTTATGGGCACCCAACACAGCAGACAAAACTTGTCGCACAGACACACAGAATGTGATGGCAGCTGCAAGTACGGTAAACTGCTTGCAACTTGGGGGCAAGTCAGCGATGCGGGCAACTAGCGACAGGTGAGGCAACAATCTATAGAAGAGGTGGGGGGAGTGGAACAGTGCAGCAAGCCAAGTTTAGTGCCAGCAATTTTCGCGCAAGGCAAAACTTTCAATGCATATTCAACATCATTAGAAAGTCAGGACAACGCAGCTGAGCGGAAGCAGCCGCCTGTCACTGAAATGTAGGCTATAATTCAAGTAATTCACTTTCGGTGGGGAAAATAGTTTTTGAAGCTTTTCTCTTAAACGTAGCGAAACAATGCTTTAATGAGAAGGAACTTTGAAAGAGAAAAAAAAACAAAAATAAGGAACATTATTACATCAGAGCACAGGAGGCACAGCAGCGAGCCTTCGATGCTGCAATAGATACAGTTTCTGGTTCACATTGATCCTTGGATCTTTGGCTCAACGACGTCTCCATGTCGCCCACAATCTCAATTACATTTGCTGGCGGCTCTATAACAGGCTGATACGATTCCGCTTGTGTCCTGGGGCAACTCTCACGCCAGATGCTGTCGTAACGCCGTCCATAGGAGCCAATGTCACCGGAGGCGTTGCTCCAACCCGGATAACTTGCCACTGCAACGGAAACGGACACGGAAATAGTACAAATCTCATTTCGTTCGCACTGAATTGACTTACACTCATCAACTATTTTGACGGCCAGCAAGCGAGCTGTTACGCCGGGCACAAAATCGGGCGCCTCGGGATTCAGACGATTGTCCAAAGTGCGACTGCCACTGGGTAGCATGGTGGGCGCCACGGCTTCCAACCCATCATATCTATCCACCTCTGAGCTGACATCCAGATCCGAACAGTCCTCTGTAGCTGTTGCCACATCTACACCCTGACTTTCATTTAGCATATTTGCTGGATTCTTATTTCTTACAGAACTGAAAAAATTTCAATATTTACTATTCACATATAAAAATGCTTAGTAAACTATTCGGACTAGTTTTGTGAATTGACATTGAAATCATGACATCCAAGTATTTATTTTTTTTAAAAAAAAAAAAAAAAAAAAAAAAAAAAACACCCACACCTTTCAAAAACTAACAACAATATACCCTAATAAAAATATATATTGTGCAAATCTTTATAAATAAGGTAATTAAATAATTTTGCTATCATATTTTGAAGGGATTTCAGTTTATTTTTTTTTGTAAATCGACTTTAAATAGAATTGAAATAAAATGGGAATTCTTAGAATTTCAGTCATTTGCAGGTAAATGAATGGAAACATTTTTAGCAAATTATTTTATTGACTGTTGTGCCATTGTCCGAGCAGCACTAAATAATATTCTTTTGTGAAACATTTTTAAAATTTCATGCCTGCCATGGAGAGCACACACACTTGTGTAGACAAATGTGTATTTTCAAATAAGGAGAATAGTTGAACGTAAGCCCGCACAATGTAAAGTTCTAGTTTTTAATGCTGTTGTACTGTATTGTATTTGAGCTGCTTTTCGTTTCGTGTTGTTGGCAGCTGTCACGCCCACAAAGAAACCACCCACTGCCTACCGCCCATCAGCTGGCACTAATGTAAACAGCAACTATTGTATATATTGCATGTAAAACCAATGTCGAAAGCACAGCATAAAAATGCCGTGCGTCAGGACTTGCCAAATATTTTGGCAAACCAAATAAATCCGTTTCAATACAATTGCTAAACGAGAGAGAGAGAGAGAGAGGTGAGAGGCATGTGGCAAGAGGAAAATCAGTAAAAAATGAAAGCAATTCGGGAATCCATATGAACCGCTGCGAATATCCGCAACGGCACAGTTGGAGTATTAGTGGATTAGAGGGAACACACAGTGAGCTCACAAAAGCATCGTTCGATGTGAAAACCACATAAACAACAACGTAAATAAATCAACGTAAACAATCGAAAGAGTTGTCGGTAAATTGAAATTTGAAATGCAACGTTGCAGTTGCCAATTCAGAATCTCTCATGTCGGTTGTCATTGGTGTTGTGTTATGTTGTGTTGTGTTGTACAGTACAGCAAACAACAAAAGGCATTGCACATATGAAATTTGCCAACAGGTCTGGGGAATAACAATTAAAAGTGAACTGAGAACTAGAAACTGAACCATCACAATATCAGCATAATAAGCGTTAATTGACAACTACATTGCCCAAGCTGTTGGTTAGCCAACTTTCAACTAGTTTGCCTTGGCAGCTGCCAATTACGTCACGAACCAATCGTCTTACCAAATAAATGCCTGAAAATATCTGCATATGAGCATGCCAGGAATATAGAATATTTGTGTGTGTGCAGTAAAGGATTAAATAGTTATCGGTGTTATTCCTTCAGTACATGTCTACATCTATTAGCTTTTATTTATTAAATTTTATATTCAAATCCGGTTCTATTCTTTATCTCTACATCTATTTTATTTTTAAGATAAATTGTTTTTTTTATCTTTAAAATTAGTATGTTTCATTCACCATTTTTCTTATATAAATTAATTTTTTGTGTTAAATATGTTAAAAGCTATTAATTATATATCTTAAAGTATATCAATATCATAATCTATAATGTCTCGCACTATCTATTTATTTATTAGTTTTTTTTTTTAATTTTTATTTGTTTCTTAAGTTTTATCATATACTTGTTTTTATTCCAGAATCAGTCATTTAAAGCAATCCGTTTGTTAACAAGTTTCTCGTGTAAAGTCAGCTTTTGTCAGTGTGAGAGATGTGCGGCAAGTTCATGTAACACGTGTCATGTCGCACAGCAGCAACCTGCTGGATTGACTAACAAAGAAAGAGAGAGGGAGAGAGAGAGAGAGACATAGAGACTGACGGAGACAGGATCATATAAGCAGTTGCTGTCAGAGGAATGTATAGTCAGAGTAGGAAACAAATGCCAACGAAATTTTTTTGTGAGTACTGCAAACGAAGAAGCTGCGTAAAATGAACTCTGCATGGAACAAAGTCCCGGCAACGGACAACTCAAATTCACTAGCTGCCTGCCGAGTTTTAAGACTTGCTCGAAAAACAACAGCTGAAATAGGAGCAGTAGCAGGAGCAGTAGCAGTAGCTGAAGTAGGAGTATAAAGGACACTGGCTACAGGCTACAAGCGACTGACATGTCCAAGTGGCATGCCAACGCTGTCCGGTTCTGCTGTATGCCATTTCACACCGCATAGATTTTATGTACTGTGAAATCTTCAACGCGGCAAAGTCAGAAACTTGCGCAATAAAATAAAGTAATTAAAAACCGCAATTTCTCTCCCTTACCCGCACAGAGAATTGGCTAATCTGAATCGCTTTTATTGAGGAAATACAAGTAGGTAAATGGAAATGTAAATGGGAATGTCTGATACTGAGCAGGTGCCGTTTCAGCTTGTCTCTCACTTGTCCCACAAAATACAAAACGAAAAAAAAACACAACATTTTATGATGGAATTACAAATTTTAATGTTTGCTTGTTTGTAATTAAATTTCCTTTTTACTTTTTGCCTTTGTGTTGTTGTTTTTTGTTGTTTTATGTGTGACTTTTATGGGCGTGACACGTGAGCTATTTTTATGACATTGAAACGAAAACAGTTGTTTGTCGCTGTTGTTGTTGTTGTTCTTGTTGTTTTTCTTGTTGTTGTTCTTGTTGTTGTTCTTGTTGTTGTTGCTGTTGACGTTGTTGTCCCTTTAAACTTTTTAATCACGCAAATGCGCCTAGCGGGCTAGTGAAATTTTAATTAAAATAAATTGCCATCAAATTGGCCTTGTTATTGCTTTCACTATAAACATGTCCTCTATGTCAGCTGGCTGTTTTAAAATGCTAGCAAATTGAATCTAATTGCCACTGATTGCAACTTAGACCGACAGCACATTTAGTACTAGATAATAATAGACAATCGATATGTTGCTTGTCGCTGCATTTAACTTTGGCCAAGACAGTTAGCCACAATTCGCTCAAGTTATAACTTTGCCCTCAAGTTATCCACTGCATCAACATTTATATTGTCGACTTTTGTGTGAAGCAAAAATATTTCAAAGCTTCAATTCAACCACTCAAAAGTCGAGGGAAAAAAAAAAACAAAATAAATAAACAAAACTAAAGAGCAGCAATGTCTGGAATGCGAAGCAAAAAGTAAGCTGCGAAACTGTTGGAAGTGACTGTAAACTTTTTCTGCAACAATAAGTTAAGCACGTCGCTGCCTTTTACTTGTCTCTGCTTTTTACTTTACTGACCCTGGCGGACACCGCCAATGAAGCCACAAAACAATGTGGCACTTTTGGTGTTCGTTCAACGTGGCGATCAATGCGAATTGAGATATCCCAAAAATCCCCAAAAATATATACCATTGCACCAGCACACACATTCAGCAAACCAAAAACCCACGCACAGACACAGACACAGACAGACAGTCAGATAGCATAGCATTTGAGCGCTACAAGTCAATTTGTTGCGTATACGCCGCATGGTCGCACAGGGATTGCCAGCGGCTCAGCGCTCAGCGCCCAGCGGCCATATTAAAGCCAAATTACAGTTGGTGTATTTGCAGGTTGCAATGCTCTGAAGTGCACTGCAATTTCCGGCCAAATCGATCGCAAAGCAGTTAGTTACTCGTATGTTTTGGCGTCCCAAATGTGAAGCGGCTGCTAATGGCTCTGACATTTAAAATATTTACTAGAATTACAGCTCTATTGTATCATCAGTGGATGTCAATGACTCCGGCAGTTAGTTCACAGCAACGAAAATTGTTTGAGTTATAGTGCAAAAGCTTCCTAACAATTTCCAAAAACATTTAATTTTGAAAAAGGTTTTTAACTCAGCTTAGAAAAAATTTAAAGCTAAAGCTGAAATAAACCAAAGTAATGCCCAAAACTCTACTCAAATTGTAGTTAAACTAAGTTTGGCAAAAAGCGCTTGAGTAATCTTCTTTATTAGTAGAGTAATACTAAAATGCATTCAGATTAAAAGCTGTTGCACTGTAGAAACCGAATCAAAACTTTAACTACCAGCTTTGTATGTGCTTTCAATGCTTTACGAATATATTTCACCTAAAAATGTAAACAATTTCTTGTCAATAGAGTGAAAAACAAATCCTGGCATTAATTGCCTAACTCAATAAATGAAGAATCAGCATGAAAATGCATGAAACTGAAATGGAATCTAATCCCATATAATTCCATCAGCGTCAATTGAAATTGACATTTAATGGCTAAAACACTCTATCAATGACAATTCTCTATGCTGTGCCAGTTGAGTGTAAATTTCGATTTGTTGCAAATTCTATTTGATGTGTCCCTTTGCTCAATGACACATGCCAATTATGGACATGCATTTTTTATGATGTTTAACATATGCTCTTAGTTCATTTTTTGACCTTCGTTTCGTAATATATCATGAGGAGTTACATATTTGTCCTTGGCAGCGTTAATAAATCATTGAAAATAAATTCATGTCATTTCCGTTATTTGCTCAGAAATGCGATGGTGTCGGGCAGGGTATAAGGACAGGGAAGGGATGAAGAGCGCAAAACGAGCAAAAACAATAAGCAAATGTAAATCAACAGAATGAAAAAGGCTTTCAAATTGTCAGGCGCGGTGGAAAAGAAAAGCGGCCAGATTATTAAATCCCTACATGATAATCGACAGCAACAACAACAACTACAATGAGAGCAGCGACAACATCGAGAACAATGACAACGACATGCTTCAACCCATCAACCTTCGACCCACGGCGACGACAGCGCTGTCAGGATTGTCAGCCTCAGTTTCGCGCTCACAAGCAACGGCTCGGCGCTCAGCTCAGTTCATTGTCAGAGTGTCCAAGGATCCATCCATGTATGGCAGCCGGCAGGCAAGGACACGTCCAGTCAGTCAATAATGCCAAAGTGGAACCAATGAAAGTTGCCAACCCAAAGGCAGTTCACACACACCCAGTGTGTGCATGCTGCAAGCAATTATAATTTCTTTTCTTTATTTCCACTGCCTTTTAAATTAAAGGCAATTAACCGTATGCAAATTATGCAGCAAGGACTCGAACGACCGACAGCTGGCATTTCCAATTGCAATTGGCCAATAAACGGATGCGGTCCCGAGGTCCGCCTTGCATTTATGTATTTTCTGTTAATATTCTAATTGCTTCACATACTCATATCTTCAGCAATTGCAAAAGTTATTATTCTACGCAATTAACTGTAAATTATAATTGAACGTAGTAAAGAAATTATAATTTAATGTTTATTGAAAGCAATTGAATTAAATTAAATATTAATTTACATTTGAGTCTTCCGATTAACTAAAGAAAAGTTTGATAACCAAAACAAGTTATGGCTTTAGACTTTGAAATGCTTTAGACTCACGCTTTCAGAAAATGATAACTATTAAAGTTCTCTTAAAAAATTTAACTATTAAGTGTATTATATTCTAAAGACTTCAACTATTTTCAACTCTTTCATCAATAGCGTTAAAAGCAACTGATCTAAGTCGGTTATATACCATCAATTTCACTTTCGTTCATTTCATTGGAGCATAAAACCTTTTTAAAACTTTATTTCAATACAAGTGCAAGAATAAAGCAATAGTTACCTAAATGACTATGCTAATAATATTCCAGCTTTCCCGTTTCCATCTAAAAGCATCAAACGAAACTTGTGGCAAGTCAGTTTGAAGTTGTTGTCGCCACTTCTCGTTCAGTTTTCAGTTGTGCCTCTGCATTGATTTATTGTAAAAATGTTTTCTATTCGAATGAAGTTCACTGCACAATAGCTTTCCTGAAAATGGAAAAGCTGTAAAAATATAAAGCATATTAGTTATTTGAATGTTTTAGTACCAGACTTTGGCCATAATCTTAAACAGTTCTCCTTTAAACTATGCACCAAGATTTGTGGAGTGTAGAACTACCACAAGTTTGTTGCTTGCCACATTAATTTTTGCTTCAAATAGCTAAATACATTCCGTTTGTTGTCGGAAAACTGTGCTAGAACAACAAACATATCCCTTTATGTCTGCATCTGTGATCTTTCGGTCAAGTCTGGCATATTGCTTTGATTTTTGGGCCACAAGACCGCATTATTTTGGTTTCAAGTTTGTGTTTTACACTGACCAAGTCTGTCTCAACGACGTTTTCATTTGCCATGTGTATGCATTCTAATTCTAAATTCAATTTAATTTATGACTGAATGCATTCAACAACAAATGCTATGAAATTTGCAATAAATTACATGCAATTTCTTCTACATTATTAACCATTGTTAATTGACGGATGTGCACATGAATAAATTGCTCATTTCCGGCTTGGATTTTTGATCTAACTAAAATAAATTTATAATAATGAACATTTCAGTAGCTTCAGATTTGTACAGCATTATAGAAGGCTCATTTAAAAAGTTGTCCTTCTCAAAGAACGAATCATTTGTAATTTAACAGAGCATAACATCCATGTTTTGTTGATTACAAGTCCTTGCCTATGTGCATAATGTAAGCTGTGTTGGGGTTGATTGGGCTGTCTGGCGGTTTGCTTAATTAAAATGTCTTCAGAACAATTCCATTTACAGACAACTTGCTTGTCAAATGCACTACGAAATTCAGTAGTATGCATGTTGCAAGATACATACATGTGTGTGTGTGTCCACTCAGACGCATCAGTTGTTGCTGTGTAACCGCATATCGATGGTTAGCAAAATTTGTGATTGTATTTGAGTCAATCAAAATTGCAAACACACACATTCATAGCTTTTGGAGCTGGGCTCTGTAATTAGCTCATTTATGTTGATAGGCATTGACAAACGCACCTTAAAACATAAATTGCTTCAATTAATTCGGGTTATTCATTAGACTGCAACGATGAAAGGTAGCAAGTGCAAGCCACAGAAACCAAAAACCATAGCTATTCATAAATTTGCGGCTAAATGTTATCGACCATATTCCAAATTTTGCGGTTTTTATGTTAAGTGAAACTGCAAACTGACATTTTGATCACTTTGCTAAGCATAATTAAAGCCTAAAATTATGGTAAATAATTCGAGGAATCTGTGCATTTGTATTTGTAGCTCTACACATTCTTAGTATTCCATTTAATTGCAATTTATTACGCCAACTTAGCTTCATTCCAAGGTTTCCAAGAGCTTCGATTTAATTAGGATAAGTATTATTTCAATTGCATTAAAGAGTTACAGCAATATCTGCAGTTTTTCTTTCTCAGTTAATTTCGTTGGTGCCAATGCCGAGATGATGACCGTTTTGCAGTGCATTTTGCATTCATTCAGTGTTTAACATGGCGTATGCGTGATGCGGTCAAAACAACCGCTGCAACTCAAGCTGAATCTCAAGCTATATTACTATCAAAAAGCAATTTGTGTGTTGCGTCAAAAGCCACAGCAAACCAAGGACACAAAACTGAGCAACAGAAACCAGTTGAAGTGAAGCTAGAGAAAGGGAGCGAAAGAGACTGAAAGAGAAACAGAGATTCGAGTGCAGTGCGTTTAATAATCTCATAATTGCAACTATGAAACTTAAGCTGCGCAAATTGAGTTGAAGCAGCTGCATATGTTTGTTTGCTTCACAGCACACACACACACACACACGACCCTCACACACACTCGATGTTTGTCTGCTGAACAGACTCAGTTTTTGTGCAATAAATAGGAAATGCTTAAAAGGCAATTGCTAAAGCTGCAGCTAAAGTGAAAACTGAAACTAACTGAAACTAACTGAAACTGTAGCATTGCGCATACGCCATGTGTGTGTGTGAGTTTGTCTAAGTCGCTGCCATTGCCGACGGCGCCGCCATCATCGTTGGCTGCTTAAAACAATTAGAAATGCAACATTGTTTTAATCTCTTTCGCATTTAACGCAAATTGCTTAGCATTAAGATGCTGCCAAACCGCACTTAGACAAAAGCAAACTGCCAACGAATGAATATGGCTTAGAGAATGCTACACAGTGTGGTATGGTATCTCAATAATTCGCATTTAAACAGTTTCTCAAGCAGCACAGCTTGACGCTGCCTTTTCATCCCTTTTTCTCACAGATGTATCCTCATAAATACTTGATGTCCAACTGCTGTTAGTCAAATGTTGCCAAAAACCTCTGTTTATACTCGCTCTCTAAATACTTTATGACTCTACTCCTATTCGGCATGAGGCTTGATGCGTTGAGGTATAAGCATTTGGGTTTGCATAGCTTTTGACGTAATATTATTTTTGGTTACAAATGCGCGAAAAACCGCTACAAGGCTTCCGATCTATAGAACTTTAGAGCAACTAAAGCTAAGCAGAAAAGCTTGACAAATTATGCAACAATTTTAAGTTAATTTATTTTAAAGTTACAACCGCTCATATTGTAGTAAATTATTCCATCGACTAAAGTAAAATCTTTACTTTATTTTAGCATATTTTGCTTACATGAAACTCAGCAAAAAATAACAGCATAGGTAATTGATGATGGTATGGAATAGGTGTGGAAAAGGGCAGTGAAAATGCAGATACCTCTGCATAAATGCATCCCATGCATGTTAACTCGCCAGTATTTGTGATTCCGTGTGTATGCGTTGTTTGTTTTCTTATTTTTTTGCAGTTGTGTAGAAGTTTTTTATGTGGCACACACATGGACATGGAATTAAAAAACAAGAGAAAACCACCTCGAGGGGCGCCGCGAGGAGCATCGAAATAAAAACACAGAAATATTTAAATGCATAATGAGCAGCTGAAAGCTTTTTAATGGCTTTTCAATTAGACGAGGTCAGCGTGTGCGGGCAGTGGGCAGATGTGAGTGGGTGATGAGTCCTCGTCTGTGTCCGTGTGTGTGTGTGTGTGAGCGGGAATGAGAGTATATGCCGTAAGCAAATTAGGTAGTCGCACAAGTGGCGGCTGCAGTGTTCTGGTGTTTTTGGCTAATTATGCACAAAGTCGAGATTTATATATTATAATGAACAAGCTCTTACACCAACGCCCAAACATATTTGACCCCTACCCTCGGGCTGCTTTTACCTCTGACACACAACAAGCTTGAGCTCCAGCTGCTAGCTGAAAATACTGGCACAGCTGTGACTACCAACGACAGCTGCGCTAACTGCAAATTAAAAGTCCATGCGAGCTGCACTTCATCATGGCGCTGAAAAGTATGCTACATTTTTTTTCGTTATGCTTACCTTTCGGCTTTTCATGCAGTCTTCGTTTATTTCTTGTAGTTTGACGCGAAAGGAGTAAGTTTCACTTTTAATTTAAAAACTTCAAGTCAAACAGAACAAACTTTTTTTTTTCAAACCTACACAGAGTCAATAATTAAACTGGACTTTACTAATTCCTCAAGAATTTAGAATAAATAATTGGGTAAATTTTAAGTGAAACATACATAAGTCAAAACAGCAATTGATTTACACTCACATTTTTTTTTTAAATCAGTACTCATAACAACTACAAACGCAGAATTTAAAGACATTTGTTCAGCAGTTCCAAGAACTGTTACGTCTGAAAATCGTGACTAAGGTGTCAAACAAAACCTTGGGTTCTGGAGCTATAAAAACGAAACCAAAATTAAAGCCAAGCCAAATAGAAAATGTTAAAGGTATTTAACTTTATTTTAAATAGTTAACCAATATTTTTCAGTACATTTCATTAAAAACTCTTCTCACTATGTAAGTTAGCAATTTATTTGCAAATCAAATTTGGCAAAAATTTAATTAAATAATACACTTGCAAACCATTTTAATAAGCTATATAAATAAATTTGAATAAATTGCTAAACACAAATTTACACAAATAATGGCATGCAAATGGCAAACTATGCCTGACACTTGGCATGCCATGGTTTACAGTGTGTGTTTGTGTGTGTGTCAGTGAATGAGTGTGGCAAATTTAATTTTGTCAAAACCACAAATTGACAAATATTTTAATTTGCATAACAAACACCACATATACACAGACACACCCACTCACACACATACACATATATATACAAACTCTCGTACTTATCGTGCATTTTAATTGATTTGCGCTGAATTTATTGATTTCATTTTGTCAACAGTTGTTGCCAGTAGAAAACCGCAGAGGACTCGTACCACAGAGAGCATTATCCAAGTCGACAAACCCAACTTGAACTCATTTGGGCTTTTTATGAGCTGCCAGCCTCTTTCTCTCTGTTGCCCCTCCCCTCCCAAGCCAACTTTTTGGCTTCAATATTTACATTTACATATACAGCTAATTTGCATGTGCGACTCTGTTGAAACCATAAATTACGAGTAGTTCGCGATATTCGAAAAGAGCAAATGACTTTTAGCTGTTAGCTGTTTGCCATTAAGCCATGCTTGAAATTTATTGCCCAGTTCAGTGCATTTGGCTTGAACCCACGCCTAATTGCATCACTTTTTATTTTATAATTTTTCTAGTTAATTGCACTAATTACTTGCGCTTATTTATAGACTATCTGCTATATTTGTGGCTGTCATTCGACAGAAAAGTTGTTAAAAAAAAAAACAAATTTGTGGTGTGGTGAATTATGTAATTTTAAACTGTTTGTATTCAATTAATTTGTGTGATAATTTTGAGAAAAACAATTAATTTAGTTGAGAAAACTAATGATGTGAGTAGCCTTTAAATTGAATTCGATTATGACAAAATTAATTTAGTAGATTAGTAATACTTCTGCATTTGCCACAAGCTTGATTTAAATTTGAAATTCGAAATTGGTATTTTAGTCGTATAAATTATATTATTTAATAGCACAATTGGCATAGTTATTTAGTTAAAATTGAGGCAAAACATATTTCCATTGAAGAAATCTAAGCAAACAGTTGTTGGAAATTACTTACTTATCATTAAATAATATTTTGATACTCGTTACTTGTCTGTAAGTAAGAAATATAATTCTTGGAAAATCCTTTTAGCTTTGTACTTTCAACAAACACAAATTTGTATGCTTTAACTCTGCAGAGATAGTCAACTACTTCAACTTAAGCGACAAATTTAAATAGAATTATGGTTGAAGATGATTCCAAACTTAATGAACTGTTTTGATTGAGCTCTCTCTTTGTGTGTGTGTGTGTGTGAAAATTGTTTGAATTTAAGCAATTAAACTGACCCATTGAGAGAAGCACAAAAGACACTCGGGGATAAAAACTGCTTTTGTTTTCATCAATTTTGCTTTGCTGTCTTTGCATCCGTTCGTCCGACCGTTTCTCTGTCCACTGTCTGTCCAACTGTCTGGCTGCCCTTTGCTGTCTGCCATGGGGCTTCTTAGCCGTTTGTTGTTGTTGATTTTATATATATTCAAATTAGTTCGTTTTGCACGAGTGCCACTCGAATAAAAGCTGCCACTACTCTACTGCGTTATTTTTCAACTACGTCTGACTGGGTGACTGTGTGACTGACTGGGTGACTGACTGGGTGACTGACTGGTTGACTGACTATTCTACTGAGTGGGCTCATTCAGCTGGGCTATCAAGTTGCCTGCGAAGTGCTTATCCTCAAATCAGTGACACTTGAATGTGCAGCACAAGTGACTGACCAAGTGGGTGACGGTGAGCTCGACTCTCGACTCTCGACTTGACTGAACTTAACTTAGCAGCTGGCTAGAGGGCATAGGAGCAAACGTAGTAGGAGCTGTGACAAAAGTGCGAAGCTCGCCTTCATTTATTTACTTTGCCGTTTGCCGTTTGCCATTTGCCAACTGGTCAACAGCACAAATGCTGGCATCTGAAGTGTTGTTTGCGGCCCTGATTGAGTAGCTAAATAAAGTTTCCCGCCCCAGTCGAGCATGCCCAAAGTTGAGCGATTTATGGAACAACATGTAAGGTCTTTCTATGAGACTGATGTTGTTGCCTCCAGCTAATAGACTTAGGCGTATCAATTTTATGTGCACAGCTCAAGTTTCTAGCTATGCGACAAGTGGCCACTGAGCCGACTCGATGGCAAATCTATATACTGAAGTGAAATAAACTCAAATTAATTATTTAAAGTACGCATCTACTATTAGTATTTACAGCTATGACTTTAAGTAGTATATTTAGAGATAAAAAGTTTGTGTAAATGTCTGCAATGTCAGTATTCCTCACGCCATTCAACTGCAGTACAAAAATCAATGGGGACAGTTGAAGGGGATTAAGTAGACTGTAAGCCATGCGCAACCTGTTTATGGCTAACAAATAGCGAAGCGACGAAATTTATCGTCATTCGCGAGCACCGCAACCAAATTTTCACTTGAAATTTTCACGAGTTAAAATGAAATGCCTGCGGTCATTCAGTGTGCTTCATTCGCCTTTGTTAATGATGCCGTCGCCGCCGCTGACTGCGGCAGGAATGACGACTGTGACTGTAACTGTGACTGCGACTGTGATGGCCATTGCGTTTGCGACGACAACGGTAATGATGATTACTGACGGTTTTAAATCATGCGCTAATTATTGCAATTGTTGTCCCCGGGCCACAATCCGCAATACTCATTCTACACAGTTCGTTGTCCTCGACTCGTTGATGACGCTTGAATAATTGATTATGGGCAAAGCGGCAAGGCTCGGTAATCAAATTTTGAAAGAGTTGACTTGCTTTTGGGCCCGCTAGACAAATCAGTCGGCCATTTTTCTGAATTGTTTTGTGACTTTTGCGGTCTACAAAAATATGTAAACAAAAAAAACAATATGAAGTACAACAATTGTGTGAAGTGAACTGAAAGTGCAACTGCAATTGCCTCACGGCAATCAACCTAATTTATTTGTATACTCCTTCTCTCGCCCTCTTCACACTTGCCATTTGCCACATGCCACATGCCCAGCAGTTGCCACAAAATTGCCAACAACTTTGCCGCCATTTCGATATGAATGCTAATACATAATTTCAAATTGCAATTGCAGTGTGAGCTTTGCAAAAACACCTGCCCATCTATTCGGCTGTGCACACCTGAGCTAAATACTTGCCACAGTTGCAATTGCCACAAACTGTTGCGGCTCTGTATTCTATTGGGCTCGTTTTCCCCACTGCTCTTCACTGTTGTGAAGCCCTTAAGCGGTTCCCCAGTCGATCGTAATGACAATTAGTAATATTTTGTGTGAGTGTTACATGCGGCGTATGCGTGTTATTTCAATACTCATTATTTTTGCAAAATTATTGAAAACAGACAATTTGTAATTTTTTGGAATTACAAGGTTCTATAAATTGCTAAAATTAATTTTATAAAATTTAAATATTAATAAGGAACTTATGTTAAGTTATTTTCAATTATGAATTTTAATTTACATCAGTTTTCCAACATCACATAAACTAGAAATGTTTTACAGAAATTATATAGTGTATGAGATTGATTTACAATGGGCGCCATGGAATGCCAAACTGCTCCAGGTCACCAGGTAGGTCGACGCTTAATGCCCACACATTGACACAAATGTGAACTTACATGGACTGAAATTGTAGGCATGTATGTATGTACAATTGGGCGACAGAGGTTCGGGCAGACAAACAACTCATTTCGTTCAGTGAACTCAACAATAAGCATAAAAACATTCATCACTGATTCACTACGTGAGCTGGTTGCCCAATTATTAGAGCAAAGGTGCATGCACAGTTTTGTTGATGATGACAATAATAATGATGATGAAGAGAATGGCTGTGGAGATTATGACGGAGCTGGGGATGGGGATGGAGATGAGGATGATGAATATGATGAGTGGCGCTGATTGAATATCAACCAGCACACAAAGGCTAACAAAAGCAACAGCAACACAATCGCAGTTAACACTTTCGAGTCTCGTTTCCGTCTCTTTTGCTGCATGTAATACAATATTTACCATGAGCTATAGTGTTTGTATGTGTGTGTGAGTGTGTATACGTGTGTGACTATATAAGAGTGCTTGTAGCATATTTTCTGCGCTAGTCAACTGTCAGATTTTGCGTTGTGCCAGCATAAAATGTTAAAATAATGCCACAGTCATAGACAGACCGTCTTTATTTGGGCAGCGCCCGCATCAACAACATGTCGGGGAGTGGAGGGAGTGGGAGCTGGAGCGGTAGTGGTGGTATAAAGTTGGGGCATGCCACATGCTCACAGTGCCCGCCGGCAACCCTCAGCAAATCCCCAGTCGCAGGCAGTACAAATGTCCCAAGTCCCCATGTCCTCAAGTCCCCAAGTCCCCGTTGCTACCAGGCAGCATTATCAGCCATTTGTCGCATACAATCTGCTTGGTTTCTTTTTTTCTGCCAGCTTTTGGTTTGCTTTCTCCATTTGCTTTTTCATTTTCATTTTCTTTTTGCTGCTGCTGCTGCTACTTCCGGTGACAGCGTAATATTGTAATATGCTTATGTCTCTGTCTGTTTGCCTGTCTACAGATACGGCTATCAAACTGGCAATGCGAATGGCAATGAGACTACACTGATATAGTACTAGAGACTAGATATAGCCATGGATAGTTTAGTTCAGTTCAACCATGGATATGGATGGGAGCAAGGGCGTAAACAGTGAGAGAGAGAGAGAGAATGAGATAGAGCGGGCTGTGGGGAATGTGCCATGTACGCAAATTTGCTTTGTCAGCAGTTGAAAGTTTTCAGCATGTTATTTATTATTGCGTTGGGTTTTGTGTGCTTTACGCTTTTTGCAAGAAAATCAATCAAATGTGGCATTGCCTCTCCCATTCACACTCCCACTCCCACTGTCCCTCCCTTTTACTCTTCTTTTACAAACTTGATCAAATTAAAAGGCAGTCGTTGTATCTTTGTTGTTTAACACTCCCACTATCACATACTATACGTATGTGCGTAGACATTGCAATTTGAAGACATGCAGCTGAAATGCATTTCATGTTGCCTGCCTGTTTCATTTGGCAACAACAACTGCAATATGTACATACATACAACAGCAATGAGCACTTCATATTGTATGTAGTATCTCCATTTCCATCAACATCTCCAGTTTCTATCTCAGCTGCCTTCTTCATTCTCTCTTCTCCATTTCCATTTCCATGCACACCCTGTTACGTGCTAAGAATTTTAATTAACAGATAAATCAATAAGAAATATGGACGACGGCTGTCAGTGTAAGTCCCTCCCTGTGTATGTATTAGTGTCTCTTCGGGAGTGTATGAGTGTGTGTGTGTGTGTGTGTGTAAGTGTATAAAGAAGCATAGCTCACCCAACTAAATAAACTTCTGAGGCTGAAACGGAGGCAGTCGTCGTCTATTTGCCGGCTACTGCGGAAAGCGGTAGTTAAAGAAAAGCGCAAGTGCTAAAAACCCCATACAAAAATGGCCAACATTCGAGTCGAAATGCAGAGAAATTAGAGAAAAGCGGCAGTTAAAATTGCAACAGCAACAATGACAGCACAATGTGTCCTGCATTCGGAAACTATTGCCAACGGCATCTTGGCCATGGCAATGCCATTGGGCCAACTTGATATCCCTGCAGGCACTGCGAATGAGCTACAATTCCAACAAAATATATATAATGTTAACGATGGATTAAAATAAAATCGTTTAACGATCGCTGCTTCAGTTGTAACTAAGTACAGAAAATAGAAGGACCTTGTTAAACTCGTTTAAATCGGTTTTGTATTTTACAATTATACTTTTGAGGTTAAACTTGAATGGGTTTGGAAGTTATGAAAACCGGTTCTGGGATTATTAGTGGGGTCTTAAATAAAAACACTTTGGGAATGTAACTTAAGCTTGCATTTTGTTAAAATACTTGATGTAATTACTTCAACTTTAACGATTTTATGAAGAAGAGTAAAAATAGTACTGTAGCGGACGGAATTATGCCGATCATAAACAAAAGACAGGTAATTTATAAAAAGCAAACACAGTCAGAGTTGCTGTGAAACTGTTAAGTGTTAACAGAAGGAGTTAACAGAAACAGATCGGAGTTAACAGCTTGGGAAGCAACTCTGCCCGCACATGCTCGTCATAGATGTCTGCTATAGACACGGATCTAAAAATATATTACATAACAACCTAAAAATAAATGTCGAATTAATTAAAAATTGCACTTTTTTTGGAGCTCAAATAGTAACTGTATATAATTCTTTTTACTCCAATTCTAAATTCTTCCATAGTGATGAACTCAATCTTTAATTTAAAATAAGTTCACTCTAAGTCTAAGAACCAAAATGCAAAAAACAGAAAACGTGTAAAGTATTCAGCAGCCGTTTTGAGCCGTATTTTATGGCCAGCTAAACTGCTGCAGCGCATTTTGGCCAAAGGACGTAGTCAGCTTAATGGCAAATGCGGCAATAAATAGAATTACAGTCAAGTACTTGATAACTTGCTAAATGCGCTGGCTTTCCACTTTAACCAAAGACTGCAATTTTCATGTATTTTTCGCTCAGCTTGCAAGTACCAATTTATTGTTTTAAAGCGGAATGACGAAAAAATAAATAAAGAGAAATGTACAATTCAAGTATTAATGGTGAGTTGGAAGGCGTGACAGGATGTTTGGATGCTGTTGAATGACGAAACGTGCCACAGTTTCCAACACAATCTATTTTGGCACCCACATATAGAAATGTATATGTATGTATGTTGGCCGCTAGCAACAATCTCTTGATTCGCATCGACGAGGTGGGGCACAAAAGTTTAATTTGAATATAATAGAAAAACTTTGCACTGAAAATAGCCAAAAGCCAAAACGGCAATAACAATGTGGTTGAGATGGCCAAAAAAGCAACAGCCAAAATATGCAGCAGCGTTTTCTTCTAACAAAAATAGTTTTCAAAATATAAATACACACACACACACATGCACACACGCACAGGCAACGAGACAACGTGGGGATATATAAAATGTTTTATGGCATTTGTGATTGTTGTGTCATTAAGTTGAAATTGTGTAGGTGGTCAGGCACACACCTCGCACATACATATAAAAACTTGTACATTTTTATGGGGTGGGGGAAGGCAGGAGATTGACTGGGCGTGGCGCTTGCTGCCAATTTTATTTCTATTTCCAAGCACACGAAAAGTTGTAATCGAAAAACTGACTGCAGTTTCATTTTATTTAGCAACATTTTGGTGTTTTTTTTTTTTTTATTTTTTATAATTATTTTGTCGCAATTTTATTTATGTGTCGCGGCTACTTGCTACTTGCAAACTTTGCTCATATATTTATTTGCGTTCAATAATTTGTGTACAAATTTGTTTGGCCAACGAGGCGTCCCTTAATGGCCATGAAAAAGCCAGCCACAGCACGCATTGCCAACGACACACAGACAAAACACAAGCTGAGAGCTGAGAGCTGTGGGCCAAAGCCAAAGCGAAAGCCAAAGCCAGGACAATGGCAGGACCACATGTTTCACCTGCTTGGCTTTTGTGCCAAGCTGCGCGTTCATTCATATTTCCCCCAGGACAATTGTGTGTGTGTGTCGAAGTGTGTGTGTGTGTGTGTCCTATGTGTGGTTTCGGGAGTAACAAGTTTTGCAGAACGCTTTGTTACAGCTTTGCCCTTTGCTAAATGGGGTGTTATTGCATTTAAAGTGATCTCTACCATCGATTCGATAATTTTCAAGCTTTTCTCACTTTAATTTGTGAAAAACTTTAATAAGAAGATTATTTATATACATTGATTAGATTTATTTAAATTATTTCGAAACAATTTAAATAGATTTAACTAACTCCTTAAATCATGTTATCGAAGTAACAAATTGGGTAATTTAATATAAAGTGTTTAGACTTTAATGACATTTATTTATTTACGTTGAATTAAAAACTTCTAATAAATTGCAAAAACTGAATCGTTGTTAAGTACTTTTATATAAATAGAGTATATTGCATTTCGGTTTCGTTAAATGTGACTTGAAGTTAAATTTTCTTGTATTTTTGGGTACACTTGCTCTTTCTCAGTTTTCTCGCGTTTCTTGTTCGCTTTTTTTGGTTTCGGTGGCTTATTAAATATTCAAAAGCAACTTCAGTTACCTGCCAACAACAAAAACAATAACCACTATACACAGAGGGAACCACAACCGCAATGCAACAAGCAAAAAATTAGTTTAAGCCGAGATTTCTATAGACACTCAGCTGGGGCGGCAGTTGCTGTCGATTTGTTGGCCAATTGACGGCGTTGAATGTTCGAGTTTCATCTTTCCATTTGGCTTAAGGCAGAACCTTGTTTCTCTTTTGGTTTTATTTTCTTTACGAATTTCTTTTCAATTTTCGCCTAGCGTGATCAAGAGATTTTTTGTTGTTGTACTTGTTATGTATGTTGTTTACGTGGCGTATGCGCGTTATATTTGCATACATTTGCGGTAGGGCTTTTGTGGAAATTGCGCATACGCCGCGTTTTGTTTTGAACATTGCTGACACAGTTGCTGCGCCTGCCGACCGAATCAATTTGCCCTGCATATTTGCATAATAAGCAGAGGCCCAGTTGCCGCCAGTTTGCCATTTCCCGGTTTTGCCAGTTTGCCAGTTGCCAGTTTGTTTGTCACTCAGCCTGTCACTTGATCAATATGTGCATAGCGTGCTCATAAAATGTTCCCCATGCCATTACACCCCCACTCCCACTACCATCCCAAGTGAGTATTACTTTGTTTTCTTCAACGAAATTTGTGTCACACAAATGTTGCGGCAAATCGCCGGGTGGCTCTGTGGCTCTCAGTGGGTTCTGATTCAGTTTCTGGTTTGGGTCAAGAGGCTGCTTAAAGTGGCAAATTGCGAAACTGAGCCACGTCTTCGAACTTTCAACCTTTCAATTTCAACCCTTCACGCATAAACACAAGCTGTCGATTTTTTCCCCAGCAACAGCAGAAGTAATAGCTTCAGCAAGTGCAACAAATGTAGTGGAATAATGACTTTATTATATATATTATATGTACGATCTAAAAATGTACATGAATGTAAAGAGTTTCGATTGATTTTTGCAAACACAAGCAGTTTTTTTAAGTTTACAAATAAGTAGTTTTCAATATATGTGATAATTTTGTTTAATAATTCTAAAAATTAAGTTAGAATTTAATTTAAATTAATTTACATTTTTATAATATGATTATATTCTCTATTACAAATTGAAGTTGCTTTGAACTTTAAGCTTGTGTAATTCTAAGCAACTTTTAAACTTTCATATGAAGCCACATGAATTTTTAATTTTGCCATCAAAGTATATTGATTTAATTTGCGTTTACCGACTTGAGTCGATTGAGCATGAAATCTAGAGGACCTTCAATTATTACAAGTTAGAGCACAAGTTTTTGAACGATGACGATGCAAAAACTTACGGCTCAACAGTTTCTGTTCCACAAGCACTTAAGCTTAAGTGATTTTTATTGGTCACTTAACGCACCCAAGACCTAATACTCCTTGGCGTTGTGACCACAACACCAGCAACAATCTTACAGCAAAATCGATAAACAAATTGCCAAATTAGCACATCGCCCCCAAAGAGCAGATAAAAATGAAGATGGGCAAAAGAAAAATGAAACAGAGAGCGGGGGATACCAGGAAAACAGATCTGTTGGGTTTGTTTCTTGGCTGGCGGCTGCGGGCCAAGCAATTCATCTATTCAAACAAAGCCATCTATTCAGTTGGTGTCATTCATACGGCTGCCCAATCGTGCGAGGTTCCGTGGCCATTCATCTAATGCCACCAGTCGATGTCTGGTACAATTTCTGCCCACCCCTGAACACGGCTCGACCCTGTCTGCCGTTGTTGTTGTGGCTGTAAGATAAATGGCATTCAGATTATGATCAATTTGTAGCAGCGGCAACGACGGCCTTGATTGCCACGCCCAAGCAACTGTCAGGCGACGTCTGCTTATGACAAAGTTAACATACACCCAAAAAAACCAAAAAAAAAAAAAAGGTCTGCAACTATTTTGTGATAAATTATGGCAGCTTAGCTGCAGTGTGTAGCTGATTAGCATACGTCAGGCAGAAGGTTCGAAAACGAAAACTGTAGAATAAGTTATAAAATTTCATTCACTTAATTGCATTTAATGCTCAATATTTTCCCCATTTTTCTTAGCGCAACTTGCAACATCCTTTTTATGGTGGAGTTCAAGCGATAAGTGGGTTAAACTGTAGACAAACCTTTTGAAATCCCAAGGTGGAGTGTGTGTGGGAGCTCAAATATTTATTTGCGCTTTTATTGCATGGCAAAAGCTTAGCTCGCGCCGGTCTCACATGGCGTATGCGTGATGTTGCTGCATACAGAACACGCAATGCGGGCTCGTGCGTGCGTTTAACTGCTGCAACGAACGATAAGAGAAACAGAACCAAAGTTGCCCTTGTTGTTGCTGTTGCTGTTGTTTATGCGTGTTAATTCCCTTTGATAAAATAATGCCTGGGATAACCTTTAAATGGTTTTGCCCGCATTTGCAACCCATAAAGCAGACCTGCCCCATTTCCATGCCAACAATTTTCGGGAGTTACGCCAGGCTTACACACAATTAAGCCTTATTTATTCTTGGCCTACTGCCGGCTGCTGCCTTGTTCCCTGCCACTGCTGTGATAAGCAATAAACGTATAAATAAATATTATTGAGTACGAAAAGAAAAAAAGTAAGGAAAAATCCATCAGACTTTCGAAATCAAAGGCCGCGTTAAGCAATATCAAAATCTCTTTTTTGACCCACGCAACATTCTGGCATTTGGCCGTTTACTAATTGCTGCCTATTGTGCACGCACACTAAGCCAATGTCTACTCTTTTAGTTTCCATCGCCTCTCTCTCTTTATTCCACCCACCTGATGGGTGGACATTGGTTTCTTCGACTGTGGCCAGGCAGCGGGTTCAGAAAGCATTTAGCAAACATGACAAAGTGCTAATACCAAGGCTAACGCCGTTGCTGTCGCTGCTGCTGCTGCTGCTGCTGCGTCAGACCTGCTGCCAACCGGTGGCTTCGGGCAGCATGTGGCATGTGGCAGGTAGCTCAAGTTGCTTAACGAGCTTGGTTGCGTGTGAGCGCAGCGAGAAATTAAAAGCGCTTCGTTCTCAAAAGCAAACAAAACTACACACTTCTCTCGCACTTTGAAGCTTAACGGACTGTGCGCTAAGCTATGCGTGCAGTGGGGCTAAAACAATGCCTCCTTTGTGTGGAAGCCATCACGATGGGTGTCAAATATATTTCATATGTCGTATATTTGATGTATTCAATGCGTGCACCGAACAGACTTTAATGTGGTTCACTTACGTACAACTTCCACTTCAAGGGCAAAAACTAACATTTTTTGAATGCAATAGTATTTTTATAAACATCGAATTTTTGCAATTGAATTACTTTTTTTATACTATTCTAGTGGATTAAGTAATTTACTTTTATTTATTTATATATATTGTTATATTTAAGCTGAGCTACATATATTTATAAATAATTACACTTCAAAATAAAAGGCATTTCTATACAGAAATTAAAGAAACTCCGCGATAATCTTTATCCCAAATCTAATTCTTCAGGGTTGGTTGTAATAAACTTTAAAACAAAATTTAAATTGTAGATATTTTAAAGAAACATTAGTTTATTCTATTTTTTTTCTTAAATGAATCCATTAAATAAATTTGAAGGTCTTATATAACTAAATAAAGAGCTTTGATCCCTTTTTGCAGCAATTTCTTTATGTTGCGGCTTCTGTGGAAATCTTGGAAAACTCAGCACATTTAGATGCCGCTGCCCACAAACTGGTAACCGCTAATGACATTAACGACAGCCAGATTGCACAATTATGACAGCAGGCTTCATGTGTAGACAACACCGTGTGTGTGTGTGAACGGAAAAGGCTTTAAGCACTTAACGAGATGAAAGCGCCATCAAGTATGCAACACAAATAGAACTGACTGAGCGGTGGTGTATGAGTGAGTGTGTGTGTGGCAGGGTCAGTAAACGAAGCGGGAGGTCCACAACAACAGCAGGGCGAGTCAACATCAAATATTAATAATTTTGTGCACAAAACTAGACCAAAACCAAAAATGGCTGAGGCAGGTGTCGTGCTTGGCTTACACAATAAGGCAACGCATCGGCGATGCCAGTGCTGCGTGCCTGGGACCAGGTAAGAGAAGAGCAGCACAGACAATGCCAGCGACTTCTGGCTGATGGCATCCTTTGGGAAATTAGTTTAAAAGGGCAACGGCAACAGGAGGCACAAAGAAATTAACTGCGTAACTTACTTGTAAACAGATTATTTATGATGCCAACTGAAAGGCAACAGAAAACGGCGCGAAAGAGCTGTCAAATATCTAAATATATACAAGTGTATATATGTATATATAACTAGCTCATTGGCACACCTCTACCCACTCTCGCTCTCTCTCTCACTCTCTCTCTTTCACTTGCTGTGTGCTGCTTCACAGCCTTTGGCCAATTTCGAACAATTTTATTACACTTGCCAAAATAAATTGCACTAAAAATTAACAACTTCACAAACAATTCCACTTAAAATGTTTATTGCGCTCATTAATTTTTTGGACTTGGACTTTTGACTGTTGAATGTGAAACGCAGCCATTGTTGTTGTACCAATTTCAGCCAGTTGATGTTGTTGTTGTTGTTGTTGTTATATCTGCTTTTGCTAGTTTTGAGCCAGCATACAAAAAGCTTATAAAAATGCTAGAGCCAAGCGCCAAACTGAACTCAAATTGCATTAAAGTTTCAAGTGCTTTAATTTGTTAGGTGGTACGTTCTCTCTTTCGCTCTCGTTCTTTCTCTTTCTTTCTCAATAAATATGCAGAACAAAATATAAAAATATAATTTATGCCTTGTATATGGTTTATTGAGTGCGATTTATACGATAACAGACGCCGCTAGTCGACGGGCCAAAGCGCCACAGTTGGAGCCAATTGTCCGGCTGTTCAGACATACAATAAAAACAAAAGGAATTTTAACAACACACTCACACACACACATACATAAAAACATACATTGTGAATATATAAAAAAAATAGTATTAATATTAATATTAATGTCGTCTGCTCTCATGGCATTAATAAAGCAGACTCCAATTTTTAATGAAGCGCATAAATAAAATGTGCAAATAAAGTTAATTTCATTTGTCAGCAAATGAGCAAAATACACACACAACAAGAGTGTTAAATTGCAGACGAGCAAAAACCAAAATGAAAACCCGATGCAGCAGCTTAAAGACGAGCTTAGCCTTTGACAGCTTCGAATGGAGCAAAAAGGACGAGGAAAATGCACCATTAGACAGTTCAAGATTGTAGAAGAAACCAGAAAGAAAAGTTCAGTCGAGTATCCGGAGCGTGTAATACCCTCTCAAATAGGGGTAAGCGCAGGGAGAACTTTCCATACATACGTGTTTATATAACTGTCTCGCTGGCACACAAGCTATTTGTTTACGTTGCTTGTATAAACGCTTTCAGAGTTAATCGCTACGCTCCTGGTTGCGCATCTGCTATAAAATTATGTTTTTCGATGTACGATAATTTTCTTGATTATAATCTGATCTTGATGTAATTTTTAGTATTGTTAGTGATTGTTTGTTTCTGAACGAATTTAAAGTTACAAATCTATACGTTAATTAGAGAAATGGACAGCATGTAAATTTCAAATATTTCTACTTTTATGGGTGAAGTTTGCGCGGCATCAAAAAAGGGAAGCAAACTTGCATTAACGCATAAAACCATCTCTGATATATGTTTGTTCATACGGACAGACGTACATACAGACGGATAAGGCAATTTCGAATTGGCTTGTGATGCTGATGAATTCTTTACTATATGAGGTCTGCCAAGCCTCCTTTTGCCTACTTATTACACACTTTTAACAAACCCAATATACCCCTCAGAGGGTATACGGACTAGTTAAATGCAGATACGATACGCACTTGCAGGTGTGTGAGTGTGTGTGTGTGTGTAAAATGCTGCTTCATTGTGCGAGAAGCTGCATGCAACCAATTGGAAAGAAGTGACACATGCTGAGTCCTGTAGACAAGCAGCTGAGAGACAACGCATCGAATGCAGAACATGCAAGAAACTTTTTGAAATCTAAATACAACAAGTTACATGAACTTCAGTTTAATAAATAGACAGTAAATAAGTGCATAATTCTATTTATCCAGGTATTCCTTTACTAACTACCTAAGTAAACTAATAATTTAACATAAATCAAAACTCCGATAATTTTTTTTTTTGACTAACTTGGCTCAATCAAAAATTCATGGCAATAAGTTGTTGGCCCTGGGGCTGAACGGCAAATCAAAATGAATATGCGTAAATCATTTTATTTTGCCATAAAAACTCACAAATTGTTTAATTGGTTTTCAACTTTTATTTTATTTTTATATATTTGTTATTCAGTTTTGGCTGGGGGAAAGCTTT
Organism: Drosophila tripunctata; assembly: GCA_035047385.1. NCBI lineage: Eukaryota > Metazoa > Arthropoda > Insecta > Diptera > Drosophilidae > Drosophila > Drosophila tripunctata. The sequence continues at coordinate 169,721 of JAWNPS010000187.1, read as the reverse complement.
TAAAATATCATTTGGCAAAGCGCCTTCAACTGCAAAACTTTTCCATTAAAATGCTGAATACAACAAAAGCAACACGAATAAAAAACAACAACAAGAGAGCGCTGCTACTGCAGGCGTAGCCAGTGCCAAAGTTGCAGCCACGCCCACTTCTAAAACAGAGGCGCACGTCGACGCTGCAACAACAACAACAACAACAAGAACAAGTACAACAAACACAAGAGCTGCCACGGACGCCGCCAAATGCACTTCAAACTCATTTCATTTGGAAACCTGAACCGAGCATAAAAGACACTGAGGGAAAGCAACAGCAGCAGCAACAACAACAACAACAACAACAATAACGAGTACAACACTAACATTAGCAACAATAACAACAAGATCGACGACAAACTTGGCCTTTTTTTCTCGCTTTTTTTTATGCTGCCGTCAAGTGCGCGTGACTTTTGGAGACTCGAACAAATTTCGGTTGAATAATTTAATTGTTGCAAAAGAGACGCAAACCCAAAAACCTTGACAGCAGCAGAGCCAAAAGCAGTAGCAGCAGCAAACGCAATGGCATAAAACCAGAGCAAAACTTTTGCCAGCTTCCTTCTTTTTTTTTATTTTAGCTGCTTTTTTTTGTTTTTCGAAAATGAGCGCAAATAAAATATGCAAAAAGGCGTAGCGAACTTTATGATGTTTGACTTTGTACAACGCAAAATATCCTCCCCGTCCCTCACTCGCCCTATTACCTTACACCCTCCTTCGTCCGCTGCACGATTTTGCCTTGCCCAGAAAAAGGCAAAACTTTTATTTTAAGTTCAAGTTAACTTTCTGGTTAGCCCGCCGCCAGGCAAAGGGCCTTCGTGAAGTGTGTAGGCAGTCCGCGAGTAGGGAGTGGGGAGCGAGCGACTGCAGTGGACTGGAAAGTGGGCGTAACTCCACAGCCATAACAGCTCATGCTGCAGCCCTCACTTCTTATGCCTCAGAAACAGAGTTAAAGGGGCAGGCTTGACTATCAAATACCCTGTAGACATTTGAATTGGTTTTGAGACAGAGGTTGTCTGACATTTTCTTTTGCTTAAGAATATAATAGTATAACTATTGAACATGTATTTTTAATTTATTTTAAAATATTATAACTAGTTGAGCTCATAATCTTGTTCAACTAGAAGCACTTACTCTATTATAGATCATTAAAAAAAAAAAAAAAAAAATTAATTAAAAAACCCCTCTAAAAAAATAAAAAAATCCTTTTTCTTCCCCCGAAAAACCAAAAAAAGGAAAACTTTTATACTACGATATCCAAACAAAACTTAAACAATTTAACACTAGCCCCTTTCATTTCTACAAGTTCAAATCACCAATAATGCGAGGTTAATATAAAACTGGCTTCTCTTCAATTATGCCTTTCAATTCTGCAAATCTTTGAGGTTTACAGGGTATTCAAAAGTATTGCAAATTAAGCATGCGTTGGCGCCATGTTACCTTGCCAAAATTGCCTGGCAAAAAGGCACAAAATAATTTATTCTGAAATCAAAGTTAGCAGCGCGTTGCGTATATTAGCAATCTGCACTCATTTCAATACACTTCCAAGCACACACTCACACACATTGAGGTTAGGGAAATGAGTATGTGTGTGTGTGTTTGAATGCCTAGTCGAAAATTTAATTTCCCTGCTCTCTGTTTTATTTATGATCCAGATATGCTTATTCGTACCTTTCTGCAAGTTTTCACAATTCGACTTGGAGTCATATTTCATATTTTTTTATACTTTCCCATCTTTGAGTTGAGCTCCAACAAAACTTGGCTCTTGCCCCCTCCCACCTCATTCTACCACCTCTTAGATCCCTTCTTAGTGGGCCTGCCTGCTGGTTTTGGTACTAGGGCTCTCTGCTTTTAACATATGACTTCCGTAATGTTTGCGTGCACAATGAATAACTTACTTCAATGTTATCCTTTTGTTGCCAGCATGATGTATGCAACTGTGCGTACCTCTCTCTAAGTTTGATTGTGTGAGTGTGAGTGGAACTGTTGGCAGCCCCAGCTGCGCTTTAAGTAATAATTTTGCACACAGGCAGCGACAGCTGCTTAAATATTAAGTCAATCTAAGGATCTGAATCTGAATCAGCCTAAGCCTTGCCAACTTAACCTATTCTCATCATCCGCTTTTGAAGATAATAGTTCTTAGTAGGAATAATATGTTTATAAATGTTTGTTAGTTTTGATTTAGTTTTATTTATATTGCTGAATAAAATGTTACACATTAGACCATATCTTCCCGATATTCGATGTAGAATATAAATACTATACATATTTTATATCAAATCAAGTTTTATCTAACATCAAATTTGTGATGATAAACTCTTTGCTTTGCAATTCGTTAGCTCGTTAGATGCCTGTTTCTTTTGTTTTTTTTTTGCTTGTTTTCTGTTTATTATTGAAGTTCGATGCCTCTAATCAGCAACTTGGGCCAAATTTCATTTATCAAAGACAAACATGCAAGGGCAACAACAACAACAACAGAAACAAAGCAACTTCAACGACAGCTAGAACAACAATAAGAAGCGTTAAACAAATTACGCTTCTTTTTACAACTAATCAAAAGTAATCACTTTGCAATTTTGGGAGCCTGACTGAAAGACACACAAAAACTGTGCCGAGAAATTGGCTGACACAAAAGAACAAAGAGCTATGAGTAGGCGGTGGTGGGAAAGTTGTGGGGAGTGTACATATACCCTAATATACCCTATAGGGTGCTTGCTTTCGTGGATATGCCATCAACAGCTGCCATTTGCTGCTGGCATTCAGAATAACAAGACAAACATTTGCCGCCTATCAGACATACACATACTCGAACACACATAGACTCATGCGACAACAAGTTCGACAAACAAATCATGATAAATGAACCAACAGCAAACAAGCAAAATAAAAGCAAAAGAAAAACTTATTCCAGCAGCTTTTTAATTTGACAAAAGAGCGCACAGGAAATTAGCGTGAAAGGACACAAGAAAATCACAACTCGAGTTCTGATTGAAAGAGTTGCCGAAACGGCGATTCTCGACTCCTTCCGCACGAAATTATCATCGTAGATACTTTGCAACTCCAAACTCACTGCGTTGCGTGTCTATGCAAATTTCTTTGGGAAACTTTTGGCAAAAACATCCTGCGGGTCGGGAGTATCTTTGAACTGAGGCGTTACCATTCATTAAATCGTTCTAATAATTATACAAGCTAATACAACGCTAATTACTAATTGCCGCTGTCAATTGTTAAAACCCCTTTTAAGCCACTTCAATGTGTATTTTGTACATTAAATACTAATATTTCATATACACGGCAATTGCAACACATTTGCAACAAAGCAGTTTGCATAAATTTTCAGTCATCTACTACGTTCTCTGTCTAGTATTTATACCTCCCCTCTCTCTCTCTCTCTCTCTCTCTCTCTCTATCTCTATCGCTACCTATTTTTGGCAATTTAACAATCCTTTATTGATCGTTAATAATTTGTGCTATTTACGTGCATAAATGAACTTATTTAAAATAATTTATGCAATTCCGAATACGAAACTTGAACAATTTAGAGCAACAGTTAGCATAAAGTGCCATAATTACATTTAATATAAGCTGCATCGCTATCACGAGACCTCATTTTCCATTTAGTTTTGCATTGAGCCTACCAATTATATGGGGCTAGGGATTAAAAACATTTTGCTTAATAGTTGCTAAATAATTAAATAACAATTGAGATTTTTGGCATTTGCATTAATTTCTTTAGCAGCTTTAAATATAAATAAACATTTTTCAATTTAAATTTATGGAATTTAAATCCAATATTTAAATGTAAATATTTATTTAAGAAATGTAGCCAAATACTGTGAAATGCTTGTTTTCTAAATCATTTATCTTAGAAATCATAGTTTACAGCATTCTTTTGATTCCCTCTGAGGGGTATATTGGGTTTGTGAAATCTTTGTAATAGGCAGACCCCATAAAGTATATATATATTCTTGATCAGCATCAGAAGTCGTGTCAATATAGCTTTTCATTCTTAAGATACCTAAAACAGATTCTAAATTTTGCCTAGCCACTAACTCCCGTAATTTCTCAGTCGCTAAAGTAAAGATAAACAATATCAAACGATCTCAAAAATTGCATTAAGATCAGATCGTAATCCAGAAAGTTATCGTACATCGAAAAACGTTTATTTATAGAATCGTGCAGAGACGTGCATAGCACTGAGCTCTGCTGCAGCGTAAACGAAAAACGTTGTGTGAGCGAGACAGACACACAGCGCTTACTCTGATTCAAGCTCATATAATCGAAAACGATAGTCCGAGGGTATTACACGGTCGGACGTACTCGACTAAAGTTTTCTTTCTTGTTAAACTTACTGCCATTAACAGGACTTCAAAAGCACAAACATACGCATACACTTAAGCACAGCCACACACACAGAGTAACCAGAATTGTACCCAACTCAAGTCAAATCAAATTGTGTCAGTCGCCGGGTCGAGCGGTTGAGCGTGGGACATAAATGATTGAAATGTATTCAATTGCTTGATGGACTGACTGACTGACTGAATGAGTCAGTAAGTTGGCTTGCCTGTCCGTCCGTCTGTCAGTCGGTCACAACAATGCATGATTAATGACCAGAGCTTGCTGTCAGTGTGGGAATTAAAATATTATTTGCGCCCAATTTGTAATTTGTAAAAACGCTGCGCATCATTATTGTAATCGTTATCGTTGTTATCGCTTTCGCGTATCACAAGCGGTATCGCATTGAGATATGAATCAATTACTTGTCGACTGTCTGTTTAGTATTTGCCAGTCATCAATCAAACAATTTATGTTAATTGATTTGACGGCGATTTAAGGCAATTTTTCAATCACAGTTCGATGTTCGTAAAGCAATAGATAAACATATGTATGTGGTATGCATGTGTGTCTTCATAATGATGCTTATGATGATAATGATGAGGGGCAGGCTGCAAATAGTTTGCTGTCCGCGGTGACATACATTTATAGCTCGATATATCAAAAGGGAGCTTGTCTGTCTGCTGTTAGCCGAGTTTAGCGCAGCAATTGACCCAGTTAACCACACACACAAGCACACATACTAAGACAATCGTGTTGATAATGTGCTTTTGAAGCATTGGTACTGCAGTTTATCCACAAGCTGGCAAACTTTAAATTTACCAAACGTAACGACAACTTGCCACATCGGACACTCAAACCCGTATTTGTTTAGCTTGATTACAGTTCAAATGTGATTTAAGGCACGTTAAACATACAACATACACGAGAACAACAACAGTTCCCAGACAAAGCACAAGAATAACAACTAAAATCAACCATTACAACCCCTTAGACAGAACTCTTTACATTGTGGTTAACAGCCGAGTTTATCCTATTGCGACTCAATATACATATACATACATTCTCCCATAGATCTGTAGACCTGAACCCATAAAATATGCGAACACACGGCATAATACGCTTGTTTATAGTTAGCTAATGCATCAGCGTGCATTTTCACTGTTTAGCAGCATTTCACTTACTTTGAACTCTTCATAGAATCTACTCGAATGGGATTATAGCCACTTCAACAATTATGTTATATATTGCGATTTAACATTGTCTCATTAATATGATTATTGTAAAGCTCACATTTTATAGCCCTACAACGAATCTTCTGCTGTATCTAATTCGTCTTAACTTCTTTTGAGTTTTGATGTTAGACTTGCAGCTAATGTGTAATTTACTTTCTTACATTGTCTGCAATTTAAAAGGGATTTGCTTTCTTAAGTTTTTGGGTTCTTTCCGCATCCAAAATTAACTAGACGCAGTTTAGTGGAAACGCTTTAATATTCAAGTGCACGATTCGATGCATCGAGTGATGCTGTCAATGTTGTTTCTCTTGTTGTGTTGATGACAACGTTGATGCAACCGCAGCCAAAGCAAACCAGTGACACCCTCACACACAAACAAAGGCACCCTACCTTACACACACACACACACACACACAAACAGCTGTTGCCTGCTGTTACTTGAATTCACATGTTGATGTTGGTGTTGGTGGTGCTGTTGGTACTGGTGTGAGCCGACAAATGCCGAAACTGGCCAATGGCATTTGCATACGAATTTGGCCAAAAGCGAGCGTTGAGGTTTTGCAATGCCAGAGGCTGGTTGTCTGATTTGCCCAGGACAGTTAACTTGTTACTGCTTCACTTCGGTTCACTTTAGACAAGTTTACTGCAATTCAGTGCAGTTTGACATTGTTGCTTATTTTCTGCGGTCTAGTCTCCTAATTAAGTGGAATTCTTTATTGTACTCACTGCAGATTTGAGGTTAGCTTTACCTACGAGTGGTAAGGAAGTCAAATTTGGGACCAGTTTCAATGGCTCTCTTACTAAACAGTTGCAGTAAAATTGACAAATCTTTTGATTTGTGTGCATTCACATTGCCAAATTGCTTAATCCTCTCAGCACGCATATGCCACTTGACCCAATTTTTAATCACTTTCCATGCACACATGAGAACATTCCCCATGAGTGTGTCGGTGTCTGTCTGTGTGTGTGTCACATAAATTTGTCCCTTAAAACTTACAGGTTAAAGTTTGAGCTGCACGTTCTAAGCTATTCCATAGGGCCACAAAACAAGCTTAATACCCCAAAACGTTCGAGCATAGAATCTGGCTACGCGAAATAGCACTACGACACAAAGGTAAGCAAATGTTGTAATTGCACTTAGAGATGGGCAACTGAACGATATATTGTTTGAGACATGCACTTCAGAACTATTGTAGCTTATTCATTGTTGGATAGTTATGTGTTACATAATATTTATTAATTATTTTATGATGCAATGTAGCTTAAAATATTGTAAGAATTAACATGCTCACTGTCATAATATGTACTTAAAATATTTGGTAACTCTACCAACTTAATACAATACTACAGTATTAACTATCCAAAATAAAACTTCAGACTCCATAATTCTATTTGCAAACACTTAATTTGATTATTTTAAAAAGATAGTTTATCATTTAAAAATTTTTGCATTGATATTTTGCCAAGAAATTTTTATGTGCTGAAAAGTATGCAACATTTTTTGTTTGATGTCTTCCTTTAGCAACATAAAAGTATGCAACTATGTTACTCTCTCGACTATTCACGTTGCCATCTCTAGATTGTTGCAACTGCATACGCTTAGGTAATGTTGTTCTACAAAATTTCTAAAAACTCATGCATATGCAGCGACCAAAAGAGGGCCGCACGTATTGTTGTTGTTGCTGTTGCGTCCTGTTGTGGGCGCAAAAAGTTTAACAATAATAAGCAAATGCCCAAAAGCCAAAAACTTTCAGCCGCATGGCTACAATTGGCACTAAAACCGAACTCATACAGCACTTTCTTTCTTTTTTCTCCCCCGTTTCCTTTCCCTTTCTTTCCCTCTCTCCTTGCACTCCCTCCTGTTGGCCTAGAAATGTTGTTGGCGTTGCAAATGCGATTAAATATGGCAAAAGTTGTGCGTACACACGTCGGCCATTTTATTTAGATTGCGTAACAAAGCCAAACGACAACTACAGCAACAACAACAACAAGTTGTAGCATAACAAAACATTAAGGTCGCTGAGAGGCCTCGCATTTTGTATACTCCCTAACAAGGCTAACACATGTTTCTGTGGCCAAAGCACGGCACAATTCTGTTAACAATTTTATTATTAAAATGCTGTCAGAGCTTTGTGTGTGCATTTGTGTATGCATTTGTGAGTGTGTCTTGTTGTTGTCCCACTCTCTATCTCTCTTTCTCTTTTTCATTGCCAGTGTTGAAGAGCAATTTTCAGTTGGCCACAAAATGCATTAGTGGCTTATACCCACCCTCTCGCTCTCTCAAAATAAATACGATAAATGGTGCTTTTAAAACTGTTGCCATACATAATGCTTAGAAATGTAGAGTACATGTTAGAATGCTAATTATAATCCATCTATTGCTGGCCTACCACACTCGAAATAATGCCAATGCAGTTGTTAATCGACAAGGGATTAAACAAATGGAAAATAAAGTGTTTGAATAGATTTGAATGGATCTCTGATGTAGTTTTGGGTAATGCCTATGCATATGATGTTGACGTGATGATATTCATATATATATATACGTGTTCCATATAGCTTTTCATACATTTTCAACTCAATGTTAGTTCAGTTTAAGTGAAAAATTATGATACTATTCAAAACTCAATTCACATGCAAAAAATCCAGCATATATTTTGAATTTCTAACTATTTGCTGTGTGTGTTTTTATGTAAATAAAAACTAATTTACATTTACTTGTTGTTAAGCTTAAAATGAATTGAGAAGTAATATTTTTAATAACAAAGAGTTGTAAGCCTCATCTGCCAAATTTGGGCAATTTCAAGTGTCTGTGTGTGTGTGAAATCGCGTATTCAATACATTCTCTTTGGTCACATTGTATGCCTGCCTGTTGCCGAGCACTTGACATGTAATTATCGCTTATTAAGCCAGCACACTTCAAAAGCGCCAATCAACAGATGCAATCAAGGGTTAAGAGAGTAGTAAGGGGTTAAGGGAGGAAGGGAGTAGCGTAAATGCTACTTAAATATATTTAAATGTGACTCTCCATTAAGCTTGACATGGCTATGCAGTTATTGAGGCCTCTGCAACTGTGTGAAATGAGAGTATTTATAATTATGCGGCTGAAAATTGAGCTGAACGTTGCAAAAGTTAACAACGTTTGGTTAACGGCACAACAAAAAGTCAAAATGAGCCGCACATAACAATGAATTTTAATTGCCAACAGCAACACCAAAAACAATAACAACAAGTGCAACAACAACAACACAGCAGCTGGCATTGTCTACTCTCAATTGGTGTTGAAATTTATGCGTGAAAATTATATTTAATAAATGCATTACAATAAAAACAAGCCAACAACATTTTGTCATTAACTTGCAACACTATAGTTAGTACGTCTGTCACTGTGTGTGTGAGAGTATGTGTGTGTGCAACAAAAAGATCATTGGCTGTCAGCCCAAGGCGTTGGGGGAGATGTAGGGTGCGAAAGATATGGATATCAACTCGTAAATATTATTGCAATAAAGTATTGTCACATAAATTATTGGATTGTAAGACTCAATGTGATAAATAACACTTCGCGCTCACTGTATTAATGATAATCGCTGGTTAAACCAACGCGTCTGTGGTGAAAGCACCAAAGTCCTTTATGGAAAATAGTTGGCGATCAATTTTTAGTACAGCTTAAGCGGTGGGTTTTCCACAAAAACAAGCAACATTATGTCTGAAATATTTAATAAATTCTTAAAAAGTTATTCAGAGGTTTATCTGTTTTATAAATGTATAATATTCAATATTCTTTGAGATGGAAAATTTCTGTTTCAATTTGTTTTTTCCAATTTCTGTTTATATTTCTAATTGCCACTTCAGTGTGTCAACAGAGTTACGAAACTATAACCTTATTAGTAAACTTATTTAGTGGGAAGCAAGTATATACCATAATCTGATATATGTGCAATGTAGTATGTCAGAAATATGAAATGGTATGCTTTTAGCAGCCACTGTGGCAGCAGCTGCACTTTGTCATAGCTGTTGTTGGGTGATTTTTCTGGTTCAAAGCTCACTCGGCGAAGACTCAGCCAAACACGGTTGCATTAGACATGTGGTACACGTAAACACTTAGCCGGAAAATGTCCGAGCAACTCACACCTGCTCACATATACAGTTAACAGTTGTCTGGTGTTTGGTTATTTTGTTAATTTTTCACATGCTTTCATTAGATTTACACGGCAACTGCACTGCAAGTGATATTTTCTTTGCACATGTGAAGCGACTAATTTGAGTCAAAATTCGTCACTTGTCAGTCGCTGGCTGATTGCCAAACGGTTGACACGAAGTACACACTACTGTCCAGTCCAAAAAGCTTCATTCTGTAGGTGCTGTTGCTAGTTTTTACTTTTTTTCCTGTTTGGTTGATGTGTGTTTGCTGGGCAAAAGGGTCAACTCCGCCCGGATACATGCTCATAATGTGCGCTAATGTGCATAATGTAAGCGACACGCACACCTGCACATCAACTCACACATAGACAGGCGGCAGCAAGGACGTGATGCTGCCACTGGATGTGGCATTGCCACTTCCTCGGTCAGAGCTACATACAGCCAGTGGCAGTGGCAGTGGCAGTGGCAAACGTGGCACGCGGAGACAGCAAACACGAAACAGGCAATTTAACAGACCATCAACGTTGATGGTGCCGACAATGATGTTGTTGACGGCAGCCTGCCTAACAATAACAGCCAGCCAATAACTAGAGCAACACCCAGAACAACAACAGCTGGAACACCAACAGCAAGTGCGGCCACAACACGTTCATCTGCTGCAGAAACTCAGCTAACAGGGCATATACAAATCGCGCAGAGTATTAAAAATATCATTTGCTAAATTGAAGCGAGTCTACGTTTAAAGGTTAACTTAAACTGTTAGCCATTGAAATGATGAAAACTTTTCTTTAATTTATGAAAACAACATTTGCAGTAATTTGGAATTCATGTATTTGCATAGTTTTAAGCATTAACTGTGGCACTCGTGGCGTATACGTGATGAACTGCTTAGCATTGACTATAAACGCTCTCAAACGGAAACTAAAATGAAGCAGCATTCAAGGTGTAGACGCCGTTGAAAGGATCGAGACTGAAGAGTCACGTCTTCGCCCTGATGGCAACTTGTAATTCCCACGTAAAGGCCACATTAAAAGGAATGCCTAATGCAAAACTTTAGCCCAACAGCAGATACAGAAAGGGAGTGAGAGGGAGAGAGAGAACAAGTCATCGTTTCGAGGACAACACATTCAATATTTATTGCGTATTCGACGCGTTGTCGTTCTTAGAGGCCCAAGTCAAACAAATTATTAAGTGGCTTAATTAGTGCAGCAAAGTGTTTGCCAATTGAGCTCGACTTTTGAGCAGTCATTGTGCAAAACTCTCGTGGTCTTTAATCAGCTTACAGCAGCAGCACATTGTGTCAAATTCGAGGTGAAAGCTGTTCGAGTACCTGTGCACTCTCTCCATCTCTCTTTCCTTCTCTATTTAACATTGGCATTGCTTAAGCCGCTTTGTTCTGGCCACTGGCTGCTGGCCCTTTGAAGCCATGACTGCCACATAGTTTGCTTAACTTTATTTTTTCCATATTTTTATACCCTGTGCACTGAGGAAATATATAAAGGCTTCATTGACTGTTGGTTTCAAGTTTAAAGTAGTTTTCAATTATTATAAATAATACAATTTATATGCATATTTTTATATTCCAAAATTTTAGAAGTATGCGTTGAAATGCTAAACATTTATTTAGAATTTTTACAAATCAAGTAATTAATATACAGGGTGTTTTTAGTGGCACACCTCTTTTCCGCTGAGGTCTATATTGTTTTAAAAAGTGCTTTAATATTTGAAAAATGTTTTTACTTGGTTTTTGGTTGGCTTTTGAGTTGTGAAACGTTTAAAGTTTGTTACGGCGTTCTGTTTAAATTCAAAAAATATTGTTTAAGTGCTTTTAAAATGTGCTTTAACATAAAATAAATTAATATTTGTTTATTAATTTCTTAGTATTTAAAAGACATTTCCATGTGTTAAACAAAGATGAATCTTAAAGTCATTTTATCTCCCTCTTCGTCTTTGTCAAGTGTCTTACAGCACTCTGATTCTCACTGGCTCATTCTGCTTGTGGCATACACAAAAGCCAGGAAATTGAATAAAATTGCCATGTTATGATTATAGAAAGGAAGCGTGCAAAAGCCAGTAACCAAAAGCAGTTGCCGCAGCTCGGCAAAGGCATGTGAATTGCAAACGTTGAACGTTCAACGCGCCACGTGCAACTTGCAACGCGAACAAAAAGTTTCTCGTTTGTGGTTGTAAAAGTGAAGCAGGGTAACTTTGTCTTTGAAAAGGGTGGGAGTTGGGGCATGTGGGTGGGAGGGTCTTTACTAACTTCGCTGCTTAACTACCAAAACTGATAATGAGCCAGTTGACAGTTGCACTTTGACATTACGGCAAAGAGCATAATTTGCAGACCTCGTTGTCAACATGCAGCAACAGTCAATTGCCAGCGCTTGGCCATAATAATATCATTATTATGTTGATTATTATTTTATTTATACATTTTTTTATTGCTGTTGCTGAGGCAATTTTAAATTTGCGTTTTAATTTTATTAAACCAGAGCGTCCACTTTGCACATCAATAACGCCAGCACTCCGACACCGACACCAACTCCGACTCTGATTTCCAACTCCAACTCCAACCTGCAACTGCAACTGCAGGTCCAGCTTCAATTGCTGGCAGTGAAAAGCCGGAAAAGCAACGGCAAAAAAAAAAAAAAAAAAAGTATGACAGCATCCCCTTTGTGTGTCCCTTGTGGCTGAGCGTTAAAATATTGACATGTGCTGCGGCGCCATTTCCTCCCCACTCCCCACATTCCACTGCCCTTTTCCCATTCCACGCAACTGATGGAAGGGCTTGTCCAGCGTATCATATGCCACACAGCATTGTTGTTGCTCGTCGCGCAAATAAAGCGTAAAATGGTGTTTTATTTTTGCACGCATTGTTTGTTGTGTGTCTTTTAAAACTGGAAAACACAAACAATCAAATGCATTTCACTACATATTTACATACATATATATATATATATATATATATATATATATGTATGCATATGTGCGTGTGTGTGTGTGCGGTTGTGTCTATATGGTTGTGTGTGTTAAAATGACCTTTAGCTTTCAGTGTCGCCACTGCCGACGTTATACTTATACCCTGTTAACCGTATTTAAGAGGTTAGCTTATGCTTAAAATAAATCTGAATGACCTCGGTTTAAAAACTCTTGCTAAAATTCATCCATGATTTAAGTACGAAATAGTGAAATAGTACAGAAATTCTTTTATCAAGTATAAGTAGAATGTATTTGAATCAGGTTTAGTTCTGCATTTTCTAAAAATGAGTGTGAAAATTCTAAAATTATGCTTAAGATTCGGGTTCAATCCTCACTAACGTACTTAACAAAAACCCTTATATTTTATTTAAAAAAAAAACATTATTGTATGTTAAGCATTAGCAAACAAGTTTGATCTATCTTAAATTTAAACATTTTATATACATAATGGTGATTTCAAATAATTTAAATTTTTTATTTAGCTTTGCAACCTTCTCGTATTATCAGACTTAACTATTGTAGAGTATTGCATTGTCGATCAAAGCCTTCATGCACATTATTTTTGGTTGATTTTCAGCCTCAAGCTGTTGCGTTAATTGCATATTTAAATTTATGTTGTTAATTGTTGCCAGCCCGTCAGGCTGCATTGGCCGGCTCCTTTTAAATTATGGCTTCACTATTGCTTCATCACTTCATCCTTTTCATTTGCTCCACCCACATTTTAACCCGTCTCTGTTGCAGTTTCCGTTCGCAGGCCACTGAGTTGCTCAGTTGACCAGCTATTTGCTGAAAGAAAATGTTTAGGTCAGCGAAATGAGTGGCATTGAGATGCCAGTTTGATCTTTAGAGACCATTGCTGACTGTAGTTTGCAGTGGTATCCCTAGCTGATTGTTGCTTAATTAATTTACTTTTTGCCTCAAAGCATTTAATTAAATTTATTTTAGCAATAAAACATGTGTGAGCTAATTTAGTTTACTGGCAATTAATTGGCAACATATTCTTTATTACTTAAGTGTAATTGACTTTGTCATTATAAATAAAATGTAAATATATTTTTTAATAAATATGAAATAAAATTAACAAAAATGTGTATATTTACATTTTAACTTTCAACGATGTAATTAAAGAATTTGCATTTTTATATAAACAGTTTTTCATTGTCGCGAAATTTTCATAGATATGATTACATTAAAATATGTTTTCACTTTTGTAAGCAAGTTTTTCACTCATTTTGGTAATAAGACATCTTTAGACTCTTCGTTGCAGTTTGATTTTATTTTAGCTTTGATTGTTTTCAAATGTGTACAACATTTGCAAATAAAATACATATGTAAGATGAGGGTACAATGGGCAATAAAATTGGAGCAAAGCTTAACAGAAAAATTATTTGTTAAAAACAGCGAATGAAAAATATTAACAATAAACTAAAAGAACAAAAGACAACACAGACAAACAGACAGACAGAATAATATATAGAGAGATACTATATATATGCATTAAGGGACTTTAGACTATTCGCTCATGAATCCAAGTTTGCTGAGCGTCTGATCAAAGAATGGCTTTTGGAGCTCTTGTGGCTGTGGCTCCAAGTCGAGCAGCTCTTCCATTGCGTAACGCTTTACAGACTTTGTAGACTTCGTATCAATTGGCAGCTCATCGAATTGATCAGTAAAATCATTGGGATTTTCAGCGCCAGGAAGTGTTGGTGTTGGCAGCAGACCGCAATTGGCAAAGGCACGTGAAATGTTGCGGGCATGAGTCAAGTTGCCGCGACGCTTCTCGGCAAATGACACCATAGGAGCTGGTGGCCTATAGCGTGGCACAAACAACTCACGATCATTGGCTTGTGGTTGGTCCTCGGGTTTGTTGGAGCCAACGATTTTGCTGACGACAGGGGGAAGTATAATGTTGCCCTGAGTTGAGGATATCATGGCACGCTGTCCGGTTGCATACTGTTCCGATCGAGCGGGAATTTGTTGAGTCCGAGAAGTGAAGTTCTCCTTGTTAGCCTTGGCCTTGCAACGTTCATCCCACTGCTTAACGGTGGGTATGTAACGACGAGGTAGTGCCTGCACTTCCGGCTGCACTTCGGACTTTGCTTCCGCTTCTATATCTGGCTTGAACTCCGTTTCCGTTGCGGTTTCTGGCTCCGCTTCTATTTTGACAGCGCGCTGCAGTGCAACATAGCGTCCAGTGGACTGCAGGGGTTGAGTCCGTTGTTGCTTCACTTCCAACTCCTTTCGCATCTCGCGCAGCACACGCTCAATGTGGTCCTTCTTGAAGGCACGCAACCTATTTACACGCTCACGTTCTTCCGGCGTAAAATCAACCGGAGTCCGAGTGAGATGCACAATTACTTGAGGCTTCTCTTCGATCATTTCACGCATGCGTCGCTGCTCGACCAGTTTCAATGCCTCCAGGGCAACTTTCCGTTCCTGTTCACGTTTCTTCTCATCGGGAACTGAATCTTTAAGCGAAGTCTTCTCCTTCAGTTGATTCTTGCGTGTGATATGCGATGTTGTCACCTTGTCTGTCTTGGCACGCTTTGAGCTCGAATCGCTTTTGATTTCATCTGAATTCTTTGAAAGCTTTGCTTCTTTGGCAAGGGCTATGTGGAGAAGTGACCAGAATCATTGTCAGGTTGTCGATATCTGCTACTTACGTGCATTGTGTGGACGTTCTACTCGCATCGGCTTAGGAAAGCCCTTCCATGGTAGCAGTAGTCTTGGCTTTCGATCCTCCAATGCCTCAAAGTGTCGCTTTAGCTCGCCAACTTTTGCATTCTTCTCCTCGCTGTTGTTGTTGTTGTTCATTGAACGTGGCACAAACTCAATGGCGTTCACATTAAGTTGCCCCACTGTGGCACTTGTTGCATCTTCTGAAGTTTCGCTATCGCTCTTGTGCAGAGCTTTTTTCCATTTCTTTAAAGCTGCTGCATGACTCTTAATCAAGTTCTGCATGCTGGCAATGTAGGATTAACTCGTTAAATCGTTACTTAAGTGAATATGTTGGCCAAATGTAACGAGGCTGAAAGCTTAGGTTTGTTAACTGCTTCGATCATAAACGAGTAATAATTTGTTTACTTAACTGTCTTGTTTACACTCACAACCTTGACACATAAACACAGGCTTGCTCAGCAGTTTTCGAAACGAAAACAGATTTTGTAAATATATATAATATTTAAATACTCTTTATTTACTTATAAATGAGTCTAAGCAAATCGTTTACCAAGTATTAAATTGGCAGCCATTTTGAAGTACTTTCTGTGCCTGGCAAAAATACACTGAAAAGACATAACTGCCCTCTGAATTGAAACTGAAAAAATAGAAAGAAATTCCAGAGCGAATAAACAATATTTTGGTTTATTGTAAGAAAAATAAACTAAAATATTTAGTGGATTTATTTCACTTTAGGATTAAGTGTCTTGCATTTTTTCGGTAGAGATTAAAATCTCAATTTAAAAGCAATTTTATTTGTTCAGTGTATTTGCATAACAAACGTTAGCGGCAGGCCAAGCAAATAACTCGGTCAAGTGCAGTCAGCTTGAAGACGGCAACAGCTACAACGATAACGACATTCAATAAAACGTTTGCCATTATTATGGGAACACACTCAGCTGCACCCCCGCACACACAACCGTACACAGACTGCACAAAATGAAATGAAATGAGAGAAACGCACAGAAATATGCAATTTCACCTCAATCTCAGCTGTAAAAACATACAAACAAACAAACAAACAACGGGGTAAATGCTGAGTTGCTTTAAAGTTGTTTCGTCCTCCATCGTGACTGCAACTCCTTCGCATCCTTATGCTGTTTATCCTGTGCTCATTCTCATTCTTATCGTCGTCGTTGTCATGTGAGCCACATGCTGTTTGCTCAGCTCGCAAACGCCATGTTCCCCATATCATTTTGCAGGAAAATAGATAGAAAGGAAATTGTAATAAGTAAAACGTAATTACTCTTCTCTGCAAGAGGTGCATTTCTCTCTCTCTCTCTCTTCTTTCTCGCTCTTTTTGGGATCTTCTTCTCAAATTGCAGAACTTAAGAAGGTATAGCAATGTGCAATATTAATACTAAGGCACAACAAATTGTCTGACAACCGCTAGCAAAATGCTGCTGTTTTATTATAGTGTAATTTTAGTTGAGAACTATCTATTATTAGCTTATAGACTACACAGTTGCCAGAAAAGTAGGTGTAAAATGAAAAACACATTTCAAATGCATATATATGAGTATCGGATTTTATATCCTCTGAGGAGTATATTGGGTTTTGTTGATAGCATCTTATAAGAGGAAGTAGTCGTGTCAGACCCTATAAATTAAATATATTCTTGATCAGCATCTCAAGCCATACCATATGGCCATGTCTGTCTGTCCGTATGAACAACCACATCTCAGGGAATCTATGTTTTTGATGATGCCACGCCCCATACGCAAAAAATAAGCAAGAAAACAGACATAACTCTGTAATAATACATGTTTTTAGCGAGTTTGTCGGTAACCATAGCACATAGAAATATCAATTTTGTTATGCAGGTTTCTAGATCAAATATAAAGACAATGTTATCAACATATTTTTAATACCACTCCCCTATCTCGCAAAAGATGCAAACAAAACTTAAAGATTTTTCATGCCTCTAACTCATCATAGTTCTTAACATTTGGTTTTGTAACTTGACATTCGTTTAGAAACATACAATATCAAACGTATCTAAAAGTCACAATAAGATAGGATTATAATTACGACAGTTATCACACTACGAAATATGTAAACTTACAGCAGAGGCGCAGCCACAGTGCCAAGCGCTGAGCTCTGATTCAACGCTAGCGTGCGAGCGTTAAAGACATATGTATAAGCACGTGTGCTTGTTAAGTTCATGCAACGCTTACTTTGATTTAAATTCATATAATCGGAAATGAGAATCAGAGGGTATTACACGGTCGGGCGTGCCCAAGTGAGCTTCTCGTACTTGTTGTACTTGCTGTGCTTCTCATACAATTGTTAACATTAGTGTTTGTGAAAAAATTAAATGTATTACCGTAAAATTCTCTTAGCGGCTTATAGGGTTTCACTTCTCTGCGTGGCGTTGTGTTATCCAATCAAATTGACACTAACTGTCACACAACTTGCACATTTTATAACTCATTAAATTGACTTTAAGCCACTTTTTTGTTGTGTTTTGTTCGCTTTGGCAACTTTTTGCATTAATCCGCTTGTTCAACTTTCATTACATTTGCGCTTATCTGCATAATTGAAATGCGTGTTTAACGGTTATTGTAATTTAAAATTCGTGCAGAACAAAAAATACAAGTGAATTTGGGCTAAATGCATGTGCATGACTAGTAGTTACCCTACAAAAGCTGGAACAGAACGCACACATTAAAATTATCTCAGCCAACTTAAATATATAAATAATATTTTAAGATTTCTTGTTAATTTTTCATCTTCTTAATAGATTCTATGTCCCATTTACCCAATACTTTTTGGGTTGCTGGGTATAGAAGTGGGCGCAAATGTGCAATGACATATGAAAAACACATCATTAATTCACAAATAACCAAATTAAACAATTAATTGCCAATGACAAGCAATGCAACTACAAAAAAAAAATTGTTCAGATAAATAAGTAAATACAAAAAATTTAAATAAATTAAATAAAATACATGTGAATTAGTATGTGTGGGTGTGTGTGTGTGGGGGGTACGGGGGCATGTGGCAACAACGTTATCATTGACAAGTGCAACAAATTTAATTTCACATTTGAATGCACAATATAAATGCATTCATTTCGGACTATTCAAACACTCACATTGGCCTCATAAGTAATTAAAAATTAAATAACTATCACTTGACCGTACTACACTGTCCAACAAAAGACACATTTGCTAGCTAAATGAATGCCATTGCAAAAATATATAATAATATTACGCATACGCAACGAAGGCGAAAGTGCTCGGAGTGAAAAAATAATAAAAAGCGTCGACAAATGAAATTCATTAACATGCTTCTAATTACAGCAGACAATGGCGCTGAAAGTCTGCGGGGATAGGTGGGGGGTACACGACAGCAGTAGGCGTGGCTGCTGTGTATGCATTTTGCATACAAATTACCAAATTAATGAGCAAAGCTCAGCCGCAGTAAATAAAAGCAAATTATTTATAAATACAACAAAGCAGCCCCAAATGGAAAGTGCGTGCCAAATGTTACGAATACGAATATTATGGCCAAAATTTGTTCAACCAGAAATGTATAACTTGTTGGCCGGGCTAATTGGAGGCTAAGCAAATATTTGCACTTCAATATTCTTTGCCAAGCTGTGCTAAATGGTTTGGTAATGAGTACAATTTGCAGAGCAACCCTCTGCCAGAAGCATCTAACCAGTTAAACAATAGCACACATTTACTTAACATTGCGCTTGTTATTTAAAGTCCAGTTAAATAACATTATTTAATTCAATTGCCAAAATTTAAGTAATTTTTTGGTTAAGAAAACTACACATGTGCATTTTAGGTTGAGAATTATTTGCATTCTTCTTACTTTGGAATGTTACCTTTGCATGCTTTAGTTAATAAGCCAGCACCATTTTGTAGACCAGCTGCATTTTACTAGCTTAGCTTTTTGGCTTTGCCAAACGATTTTGGCCACACCACAACACACACACTCACACACACAGACAAACTCACCCACATTGGCAAGGTTAATCCTGCATTTGGGCTTACACACTCGTTCATTTTGCTCTCAGTTGCCACTTGCGAGTCAGGTCCTTCTCGCATGCAGAGCATTTTGAGGTATCTCTGATGGTCGTGTGCCAGTTAGGTAGGGGTTGTATGTGGCGTATACGTAACCTGGACGAATAGCCGCAAACAGAAATCGAGACACATACAATTACATGTGCTGCAAGTTGCTGCTGCTGTTGCTGCTGCCGGTCCTGTTGCTGTTGTTGTTAATGGAGCACCCATCAGTAGGCAGCCGGCAGCCGGCAAGTGAAACGCAAACAAAGCCAACAAACAGACCAAAAATCTAGTTCACTTAAAATTTCACATTTCCTTCCGCAACTGGACTTCAAGCACAACCCAACTCACTCTCTCACACACTGCCAAAATTGTTACAGGAAGCACACACACACACACACAGTGAGGGGGTGAATAAAACTTTATGTATGTGGCAAAAAAGCTTAAGTTAACAACTTATGGCCGTTAGCTGTTTTCGAGTAGGCAAAGAGCTCAGTGCGGCGCTGAGTGCAGAGCACAAGTGTGGGTCAACAGTGGCCCGATTGTCACCAAACGCATTTAGGAAGGAAATTAGTAAGTAAATGTCATAATTTGCAAAAGGACTTTGTGCACAGGATTATTAAGTCATTATACACAGCCACACACATACTACCTACATATGTATATGTAGTGTAATGTTCTCCTTTACAGCCACACACTTATTGGTCAGAGTCCTAAAACTGTAGTCGAAGCTAATCAAAATGCAAATTTCAATTTGCCAACTGCTGAAGTAAAAGACAAAAGGCTAAAATAAAAGAAAAAAACACAAAGCTCAGCAAAGAAAAATAAGGTAAAAGAAGTGGAAAAAAAAAATTGGTAGCGAATGCCAAATCGCAAAATTCAGTCAACTAAAAATCTTTGACTTTTTACCTGTGCGCCCGAAAAGATAATCATGAAAACGCAGTCAGCGTTGGACCCCAGGGTCACATTGAGTGTATCCAAGTCAGGGCAGAAACACACACAAACACAGAGTCAGAGTGAGAGAGAGGAGAAAGAGCAGAAGAAAGAGAGAGAGGTATACACTGCCCCGCGGTAATCCTTTTCAATGTTAACTTTTGCTCTGCCTACGTTGCCGTTAGCAAATTACTTGTATCCTTTTTCATGACTCGCTTCATTTCTTCTTAATATATACATATATATATATATATATATATATATATATATGTTGTTGTTGGTTGCCCACATCTTTTGATAACGTCAACAGCATTGAACACTGCCGAAAACCAGCAACAACAATGTTTGGCACATTTTCTTTGCTTTGCATTCTTATTTGCTCTACATATTTTTATACTGTTTGTTTTGGGTTGCGGATTGTGGATTGTGACTTGTGGGCTGTGGAAAATTCCCAAGTTGCCTTTATGTCTGCGATGAGTTTGTCAATTTGTGGCAAATGCAGTAAACATGCTCTAATTGACGTTGAAACTACTATTGCCACCACCCATTGCCACTTGTGCTCATGTGCTTCTTCAGTTGCTGAGTTTGACACATGTCCAATAAGTCTTTTTCTTTCTGATTTTTGTCTTTCATTCCTTATTTCTGCGCCCCACGGCCATTTTAATCTCTCTGCTCGCTGTTCACTTGTCACTGCTGACAGCTGCCTGATTGGTCCAAAGGGGACACAGACCAAACCAACAACCAAAAATGAAACCGAAACCGAAGCCGGTCACATATCGAGCGATATTCATTTACCGACACTATGTGAATGTCAGTGTTGGTTTATGTGCTTTGCATAAATGCTTTTAATTGAGTGATGTCTGTATCAAATTGAAATTGATACGACTATGCGCTACATAACCTGCCCTTAACACAACTCAACTAAATCAAGCAGCTGCCAGTTTAGCACTTTAATAGTTTGACTTGAACTAAAAATACTTGATTTGGTTACTTTAGCAGCGCCATCAATGCTGTCACCACTTCCAACAAGTCTATCAGTCAAGTATCAAACGTCTAGCAAGGTCTTTTCCGCAGGGAACTACAACTTACACTCAAGCTGACTCTAGTGTGACTGAGCCAAGGTGTACTATTGTAGTAGTTTCATATAGCTTAACATAGCTACGAACTGTAAATATTCTTTAAAATTTGAATGTTGTATATATTTGATATTTGATATAAAAACGTTTAGTATTGTTCATTTTATCTACTGAAAATTTTATAATTATGTGATTGTATCTGGTTAAGAAAAGTAATTTTGAAATTATATTCAGATAAGTCATGTTTAAAATTGATGATGACTGTAGTTACTTTAATAAAATTATGTTTTTTTTTTAAATAATTAACATATAGAAAATATTTTGGTAAATATTTCAGAAACCTTATATACTTCTTATGAAATTTAAGCAACTTCAATTCTTGAGCTTTAGTGAAAACTGACAAATTTTGCAATTAAAACAGCGTACGAAATTCAAACGCTTAAATCTCTAATTTTTTTACTAAAATTATCAACCTTACAAAATTGATCAAACTCAGTAGCAATGTCAAATTAATAAAGGAAAACATATTAGCTATTAATTACCAACACTTATTGAATAACACAACAAATTACTTAACTTTTCTTCACCTTTACCGTCTTGCATAAATACTTATTTCATACGGAATTAACTTTGTTAATTAAATATTTAAATTTTCTTAAAGATAACTAACATAAAATTATTTATATTTTTGAAATAACACATGTATATTAAACAAGTTTAAAAATTAAACATTTTAACTTAGTTTTTAATGAACTTTTAATTAGCATTCATTTAGTCATAAATCTAGATTGTACATGATTAGTTTTTGTTGTAGAGCATTTGATGGTTAACCAGGTTTTTATTACTATATCTTCTAAGGGTTTTATATTTTTTTTTTGCTTTAAATAGTGCTTTGTTTTTACTATTGCTAGTTGTGGTTGTTGTTGTTTGCGCTTTTCGCGCTTTGCTTGGTTGCGGTTCAACGCGCTCTTTTCCCTTTGCCTTCGCGTTTCGTCTTTGCCTTTGCTATTCGCTTCTCGCGCATTTTCATCATCAACAATTTTGGGAATGAAAACTTTGCCAAAAAGTTTTGCACATGCGAAAGGGTTTCGCATGCGTGCAGCTGCAGCTAACTTAAGGTGTATTTAGGTGTGTATGTGTGTGTGTGTGTGTGAGTGTGTGTGTGCGAGTGTGTAGCGAGTTTAGCTTAAGTTTTAGCATACAGCCAAGGCGATGGTGAAACTTCCACAAAAGACCAGCAGTCAGACAGGAGGCGTTGAACGCTTCGTTGCCGCTGCGTGCCAGGCACACCTTGCCGAGAGTTTTGTGTGGCTGCCACAAGTAGACATTGGTTAAAAACTTTTCAACTACCCATACGCACACACACACACACACACACACACACACACACACACACAAGCACACGCTCGTTCACACATACCCGTAGTTTGAAAAATTATTATAACACGCCACGTTGGCAACCTTTTCATATGCCAAAAACTTAGACAACAACATTTTCAGGGGTAGGCAAAAAGGTTGAAGCCGGTTCTGAAAGACTTCTGTAGATATAAAATTATGCGCGTTTATTCGTAAATTAAGTGCTGGCTGTTGCTTTCTGAAACTTGGCCAACAACACAGCGAAGAATATAGCGGCAAGCAGCCAACTAACTTGCCTGCCCCTGCGGTTCTTCCACTCAAAGGAATTTGCGTTCGAGTGCATTTCGAAGAGCAGAGTGTGTAGAAGAAACACGACCGAAAGGAGGGCTGAGCGAAGAGACACAGAGAGAGAGCAGTGAATTCACCTCCCACTGCTCCAACGCATACACAAACTTTGTGATATCTTTAAGACCCTCTGAATTTTGCTTTTCGAAATAAAATTCATTTCGTGTCACATTATAAATGTATAAGGCCTAAGTGCTGCTGCCTATCAATAGCCGCAAATTTAACAAGCCCTATTTATAAATATACTACATTTGCTTCAATTTACACGGCAAAAACCTCATACAAATAAACTACAAGTCCATTCAACTCTCCACACGTGAGCTGAGCTGCTATGGTAATAAAGCAATGATAAGAGCTAAATTGCATGACCAAATACTAGGCATGCAACTAAATGTAGTACATTGAGAAACGGAAGGAGGAATGGCATTAGGTATCAGATGTAATGGGCAGCAGGGGAAGGTAAGAGAGGATGGGGCAAGAGGAATCTGCATGTTATTCAATACATATGCCAAGGTTTCATGTTGTCTAAGCCAACACTCGAGCTTTTCAGGCCTAATTGCTTGATTCAAGGTAACTCCATCCAGTTGAATGAGAAAATATGCCTAGATTAGGATATGTTACCATCCTGCATAAGCAAATTTAACAATTAAAGTATTCTTTAAGTTATTATATTGTTGTAGCTATTGTACAATTACAGTATAACTTTTTTAAAGTAAGTTGATGAAGTACATACGGTATCTGAATTAATGAACATTCACTTTTATTACAAATATTCTTTTCCCAAACAGTTACACAATAAGTTTCGAAAAGTCTAAGAAAACTTTTGAAACTTTTACAACAACAGTTCTCTGAACTTACCATCTCAAAATGCATAAATAGGTTTATCTATTTTTATGAGATTTTAATATATTTATAAAATGCATTTGACTTAAAGAAAAGCATTTGTATTTATGGCTTTTGTATAACAAATGATTGCTTAAAATATTCCTTATCTTACAGACTACAAATAAATTATGTATAACATTTTCTTAATCCAATTCAAATAATGCACTACAATATCGTTTACTTGTTTAAACTACTTCAACAGATACATTTCATTGATATTTTAATATTGATGTTTTTATCGCAGCCACTCGAGAAGCAGACCCAATGGAGTTGCAACACAGAGCCGCATCGATTCAACAAATTGTGCAACAACATAGACAACATTTACCTGCAGATGTTAGCACACATATCGAGTGCTTGCTTTCCAGCACCATTATTGGCAGCTAGAAACGGAAGCAGCAGTAGCATCAACATCACCAACAGCATCAGGAGTCGAGATCCATGTCCCTGGCGTAAGCGAGGACCAGAAAAAATAGCTGAAAGAGGGAGAAATGGGCTTATAACGAATATAAGGCTTTGAAGCGCGCTAAAAATTTCAGATTTTCAGAACATAACATTTTACGGTTTCACGGTTCATTGCCACATGCAGGAAAGTGAAAGATATATCGACACACACACAGACACCCAAACACACACATACATATATATAGACTACAGATGCAGCAGTGTATGTGTGTGTGAGTGTGTGTGTGTTGTTGGCATATGAAAGCGATACTCTCGTTTGCTCGTTTTTCGAAAATCGTTTGAAGCATCGCCCGCCATAACAACGACCATCGAGAATGCTGGGGAGGCGGGAGAGTTTCGAATTTGAGGCAATAGCTTCTGTGGGGTGGGGTTAACTTTTAGATTTCCATTGGTTTTTGCTTTTGCTAAGCTTTAGCAAAATATTTTAAGCAGTTTAGAAAGTGCCAGTCGATTCTGTGTGTGTATGTGAAAGTATCTTTCATATCAATTACGAGCAGTAAAAAAATTTCAGAGTCTAGAGAGTGTGTGTGTGTGTGTGTTTTGCAACTTTTAAACCTTTTGATACGATATCCGATTTTCGCAATTTGTGAGCTCAACAAATTGTGCCACATCGAAAGCTTTAATCTATCGAAATCCTATATATGTTTAAATACTAAATTAGCAGTTAAATTAACGCTTTAAATTCCATTTAAAAGCATTGTCTAGCTTTTGTTGTGACTGCGCCACATTGTTGCAGACCACGCCTCTATACTAGAGCCTCAATTGGGCAACTTAAAAGTGCACTTATGTGTGGAGTCGAAATCGGGTAGCTTTACCAAAAAAAGAGAAAAAAAAAAAAACTAGCAGAAAGAAGCGCAGAAAAAAAACGGTGGCCACTTGACAGCCACAAAGCGCCTGGCTTGTCACCCGTTTCTTGGTCAAAGCATGGTTGCAAGCCAAGTGCACTCCAAGCAGTTAAGCAGCGTTGCCGATGCCATAAATGTTGCAAGTTGGCAACGCAACGCAACGCAGAGCTGTGCGACACGATGTCGTTGCAGACAAACTCGCTATACCCACTCCCCGTCGACACTCAGAACTCGCCGCAAAGTGTTTAAGCATGGAGGCAAGTGGCGAACGTTTGCCATTTTCAACTCGTTCCTTTGCACTTTCTGAGCATCTTCGAGTTGGTTGAGTTACGATGGCATAACAGAGGCAGACAGAGCGATGGAGCGGAGGAGGGGAAAGAGGCAGGCATGTTGACAATTTCACAGCAATTTAAGTTTTGCTTTTGTTTAAGCAACACTTCAATTAGAGCATCTTAAAAAACTATGTCAACTGCCGTCAGGATGTGCATCTCAATTTGTAGACATGTTTCTCGGCACTTTCGCAAGGTGATTAAACTCATTTGGCGCACTAAAAAGCTCACACCCCCCCTCAACGCCCACATAGTTTTCTTTCTCTGTGTCTTTCTATTCATGCTTTCATGTTAAAAATGCTTCTTGTTCCGTTCTTGTGCTTGTGCACAATTGTAATAAATTTGGCAGCAAAATAGTTTACAACAACGCATTCAGCACGTAGCAAATTGTTGCCATGTGCTCTTTACGTGAGTGTGTGTGTGTGTGTGTGTGTCTGTGGTGGTGTGTGCCACACATGAACAGGTGCGCTTTATGGTTGACTTCAACTTTTGCCATTGCCTCGACCGCTGTTCTCATGAAATTGGTTTTTGCCACACGGCAAAAACAACAACAACAACGCCAACCATTTCTTATGATTTATTATTTTTCAATGTGCTTTCAAGGATAGCCTAAGCCTTTGGTCTACTTTAGCTGCCACCGCAATTTTGTCACATTTATTAACTGATGGATTGGGTGTAACCTTAACAAAACTTTCAGCAAACACAATTTTGTGCTGTGCTGCCTGACCCTATCCCTAATATTCAGATACTCTACATGTACGTAAATCGCATAGATTTTGTTGCTCAGCATTGAAAAAACTGTTGCCGACTTTTATGAGCAGCAGCGAAAAGTGTAAAATAGTGTAGCATTCTTTTGTGTGTGAGTTTTTATTCAATATTATTTTTAATTTTCTACCTCGACATTTAATATAATATACATTATAAATATTATTTATTTAACTTTTTTTATTTTATTTTAAATATTAATTTTTATTTTGTTATTTATTTTATTTTAAATTTTGTAGAGCATTTTGGATTCGATGCTTACCACCCATTTTTTTTTTCTACAAATTTATATTATTTTTTTTTTTTTTTTTTTTTTTTTCCCCCCCCCCCCCCACCCCCCAACAACCCACAAAAAAAAAACCCCCCCCCCCTTATTTATATTTATATACAATTAATTTTTTTTTTTTTTCTTTTCCCCCCTCCTCCTCTAAATTAAACCCCCCAAAAAAATATTTCTCAACTCCTATATATTATCTTAATTTATTATTATTTTTATATTATTTTTATTTCCTTTCCCCCCCCTCCCCCCCCCCCCCCCCCCACAACAAAAAAAAAAGCAAGAAAAAAAAAAAAAAAAAAAAAAAAAAAAAAAAAAAAAAAATATAAATAATTTTAAAAAAAAATAATAAAATTTTTTTTTATAATTATATATATTTAATTTATATATTTATTTATATATTATAAAAATACATTATTTTTTTTTTTATATTATTTTTTTTTTTTCTTTTTTCTCCCCCCTTCCCTCCTCCCCCCATTCCTCCTCTCTCTTTCTTCCCCCCCTTTCCCCCTCCCTCCACAACCTCCATACTCCCCCCTCCCTCCAACCACCCCACCACACCCCCATCTCCTTCCCCTCCCCCCCCCCCCCCCCCCCCCCCCCCCCCCCCCCCAAATTCCCCCCCCCAACAACATTTCGCCACGAATTTTTCATCATGCCTGACCATCATTCTATTTCATTCTCTTCCCTACCTCTGCAGGGTAATATTAAAATTATTTAAGTTTGTATGGAATATATGTATCTCTGACAATATTCGACTAGTTTTGCTGTTGTTCAGGTAGTTTGGTCAGCGACGCCCATTAAACATTTAATGTGCCAGCCAATAAGAAAGTTTTGCGCTTAGCCATGGCTTATACTTTGAGCAGTTGGAGGTTGTGCTCTTCGCTGCTGTGCTGGCATGTGAGTGTGTGTGAGAGTGGGAGTGCTTCTGTTTTTGTTTGTTTGGCTGAGTTCGAAGAGCACTATGCACCCATTCCTTTTATGTATTTGTGTATAATCTGCTATACAGCTATATATAATTAATTACTCTTCGAAAACTTTGACACATTTAATTATTATTTTATTAGTTTGGCTATTAACTGGCGGTGGAGCGTGCAAGTGCTATGTGCACGGTCTAATGCCTCGGTTCTGTCAGCTATAAATATTTAAGAATGGATAGCTACACGGTATGGTCAATAGTCAGCGTAGAGTGCAATTTCTAATTGCTTGCTTGGGGTGGAAGTTACTTTGCTACTTTGGTTTGTCGAATCTGGATTAGTGTGCGAATTGTTGGGCGTATTACTCTTTGGCTTTACCAAATGCATTTAATTGTTGCCACAAAGTTGCAACTTTCTGGACGCACACATGAGCAGCCAGTGCACATGTGTACGTGTTTGCAAGATTAGATAAACACATTCTTGCATTTGCTTACTTCGCTCCACTGGCTTTTTTGGGGGGGATTTTCATTGCAGTTTCTTTCATAAAAGTTTTGTGTACTTTTGGCAGATCGAAATCGACTTCACTCAACTCAACTCAATTCTTGTTGGCACAAATCTTGTAAGTCCTTTTTGGCCGGCCAATGTCGATTGCAAAGCGCTTCTCACTTTTACCAACTATTTTGAACTTTTGCAGCAAATCAACTTGTGCAGCGAGTATCAAATAGAGTGAAATGAAATTAATTAAAAAATAACAAGAATTTTATATATCGCAGCCATATAAAAGGAAAATGTTAACTAAATAAAGTTCTTTATTCTCTTAATTAATATTAAAATATATATTATATTTTAATTTTATTTAAGTTAAATTAAAACTAACTTGGTATCGATGTCTAAATTTGCAACAAAGTGCGATACGCTTTGCTGCGTGTTTAATATTTTTGCTTGCCATATGCAGCCGACGCTGTGGCAGCTGTGGCAACTGTGGCTTATGCAAGCGCATTAACAAACAGGCGACGTCGGGGATCTGCATTTTTAACAGCATATTTTAATGGCTGATTTTTAACGTCAGCTCACTGTTCGCACTTATTGACAGCTGCGACAGGCATGTGATACGTCCACCTCCAGACTTCCTCGGTGCCCCAACTCCAGTGTGGCCACCGCTTTGATGCATATGTCATGCGATACACGCAACGATACAAAATTTATTTGCAACGCGCCTGTCAGACTCTGCCATCTCCACTTCCCCTTCGCCTTTCATATGCCTCACTGTATACTGTAGACATAAAAAATGTTTAATTTAATTTCTCTTCGCAAAAAAATGCTGTGCTTCAATCTTTGTTGATGTATATTCCCTTTTTTTTTGGATCTGGCAACTGCTGTTCAAACATAAAATGCTTAAACAATTTTTATAGGTAAATATTGACAGGGGTTGTGGTGGTGGTGTAAATTGAGGGGACGGGTGTGTGGGGGCGGGGGTATTGTTTAAGCTGATGCTGTGCTAATCGACGTACGTCAACTTTGACTGAATTTTAACATGATATATCGAAACACTTTGTCCGCGTGATTGATAAACTTACCGAGCAGCGCAGTCAAATGGAGAAAATCGAGTTAACTCTGATATATACATATATGTATAATATATGGAATTAATCAATATCTATGTGTATTTAGTCTAGGCATTGTTATTGTAATTAAATTGAAATCAAGAAGCATATGTTCTCACAAAGTCTGTGCATTTTGTGCATAATAATTAAGTGACAAAGAAGTGAATGTGACTCGGCAACAACTGAATTCAATTACACGAAATGCAGCACGTTTCAGCAGGCACATAAATACACACGCATTACTAATGTGTATGTGTGTGTGTGTGTGTGGCAGTAAATAAACAAATATGCTAGCAATGGGCTTTAATTTATACAATAAACACACAAATTTGGGTGGTCTAATGCTCGCACAGCAACGCAGCAACTGAGACAGAGACACACAACAGACACCGCTGTATTATCTCACCCTCATGCCAAATAGTCAATGGAGCACACAGACTCATACACACACACTCACTCACATTGGCTGGCACGTGACCCGTTGGCTGTGAGTGCTTTTGTTTGCGTTGCGGCCAAATCAATTAAAAATTACGCATACGCACTGTAAATATTTGGCACGCGCAGCTCCATTTGCACAACGTACACAAAATATTTGCTAATTTTTGAAGCAATTCGATAATTAAAGCAATGAAGACCATATATGGACATTACACACCTACACACACATGTACATAAATCAATTGTTGTGCACACAAAAACGAAAACAATGGAAATTGACGCATAAATTGTATGAAACGTTCACAACAGTGAGTTGTGTGTTGTGAGTGTAGATTGTGTGCAGTGCTTGAATAAAAGATTGATTTAATGTTAATTAAAGGGAAACTGTGTGTGCATATAAATACTGCTATTCTTCTTTTTGCTTCAGTACTCAGTGTGGTGCGCTGTGACAAGTGAAATGAATCTCTTAGCTCAATGGCACAAAGTTTCTCTTCCTGCAAAGTAAACACACACAACGCATAGACAACTTGCTGCCAAGTAACAAAACTTTTGCCGTACTGCAACTACAACAACAGCAACAACAACAACAACAATTCGAGGTGTTGGTATGCGAGAAATGATGTTTGTGTGTGTGAATGTAAAAGTGCGTTTGTTTTGTGGGGTTTGTCACAACTTTTGCATGTCTGTTTGTCTGACTGCGAGTCACTGTGTGTTAGACTCAGTTGAACAGAATATCTATGCGTCTGTCTCTCTTTCTCTCTGCCTCCGTTTGTCTGTCTATCTGTCTGTCTGTCTGTCAGACTATCTGTTCCTCAGTCGCGTTGTTTGTCTCTACGCCTGTGTTTGCTGCTGTTGTGGCAAAAGTTTCGGGTAAATATGCAAGACGCTTGCGAAGCTCATGGCATGCGGCAAACATCAACAACATTATTTTTACTCTTTTTTGGCTACTCACAAAAATACCAATGGGGAATTGGCTAGAGGAACACTTGTATATACGACTGCAAAGTACTCTAACACAGAAGAACTTCAATTGAAAAGTCAAATCAGAGTGTGCGAAATAAAGAATAATTAAGCACTTTATCTAAAAGGTTTCCCAAATATGATTAACAGTCTATTTAAACTAGCTGCATGAGTTAATAGGAAGAAAGCAAGTAAAACCCCAAAAAAAAAAAAAAAAAAAATAAAAAAATAAAAAAAAAAAAATTTATAAAAAATTACAAAAAAATATATAAAATAATATTTCCCCCCCCCACATTTTTTTTTAAGCAACAAAACAAAAAAGCCAGAAAAAAAAAATTAAAGAAAGGGAATGGCACCTTTGAAAACAATTAATTGCACAAACCAATTATATACAGTCGGGTTCAAGCAAACAGTGCAAAAACTGCTGATGAATAATGCAATATTTCTTGTAGGTTTCTACTTCTACATTAAAAACTTCTTCATGATTTTAGTAGATGAATCTATTGATATGCGATCCTGTTAGCTTTGACCTTACATTGAGTCTTTTATAACTTCTAATCACCAGTTTTAGTACTGCTATTTGATTGAACACAGCTGTATGATTATACCTACATATTTATTTCTTACGCTACAATGATTTATTGTCTACTTTTTATTAACTCCAGAGAGACACATGCTGATTAGATTAGCTAAGTGACATAAATTTGCTGCTCATATGACTGCATAGAGCATTAGGGTACCGAAAATGAACTTGTGCATTTATCTTGACGCAGACGCAGAAGCAGACAAGTTTTGGCTGATTGCAGCCAAGCAGCGGGACAAACGCAACGACACCAAGTGTCGTGCAATACTTTTAGTGACATTTATATCTGCACCCTCCTTCGCCTACTACCCACTATCAGACAACGACGTTTAAAAATTTATGCAATAAAGTTAGCTGCGAAATGTATACTCCATAAACTATATGTATGTCTGTGTGACTTTTGAGCAGATGGCTGAGCTCTGTAAGTGCACACATAAGTTTGCCAACGCGGTTTTGAAGGTCAAGTTGAGTTGAGGCTGAAATGAATGCAGAGGCTGAAGGAAAGCACCTTGAGCTTTAATTGTATGGGGAGAAGGAAGCATTGAGGCAGCAGGCAGTGTTGCTATTTTTGCCACTGACTCTGACATTTTAGCTACCCACTAGCAAATAAATCAGCAACACTTGACAGACGCACTGAAGTTACTAATTTAATTTACATTTTTAATTTATTTTTTGTGCGCCCGTCAAGTGAATAAGTAATGAATTTACAACTTCTCAAGAATTTCAAATTAAAAACAATAACACAAAATGGGTGCTACCGAGTCCAAGTCCAAGTCCAAGTCTAAATCCACGTCCAATTCTTAGTAAAAGTCGAAGCAGAGGCAGAATCTCAGGCACCCTGGAGTAAACGCAGCCTGTGCAAATTAGAGAAACGGACAGAACAGAAAACAGGTGCGTTTGCATATTCATCTCGTTTGCCATTTCCTTTCAACGCAAATGACTAATTAAAAACTGTAGTGGGCGTGGCAGTTAGTCAGCAGAGTCAGTGACAGCATTACATAACACACGCACACCCACTCACACTAAGAGTGAAGAACAAATTTCACTTGCTATCGTCGCTTTAAGACTAGACTTTAAAAGATGCGCTGAAAAGTATGCTACAGTTTTTTCATATTTCGGTTCTCCTTGGATATCCTTGTTGTTTGCGTGGTGCAATCATGGCGCGCTCCCTGGTTACTGTCATTTGCACCTCTTACATCTGCAAAAATGTCGGCCACAGTCTCATGCATATGCAAATTGCATTTACGCTGCTACCGTTTTCCTTCCACCTGCTCTCCTTGTGTCAACTTCAGGCGAGATCAAGGCAGGAACAGTGTCACCGATGCTTGACCATTGCAAGGGCAAGGCGTTGCAGTTGTTCAGCTGCATATGTATGTGGGTGCGAGTGTGTATATGCGTGCCAACAGTCACGCCGAATGACAAATCAGAGAGTGTGTGTGAGATTGTGATAACATGGCAGAGATTCACATATGAGAATACCACGCGTCTGTCTTCAGGGACTTATCCGCAACGACATGTGTTTTCGTTTGTCTCTCAAACATTTTCTAGAGCATCTTGCATCTAGTTCTGTAATGAAGTCAAGGCTAAGTGAATTAGTGCTAAACAAGAAAGGTTCTTCAAAGTTTGTCAAGTAAAACTTCATGTAGCATTAATTTTAGGTAAATTCAGCTAACAGGTCAAGCCAGCAGCATGTTAAGTGTTAATAATTGTGAATATGCCGCGATGACTCGCATCGCTCAATCATAACAATTAGTTTGAAGACCCCGGATCGGTCACTTGACCTTCTCGAGCATAATTAACGAACCCTGCCATTTAGCGGCCTAAAAAAGCACACAAATATAAACACATAACTTCTATTTTTTTTGCTTTTCTTCTCATTTTAAACTGCAGTTCCATAATTTGTAGAAACTGTAACGAAAGGGGTGTGGATGGTGGCGAAACAACTAACAAAGCAGCAGAAAGCGAAGCGTAAAAATTAACTTTGTTAAAAAGTACGCACTTTTGTGAGATTTTTCTGCTCAAATGTTCATTGAGCAAAAAGGCAAAGGCAAAAGCGAAAAAGTTACACGCAAAAAATAAAGAAAAACACTGAAAAAAAAAACAAAACAAAAAAAACACAGAAAAGCTGAGAAAAAAATTGTAACGCAAAATGAAAATTAAACGATGCTTAAAATTACTTTTTCGTCAAACTCTTTACTCGTCTCTCAGCACTCAGCCCGCAGCCCTTACCATGTTTTCTTTTAATTTTTTTTTGGGTTGTTTTTGCAGTTGTTGTTGTTTTCGTTATTTTCGCAGGGTCAGTAAAAAGTTAGTTTAAGCTCTTGCAATTGGTGTGGCTGTGCTGTTGTTGTCTGTACAAGTAAAAGCAACTGCTTTAAAAAGGTCAAATTAAAAAGAAGAGGTGATACTTCTATTCTTCGATATTAATAGATGTTGTGTTCGAGTTAAATAGTAATTTTAAATCTCTCTATGTTAGACTTACCGCAGAGCAATCGAGAGAAAAGAGAAGAACAGAAGAGACAAATAATTTTAAACCTTTTTCAGTTTTGTTTTTTGTGCAGAATATATTATTAAATAGTCAACAGTTATTTCAGCTTATTTATAAAATAAAAATTATGTTATTTTATTTTATTTTATTTTTATCTTCTTTGTAGAATCATGCTGTTTTGTTTTAATGTTTAATGATTTATTTACATTTATTTAATTGCATTTTTTTTTTAATTATATGATTACTAGCAGTTGTTGTAAAGAGTGACAGTTACAAAGAGAATGAGAGAAAAAGAAGGAAGGGAAGGCAGAGAGACAGTTGCTGTTAGAGCTGGAGAACATTAAAATGTTAATGAAGCTACATTAACATATGACGCTCATAAAAAGGTATTAGCAGACATACACACATACACTTAAAGCGCATGCATTTACTTGAATGCGTAGTTAAGCCAAACACACATACACGCACACACACGCCGACTTACACACATGGGGACAGTCAGGACTCAGCAGGACTCACCTGTTAGTACCTGCTGACCGCATAGCTTTGTTGTCGCTTTTGCCTTTTACCGCATAATCCCTCCCTCCCTCGCTTTCTCTCTCTCTACACTACTTGAGTGCGGTACAGTTGCGAGGGAGGTGTACGGTGTTGGGAGGGGGAGAAACACACACACATGCTGACAGACTTACTTATGTTTAAGCCAAATGCCATAAGGTTTAAATAAAAGTTGGGTCTGACACCATAGGATATCAACTTTTATGCCACATAACAGGCAGAACTTAGAACTTACAGATCAGAGCAGATCATAGTGGAAAAGCTGAATTTATAAGGTTAAATGCAAGTTATAAGCCAATTGTTCAAAAAGTTTTAAGGAATGATATTTTTCGTTAGTTAAAATAGTTTTAGAAAAAGTAGAAATTAAATATAATAGTTTGATTTATATTTGTTTAAAAAATTTCTTTAAACTGACTTCAAATTTTGTTATGTGTAGAGACGATATTTAAAGCACACCTCGCTCTGGCAAAGTTGCAGGTATATAAGGTACATAAGTATTGAATTAGTTACCATTTCTCGTTTCCATATTAATGCTGTTGCTCTGTGGCTTATGCTTTGGGCCAAGTTAATTTGGTCTTTTTGCTAAGCCAAACACGAGTAGAAAATGCGCTATAAGAAAAAAGCAAGCGAGCACTAAAAACTGGCTTTATTTATGCCTGGCTGGATGCATGTATATTTATACGAGAGACGCACATAAATTGAGAGCCCAGCTCGCCTGGAAGCGTTTACATTTTTATGCATTGCAAATGTGCTGAGCCAAGCGCCGCTAATAAGTTGGCTCGAATGGGAACAAAGGCGCAACCCCCGTCCCCATCCCCATCCCCATCCCCATCCTCACCGAGTTTTCTCTCTTCAGTACTTACCACACATTTTACGCATTTTGATATGCAAAGAAATGCACTAAATAAACTAGGCAGCGTCAGAGTCGAAGCCCGTTGTAGGTACTATGCCACAAAAGGTGGCCAACAAAACCAGCGAGTAAAAACAAAATGGTAGAAACAAAAAAAAAAAGAATAAACATAATATAAAGAAAAATAGAAAATGAAAATTCCAAAATTTGCACTTTATAACAAAGGAACAATTTAACAAAAGGCAGTGGCTCCGGCAGGTAAATGCAAACAGGTGCATGCAACTTCAGCTGAATATGGGAATCAGAGTGCATATGCATATGTATTAACACACACACACACACACACGTACACTCACATACATTATTCAGTGGTGTTGTTTATTAAAAGCACAAACAACTACAAAAAACGAAATGGAATTCAGAAGAATGCAGAGATGAATTGAAGAGAAGCGAAAGCAGCTGCAACTTTTTAGTGCAAATTTCATAATTTATACGCCGAAAAGTACAGAGCGCATAAGGAATGCATACACTTTTTATGGATATATGTGCTATATGTGTGTAGAACGTGACATAAAGACTGCCGAATTGGTTTAGTTAATGTATAAAGCAGAATTCATTATATTTTTGAGCAAGGGAACTCATATAAGCGCCATAAAACACTACTAAACAAAGAGTTTCGATAAAAGAATGTGTAGTTATAGTATTTTGTTTTTAAAAGTGTTATTATTGCACACACAAGAAAGAAAACTTAATATTTGTCCTTAAATATATATAAAGCTTGACTGTACTAAAAGTTCCTTATACAAAAATTGCAATGTTATATAATTATTAGAACGATTGAATCTCTTGAAATTCCTCTGCACGATGATCATTCAGCCGGACATTTAAAACAAGGAAATTATATGTAAATAAGTATGAGATAGGAATGAAATAGTAGCAATTTAAAAGTATTTTTAAAAATATATTGTTAGTTAGTTCTTTAAAAATCGACTAAAGGAGAAAGGAAAAAGATTGAGGCAATACAACAATAGTAATACAAGCAAACAATAGGATAACAAACTTAATAACCAGCTGAGCTGCAACTGTTTTTGTCTCATATATTTGTAAGTCTGTTATGCAACATCTCAAGAACAATAGAAAATCAATCTGTGCCAAAAGACAACGTTGAATTGCACTGCAGACATAAATCAAAGTAGAAACACGAACACGAGTACAAAAAACGAAACGTGCAAGGCTCAAAAACAATAACAAACAATTTTGAGCAATAAACAAGAATAAAAACAATTTTTTATTTCTGTGTCACTAGAACGACAACAACAATCAGGATAACCCCCCTTTTCCCTCTTCCTCTCTCCGCGCTATCGTGTCAAACAGTTTGATGCAAGTAAAGAGAACCTTCCACAACGACTAAAACTTGAACTTGGACTGGACAGTTGAGTGGCTTTTCAATCGACTGACTCTCCCTCTGTTCACCTGTTGGTTTCGCTGCTCACTTTGCCAGGCAACTCACGTGCCAAGCACCGACTTCAGTTTCCTCAGTCGCCTGGGACTGGAGCTTAGAGCCGCAGCTTGTCTCTTGTTGTTTCTAGGAATGGCAATCTCATTAGCCCCACCGAGTGTCGTCAAATTCATTAGAAACACAAAAAAAAATGACAGCAGGCATTCAAATAATAAAAACAAAAACAGCTAAAGGGAAACAAGCGACGTGCGACATGCGAAATGTGAAATGCGACATGCGACCTATGACCCCGGCGCTGGCAACAAATTAAAAGCCATAAAAGGCATCAAATTATGTGAGGCACTTGGGTGTTGCGCTTAAATGTTCACCCACTCCAAATGCTGATACGAGTCATCCACCCACCCAAGCCACCGAACCATTCAAACCACTCAAACCACCAAGCCAGTCAGCCAAGTCAGCCGAGTCAGTCAGGTTACCTATTTGTTAACCCCAGCGCGCCAGCAAACAAAGTTTTTCAATTTCTGTCGCATAATAAGCGGCACAAAGTCGTTGCCGCTTGACTCCTTCCCTTCTCCTTTCGCCCGCTGACACTGTAGAACCTTCGTGGCGCCGCGGGAAAATGAAATTATGAATGTGCGTTGGCACAACCGCACCCCAGACACCATCACCTGGCACCGCTTGGTGTTTTCCTTTCCTTACCAATTCGTTTTTTCTTCTATTTTTTTGTTTTTTAGCTGTGTGTGCTCATTTTTCTGTCAAGGTGTCATAAATGACGCGACTGCGACGCCGAAGGAGACGCCTCCGCATGCGTGTAAGTAAAATAAATGAGGCTCGGCACAATGGCAACGACTGTCAGGCCAACAAAAGCCAAATGAATGATACAAGCCTCAGCCACAGAGCAACAGCACCAAGAACACATCATACGAAAAAAAAAACCCAAAATAAATACATATACCACCTTTACTTGACTAGAAGATACTCTGCAAGAAGAACACTGGAGCAATTAATATAATTTTAATTAATAATTAATACGAAGAACTCATATAATTTGGGGCTATATATTTCTTAAATTTATTTTAAATTAATTGCGGAAAAAAATAAAACACAACTTTTAAATATATATTCCATTAAAAAATATTTTACAAAATTGTAGTCAGTAATTTAAATATGTATTTTTTCACGTATTAATTTTAATTAAATTATTTTAACGCATCTTAACAAAAGTAGTAAAAGAAATTTAAATGAAATTAAACAACAAACTCAAACTTTTCAAATGGAATTTGTTATCTCAAGTTAAAAATGGGTCTGAATGAAGAAATTCTCTCAACACCTATTTAAAGGATCATGGAGATCATGGAGTTATAAATTTTATGAAATTAAAATATTTAAATAATTTAATTTGCATGCATAGGATTTTAAGTAGAATTGTTTTATGTATAATATATTAAATAAAGAGATTTTTAAGTTTCTTGCTTCACTTTAAACATAGTTTGTATTTCAAAAGTGTTCAAAGTTAAAAAGTAGTTAATTTTTTCTCAACTTTTAACTAACAAATGCCCAGTTGACAGGGTATAAAATTCAAAAAGGTCGCATTCACAAAATTATTTGCATATATGATTTCAGTGTATGTGCAAAAGCAGGGCCAACATTATTTATGTGGCCAAAACAAAAAGCAGTCGAGAGAGTCAATTTTATTAAAGAGATTTACTCAGCGAATTCAAGTGTCTACAAAACGCCTGGTTCAACGCGTGACTTGATCAACATTTCGCAGTATCACGTTCCAAAACAGAAGCAACATGAGTGTATGTGGGCTTTTAGGTGTTCATACTGCAAAAATATTTACCATAGCGACTAATTTGATGCACTGCCGAGTCGTATACGTAATGCAAAGGCTGTCAACACT
Organism: Drosophila tripunctata; assembly: GCA_035047385.1. Taxonomy (NCBI): domain Eukaryota; kingdom Metazoa; phylum Arthropoda; class Insecta; order Diptera; family Drosophilidae; genus Drosophila; species Drosophila tripunctata. Next base: position 131,235 of record JAWNPS010000187.1, on the reverse strand, counting down.
TGCTCATCTCTGGTGTAAAAAAATGCCGCTAAATCTGTCCTTTGACATTGACTATTTAAACTGACAATTTTAACTAATTTGCTCAACTGACGCCCAATAAATCTCAGTGCACAAATCAACTGTGCAAGTGCCACGCCCACATCTTGCAACCCAGTCCATCCACAAGCTACAGGAGTCTGTTTTTCTGTCAGTCTGCCTGTGTGTCTGTCTGTCTTCACTCTCACAGATACAACTACAAACTACAATGGCGTCGTTCTCGGAACTGCAAAGAAATGTAATTTGATGTAATTGAAACCATTTTCGTGTTAATTAAACTCTTCTTTTGCCCCTTTCCCCTTTACCCCACCGCACGGCAGTTCTTTCAATTTTTTCTTTGTATTTCAGCTCTTGCCGTTTGCTGCCTTCTTTTGCCAGCATTCATTCTTCCTAGTCCTTATGCTGTGTTGCGGGCTTAAAGCATTTTACACTTGCCATTAACGTTCCGTGCGCCCAAAGTGACAGCCGCAATGAAAACAAAGACGCGGGGCCAAACACAAGTCACCGCCCACGGGCAAATAGAGAGAGAGAGAAGAAGAAAAAGGGTTTGAGTTGGGTCCGAGAACTTCATCGCCATTGCAGTCATTAAATTGGATTTCTTTTTGAGCTCCACTCCACTCCAGGCCACTCCACGACACGCCGCAACTACCAGGCAGTGTACACTTGATGAAGGGTTCTGCTGCCTTGAACGCACTGTGATTCCACACTAAATGAGTATTTTGAATAACAAGCACTTAGTGCCTTAGAGCGCATTACACATTTTGTTCTTCCAGCATCCAGCTTCTAACTTGGCTTTATGTGTCTCTCCCATGTGACTGCGTTAATTGAAGTGCCCAACTGAAATTGTACAAGTTAATTCACATAAATTAAAGAGCAAATTTGATTGCAGCAATAGAGAGTTAATTAATAAAATGTATTTTATTTCCGAATTCATTCATTATTTATAAGCATTCAATTAGTTAGTTGTTGCATAATTAATACGGAGATTAGGCGATTATTATGTATGCATTTAATCAGTTTAATATCATATTTAAACAAACTGTTTCACTCTTCAAGTACATTCTTCTAAGCTCACAATGCATTCTAAGAGGATTTTTATTTTAAGCTCGGTAGTCGGTCGCCGGTCGTCGGTCGTTGCCATTATTGACACATTAATCAAACAATGGACAAGTACTTTCAATTTATTTTACCGCGACACACACAGCGCCATTCAATTTTTAAGCGTCGCATTTATAAAGCAGACAAAACGCAGACAAAAAAGGAAAATAGCGATAGACAGAGACAGAGACGAGGGCAAGCACCGAAGTTGATCACTTCACAAATGCAGGAAGGAAAAAAAAAGCAAACACAAACATACACATACAGAGAAAGGACACTGCAGTTGTGACCCATACCAATGCCTATTCCAGGGTACAACCTACTGTCTGTTGTTGTGCGCTATGTGGCTCGCAGTCGCTCATTAGCTTTCATTATAAATATTGACTGGCTGACTGGACAAAAGTGTTTGACTGACAGCCAGGCAGGCAGGCAGACAGCCAAGTAGACTGTCAGACAGACAGACGGTCAAACAGGCAGTCAGACAGGCTGGTGTTTGGGTGGTGTCAGGTGAGACGGGTGCATATGACAAATTAGGTTGATTGCTTTGGGAGCATCGCGATGGCAATCGCCAGCCAGCGCAATTGAAATCGAGAAACGGGAAACGGCAAACGGGAAACGAGAATTGAGAATTGAGAAGATAGGTTGGTCGGTGGACTCTTGTCAGCAGTCGACGGCTTTCAATTAAGCGTCTCTTAATGTGCTTTTCATTTAATTTGATTCATCTATGTTGATAACAACAGCTTGCCAGGTCATTTGCATTTCAGCTGCACAACTGACAGGCGACAAAACAGCTCACATAGAATGGAGAATGGTATGAAATGCCAAACCAAACCTAGCAGAGCATAAAATTACGATTGCTTTGCATATTTTTAGCGCTTTCGCATAACTTGAAACGCTGACGGCAAAAATAGCAACAAAAGCCACATACTTTCAGCTTAATAGTCATAAATTTTGCTTTATGCCCAGTTCCACTTCCATTTCCAGTTTCTGTTTCTGTTTCAGTTTCACAATCTACTTACTTTTGGCATGCCGACAACGTCTTTGCCTTCTTTTGTCCCGACCTCAATTCACAGAAATTGTTTCGCTTTTGTTGTTGCGGTTTGGTGTATGTATATATTATTTTTTCTGCTTTATTTTTATTCGCACTGAAATTTAACGCCACATATTTTACATTTGCACATTCATCACATTGCATTGCATTTCAATTTGCATTTTGCTTTGACGCCCAGTGCCACAAAACATGCATAAAACATTTATTGAGCCCAGCCCCACAATGTATGCCTTGTATTTTTGTAGTCTTTTTTTTTGTTATTCCATTCTAATCAGCTATTAAACCACAATTATATACATACTGCACTCTGTGCGAGTGTGTGTGAGCGTATGAGTGTTATTGCTCTAAATCATTGATCCATGCCCTGGGGGCGTTTATAATTGTTATCGCTTTACCACGCCCTCTATTTTGGTTCAACAAGTTAAACGATTTGTGCACAAATTGAATATATTCAATTACCCATTTAAATCTATAATTAAATGTTTACGGATTTGATTTATTTTGCACATTGGATTTTCAGCATATTTTAACAAATTTGAAATTTGTTTTACTTTTACCCAGTTATTTTAAACATTTTTAGCCAATTTTACGGGGTTTTGTAGCACTTATTTGTTGGTTTTACAGCATTTTGTTTTCACCTTGCAATTTAATTAGTTATGTTTATTTATTAAAATAAATGAGCGAATATCTCACAAACTATACCACAGAGGGACACCAATTTTGGCATGCAGTTTTCTAGATGCATTAAAAAGTCAATGTCATCAAAATGTTTTTAATGCCATGCCCCCATCACCCTTTAGAAGCCACAAAAAATTTAAAATTTGCATGCCTCTAACTCACGTATTTCTTAACGTTGGGTTTTGTAACTTCACATTGGTTTAGAAACACATATTATCAAACGATTCTGAAAATCGCATCAAGATCGGATTATCATCGAGAAAGTTATTAGTCATTTAAAATAGTAAATATACAGCAGGGGAGCAGCCACAGTACATTGCCCTAAGCTCTGCTAAAGCACTGCCTTCACACAAGCGTCGTAAACGAAAAACTCATATAATAGAAAATAAGAGTCAAAAGGATAAATTTTTTAATTTTTATTTAATAATTTTTTTTATTTAAATAAAAATATTTTGTTTATATGTAAATGTTATATTCCGTATTTTTTTAATTGACAATGCAATCAACAATAAATAAATGTTTATGAGTGTCATGTTTCAGTTAACTAAGTACCTATATTTAAAAAAACAAGCTTTTTTCAGTCAAATTAGCTTTATTTAGTGCTGTGAATTGCGACACATACTTGGCATTGCTGTGAATCGCAATAACAATGGTAGCACAGACATGCTGTGAGCAGAGGAAAGTGGGTGGAAGAAGTGATGGAGTGAGAGAGAGAGAGAGAGAGAGAGATATACGATATCACATATAATTCACACCCAGCGGGAACTGACCCATCGTTTTAGCTGACATCCCCGAGAGAAATTCCACGGCTCTTTGTCTCCTGGCATTCTCGGGGGCATTTAAATTTTTGAACAACCCATAAATTATGCGCTTTATCAGCGATAAAAGTAAATACAGTTGTTGCTACAAACGCCTTCTAGGCGTGGTCCGTTTCACCGTTCACCTCTCACCTCCTCCTAACTACCACCACATTCCCCAGCTGTCCCATGACCCTCTAGCCTATGTATAAAAAAAAAAAAATCGTGTAAATGAATAATTCAAAGTGTCCTGCTACATTGTCCTGTCCTATGCTGTGCGTGTGTGTGTGTGTGTGAGTAATGCGTAAAGCACGCAAAAGATTACACATACCAATGCAAGCACGCATGTTTTCTTTACACTATGTGTGTGTATTTGAGACTGTAGTTAAAGCTTTATCTGAGGGGTGCCAAACCAACGACGGCAAAAGGCGACAATGCCAGGCAAATATTTAACATTGGCATATTTTTCACACACACACACACGCACAATCGTTGCTCTGTTTGCCACGCCCCTTGACCGTTTTCCAGCTGGCTTATGCATGTTTTATCTTGCCCACGTGGAATTTGCGTGCGTTTAAACGTTTTCGATAAGGATTCGCTTTTAACCCGCAGACGCTTCCCCAGACACACACCGTGTGTGTTTGAGTGTGGCATATTTGTGTATGCAAGTTGAGACCTTTTGCTGATAAAGAGCATACATACATACATACCTTTGCCTGAACAATGCACAACAGCATTAACTTTCATTTGGGTCTGCAAAAATTTAAACAAATTTTCGAAAAGTCCTGCCCAAAGCGAGCGAGGCCAATAAAGTGCTTTAAGCAATTGGATTGTATGCTTCGCTCCTGCCATCGAAATGCGATTGTCTGGACTCCTTAACAATTCCTCCCCTCCAGCCATATCCTTTTGGCTTTTCCTGTACTCCTTTTTGGCATTGCCTTCTCGTTGCTCGCCTCGTGTTATTAAACACGGATTAAGTGGCAGACTCCGTGGCTTGCATGCGCATAAATTATAATGCAACGCTTACGGCCCGCCACGCCCCTTTCAGCTTGGCATATTGTGTATTCATATTTTTCCTTCATTTCCCATTTTTCACTTTGTCCAATTTCTCATCGTTGTTTGGCACACAATTTTATGCTTAATATGTCGCCAGTCACATGTGTATGTGTATATGTTGCCCCAAACGATATGAAACCAGCTCCTTGGACCTGGACATGAACCTGCAACCTGCAGCATGCAGTCTGCACCTGTAACTATACCTATGCCATGTACCTTTAACTTTATCTAAAATAACCGACTCCTCGTGCTATCGAAGCACATGCAATATTTAAATTGCAGCTCCATTGCCCATGTCCAATGCATTGACATGGCCAACGACCATGGCATTGATCAGAGCCATAGCCATTGCAAAAAGTCATATAGGTAGTGCATAAATTCAAAAAAGTTCATAAAAATTCATCAAAATTTGCAAAAATGTTGTCAAGTAAAACAAAGAAACGTTGCTGATGGTCGCAGCCAGCTAGCAACGTTTCTTCAATCGATAACAAGGTCTACTAAGGGTAAAAGGTATAAGCGATATATAAAATAAGCCTTGCACTTGGCACTAAATTACAAGAAAATATAGAAAGATTTATATTATAATTACATGTAATATTAAAAGATTTAATATTACACATATTTGTAATTATCAAATAAATATAAAAATGTTATGTTATAATAATTAATTGCTTTAAAAATAGTTTTTATTAAGAAACGGTTATTTGAATACATTTTTAAAATACAATGCTTAAACTCTTCTTACTATGTACGCATAACAAATTTTTAGAATTCTAAGAATTTCTAGCTTAAAATAAACATAACATTTTTGTGCCACTTTACAATAATATTGTTGACGAACAAAATGCTTTTCAGTCACATTGAAGCTTGTTTTGCAATAAATAAACAAATAATTGGCCAAAGTCACAGTTGAAAAGCAATTTTCCTTTCCTTTTTCAATTAGGACTGAGTCCTTTTGCGATATGCACACTTTAACAATTCAAGTACTCAAATACTCAACAACAATTCAAGAGATGGCTGTCACTCACACAGTTTACACATGTCACCCTGCTGTACAGTGTACACACACACTCACACACAATCAACAGAGAAAGACTCAGAGGCTAAAAACAATAGATTATTGGCAATGCTGTTGCATAAATTTGAGCATTTTGTTGGCTGCCATACTAGCTGCAGCTTAGACTCTCATTGTTAGCAGTTGCATGCCACAAACGCTGAAACAACATGCACTTAAAAAAGAACCCCTGTGTACACCACCTCAGTCTCTCTCTCTCTCTCTCTCTTCAGTGTTTTCACCCGTCTCAGTTGCTATTCCAGTTGGCTCGTTGGCAACAACAATCTAATGGCTCTTTGTATTTGGTAGTTGTCGACGCTAAGCAAATAAACAAAATGCTTGTTGATATTTTGTGGCAGCCAATGAAGCAAACAGCTGTCCAATGTCCACAGTCCCTTGTCTGTCTGTTTGCTCGACTGTCTGTCTGTCTGTCTGTCCGTCCATCTCCATCCGTCCATTGGCCTGCAGCAAAATCGACAAAATCAACAAGACGAGAGCTCCGAGTGAAGGATAGCGCTTTTGTGCTACCCTCTCTCTATCTCTGTCTCTCTCTCTCTCTTACTCTCTTTTTCTCTCTATTTCGTTCTCTATCTGACTATATCTATTTCCATCTTTGGCAAAACAATGCAGCTTTCAACTGCAGCATAATTGCAAACAAAAACTGCAAATACTCATATGCATTCAGCAATGGCAACCAAAGCCATTCTGGTTTCCATATGCCCCAATTGATCCGCCAGAACGATATCACATTTCACTTATATAGTAGCTTTATCTTGCTGCTAAGCGCTTCAAACTTAAACGCGTTTAACATTTTAACTCACTCTCTTACTGTTTTCATCTTTGGTTCTTTGCCTCTTCCCTGTCTTTATCGATGCCATAAAATCTGCTAAGTTAGTTTCAGACAAAAACTCTGCCATATATCGACTTTAATAACTTGATACCCAATTTGGCACAATGGGCGGCAGCTCTTCACCAAATACACTGGCAGAAGCAAGTCGATTCTTTTATCGTAAAATATCATTTAATTTTAAACATAAATTCTCTGAATAAACATAGTCTTTATCAATTACTTGTTCACAGAAAAGTAGATAAATTAGTTATATTATGTATTAATATTTTTCTTTAATTATTAACTCTTTAAATATACAAGTGCATTATAGATTACTTTTTCACATTAATTTTTATTGTTAAATATTTTACTAAACAGTTAATTAATAATTAAGTAATATTTTTAAATTAGTTACGTTTCCAATTTAAAACACAAAATCTATTGAATTTAAAAAAAATTCGATATAAAATATTTTACCTTTAATTTTCTGCTACTTTTGTCTGCAGTTTGTTTAATAAAATGTTGTAATACACACATGAATGTAGTTGTTTTCAATCGATGTATGACCACAAATTGTAACATTTGTTGCCACTGTTCGATGTGTGTTCAATGTGTTCGTTCGCTGTGTTTGTAAGTGACACATTTCAGCCGCTTGTTAGTGGCTGTTCCGTGCTCTAAAGCAAATCCAGCTACGTAGCGCAGCTTACTGCTCACTCTTTCATAAATCCAGGGGCGTATGGCGTATGGAAGAGAAGGGGTGGGCGGGGACTGAGCTGTCACATGCTGCGCTATTCGGTTTTCGATACTTTGAGCGATTTTTTGCAGACTCGTCTGTGTTTTGTACGCAACAAAGCAACGTTTACGGCATAATGCATGACAAGGGGAAGGTAGAGTAACTGTAACAGAATCAGGAACAGGAACAGTAACAGTAACAGGGATTGGGTGTATGTATATATACATATATCAGGGGGTCAGAGGGTACTGCGACCGCAGAAAAGGAACACATACCCACACATGCACAGCGGGCCATATAAATAAACAAGCTACTGAATGTAGCTTGCGTTCCATGTTCCAGTTGCCAGTTGCCAGTTACCAGTTTGCCGGGATGACTCGTCCTGGGCCAGGACATCAGCCCACACGCACTTTGTCGTAGAGTAAAACGAGAACCAAACTGTCGAAACTGTCAGAATGTCAAATAAGCGACAGAGCTGGGAGTCAGCAACAACAACTGTAACAGAGATCGCTAACAACAACAGCAACAAGCTAGCCTAGACCACCCTAGGCATATTTATTGGAAATCTGAAACAGCTCGAATGTCTCTGTATCCCTCAAACCGTATCTATACATACTATATATACATATAAACATATATACCCTGTATGTGTGTGTGTGTGTCGCATGTCCAGCACAAAGAATTTGTTACATGAAATTGTTAACGGGCTACAGGAGCTTCGGCTGCGTTTGATGCCGTCCTGATATATGGCCAACCTTTGACATCCTTTAAACGAGCAACATGATGCTCTAGATTATGCTTTCACGACTCCGTGCTCCTTGTTCCTTGCTCCCAGCTCCTTGCTGCCAACCGCCATCTTGTCCGGGCGATACGTCAATGTGACAGTTTGATAATTTATTTTGTTCAAATTTGTTGCTCGACGTCGGCGATGGCGTCGCTTAAATAAGTTATCAACGGCATATCGCAATGTAAATGGCAGCACGTAAATGAATGAAATTATTTTGCAACAAATTAAGGCAAATTTATGCGTCAAATCGACAGACAGACAGACAGACAAACGGACACAAAATCCGAAACGGAACGAATCGGTACGATTGCCCTGTAACAGGAAACACAATCCGCAAACAAACAGAGAAAAAAAAAGCAAAAACAAAAACAAAATGAAACGACAACCGAGAAGCAAACAAAGCGAATCCCGAACCTGTGAGTTTTTCCTAAGAGTTTCTACGAAATCGGAACGCAAAGCTTTGGCAACCAGATCGGAACTTATTTCGGCATCTCAGAGAGCGAAGGGGAAGAAAGCGGAGAGCAACTCATCGAACATCGCTGGTGGTTAAAGAGGAGGAGGAGGAGGAGGAACAGGTCGCATTTGTTTTCCCTTTTTGGTTGTATTCTTTTTACTCTGTCATTTTTTTGAATCAAATGTCAATAGAGAGTACATTTCATTCAGTTGGTGCTGTTACCAAACGCTTGTCTCATCCTTGCAACCACACACCCATCTATACTCCCATTCCCCTCCCACCATTCATACCCAATCCTATACCTCTTGCTGCCTTGTCACGCCCCGCATTGCTGCTGTCATTGTGTTTGTTTGCGGATTTGATGCTTTTTCCCGCTTTGGCAACGCATTTTATTCCTTCTTTTCATTCATTTCATCACTTTTTTAAGTGGGTATAATACATTTGTGCAGCTGTATGTTACACAGAATTGCCTGATTCTGTGATAATGCTTAACGTGAGCTGAAAATCCTTTGGAACTCTGTTTTAAGTGAACTGCAGACTTAAAAATATCCTAAAGTTAGCATTACACTGCTCATTGTAAAACTTTTCATTAGTTAACAATATAATTTAATATTATCTAATAGTTACTTTTTTTTATATAATAATATTTTCAAAATCGCAATCTAATATATAATAATATAATATAATAATATAATATATAATATAATATCATATTTCAAGCTTACACCATTTCTTAGTCATATTAGATTTACTTTTCATTCCGAATATATCAAATAGTTTAGTCTTATATAAGTTCTAAAATTTAAAACAAGTTTAAGTTCTAATATTGAAGAATTCATAGCTAAAATCAATTCAAAATTCAATATGAATATTTCAAATATTTTCAAGCCTCCAAAGTAGGTTGAATTACTGTCTTCTTAAGAAAATTTTTTATCCAAATTATTATAGAAATTTTAGTTGAATATTATGTTTAAGGTTTGTCATTCAATAAGATCTAAAATCAATAGTCTAATTTAATTTCACAATAATTTTTATTGACATTTTTCAAACTTCATAATACAATAGAATGGAATACTGTTTGTCTGAGCAAATTTATTTAATTATCGAAGTTATCATAGAAATACTTTACTAGTATTCACTTAAATTTAATTTTAAAGATTTCAAATTTCATATCTCCGTCTGTTTTGGACTTAGCCAAAGCTGTTCTTTGTATCTCTCTGCACCTAAACGTACTTAACTTAGTGCATTTCATATTCGTTAATAATTTAGAAGCCAAGTTTTCCTTTAGCTGCTTTTGCTTTACATTGAAAGAAACTGCTGCTGTTGCTGTTGCTACTCTTGTTGTTGTTGCTTTGGTTTTTTATTTGCACGGAAATGTATAATTTTTTTCCCCGAGTCAAATGTAAATACTTTTAGCGTATTTTTGTGGGTTTCATTGGTTGTTGTTCCCATTGCTGTCATTCTGGTTTTCTGGGCATGCAGGCGAAGAAGGCGTTTTGGAGGCACTCGATTTTGGTGTGGGCGTGGCACATGCAAATGACACGCCTGATGCTGCGTAAATAATTTTAGCGCTTGCCATGCGCCAAAATAAAATGCAAAATAAACATTTTATTTCTATGTTGGCTGACGGCTGTCGACTGTCGACTGCCGACTACAGACCGGCTCTTTTGGGCAAAGAGAACGGAAGTGGTTGAGGGAATTGGACGGAGTAAAGGAGACTAAAAGAGTAAGTATTTGGGTCAAGTGGTAGTATGCGAAGCTTACGCAATCCACAACGAAGACCAAGCTGCAAACTCACAATTTAATTATGCATAAGACAAGTCGCGAGTTGCAAGTTCTCGTCTTGGCCACAAAGCGTCAAAATGCAGCCAAAAACCAGCTGCGCTTTTTCCAAATCCGAATGAGTTGGGTATTTGTGTATGCTAGAGAGTATGGTTTTCAAATGTCACGTTTCAACGGCTCAATTTGGCTTAGAGTGGCAGCCATGGCAAAAACAACAAAACGAAAACAACAACAAAAACTACAAAAAATTTGCAGCTGCAAACCAATTAAATTCACAAAATAAAGCGACCAACCTGACAATTTATGCCCCGATGGTTTTTTTTCCTATCAATTGTATTTATTATTTGCATTTGGAGTCAGACGACAGTCGACATATCGATATATCGATAGGTAGACAGTGCTAGCCACATAAATAACGTTGTGTGACAGAAATTAAATGAGGGTCGTGCTGTGGCCCACATAAATATGCAACACATTTTGGAAGGACAATGCTATGCTCAAATAGCGGCATGGGGGGGGGGGTTGGACAAAACCAAGAAATCTGAGCCAACATCGCAAAACATTGTGCTGACAACTTGGCAAACAAATTTCGTATCAAAAGAAATGGCGATAAACGAGAACAGGGTTCGGTATTTGGATTGGAATCGGGACCGTGTTTTTTTGTTGACAACCAAACACAAGGTCAAACAGTTAACCCAAAAGGGGTTTCAAGCCAGCAACAAACAAAAACAAAAATAAAACCGAAATTGAGCATCAAATTATGATATTGAATGATGGTGAAGAATGATATAAAATATGTATGCATACTTAGGATTTTTAAATATTTTATAAGTGACTTTGCTCCACTCATACATTAAGAAAAGTAAAGAAACGAATATAAACTTCAACTCAAATTTGTCTCAGCTTAGTCCTAACAAAGTTCTCAGTTCTCTCAGCTACTCGTGGCCAATGTACTCTATGTTAGTCTAATATTTGTCTGTCTGGGGTCGCACAGCGTATTCTTAGTTTGCTTTTCAGTCTGTATATGCCTTGCCATCAATCCATTATACGCACTTATTGTGTGTGTCTTGTCGTGTCGTGTCGTGTCGTCAGGGCGCATTTCTTGTGCCTTTATTGCCAAAGCTTGGCCCAAGTTGCCAATGGCCACTGTTGACATTTCCGCTATTAGACTCCTGCTTTTCCCGTCGTTTTCTACGTGCAGGGTAAATTGTCTTGTCATGCTTACAACATACAACTGCATACCATGCTGATGGGCTCACGCACGCACACTCAAAGCAGTAGAGCAAGAGAGGCTGAAAGAGAGAGAGAGAGAGATAGAACTATATATGTGTGGGTTTTCTCATACTCATTGAAAATGACGCAAAAGGCGATAATGTTAAGCGTCAGCTTTTTGAAACAATTTCAACACACACAAACACTTTCAGTGGCTGAGCAGCATAATAGGAAAACCCGTTATGTGTGTAGATGTTGCCATTATCGTTGCTCTGTATACTTAGTTATCCTTTTGAATGTCACATGCAACACATTCAAGCAGACAGCACAATACATGCATACATCTACTTCTATATATTTCCCTGTGTGTGTGTTGTGTTTACAGTGGCAACAATTGTTGTCCAATGATTATGTGGCTGAAAACAGCAGCCAGCTGCTTTGATTGTTTACGCTATTCAAAGTTAACAAAAAGTCTTGAACCATTGCTTACATTTTACTGAAAAAATCTCGAAAATGCTTAAGCTTTCAAACCTTTCGATGCCCTTTTACAAGAGTAACAGAAACATAAGTCAATCAAAAAAGAGAGAAAGTTTAAAAAGAAGTCAAATGCTAGAATTAATTTCACAAAATTAAAAAACGAAGAATATAGTGTAAATAAATAAGTTTCTTCCTTGAGAGCAATAATTAAGAACTGACAAGATAAATACGCAGTAAAATATTATACCAAACTTTATTATATTTGATTTTAGTTTTTAGTTAGTAGCAAATATTTTGTAAAAACCAAACGAAATTCAATATTATAAAAGAAGCTGTTAGGTAACTCATATATTTGCTCACTGCACACACAAATATTGTAAATAAAACCAAAAAGATATTGCGTTTTAGTCCTCTGACTTTGCATACAAAAATCAAAGCATACTTTTGTGCGCATCGTAGCACAATTAATACACACAGTGATTATGTCTAATAATGGAACTCTAAGAACTATGGAGATGGGGAAAGGGATAGGGAAAGGGTCAGCTAGAGTCTGTGTTTGTTTTTTTGGCTGTTTGTATTGCTGATATTATTGCGCCATCATGTTGTTTTTGTGCTTGCTCAGCAGCTGACCTTCAAATACAAATAGACAGATAGATAGTCGTAGCAACAACAACATGGACGGACAGACGCCCACACATACATACATACTTGTACAGTGTCAGTTGGCCATTATTTCTGTTGACTATTTACGGAATTGCGCACAAATTGATGAATAAGTAGTTTTGCGTTTGCTGTTCTACGATGTGTTTGCTTTTTGACTTGAACTTAATCTTGATCACAATCACAATCAACATCACCATCACCATCACCATCACAATCACCATCAAAAGCGTTGCTTTTGTCTGCTCAACTGTGTTGTTGTTCTCATGTCCTTCGGTGTCTTAATCAAGTGTATTGTCTGTCTTTTAGCTGTACATATATGTAGATGTGTGTGATTGTGTGTTTGCGGCAATTTGACCGTGTTTTTCTCGTACTAAGCAAACAGTTGAAATGACAAGAACAACAACTACTGAAGCAATTGTGAGGACTGTGTGTGTATCTTGGACTAGGCAAAGCAACTATATTAATAACAATCAACTTGTAGTCCATGCAGATGTGAATTTTGCCCAAAAGCAGCAACAGTAGTAGCAACAACAACAGCAATTCTCAAAGTCCATTCAAGTGAAAACAACAAGCATGTTGTTGTAGCAGTACACACATTATCACACACATTAATACTAGACTCTATAAACACTGTTGTACACTTGTGAAATTGTTTCTTTATGCGTTTTGGGGCCCATTTGCAGCTGTTGAATACGAATTTTGATAGTTTGTGTCTGCGCTTTGTTGTTTAATGGATTGCGAATTTATAAATAAAACTGCTGATAATTTGCTAGAAGTGTTAGTGCTTGTATTAAACAAATAAGACGAAACCAATTTGAGTGATGAGCTTGCAAACTCAAAACTGGTATTCATAACGAATTACTGTCAATTAGGATTAATGAATTGTTTTGAAGTTTGCTTAGTGCAGTGCTTAAACAGCTGCATTTTGCCGGCTACATGCTAAACAAGGACACACTTAATCAGTTCAACATTATCAGCATGACTTGCACTTACACTTGGTAGTCACTCGGCATGACTTGTCGCTTTTCAAAGCGAGTCCCTGCACTCAAAGCAGAGAGTATTTGAGTTCGAGTGGAGACAAACATTAATTATCCGCTACGACATACAATACCATAATGACTTTAAGTGGAGCTTTGTATGCGGTTGTCTTTTAAGCAGACACGTTTGCTTTAAGTTTCAATATCTTGTATATTTTTTTTAGGGGCGCAGCTGTGCAGTGTTTTTTAATGTTCCAATCAAATGGGTTCGTACAACCCACAATGTCTAGACAATTGAGGGGCGTTTGCATTTCAGACAGACAGACAACAAAGTCACCGTCGGTTGCAGATCGTATAACCGATTTATTTATGTTTAATCCAGCCTAACACAACAATATTATAATATTAAAAGCTCGGGTTCCAAGGCATTGATCCAAATTGTAATGAAGCTCATGTCGTCTGACCTCGGGATAACTACAGGTGTGAGATGTTTGGGTATGTATTCGTTTGTGGAAATAATTTTACTGCTATTCTTGTCTTTTTTCCACATGCTGCCAAATTAATTGCAATAGCAATCCACATTGCCAAACAAGTTGCCTAGAGTCGTAGGAATGGAGAAAAATAACATAAAGTCATCCCAATTAAATTCTTTTTGGTTTTATTTTGTAAACATCGAAAAAAAATGTAAAATTATATATGCAGCAAGTGCAGTCAGAGGCATTTGCAAATAAATTAATTAAAATATGAAATGGATATAAAACAAGAAAAATACCAGGGGAAAGCGATAAAAGCGTTACAATTGAAATATAACTCCCATTAAATAATAATTTAAGTATTTTTCAACCAAAAGTTTTGTTTCAGGAAAAATATCGAAATGCATAACATAAAATTTAAGAATATTTACCTGTATCAATTGCACAATTAATATTCTTTAGCTTTTAGCTTACCAATTTAAAGCAATAATTAATTGTGAATATTTACAAATGTTTTCTGTACAGAAGAAAGCATCACAAAACTGATGATTGGCTGTTAGCCTTTGCCTTCAATTTTACTCGTTTAAATATTTGCTTAATTTATCAATTAAATTTTAATAAAAATTTTATTCGTCTAAACGTGTTTACGATATGCTGCTTTATAAACAATTTAAAGGTAATTTAAATTGATTTATTTTACATTTAAAACATATGCGTTGAGAGGAATAAAATATTTACATTTTTGTTTCAATTACAAAATATAGATTTCCAATTTATTGGATAGTTTTTAAGCTCTGAAATCGGAAGCAGACAATGATTTACTCTAGAGTTTTATTAAGTCAAAAACCTACGTATTTTCTTATTATCTCATTTTAAACATATACACTTTTAATTAAAATAATAAATTTTTGTGTTAAAGACATTTTGTTTATTTCATATTGATATTTTACTCAGTGCATCAGAATGAATTCAGTTTTTTTCCTGGTAAATAATTATTTGATTTACTTTATTGCGCATTAACTCCATTAAATACCTTAACAGTAAAATGCTTACTTAACATTTACGAACATAAAGTTGGCCAATTCAATTGTTGAAACTTAAATGAAGCCATAAATAAATGATAGCTGACTGTTTTGGCCTTAAAGGCACGACTTTGCATTGTTAGCATGACAAAATATGGCGAGTTTAGTCCACGAACTATGACAAATTGTTGTATTTGGTGCATTGTATCTATTTACACAGTAGCTTGCACAATAATTATTGTGCTATGCTTAATTTAAATAATTAATAAATTATGCTGCTCACTGCGAGCAGACAAAGAGAGAGAGAGACAGCAACTGAAAGTTTCTCATTAAACAAATATTTTCACAGCAGTTAAAATTTATGTTAGCAGCTCCCAAAACACACACACACATACACACACTTGGCCAAATATAAAATTTATGCATGAAAACTGCTTGGGCAATGAGGTGTCAAGGGTGGTAAAGGGAGGAAAATGCAGCAGCCAAAGTATGTAGTGTAGTGTAGTGTAAACAAGTGCAAGGCAGCAGCTAGTCAGGGAGCTGGAAAGCAGCTCAGCAAGGACATGCCAAAGGACACATAATGCAAACATGTGACTTCCGCATGCGGTGCAAACACTTACAGTGCATATAGAGACACACACACATACACACACACTCACACACACATAGTGTGTTTTACTCTTTCTCTCTCTTTCTGTCTCTCTTTGTCACACAGCATTCATGAAGTTTGTGCCATAGTCTCATAGTTGTTAACAACTCGAGCGGCAGGCAGGCAACCTGTCTGTCTTTATGTCCTTCCGACCGCTTGTACACCCCCTTTTCTGGGTTTAACTCACTTGCCTCACACACTCACACACACACTCATACCACAAAGACATAATGTGAAATAACTTATTGCCCTTAAAATGTCATTTATGTCAACGGTAAGATAAGTTACGCATACGCACCGTACACCATATATGTACATGGGCAATGCAACGTGCAGCGCGCACCGCACACCCTGCACCATCCAACCCCTTAGCTACTGACTTGCCCAACCTCTCGATTGCCCCTCGCTGAGCATCGTCTGTCGTCATCTGCCTGCCAGGCTTGACAACAATTAAAGTCAACAGGAAATGTGACACATTTAACTTGGTAAATAATATTTTCAATTATTTAGCATAAATAATATGCAACACACACACACGCACACACATACTCACACACAAATAAGCAAGTAATTTAACACATGTTGTGCGTTTCAACATTGAAGTGTCCTGCGGCATTTCCAAAAACTAATTAGCCACTCAGTACTCGGTATCTGCTGTTTGTTTTCACATTTTGCAGTTGGCGGGTTTCAATTTTCAACAACAATGCTAGAAACAATAGACTTTGCAAGTTTTGAGGGGTTGATTCAATGTCCATGTAAATGTGAAATGCTAAAAACGTGTTTCGAATGTCATTTGTGTTTGACCCTTGTCCAAAAGAATTTCAAATGATGTACGATTTACTGACATTTAAATAACTGCTTAATTAATTTAATTTATAGCAAATGAATAAATTAACAAGTACACAATATAAAAGCCATATTTAATGCAAATAGAAAAGGTCAGAGTTTTTCAAATTAAATATGCAATGATATAGCTGTATGATTCTAGAACTATTTTGGCCTGAATATAGAAATAATATTAAATCACTTATGTGTGAGTTTAAAAAGATATTTGAGATATTTAACAAAGGGAAAAGTATTTCATAACTATCTTCAAACTAATTTATGACAGATAGTTCGTATGAAAGCTATTTGATATACAATAGCTGTTCCATTTATCAGTTTCATATCCTTTATCAGTATGATATTAATACCAGATAACTAAGGGGTAGATACTTAAAAATAATAAAAAAATAAACAAAAAAAAAAAAAAAAAAAAAAAAAAAAAAAAAAAAAAAAAAAAAAAAAAAATTTTTTAAAAAAAAAAAAAAAAAACTATTAATAATTATAATAATTAAAAAAAAAAAAAGGGGGGAAAAAACAAAAAAAAAAAAAAAAAAATAATAATTTAAAAAATATTTTTAAAGAAAACGTCAAAAAATAAATATAACAATATTTTATGATTTTTAAAATATAACTAATAATGTTTACGATCCCTCTTTAATTACTTTTAAAGTTTCAACATTTTGGAATTTGATTTTTGGTCTAGTCTAATAAATAAATGAAAATTATTTTACATAATGCTATTAAATTTTCAACAATTCATCACCTGCGAAGGCAGAGTTGCCTGACAGGGTTGCCAGGCTCATCTTGAATGCAAGTTTTCAATTAGACCGCCAACGAGCGAATATTTCCGTTTGGGTTTCGACCAAAAAGACTAAAACGATGCCACAATTTGCAGTGACTGAAAGCATTTAACCTGCAGAGCACACTGTGTGTTCCTTAGCTCTATCTCTTTCACACAAAGACAGACACACACACACACGTATACAATTACCAAAGATTTATCGCTTGTGCACTTGGAATTGATGACCAGGGCCTAATTGTCATCCGATATGACTCCACCGCATGACTCGCATTGTCGGTCGAAGCGTCATCCCAACAGCAGCAGCAGCAGTACGAACAGTAGGAACAGTTGGAGCAGTTGAGTCAGGTGGCAGAAGAAGAGCTGACTGGGTGGGAAGTAGTGCAGTTGGCTCTCGCCAGGGGCCGCCACCAGCACATTTATACACTTCAAACGGCACGTGCATAGTTTTGCATGCTGCGCATAACTTGCACGCACACACATACAATGAAAACCCATCACACACACACACACACACACACACATGTACACAAAGCCAAAACACACACATGGTTAGGTCGTAATTTTTACACACACACACATGCACAAACTATGGGAGCGATTTATGTTTGACTTTCGCATGTGGCTGGCGGTTTGGGTGGATTTAAAAGTCTCCCAAAGCGCGTGGGCAGCAGAGAGAAACAGACAGAGACACAGACATATAGACAGAGAGAGAGAGAGAGAGAGAGAGAGAGACAGAGAGTGTGAGTGAGGGTGGAGCTGAGCTGAGCAAGACAGAGACTCTCAACTGGAGAATTTCTATTTGAAGCTGTCGCCTGCTGCTTGCTATTGCCATAGTCATAGCCAAAGCTATATAGCTATAGCTAGTTGTTGTTGTTGTAGCCAAGTAAGTTAAGACTGTAGCTGAGCAGCGAATGCAAGAGAGACAGAGAAAGAGGGCAAAAAGAGAGAGACCGCATTGGCTGATAAATCGCCAGCAATTTATTATTGATAACACATTGGTACATTGATTGTGTATTAACTGAAACTGTTTGCCAAAGTAAAGTGACATTGATATATGGCATGTACATGAAATATCGCTTGTTACGACTACATTCAGCAAGTGTTTGTATTGCTCTCTCCCCCTACCCTTACCCACTCTCTCTCTCTCTCTCTCTTGCCACATCTTTCTCTCCTGTGAAATGTTTGTTGCCGCCAAGGCACAAAATATGCCCACTGTGGCAATCAACACCAGAAGTTGACCAGTCAGTCCGTCAGTCAGTCCGTCAGTCAGGCCAATTCATGTGACTGTTAAAAACGTAATGTCCAAACATTTGACATGACCTTAAAACTGTTGTCCACATTTTGTTTTCATTTCACATGCTGTCATTTGTAATTATTTATATTCATATTTATATCAAATAAATATTATAATACTGTGCACCACATATATACATATTTGTATTAATTTAAGTGGGGAAAAGCAATTAATGCCACTGTTTGGCTTCCATTCTTCAGATCAGCCGCAAACACAAATGCTTCAATTAATTAAAATACATCAAAGCTTATAAAATCTACTTTATAAATGAGACAAGTTAATTGACGGCAAACAATTGAATATTTTAGAAAAAAGTTCTTAGATATACAAATAAAAAATACAACGAATATTTCTTAATAAGAATCCAGATTTTTATTTCCAATTTGTGGATATTTCAACTTTATTTTGGTCCTTTTAAACTATTTTAAAAACTGAAAGACTTGCACATAACTATTAGTTATTATATTCCAATTTCTGTTATTTGATAGATTTAAAATAATTACTTGTATTAAATTTATTTAAAAACTTATAAACTGTATAAAACTTTTTTGATTAAAATTAACAAATAATAAAAAATCCCTTAAAATATATTGTTAGTACAATAAAATTTTCAATTTCAATTCTACTGTTGGTAATAATTTATTTGCCTTAAAAAGTTAGCTTTTAAATAGCTATACTTTCTTTTAGCAAATTTTCTAAAATATTTCTACGAATTTATTTATCAATTTCAAAAAGTTATGTTAAGGTTATTCATTACGTTTTACAACCGTTTTGTACAAAAAGTAAAACAATATTATTTATAACATTTTGGTATGCAAAAAGAGGAATACGCGATACACATAGACGAGTGAAGTGTGTGTGAAGCTTATAAGCAAACAGGCAGCTGTTTCATATGTATGAACAAAACCAGTCACAACTACAGCTACAACTACAACTACAAGTAGAGCAGTGACAACCAGCAGCAAACACGAAAGTGTAATCAACGTTTAAACACTCGCAACAACGAGACAAACATGTCGCTCTTCTTGCCCAGCCGCAGACAATGGCTGACTGTATGACTGGCTGAATGGATCTGGCTGTCTGTCTGTCTATCTGTCTGCCAGTCTGTCTTTTAGTCTGGCAGACAAAAAAGCATGGACAAACATTGCGACACATTACTGTCAAAACTCATGAAAATATTTCACAACAGCGACAAGCGAACTGCCGCTGCAGGAAGAATGCTGAAGAGGCAGAGCTGCTACTGCTGCTGCTGGTAGAGAGGAGCACGAGGAGAGCTGTAAGCATCGCATAAAACATACAGCAGCAGTAAGAAACAAAAAAGTCACTAACAAGCATCATATGCCAGCAGAAATGTCAACAACAATGCAGGCAAGCTCATACACACACTCTCACACTCACACACACACAGCTCATTAGAGCCGTGACAAGGGGGTGTTGGGGCAGGCGCAAAAAAGGATTTAGCATGCCGGCTTAGCTGCAGCCGGAAATGCAGCCAGGATAACATTCATTTGTTGTCCTTGTTGCTGGCATCTCTTGTTGTCTTTTTCTCATGCATATTGTGCCCAATTTCGTTGTTGCTGTTGTTGCACCATTTTATGACAGCTACAAAAAGTTGCTGATGATGTAATGTTTATGTGTCGCTGACACTGTCAGTCTCCCCTCACTCCTCCCGCTACCCATTACAGCCAACCCCCCCTTTTACTCTCCTCAGTCATTGTCAGCGTCATAATTGCACCTGCAAGGCGAACAGACGACAACAACTGTGGCAGCAACAGTGGCAGCTGCAAAAAAGACGCACAAGCAACAATGACAGCACTGAAATATGCCAAGTAGCTGACTCCACATTGCACTGTGACATCATGGCACTGGGGATGGGGCTGGCGGTGCTGGCGGGGGCGTTGGTGAAGGCGTGGCATATGATGCATATCGCAAATGTCGTTTGCCGTCAGTTTCCGGGCGTTGCAGCAGGCATTTTGTTTATGCATGAACACGAAATGCAACGACAACTGCAGTGTAGATACACTGAAGCAAAAAACACACACAATTGCTAAACATATTGAAATTGAAGTACATTATCTTTAATTTAGAACTTTTAGCCTAAGCAATAAATTGAATATTTTATATATTACACTTGGTTTAAAAAGTTGTACAATCCATCAAGGATGTAATATCGAAATTTTAAAATAATTTTCCGCCATCTTTTTAATTTAAAAATTTAATTTATTTTGAAGAGATTCTTACTTACATATTATTTACTTTTTTATATAGCTTTATTATATGTTTTATGTAAAGATTTTTATTCTTTAAAAAAAGTAAAAACTTTTTACTTGAGAAGACTTTAAACTTATTTAAATTGTTCTTTAAAACATAATGTGTTCTCTGTTTTAGTCCAAAATAATGCTCTAAAAATGAAAATAATATTTAAAAACTCTATTTTTTTTTGTGTAGTATAGTATCACCTCGTCTCATATAAAAGTGTCTGCTGTACAGGTGGCAAAACAGAGTTCAACCTTGGTGCAAGAGTGTAAACTAATTTCAGCTGCTGCATTTGCTCGACATTGAGTTATGATTTCAGCGGCACGTGACCCTCAGAGAACTGTGGGGCAAGTAGCGAGTCTAGTCAGGATTAGTCTACAATTAGCTGCCACGAAACACTTGACGTGTCTGATTCAATTAACTTCCATTCTGGTCAATTCAATAATTTCAACAAACTATTTGTTCGATTTAATTGAATTGAACCTGATTTAAGGTCTGTAAATATTGACTCTTCCATAGACAGTAAAAACGAATATAAACTTCGTGTCTGTTGTCGATTGTATGCATATAGATCTAACTAATTTGATCAATTATACCCCTTCTAGGTTCACCGGCAAAATCAAACAAAAACTAAAACAAAAACATAAATTGTATATTAATTTTTTGTGGCAGCAGCCAAATTTGACCATTATACACAATTAGGCAATGGCAACAATGGGAAATGGCGGCAATAACAACATCGAGATATCTATAAACACATGTAAAACGAAACAGGAAGCCGCATTGATAGAGGCAATTAACAGCTCGACACGCCATATTTCCTATACGCATACGTATACGTAATATTTATAGAAATCCAGTATACAATATACAGTATACAGTATACGTGTGTGGACAGAAAAATTAGACACATAATTAAAAATACAAAGCATAAAGCGTAATACAAAGACTAATGGCCAAGTCTGGCCATGCCACTTCTCTCCTGCCCCCACTTAAGTCGACGATTAATTTATTGTTATTGCTTAGGTAAACAAAGGATCCAAATCAATGCTGGAAGTGGGGGGAGTGCAGGAAGTTCGGTGAGCAGACCAGAATATTATTGGTAAACCAAATGCGTAGCCATAAATTACCACTCAGCGCCCAATGCTCGAGCGCATCTTAAGAATGGACTTGGAGTTGGACTTGGAAGTGGAGTTCGACTCAGCAAAATGAAATGAAAACGCGCACGCTTGACAGCTCCAGTGCCAGCCACTGTTCCTTGTGGCAAGTTGCATGTGGGTCAGGAAGCAGCGTCCCTTGTGATACGTGCTGCGTGCTGCGGAAATGCTCGCAAATTTGCGCTTTGAATTTCACCGAAGCGATCGTGGACTCGCATATTTTATTTGCTCTTTCAATCAGCAAAAAAGCGGAAAGCCTTTTGCCAGCAATAAAATTATTGAAAGATTGATGAAAGCCACAGCCCCAAAAATAGGCCCAACAAATTGCCAACAGTAAGTAAGTTTAGATGTACCTTAAAGTAGGTCCCAAGCCCAAGTAAAAGAACTTCAGAGACACAGAAAGAATGTCGAGTCGTTGACATTGACATGGGACCAAGAAACAGAAACAGAAACAACAACAACGAAAACAACAACCAAAACAGCAAGAACCGAATGAGAGAGAAAAACTACAGTCAGTGCAAAGATTTATGGTCAAATAATTAGCAATGCCGTCAGCTGACACGCCCTGCTGCTGATACCCTGTAAAAGGTTAAGTTCTATGGATAAAGTTGACTCAGTTGACAATAAATTTGGTTATTGGGTAATAACATAAACTAGACAAAGTTTCTAATAAATATTACTTATTTATTATGTTTATTTTACTATAATAACAACATTTTTTATTTAGTTTAAGTTACATTAAATATAAATTAATTTTGGTCTTGTGTTAATTCAGAGATAAACTAAAAATTTAAATAAATTTCATTTATTTTTGTCTACTATTCATTTTTAGTAATTAAAGCATGCATATTTTTAGGGTATTTAAAAGTCGCATAACTTGCATTCGTTGGCAGTAAAGCTTCACAAACACATACAGTTATACATACTCTATCGCTCTCTCTCACTCGCTTTCTTTCTGTCTCTGTCTATACCACAGAAAACACACACATAACATACACTCTCGAGAGAGGGCATTGTTGCCGGCGAGGTGTTTTAATTAATTAGCTTTTTGTTTTAATGCTGAACTTTTGTCCTGTGCTTTGTGTCCGGCGTTTCGATTGCGTTTTTACGACTATGCGCGACTAATTTGTGTAAATTAAATTTATCGACCAGAAAATGCCACAGCCAGCACAGCAGCCAAAGCGAAACACCTTCCATTCATTGGCAAAAGCAAATAGCAAAAGCTTTGAGGCCTTCGTTGACTCGCTTCAATGATGTTGCTTAAATTAATCATACGCAGTGTGCGCGCCAACAATCTATATAATGTGTAGCTAACTGAGTGCCCAAAATGCACAATGCACTGCAGTCAATAAGCGTATGAGTGTGTGAGTGTGTGTGTGTTAAAATCTGGGTCAGGCGTGCGCTTCGATTTCAGTTTCATGGCTGTTTTCCATTTCGGTTTTGTTTGTTAAGCATACGCAGTGTGGCGCAAAAGGAGTGAAAGAGTGGGTGCTTCTCGTCAATAGGCTTTGATGGCCACTACGCCTTAATGGCCATCTCACTCACAACCCATGCTATCACAACAGCAACAGCAACAACAACAACTGCAAACGTGGCCAAAAAGTGTTCAACGAGTGGCAGTAAAGTTTTCCATATCTGGCCCGTTGCCAGACCGTTCAGACGGCAAACGCTCATGCACTTTCATTAAGTTTAATTAAATTCTCACTTTGTAAATGTCAATGTGTACACACATACCATGACTATCTAGCTTTGTGTGTGTGTTTTGGTACGAAAAAATGCGCCAACCTGAGCGAATTTATGGCCCTTGGCGCAAGGCGACAAAAATCTCTTGGATACTTTGACTCTGACTGTCGTACAAATAACAGCACGTCGTAGTCGTAGTTTTGCTTCATTTGCTGCCTGTTCTGCAGACATTGTTGGCTTTTAATTTGGCCAGCACGCAAACGTTGCTAACACTGCTGCTGCTGCTTATTATGCAACAACTTTTTTTTTTACGTTTGCTTTTTTGTTTTCTCTTTTTTTTCTGTTTTTTTTTTTTTATTAATTTTTGCGTATTTTTCATGAGACGCTGGCAAAGCAAAGCAAATGCCAAGCAAATTTCTAAGCAGCGCACAAAAATAAATTCAAGTCAAAAATTTCGCCATAAACTTAACCATAAATAATTCAAAAAATGTGACCCCCCATCACCCCCTTTGCTCCATCTTACCTGGCTGTGGTGTTTATTTTCAGTATCTGGATATTTGTAAGGATATTTTCGTGCAAGGATATTAACCCCAATTGCGCTTGGCACTTGTCGGTCTCTCACACAGCACAGTATTGCTATGCTTGTTGTTGTCTGGCTCTGGTTCTGCTTTTGGTTCTGGTTGCCCTTTTTAAGTGTTTCTTTAAGCGCCATAATCAGGCGCTCCAAGAGCGCAAATATTTTAAGCGACACGCAAATATGCAAATATGCCTTGTATATGTGTGTGTGTGTATAGAGACATATGTGTATTGTGTAAATATGTGTGTGCTGCTACTTAAGCTGCTTAGGAGCTAAGCAAACAACAGGCATTGCTTTGCCGATAATACCCTAGGGTCACACAAAACCAATCGATGTACTCATAAATGTGACTGGGCAAACATAATAAAGATGCTTCAAATAGCAAAGCGACTTTCAATACATAAGTTTAATACATTAATGTGTTTGTCATTAACATGGAAGTGGATAGCAGTATAGCTGTTATCTTGAGGTTTGTTTCAGTCTTTATAATCTGCATTTTACTAATCAGTTACTATCCATTCTGCTGTCTATTTAACCTTTAAGTGTATACACGATTCGTCTAGTAAGAGAAGTGCCTCTGCTTGTCTTACTTGTACTTTCTGTGCTGGTTTATGTGTTTTGTATTGTATTCTGTGTTGTATTTTTGGCCTATGCATGTTTAAATTTTATGTTTGCCAATGTGTTGGGATTTTGCCATAAATGCACACTCCCCCACACCCCCCACACACCGCCTGTCTGCGAGAGTGTGTCGAGTTGCTTGTCGAGTCAAATGTTTGGCAACATGTGCCACGCTGTGGCAACATGCGGCTTGCATATAAATTTTCAAGTGACTCGCAGTTTCACTTAGATTTGTTCTCATTTCTTTCGCAGAGTTGTCAGCCATAGCGTAGAACATTGATTTTGCTTCCGAACTCGAACATGAGCTTAATTAAATTTGCTTAATTAATGTGAGAATGTGAGAGCGCTCCAATTGCGAACTGCAGCCTTTGACCTTTTTCCCATGGGAGGTCGATCCTGTGGTCACAATGCCTCCAGCTGTCAGTGTCGCCTTGACAGCAATAGCCGCATTATGATGTCAACTGTGAAGTCAACTGTAAGAGAACGCTTCAACACACACACACACACTCACAAACACACCCACACACTCTCTCACAGTGTACACATACATTCATTAATCATTACCCGAAAGCTGCAAACATTTTTGTGGCTCGTTTGTTCAAATTTTGGTAGCATAATTGTCATATACGAAGTGTTCAACCTCAAATAACATAAAAAAAATAATTCATTTTGTGCTTAATTGCGTTTAAGTGCATCTGGTAGTTAACTGTCATCAAAAGTGTTCACTTAAATAGATCAAAGCTCACTAATGACGAGGCTATAACCACTATGTACCTTAATAACCCAAATCTATATTTAGTTAAGCAGACAAATTAATTACAAGTTAATACTTTTGTTGTTAAAAAAGAAGTGTTATTAAAGTACTCTTTAATTATAATGCACTCTTGCTTATATGAAAGTTTTGCTGTTCGTCAACGTTTGTCGATTGAAAATGGGTCAAAGAATAATTCAGAAAAAATACTTTAATTAAATTTCTTAAATTATCTAGAGTATATTTTTAGTTTTATATATTATAATCTTAATCTTAAATTAAAATATTTCAAACTAAAAAAAAGTTCTCTAAAATAAAGTTGAAATAATAAACTGATCTGTTTAACAAATATAATATTTGGGAGAAATTAAGCAGATAATACTATTTTTTTCACATAAAAATAGTTTGAAAATTTATAAACTATTTTATTGAAATTAACTTTTATACGAAGTTAATGGCCTTATTTATAAAGATACAAAATAATATCAAAAGGTGTTGTATTTGCTAAGTATAGTTCACGGGTGTAAATATAAATTATGAGGTTATAGATTAAATTTCAATACGAGTATCAAGCAAGAGAGAACAACATATACAGTTTTGGCCATGTTGTGCTTGGAATCAGCTGACAACTGACACTAAAAGTTAGCGTTAAGTCAACGTGGCCTGAAGCCAAAGTCAAAGCCGTTGAAATAAGAGCTTGAGTGCTGCATAGGCGCTAACGCAATTCGCTCACCATGGAGAGACTTGGCCAAGTTAAATACGCTCTCCCGCTATAGTATTTTTGCTCTCCTTTTTGTGTGCTCTCGTGCATACGCTTCACTCGCTCTCTCTCTCTCTGTTTGTTTCTCTGGCTCTCTTGTTTTGCGGTTGCAAAGCTTTTGGCAATGAAACGACGGCACTGAAACAAAATCCAAATGGCCAAGAACAACAACACCACATTTGTTGGCCAAGCACCTGCTGTTACCCGTTGCAGGTGGCCAAAATATTCTAAAATGTTTTTTTTTTTGCTGCAAGCAAAATATATTCACTTAATGCGCTCCCGTGTCCGTTTTGCTTGATGCGCCACGTTCTCAGTTTGTCTGCAAGCCCTTCAGGCCCTCTTTTGGCCAACTACAGTCAGAATTTACTCTTTTATTTTTTTTCTTTTTTGTTGGCCCGTTAACGCGTGACTTCGAGTGCCCTTAATGCTGTAAATGAATATTTAATGTTAAAAGCACTTGTCGAAAATGCAGCAGTTAAAGGTTGAGGGGACAGGCGGGCAGGGCAGGGAATGAAGAGAGAGGAAGAGAAACTGCAGCCAACTCAACTCTTTTACCTTTTTGCTGCCGCTTCACTTAACGAGCGAGTTGATTTTAAATTGTTTTTGCAATTGGAGCATGCGATTAAAAATAAATAGTTGCAGTTTTGTGCTCCAGCTTGTAGGACCACGCAAATTAGCGTTAACTTAAAGTTGGCCTCCTGTTTGTGCCGCCTGTTTGCACAGCCAGCAAACATAGTTAACCCAACCTGGCCAGCAGCAGCAGCTGGCATAAATAATGCGTAGCCAGTTTTGTCTCAACTGAACGGAACTCAACTCAACTCCACTCTAAGCTGATAGCTGAGAACTCTGTTTGCCAAGCCGTTGCGTCGTCTTCTGTTGCTGCTTCTGCTTCTCAGTTTGTGGCTTGGTTTTGCTTCCTGGCTGGTTGGCTGAGACAAATGTTTATAAACCGCTTAATTATTCACTTGGCCCAGTTTTTAGCCAACTGCGTGCGTTGCTTCCCATTTCTTAGGGCGCACGCAAAACAAATTGACACAGCCCAGCACAGATTTCTGCGGTGTTAAGTTGAGGCCACATAAATCACAGCCAAAGAAGCAAACAGCCAAACAACAAACACCCCGAGTGCCAACATTTCTCATAATTGTTTAACTTTACTACGATTTTAAGGGATATTTCAACTTTTATACCTCAGCAGTGTTCTCTTTCTTAACGCATATCTCCAGATATCGAAATGTATTTCTGTTTATAATTTATGGGTTTTTCATAGTTTTTAAATCTATAATTTTCTTAACTTTCTTAATAATTGAAAATCTCTCAATTTTTCTATTTTCTCAAAAAAATTGAAATAATATGAAATTAAAATGCCGAACACCCATTTATTTCAAAAATATATATAACAATCTGTTACAAAAGGAATAATGATATTGATTAATAAAGACAAAGATGTTTTACGGCTGATTTACAACAATACACGATTATATTCTCAATAGATCTTGCCACTTTACTTCTGACGACAATCTGATCGGCTGCTGCTTTTCACCTTTTTTCTATCCTACTGAAGCTGACTTCATGTCGATGCTACTGCTGGCTGCCGGTATCGATACCCCAGACGCTGATGCTATCGATACTAGATTTGTTCATACTGCTGCTTATATTAAGGATACCAGTAATGTATATAGTGCTGTAAACCCTCCTTTAATAAAAGATACATTAAATGCATTAAATGTACTCACTTTGGAATGAAATAAAAACATTAATTAGTGAAATATTATATAAAATTCTTAAGTACATAGGTTTGTCATGCTATACCTTAACAAACAGCTACAATTTCTGTTGTTTATTGACTTCGATTCGATAAGGATATTGAAATCAAAATACTGAAAAATGTCGAACAGCAAGGACCAAATATAATGGCACACAAAAAAAATTCAAATATATAAAAGCAAACAAAGATTTCTCTGTAAATTATTCCGTATAATTCATATTTAAATCCAAGAACTTGAAATTTACAACTCACCATTTGTGGCATGGCCTACGGATCTGCGTGATGAGCTGCTGTCGCGTTCTTGAGCTAAGGTGCGTGCCTCAGTTGCAGTTGCAGAAGCTGTTGCACTCTCAAATTGACCCTGTTTACAATGGCAATGCAATGAATGTGAGACATGAGCGGACCCAATTGGCAGCATGTCAAGTCAACTTAAGTGTATTCCACCAACAACAAGGTCTCAACTCAAGTACGAGATGTCTAGTGGCAGGTCTAACGGCAAAGAGGCTGGAGTGGCGGGGTGGGTGCAATGGTGCGTCATTGTGGCAGCATCTAAATATAAACTACTCTTCAGAGTGGAACACAAACTGAGTGTGTTCCATTTTGCTTTTGCGTTGCCTGTCAACGCAATTGCTGTCATTGCTGTTATTGCACTTAACGCACTTGCGCCCACAAGCACACATGTGAGTGAGATGGCAAGCGAGTGAAAGAGATAGTGAACAGGGGGCAGTACTACATGAATGCTGTATGACATACAGACAACTGGTAACTGGCAACTGGCAACCGGCTGCAATTATGGCGTCTCAATGCGTTTTGTGCGTGGCTCTGTCAGTTAGCCAGCAAAGCCTGCCATTGCATATTTGCAGCAGAAGCAGCAGCAGTAGCAGCTGGTGGAGGCAACTGTGGCACTGGCACAAAAGCATTTTGCTAGACAAAAGCATTGAATGCCCACGGGGCAACCATTAGCCTAATAACGCCACGCAACACACACACACACACGCAAATAGTATACTCCATTGTTGTCGTCGAGTCTGAGTTCCTTTTTCTGAGCTGTCCGCCATACAATAACAACAACAACAACGGCCAACAATGACAAACAGTCAACGTGATGAACGTCTCCTTAGCTTTGGCGCCGGCTTCTGCTTTGGGTTTGGTCAATTAACATAAATAATAGCCAAGTAACCACTTGGCTACCTCTTCTTAACGATTGTTCTCTTGCCACGGCAAAGTGAAAATATATTTTTCACTTTTCATTTCGACTCATAATTACGAGTCCCCAACGAGATGCTCCAAATACCAAAGACAATTGTCCTCCACATGGAAAGGTGCCATAATTTGTCACCTCAAAACAGGCCTCGTCATTATTTGAAGCGGATCTAGCTTGGCAGGACGTGAATAAACCTGGTACAACAAAATGTATTATTTTAGTCAATTATTTAATTTTTGTTTTATTTAAATTAATTTTATTTATTTAAAAATTTATTTACTAATTTTTTGTTTATTTTTAGAATATGAAATTTTCTTTTATGTATTTATAAAAACTTAAAATTATAGTCCAATATGTATTTCTAAATTAGAAATTCTAATGTTTAGGAACAAGTGTGCTTGAAAATAATCAAAAATACATATAGCCTTCTAAAGAAATTATTCAATTGTAAAACTATAAAATTTACAAATGTAGAATTAGAGCTATACATTACATTAAAAATATGTCGGATTACTATTATTCTATTAGCTATTTATTTTAGTTTAAATAAATAAACTTGAATCTTTTCTACTTTTAAAAAGACACCCAAATAAATCAATTCTACTGGCACATTGTGTACATTTCTTTGAGAAAATTTCGAATAACTGCAATAGTTGGGATAGTTTAAGTGAAGCTGTAAAAAAATGTCGCCAAACTTACGATTTCTTTTGCATTTTTTTCTACATGTGAGCAAAGTTAAAGTCAAAATTGCTTGGCTAAATTGTTAGTCAAAGTAAAGCGTCCAGTTGAAAATGAAATTGGGAAAGTATTCTTAGCATCAGACCACAATGCATGGCATGGCAGCTGTAGCATTTTGTGGCAGCGGTGGCAGCTACGTTACGTATACGCAATGTCTGTGGTTTTGCAATAAAATTGCGCATTGTTGTCGTTGCTGTGGAACGTTGTTGTAAAATTCCAACCATTGCAAGATTTATATGTTTAGCTCGTTTAAGTGGCAGACAGACATTGGTTTTTAGGAGCCGCATAAGACAACTTTATAAGCTAAGCTCATGGCTTGCAGTCTAGACAGACGTTGCGACAAGTCGACGGCAAGTGAGACGGCAGTGTCGAGCCAATGGTGACATTCAAATGCTGCTTGGGGTGCTGCTGCCTGTGTTAACTTCAAGCATTCAGCCAGCAGAGATTTATGCCAACTGGCCAAAATCAGCCTCATCTTCAGCTCGTCCTCCAGCCACAGGGTCAAGCAGCATAGTTTTTGGAACGAAAACTTTTGCACATTTCCTACAGAACGAACAATTTCTGAAATGATGGGAACATGCAGGGGGAAAAAGAGGAAGAGGGGACACATCTCTTTGCCATATTATTTTGTTGCTTCTTTTTTACATTATCGGGGGCAACTTTTCTGCTATTTTGGGCACAACTTATGGTGCAAAAAGTGAATTGGACGGCAGCGTCGAGTTGCTCGTGCCAACTTCCTACTACAAAGGAAGTCGCAGACCGTGCAAAAAGTTAATATTTCTGTTGCTGTTAGTGTTGCTGTTACTGTTTCTCTTGCACATTACAGCAACTTCCTTTCACACAAAATTTGTTTAATTAAAATTTTTGTTAAAATCAGTAAATTGTTTTGTTGTTTTTCAAATCCAAGCCGACTCCAACTCCAGCTACATTTCTGGACTTATGCTTCTTGCAAAATAGTTGAGACAACAAAATATTGCCACAAACTATGAAATTAAATAATTGAACTGTAAAAATGTGCTCGGCTTTTGACTTTCTTGACTCTTTATCTGCACCGGAAATAACCTCAACTTAGGGTTGTCCGAAAATTACTTTTAATTTATTTGGAATACTTCTGATTTGAAATTAAAGTAGAGCAAATACATAATTTATATAACTTCACTCTCTTACCAATTCCCATTGCGTATTATCTTTCATGTTGTTTTATCTCTTACCTGGCCATCAATTATTGAGTAATGCGCACATAATAGAGTTATATAATTTAACACTCTGCCATTTTCACAGAGCAATCGGTGACAGTTTTTGGTTTTCCCACAAACGACCGCAACAATTTCATACAGAATTCATCAATTCATCATGCAAGGGAAAACCAAGAATCAAGAAGAATAAATAAAAGTAGGGGAAGCCAACAGAGAGAGAGAGAAAGAGGGAGAGAAAGAGAGAGGGAGAGTGTGAGACAAACTATGCGTTGCGACCCCAAAACGACAACGCACAAAATTATTCAAGTCAATGAACAATTTAATTTATCATTAATATAAAATCCGACAGTTTGTATGTAGAAGTGTCGCCTTGGCGTGCTGCCATCCAGAGAGTCACTTGAGCTAATCTCATATATCATCGTTGATCTGGCAGCGAAATGTTGCAAGGCCCTTCGCCAACAAACGTGCAGCGTCTGTTTTGGTTCGAACATTTTTCTAATATGTATGATTTTACTTTCAAATATGGCCAGGACATGCCACCCTTGTCCTTGTCTGCGGCTGTAGCTCTCTGTGTGTGTCTGCTTGTCTGCCATAATTCTAAGCAGGAAACTTGCTGGCATCAGCAGCCGGCAGTCTGACCATTAATACTCAATTGGCTGTGCTTCCCGTGCGGATTGTGGTCGGTCCTCGACCTCGTCCTTCAACCACCCACACCCCAACCCTTATTCTTATCCTGCTATCATCTCTGTCGTCTTGTGCTGACACTTGAATTGAATCGAAATTGGTTATTAGCAATTCGAACAAGACGATGCGGACAAACGAAGTCCTTCTTCACGGCGAATACTTATGTTGAAAAATGAAATTGGAAAATGTGAGTAGAAAGATATTGCGTATACGCGACGTCTGCACCTTTTTTGCATTATGGCTTTCTTTAAAGCGCTACAAGTTGTAACCCTGGGCTGCAAGTCATGTTGCCAGTTGATAGCCGATCTGTGTCAATGCAAACAACGGCAAGCAAGTCAGCCAGGAAGAAAGACAGACGGACGGACGGACGGACGGACAAGGCAAAGGAAGAAGCCTCTGGCAAATGCTTGCATGCCATATCAAAAGTTATTCGGCGCAAATGAAATCGTTTTGTGCAACTTCCGTTTCCGTTGCTGACAACAGCAACAGCAGCAACAACAACAACAACAACAGCAACATAACGGCAAATGGCAGCCATGTTTACGACTGAAAGTCGCATTCACACACGATTTTGATTTTGATTTGTTTGCGAAACTCACTCGCACAGAGCTCTGCACATTGCGTGTGAGTGCATTCGCTTGGAATATCTAAGTTTTCTAGCCCAGCAAAAGTTCTGCACACACACACACACACACACATAGATACACTCATACACTATATGGAAAAAAGTGGTAGCTCTCGCCATTCCCCTGTACGCTGCTTATCAGTGAAGCACCCAGAATTTTGCTGATGCTCGCATAAAGCGAAAAAATTGCATGCTTTATGCATAAATAAACAAATCAGTGAAATCAAAAACATTCAAAATGACTTCAAAACTCAACTCAATATCCATTGTTGTGTGTGCATCTGAGTGTATGTGTGTGTGTGTGTGTTCAGTGAAATAATGTTGTATTTATTTTTGGGTTTTGCATTTGGTCGATTCACATGATGTTTTCGAGATGTTTGCAAAAGCATTGAGTACATGTTTATTTGCTCTGCAATGCCAGGGAAATAGTACGGAAAGAGTTGTTAATGTAGAAAATAAAACAGTTTTTAGAATCGACTATTTGACCATTTCAATTGGCATTGCAATAGAAATATGTGAAAACTTTGTTTTGAGAACTTTCTATTGCTTTAAGCTGCTCAAGTTGCCAGCTTTGAATGCAAACTGACTTCAAGTTTATGCAGACTGCTAAGCGGGTTATTAAATAAGCTCGGTCAGACGTCTATTCGTCTGTCTGACTGACTTGAGTGGCGATAAAGTTGAAACTAGGACAGCGAATAGCAAGGATTGAGCTACAAACATGACACATTATACCATTTCGTTGGTCTCTATAATTACAAACTTATGTTAATGACTTTCACTCTCGACTCTCAACTGTCAACTCTCTACTCTCTACACTCTACACTCTAGTCTCGATTCTGAGGCTTAAATGAAGGTTATGGCCTGGCCTTCTCATGCATATGCATATTTCATGGTGCAGATACGCTCTCATACGCTTGGCCCTAAATGAAGTTGCTCAAATCATCATCCAATTAGAGCTGTAAAATTATACTAATTACAACTTTGGAATTAGAAATATGCAAATGTGTTGGGCTG
The DNA here is from genome assembly GCA_035047385.1 of Drosophila tripunctata. Taxonomy (NCBI): domain Eukaryota; kingdom Metazoa; phylum Arthropoda; class Insecta; order Diptera; family Drosophilidae; genus Drosophila; species Drosophila tripunctata. The sequence goes on along the minus strand of JAWNPS010000187.1, from coordinate 97,458 downwards.
AGACAAAGACTGAGACCTAGACTGCGACTATGTTGACTACGGCAAAGTTTTCTGATTAAAAATTGTCAAAGTTAAATGAGTCACACACTCACACACACTATATTCTATATAAAGTTGCATAAATTTGCTTAAATTATATTGACAACTGGGAGAGCCGCTGCAAGATGCCTGCAATGCTGCTGATAAAGAGCGCTGAGCACAACTCATACACAAAGAAGGAGGCGAGAATATTCGAGTGAGATCAGTATATGTAAAAGCTGATGGCACATATGAAAGGCCGGCAAAGCCATGCATAAATTATAACAAAAGCCAAGTCACAGACGCAAAAAAAACGGCTCATAATAATTAAAACAAAATATGCTTAGAGAGAGAAACTTTAAATGCAGACTCGTTTGCACTTCAAAAACGAAATACAAACTCTTTGAAGCTGAAATTTGAAGCACTGAGTCTGTGCAAAAGTGTTTTGGCTGGCCTTGCGTATACGTAATATGGCATACGTTGCACGTCGCTTGTCGCAAGTCACGCGCCCAGCAAGTAAATTCAATCAAGTTGCCCCAAGCAACAACTCTAGTGCCAATTGTTGCAACTGGACACGGATAATTTGCGCTAATTGTAATGCATTTAGTGGCACTGTGCAATTGCAGGTCACCTTGAAATGAGAATGTCCCTAAAGAAAGAGCTGGCTGTGAGTGAAGTAAAGTAAGAGTTACGAACACAAAAAAAATGAGAGAGAAATGGAAAACTAACAAGCTTAGTACTCGTCACTTGTGTAAGGGGAAAATGGAGTTGCATCCTTTGGGGTTGTCAACGCCATTTACAGTTATCTGTTTCACTTCCTATGCCAATTTTCATTATCATTACGAGTATTTGAAAGACGAGCGCGTCACTTTATCATTTTCCAATTGACAACGCACACAGCTGTTGTCAGCTCACAATTCTTCCCAGATCCCACTCCTGCTCTCCCGTTAGCATGTTTCCCAATTGTCAAATTAAAATGGAAAAATGTTGAATTTGATTAGCGAAGCGTTAAAGAAAAGAAAACGACGCAGAGACGAATGCAAAAAAAAAAAGAAGCAGCAAAATAAAAGCTGAAACGAATGTAAAGATAATGAGCCTTAGTTTGGGCCAAAAGCAGCGTTTAAGCAAAACTTTTGTCAGAACCAACAGGCGTGTAAGCCAGGGCTGCAAAGCAAACGTTTAAGTGCTAAACTTTCTAGCAAAATATTATATTGGAAAATTAAATATAGCAAACTGTAAAGATTTAAAATAAACATAGTTTTTTGTGTGTTCAAATGAGTTATACAAATATAAATAAAACCAAAATATTTATTATAAATTCATTATAGTTTTAGCCATTTTTATTATATTTTTAACGATTGTCAAGAGAATTTATTCAATTAAAAATTAAATTAAATTGAAGATACTTTTTATTTATAAGCTTTAAAACACTGCATTGTTGTATCTGTTGTATCCCTGGTCTGATAGTTAGTCAGTCAAACAGGCAGCTATCATTGTCAGTTACACGGAAAACTGCAGCTGCTGCTCAGCTCAGCTCGGCATTGTGCTGACTGTCGTCTCACCAGAGTTGCCACTCTAACAAAACAAACACGCGTACATACACACACAATCAAATAGAGACACACACACAGACACACATTCACATTGAGGCACACCCAGAGCCTTTGAGTGCTGGATAATTTTGTAATTATTTAGCTTAATGGAAAACAAACTTAATTTTTGTGCAAAAATTAAAAGAAGCAACTTGGCGCGTGACATGCCAAAGAGAGTAAATAAGGCAGGCAGGGAAAGGTAAAGGTGAAGGTGAATGAAAGGGTGCAAGAGTTCAACGGGGTAACAGTTTTAGACAAGTTGAATGGAAAGCTGCCAATTTGTTGTGCACAAAATAATTTAGTGAGCGCTCACCAGTGTTTCTGCCGAAACGTCTGACAGGCAAACAATCAAGGCGATAGGGAACAGAGAGGGGGGGGGGCAGATTGGCATAGGGATACAGGGGTGTCTGGCTGAGTGGCGTGTTAATGTGATTCGGGCAACAATTAAACAGTAATTCTATTTAATTATGCTTCGTTGAGCTGCTCGTGTTTGAGCTGCTAATTGACAGCTGAGACCGCCGAAAAGCGCACTTCATAAAATCGATGAGCTAATTGTTAAAACTGAGAAACTGCGAAACTGTGAAACCCAAGAAGTGGCGAAAGTGCAGCTCCAGACGCGATTCAACTTATTGCGCTAAGTTCAAAGGTTGCCATCGTGAAAAGTGCGCGCTGGAAAATTGATAATCCCCTGCCGTTACATAAACCCATTCCAATCCAAGCCACCCGCTGCCCAGCACTCAAAACTATGGATAAAGTTTGAGTTGCACAGCAGACCCGAATTCTGGCAAGGCATGGCCAAAAGCACGGCTCCGTCTACGGCTCGTTTATTAAGTGCCGCAAAAGTTGCCAGCACACAAATGATAATTGGGCATTGAGCCGCCCTTAGCCCTGCACCACAGCTACCCTCTACAACCCTCTCCCTATTCTATGTACCAGCAGGCGGCGAAAGATGCATAATTAACACAAAATAATGATAAAGTTCAGGACGCTGAGTCAGCACAACGATTTCTTATAACTTGAGCACCATCAAAACCGCCGAAAGGATACCAACACAGCAGGCACAGCTAGCGTCCCAGTTTTTGGAACTCCCACTCGCGATTGTCCAGCGGACAGACGGAACGGGATTTCAACCAGCGTGAGATGCAATGGAAGTGATAGGCATGGTTGCAAACGCCCCAAGCAACGGTGCATTCCTCAAATGAGTTCTGATTCGGATCCGCCTGGCATTCGATGCACAGATCCATGATGGAATTGCGGCAAATGGCACAAGTATCTACAGCAATATCTATTGGGGAAGAGTAGAAGTTGAAAAGTATGGGATAAGCATGGAGCAATGGAAGATATTGTGAGAGTAGTATGAGGCATGAGTTGCAATAGCACTCAGTCTTCACCACCGGAAATTGTTTAATAATCTGCTTTTTAAGCTACTTAAGGTTTTTGTCTGGCTTTACCCCAGGCCCACATGGCCACCGCATTCCATTTCTTGACTGTAAATCGCTTCTTGTTCTTCTGCTGGCAATCCGTACTACACATTGGTCCCTCCTCATCCAGTGTCTCTGCCTTTTCATTTGCCTCCGCCTGAGATGGCGTTTGCAGTTCACTATCTGTATCTGCTATATGGAATGCTGAGCAACTCGAATCGCTTGACGGTTCCATGATAAAAATTTAGTAATATTATTTTGATAACTATTCTATAGATTTTACTCTTGAATAAAGAGTTTAGAGTGTTGACTACTGACTAATGTTGGAGAGGCAACTGGATTTGCATTTCATTTATGCATATGCTTCGTTTCTCAAGACAATAATATAGTTGTCTCGTCTGATATTTTATTTTACATATTTTATTTAGATATATCTCAATATAATATTTAAGTTTTCTCAAGGCTTTAGTTGGTTTCACTCGTTGGTTTACTATCGAAACACTTCTTGTTGTTCTATAATGCTCTCAGTCACTTTCACTTTCTCGGTACTTATTCTCACTCGTTTCGTTCGCTTTCTCGTTGCTACTGACCCACTCGTTGGTATTCTATAGAAACTCGTCTTATTCCTTCTAACTTATCGGTACACTTCTTGTTGTTCTATAATGTTCTCAGTCTCTTTCACTTACTCGCTGCTTATTCTCATTCGTTTCGTTCGCTTTCTCGTTGCTACTGCCCCAGTTGCTCCCGCACTCGTTGGTGTTTCTCTACTCGTCGCTAGTTGTTGCCATTTTATGCGTTAGGGTATAATATGTTGCCTTGAAATGCTTAACGCACCACTTAATGGCCATTTTCTCCCACTTATTGTCATATTCGCCGTATGACGATTATACATTGCGTTCTAATTACATGATGAGCGTTTTTGTGCCACATCAACGAGTGAAAGAATTGCTCGCTGTTATGTGGCCTTTTGTCAGGGTCCGTTCTGCAGTGCATTATGCTTATTAAGGGTTGTTCCTACCCCTCCTGTGGTGCTCCACATGTACGATGGGGATTGCAGTATGCAGTGTTGCTCCCCTTAGCTTTCCCCTTTCCTTTCCCCTGCCTATCATTCTGCTGCGAACTAACTTCTCTCCCATTTGCAGTAGCACTTTTCTGGTCTCCGGTTGCCTTTGCGCTCGCCAAATGTTTTGCTATGACGCTTGAGTCAACATTAATTTAAATGAGTTGCCACTTAACTTTTAATTAAAAATTCACTTTTTATTTATTTAGTTGGAAATGGAATGGACTGCACCAGCCACCACCATCCTTACACCGCTTCCCCCAGTCGACCATTCATCTCCACTCTCCACTCTCCCACTGCCATTTGTACTATGCACTTATGGCTGCCGCCCTGCACGGCCTGCCTCGCACTTTGATTTAAAAGTCATGCCAAAACTAAAATAAAAATGCCTGGAAGAAGGAATCCCAAAAAAAAAAAAATTAAAAATAAATTAGTAACTGAGCAAAACTCTCCGACTGACGCGCGTTCATACAAATTAAAGTTTTGTGTTATTTTATTCTGCTTGAAATGAAGCCAAATGGCTTTATATTTAATTTTGTATGCTTTAATTGCCATCTAAATGAATAAATAAGTGCAAATAAGTGAGCTCGACTTATGCAGAGCGAGTCGCGTATTTGAGGAAGTGATTGCTTTCCCTCGCTCTCTCTCACCCACTCTCTCTCCCACTCTCTCTCTCTCTCTGTTCTTTTTGCTGCTTCAACGATTTGCATAATTAATTTGCACTAATTAAAACGTTACGCGTTATTTTTCTAGCCACTTATTTATATTATTTTTAATTTCAACTTGCATATATGCGTTAGTTGATGGATTTGAGAGTGTGTGTGTTTGGTTAAGTGTATATGTTTAGTCAACTAAAATGTCTGCGGATTTGGCACGAGCTATGAGATTTGTAATATATAATTATTTTTATAACCCGTCCAGGGTATTATAATTATTTTGCAATTAATAAAGTTTAGAACATAAAGTTTTCAAGTATTTTTTTAAGCCTTCTTTGTTATTAAAGCATTCACTGATTTTGCAATTTCTCACTTACATTTTACACATTATATGCTGACCTGATATTCTGATTGATCCTAATTAGCTACAATTAAAGTTTCTTATTTGCTTACGTGAAATTGTCTTTATTGTACTTTAGCACTGTTCATTTTCAATTTGTCGTTTCCATCGTTGTATCTTTTCCATATTTCAACACTGATCATTGTCCATTTCTCTAGTGGCTTTCAGTTTAGTTTTAGCTGTCAAACTTTCTGTTAGCCAATAAATGCATAATTTTTCTAGGCAAAACCTTTTGAAATTGCCCTAAAGCCATTCTGGCAACTTCATCTTCTTCACTTTGGTCCACTTGGCATGCAAATTGCAGACAGTTAAAGTGCAGTTAGCCAGAGTTGTCGAACTGCCAATAGTTGCCAAGTGCAGTCAGAGTTGTTGCAGTTGTTATGTTGTAATAGCCCCATTGGCTTCAATTTATTTTACTAGCTGTAATAGCCAATTGATGGCAAAATGTGTTAATTTTATCCACAAGACACTTGCAATTAATTGCAATCGACACAGACACATTGATACTCATTCGGAGCACAGGTAAATTGGTAAATTGTCAGAGACTGCACTGTCCACGCATATTAAATTGTTTGCATGGGTTTATTGAACTATATATTTGATTTGGCTGTTGCTAGTTTGTCATGCATTCATCGCCTTCTTAATGCTATTTCATTGCCACGCCCACCCATTTTGATGCTATTGAATGAGCATGCTCTTCATTTGGAATTGATGTATTTACATCCGTTTGTAATTTCCTACGTGTGATCGAATATGTGTATATTTTCCCAAAACTTGCCAAATTCTGCAGTCACTCAACCAGTCAAATACACCACACACATACTCCTCTCGCCAGTGAACCGCTTACCTTTGGCCCAATGCGGCGAGGCGTCTATTGACAACCATTTCTATATGCATGTACCTGTATCTATATCTATCTATCTATCTATAGTTGTATCATCTATGACTGCACGTTGTATTGCTTTAATTTCGTCATCATTTTACCTGTCGCTGCTCAGCTGCATGCAAATTCAGTTTCACCTTTATCCATTCTCTCTCCCTCTCTCTCCCGCTCTCTGTCTCTCTCGCTAAACTCTCTCTCTCCGCTTTCTGCCACTGTGCAGAGTGGGAAACTGTTTTTAGCAGCTCAACCAATAATATTGATCAGGCATCAAATTTTGGCAGCACCGTTACCATCTATAAATTGTGGCACATTTCCATCGTCAGTTTCCCAGCACGACATTAGTCGCTTGTGTGAGTGTCGGTGCCTGTGTGGGTGTGTGTGTGTGTGGGTGTGTATATGTGTGTGTGTGTGTTGCAGACATGCACAGGATATCAATGAGCTGTGGATGGAGTTAAATTTTGTCCTGTTGAAGCGTGGGAGCGGGTCGAGGTGCAAATTGTCGTCATTGTGTATATTTATAGCAATTAACATAAGCTAGTGTGAAGCAAACAGCAAGCGAGTATACACGACTAATAAATACCCTTGGAAGAAACATATTATAATAAAGGGAGTATTAAAGTAACATACTATTAATAAAAGGTATATAAATTAAAAACATATACACTCTTTTAACCTTCCATCCACAGTTTTTGAATTCCTAGCACGGAATTTGGTGCGAAAATTAAGAATTTAGTAGTTTCTATCTGTTGTTTATAAAAGCGTACAAGATTACTCTTAAACTAAAGTTTAAAAAGTCTTTAGTTTAGGTATGTAAAAAGAAGTAGCGAAAGATTATTAAATGAGCTTAAATCTGCAGATAATAGATTAGAATACTTTAAAGAACTTCTGAATATTGTACTGATATTTATTATTTTTTATGTCAGTTTATTAGCACTGTAATAAGTCACTATGTGCACTTAAAGCAAATGTAAATTAACTAAATTTACTGGAACTGAATAAACTAATTCCTTGAATGGAAACTGTGCATTGTTTCAAAGCCACAAATAATAGTTTTTTAAGTGAACTCATTATTAGCATGGGACTGCCCTAACTGAATGCGAGAGTTTTGCATTTTTTTTCCATTTTGTTTTTGGTTTTTTGCTGTTTTTACTGACCCACAGTTAAAGGAGAGCTTGTTATTGAGCACAAAGACTCCGGCGTCGACCATAAAATTTAATTGAGAATCAAGCGAAGCAAAAAACTGAATAGAAATAGAAATAAACTGGCACACACCAGACAACTTCCTCACGCACACAAACAAGAGATAGTGATGGAAGGAGATAAAGAGAGGGAGACAGAAAGAGAGAGAGAGAGAGACAGAGTGTATCAAAAAGAGACAGACATTTATATAGATCGACACACAGTTTATTGCACAACGTCGCAGCACTTGCTTGGCGCTTTTGCGCCTTATTAATAAAACAAATACAAAAATAAAATAGAATATGGAAAATGGCAAATGGCAAAGAGAGCTAAGAAACACAGAGGAGAAAAGAACACAAAAGCACAGCGCCAAAGAGAAAATGGAAAATATTTATCCACGGCATTTCCATATAAGCCGCATTTTCAATAACAAACGACGCCAGCGGCAAATGCGGCAAAGGCAACTAACTTGTGCAAAGTTGTTGCTTTCCACAAGTCTTTGGCTCTGCCACAAGTTTGTTTCAGCTGCCACACCCACACTCACACACACCGAAACACCTACAGCATATACAAACTCACTTCCCCTTCTACCTCCTTTGCTATTGTACTCGTTTCATGCAGCTCTTATTTCTTGCGCGTTTTATTTTCATTGAACATTTCATTGACACTTTGACAGCAACATTGACATTTGCGTGACTCGAGTGATTAGAATATGCGCCGCAAAGTAGGCAACGAACTAAGTTTCCACTTCCCACTCTTCCAAGCTTTCTTCAAACTCTCTTTCTCTCTCTTCATCTCTGTCTTTTGCAACATACTTACCTATTTTCTCATGAATCTCAATCTAGTGCGCATATGAACCCAGTCATTGTATTCTTTCAGTTGTTTAAGGCCTTACAGTAGCCTCTCTATCTATATTTGGTTTATCCTCTACATCTCCATATCTCTCTCTCTTTCTTTTACTCCTGACTTCAATGTGCTATTAGAAAACCCCTTGTGTTTCACCTATCCAGAAATTTGGCAACTGATAAGAGGATTTTGGCTGCCTAAACAACAAGTGAAACAGTTTGGAAATTCAGCAGACTGACACTATTGGTAATGAAAGGTAATTCCTGATTATAATTGCGTATGTATGTCCATTATGTGTGGGCTTCAGAGGCTGGTCTGATGTACCGGATGTGTCTTGGGTCTTCAAAGTTGCTGTGTAGCCTCATAGATTATATGAAATTACCTGAACTTCAATACATATTTGTTAGTAACGTTGTTTATATGCTCATATATCCTTTCCCTTGTAAATGTGCTTGATATCATAAATGTTTGCTGTTGATTTTTCGCTATCGTCTTAATTATTAATTTATACGAAAACTTAAGTTCCTTCTAAAGTCATTCGTTGAATAATTCCTTAAAATTGTCTACAATACAAATTGATTTCAAATACGACTTGAACTATTAGATTACCCATAAAAAAGAAGAGCAGAATACCTCTGCTGGGTAGATAGACAAGTGGGGAAACCCTAAAAACGTCCCATTGTTTGTACAAGTATAGGAAAATTTATTTGCTATACTATAGAATGTATGTGTATGTGTATAAAACCAATGCTGTGTTTGGGGAAGCTACAGCAGCTGCTCGACATTCGACACTGAATGCTTGCCGTGAAATTTATTTGGCTTGTAATGCGATTCAATTGCTTGTCGCTTGGATAATGCAGGCGTATCGCTTACCCCAGCCCAAGATAAACGAGTTGAGCTTAAGACGTTTGATGTGCCAATTTTCAAAGTTGACTAAAAACAGATACACATACATATAGTTGAGCAATTCCTGTATAATATAGATAATGCGTTTGATTTAGTATTTTATTGTTTATTGCTTCAAGTTGTCTTGATATTCCAATACTCAACTTCAGTTCAAGCTCAAGCAATGACAGTTGTTAGTTGTTGTTGTTGTCGTTCTAGTTGATGCTGTTGTCCAGTGAGTGGTAGAAGTTTTTGCATTTGCTGCACTTTATGCGACTGCTGCTCATTTTTATTATTTGACTGCAGCCATGACAAAGTTTTGTTAAGCCAACTTTTGCACTTTACTCTGCTCTGACGTCTGCAAAAGTTTCTCAGTAATTCCACAACAATAAAATAAATATAATAAAAGTAAAAAGTAGGAAAAAAAAAATAAAGACGAGCCAACGAAAGTACAAACAGTGGAACGGTGCAAATAATAAAGCAGATTTACCTTAAATGATTCAATTTAGCACACAACACAACAAAGTCGAAATTCAATTAGCGATAATTGAGTTCTACGCTGTCGCAAACGATAAACATCGCAGGCATCACAAACACTCGGCCAAACACTCAGTAGCCAACTCAAAATAATTCAATAAAACGCAATAAATTAAATAATATGTTATGTTATGGGAAGCGTATCAGGTCAGTGCATTCTGTCAGACAATCAAAACTTATGTTCTTCGTTTTGCAAAACAATTCGCTATAAATTATTTAATTACATAAAAAAATAATAGTTTTAATTGAGTTGACAGACGATTATGCTCTCTCACAAATAGTCATTTACTATTGATATTTAACATTTTTTACTAAAATGTTAAAGATTATATAATTGAGCTATTACGACGATAGGAAACTAAAATTGAATCGTAGGATATTGAAAACCCTGCCCAGCCCTTCGTTGGCACATCAAATGGTTTAAGTACTTTTATTTTTATCACAGTTTAATAGATGCACTCTACTCTCAATCCAAGAGAAACAATCGAATAACAGAAAGCTATACAGCCAGACACAAACAAACTGTCTGACTGACTAACTAACTAACTTGGCTGCTTTACTGACTGACTGACTGAGTGTGTGTCTATTTTGCATTTTTATAAGCCAAACGACATGCAGCTGGAGGGCATTTAATTGAACGAGTGAGCACTTTATTAAGATGTCACTCAACGTGTTTAGTTTCTGGGATGTTGCCGACGTGGCCTGTGCAAATTTCATTATCGTTGTGTCAGACATTTTGACAGTCGGTTTCACCTACATTTAACACTCCTCAAACTCTGGCCCATTTGACCCGACTCCAACTGCAACTGCAACTCATATGCATGCATATTTAATAATTTGTTTTGGTTGCTGTTTGCAACAGAAAAGTGGAAACCCGCAAGTCGGCCGGCAAAATAGAGAAAAGGTGCAATGAAAAAAGGGTTAACTACAAACTACAAAACACTAAACAACACAACTGAACACAGCGCAATACAATACAATAGAGAACAGTGTACGGAGAACTGAACTCGTATATCATTTGGGCCATTTTCCCTGACCCTTTGCGTGGCTTGGCTTCGGCTTGGCTAACAAGAAACACACAACACAGCCAAACAGCCAAACACTGGCAAAAAAGTTTGAAATGAAAAAGCAGTCAGCATATGAAATGAGTTTATTACTCAAAATGTGCACACACAAACACCAAACACACACACACACACACACATTTAGTGGCACACTCACACTAACAGATGTGAAGTAATGTTGCAAGTAGTAGTAGGAAACTGCGACTCGCTTTAAGTGGCGTGCAGCGTCGCTAACGGGAACGGATGACGTTCTAGTTGGTAGCTTTGTTGCTCAGTTTGTTGGCTGGTTGACTAGTTGGATTTTTGGCTTAAATTGAAAGAGGGTGTCATGGTGGGAGGGGGAGGTGGAGAGGGATAGAGTTGGCTCTGTGCCTGTTGACGCCATGCAGTCAAATAGTTGCATTTATTTATAAATATTTAAAATATACACAAAATTGTGCTCAGCTTAATCAAATTGCATGTAAATCTGTGTGTGTTGGTGAATGTTATGATATTTGCAAAATGGCGGAAACACTTATGCAACGCCATCATCGGAATGGCATGAAAAGGAAATGCGCCAAAATGTCACTGTGTTAATTGAGCGCGACGAAATAGCAACAACAACAACAAGAACAATAGTAAACAGGAATAACAACGAATCGGATATGTTTTTGCTTTAGCTACGGAAATTGGTTTATAGATAGATCGCATAGATACGTATTTAGTCGGCATCCAAATTGTAAATTGAAGATGCGAACGTGCATTGCATATGCAAATTGTTTGTCGTCCTGAGTACCTGAAATTGCTTTTACTTGCGAATGACGCCCCAAAGCCCAAATACCCGCTAGCTGGACGAGGGTCTATTAAGCAGTTTTAAAATTGGCAAATCTGATAAATATCTTGCAATTTATGCAGCGTACCAAACACACTAAAATTAAAGCGTAAAATTTTTAAGTAGATTGAAAAAGCAGTCGATCTTCATTTTAATAAGTAAAGTGATGTAATGGAGATTTGCATAAACAAAGTTTTAAGTTGATAGTTGGACTGTTGTATTTGAAAAGTATTGCATTGAACAGTATTCATTTTTTTTTAGAATTATTTATATGTAAATATTGTTTAAATAAATTTGCTTTTTGTTTAAAATATAATTAAATTTTTTTAACATTTTTTATGTAACTTAATTAAATGCTTACAAATTATTTAACATTTTAAAAATATTTCAAAAACTAACTAAAATGTCAAAAAATCTATTTGATATTGGACTTATTATTCTATTAGAATTTTGTTAATTTTTGTAATATAATTTTAATTGATTAAATAAATTAAATACAATTTAATAATACTTTTAAGCTGTTGCAACTCAATCAAACTGCCCTCGACTGTGGTATGCAGAGCACATTAGCTTTAGACTTTAGTTTTAGTTTTAGCTTAAGCATTTTTTTGCAGCAACCTCTTCCACTTGGCCAAGTACTACTACATGGCACATAGCACATACATGAAAATACTCTGGCTGAATATTGTGAGAAGAAGAGGTTCAGAGAAGGATGGGAAATGGGGTGGAAATTGAGTGAAAGAGCTGCCTTTGGGCGTGCCTGTTCGCCCATTTGGCCGTTTTAGCTGATGTGGCAGGTCGTTGGCTGCATTAGCTACTGCTGCTGCTGCTTCTGCTGCTACCTCTGCTGCCTCTGCAGTTGCTGCTGCAAGCGGCTCAAGTGCAAAATCGAATTTACTCGTTGCTAACGGCATTTCGTCTTAGCAGCCAAACTGAAGCAAAACCAAAACTCACTCAGGGTGTGAGTGCTACACCTATCCACCACTCCCCCTCCTCTCGCAACAACACCTTCTGTGTCTGCTGCTTCACCTCTTTGAAGCGTTGCGACGAGAGCGATAAGCGCTTGCAACATGCGTGCCAAACCCACATGAATGCTCAAATGTGCTAAAAAAAAGCAAGAAAAAGTTCAGTCGAGCATGCCTGACTGTGAAAAACCCAATATCGGGATTTCAACAGGTTATATAATAAGCTTAAAATTCTTCTTATAGTATTCTTAATCTACACAGGTTTTCTAATGGAAAAAAAAAAAAAAAAAAAAAATTAAGTTTAAGTTTTAGTAAAGGTGTTTTCTGTCGCACACAAGCTTCTGCCTGTTACAAACTTTTCCCAAACACAATATACCCTTCTTGAAAGAAACACGAATAGAATATAGTGTAAAAAAGTGAGAAAAGGCTCAGAATCTAAAAGGATAAATTTTCGTTGAGAGTACACGATTTTCAATTCTATTTAGCTGCATGTAAAATCTAGTTTAGGATATAGTTACATTAAAATCAGCCCAATGTTTACTGAAGCATTTGTACGATATAGTTGTTAAATTGTAATCAAAATTTGTAGGAACTTAGAAAATTATAAGCGTCCAACAACATTTTAACAAAGCTCAAGAAATAAAAACAGATTCACAACTTTGAAGTTTGGTTGATATATCTACTGGATGCCCACATATAAGCTGTTTATCGATTTGTGGGCTAATTGCAAACCTAATTTATGATCAGGGAGATTAAGTTGCAAATAGATTGACATTTTAACAAAATTGTAAGACTTTTTTATATTTAAAGTACAGGGTTTGCAAGGTGAGGCAGCATCAGCACCTTTGCCATTAACCCTACTGCATGTGGTTGGTTTGCATGCCACCGTTGGTGGCACAGCTTCTTTGCTATTAGTTTTCGCCACTTCTTGTTTCTGCAGCTAAACTCACATTTTCTTCTTCTTCGTATTGTTGTTGTTGTTGTTGTGTTTGTGTTGTTGTTGCATAAGTGCAACATGAATTGTGCATACCAAAGAGAAGACGACGTCCAGTCTCAGTCCCTGGTAGCTACTCATCTGCATGCAGCTTTTAGCCTACCTCTCACTCTCCTGTTACCACTCCATTCTTGCCCTCACTCACTCCTTTCCTATAACTCTCTCTCTATCTCCAACTTTCGCAGTTCCTGTCTCTCTCGCTCTTTCGCTCCTTTGTTTTCGTAGCTGTCGTTAGTGCTGGCCACAGACTAATACACTGACAGTGTGTTTCCACCTGTTTAGATATACATATGTATGTGCTGTGTTTGTGTACTACCTTGTGTGCTATGTCCTGTCACACGTATGTGTGTGTGTGTGTGTGTGTCGGTTGACTATGTATCCAATGTTTGTTAGTCTTGTTTTAGTCCCGTACTAAGATATATGGCAGCTGCCAAAAGATGCAAAACATGACTTTTCTATATGCGAGCAGGCAGAACATGTCCCGCTGTGCGAAACCACTACCTCGGGAAGGAAAAGAGAGGCATTGAGAAAGAGATTGAGAGAGAGAGTATGCTAGTCAGATTTCTGCAGTGAGAAAGGAAGTCTGTTAGCAATGGCCCTGACAGCTTTTGCCTTCGTTGTTATTATGTATTTAGTAGAATGGCACTTATTACGACATTGGACTGCGAATCTACAGGAAATTGCAGTTCTCAACAAGAGTATCTCAAACAAATATTACTACGAAAGCAAAACACAACTCTGTTCATATTATTCATGATACCTTCAGCGACTTGACTATAAATGATTCATTAAAGATTGAGAATTTGGACGATGCCTTTGAAGATCTGTTGCTCTTTTTCGATTTCTCCAACATGATTTCGATCTCAGTTATGCGTTGTATTAAATTCCTTTGAGTGTTGCGAAGTTTTTCAATTGATTTGCGCTTTTTACGCAACTCTATCTCGGTATTGTCAAAGTCCAAGAGTAGAATGGGATAGTGAAGCAGAGTGCCATCGTTCTTTAGTTTGGCAATCGCTTTGATGATGGCATTATGCTTTAATTTTCCCTGATAGATCTGGCTTCGATAGCTATTCTTCAGCTCAATGCAGCTAAGTAAATGATCCTCCATATGATTGTGAGTAATGCGGTTCATGTGCTCCTTGCACTTTAAATGTGCCAAAGCGTGCACATCAAAGTTGACTCTTTGATGTAGTCGAGTGATATCTGACTCGCGTTCTAAAAGAAATTAAATTCAAAAATTTTTATGCATATCATAAGAGTTATTTCTCCGTAAATACCTTGAATTTTATCGATAAGTATTTGAATATCGTTCTGCCCGGCGAGATAATCGTGCAGCTTAAAACCATTGCCAAGATCCTCAAGAGCCTCCAATTTCTGAATGTTGGAAAGATGTCAACAGTTCACGTTTAAAACCAGTTAACATAACAACTTACAACTAGTGCATCGGCAAATAGATGCTGAGTATATAAAAGTTCCAGTCGCATTTCGGAAATTTCGTCACGAGTCGCAGACATGTTTTTGAAGACATTTCGAAGCATATCCTTGAGATGAGCAAAACTTTCATTTCCGATTAAATTATGTCGCATACAATTTTCCAATTCCCGCACTTTCTCATCACAAAGGTGCTGCTCTTCCTCCAGTTCCTTTTCCAAGTCCTCCACACAGCGTGCTACCTTTTCATTTGTCAATTCCTCAATTCCGAGTTGTCTATCATACTTGACCAAGGCATTGTGAAATCGATGATAGTTGATGGCATCGAATTCCTTTGCTGGTTTTATGAGAACAAATCGCTTCTTTCGCAGAAAGTGCTCGGTGAGTAGTTTTTGTAGTTTCTCTCGAATTACGGATTCATCATTTAGTTGATCTAGAAATACGCTTAGGTCATGCCATATCTTACTTTTATCCAGCACTCGTGTTAATTTCGCGGCTTCTTCCTCGCATTCATCAACCACAAGATCGATTATTTCGTCCATAAATTCAAGACAAACTATTTTAGTACTTTCACGTTGTTCGTTTTCGTAACAATCTAAGAAACATGTCTGACTCTCTCGAATCCTTACTTCAGTCATCTGTCGAGTTATATCCTCTGTTAATGGTTCCAATCTATCAGTAGACATTTGAAATAGGGCATCACTATCAGCTAGAGGCAAATTCGGCAAATTGAGGAGCGTATCGTTACTTCCAACTGTCGAGGCTAATGTCTGTCTACTGTCCAACTGTCTGCTGATGGTACTCATTTGATCTTCGGTTTCAGTTTCTAGTTTAGTAGAACCCATCACAGAAAACTCATCATATGAACTTGAGCTTAGGGGCGCCACAAACCTTCCCTGGTCCTCACTAATCTCACTTATTTTGATTTTTATCTCTGACTTTTTTTCGGCATGCAAACTCAATTCAGATAATGCAGAAATATCTGGGAAATCTTCTAGTAATTCCAACATTTTATAGCGACTATCTATTGGTCCTCTACCCTCCTCCCAATCCGTTTCATATGCGAATGACGAATAGTCATCTTCATCGTCATCTGAATGAAAAAAGTCATGATGTTTTTTCACTACTTTCTGATCAATCACAACATCGGGTAAGTGTTTCTTAGCTTTTCTCAACCCCGTTGACTTTATTTCCAAACTATCATCATTGGACTGATTAATAGATATTCGAGAAATACGCAATCCGCTCACTCGTTGAAGACTTGTTCTGGAACGCGAACTGAGATCGCTGTGTCGAGATGCCGAAGATGATTTCGAAGTACTTCTTATGCTCATGTCCTTTAGGGGCCTGGTGAATGATCTAGTTTTATTACTCTCTCTACTAGCCTGACTAGCTTTTCTAAATCTTTTAGCCTTACTAGACTTACTAGCCTTACTAGCTTTAGTAATATTACTGGCTTTACTAACTATTGTAGTTTTACTAGATACTCTTGCTACACTAGCTTTACTATCTTTACTAGTTTTACTGCTCTTACTGTCTTGATCTTCTTGAAGTGTTTGCCTTGACTGAATCGATACAATTGAGAGATGTGCTCTTCTACCTATAGTTTCCTTAGATGCATTCACTTCATCTTCTTCCTGTGCCTTTTGCCATACGTTTGCTTGTGTGCTCACGTCTGAACCATCGATTAATTCAATAAGAGTCTCGGCGTGCGACACAGTATCGTATGGAACTGCATCCATTTCGGTGTGTTGCTCTTCTTTTTGAACCACGGATGCATCTAAGTTAGCTGCGAAAAGATTTACCTCTACGGAATTGTCTGCACTGTCATTCATTTTGCAGCTATTATACAAATGAAAGTTGATAAAAATAAACGAGAAAAACAAAATATAAATAAATTAATGTTTTTATAATAAGCTAATTGAATGAAAAATTCAATCACTATTTAACATTTAACGTAAAGTTACTTAGATTTTATTATCATTATTATCATCATAGTTTAAGCATCAGTTCATTGACTAGAGCTATAAAAGAATTCCCTCGGCAAGAACTTCTCATGCCAAATATACAGTTCACAGCATAACTTCTTGTGGCTTCACTCACACAATTACCGCAACGTGGTTCTCTTTGCCTCTCGACATTGCTGACCAGCGCCTTCAACTCCATCTTTATTTGTATGCCAGCTAATGGGTAAACGAGTGTTACAAGTTAGCGCTCATGCATGCAACAAATATTTGATCCAGCAAAGATTCTATGTTCAATTGTTGCCCATGTACCTAAGAATAAATATTTTTTGAACTTTAAACATATTTAATAAGTTTTTTTAACATTTTTAATCAAAAGAATTAAAATTTTCAATATTTAAAAAGTTCATTACAAAAATTGAAACTTAAAGTTTCCAAGTTAAACAATACAAATTTCATATTTAATATATAAAGCAACAATAAATTTAAAATATATTAAATAAAATACTTAGGGGATTAATCCATTAAAAATACAAAAACAAAAATTCATTTTTGTTGAGACTAAAAGCCAGTTGATAAATTAAGATTTATATTTAAATACATATTTTCTATCTAAAATTTGCATTTAACCTAGCTATCCTTTCTTTTGAAAATTGTAATTAAGCCAGCATAAATTAAGTTTAAAATATCAAAAGTTGTTGGCTAAATATGAATATAATAAACCGTTAGCTTAAAATAATTTTGTTTATTTTAAATACAAGTTCCAGCTCACGAAACAATAAATAAAAGTATTTAATTTTCTACAAATCCGTAATTAAGTTTGTATAAACTATCAATTGATGAGTAAACATATGCAAGTCGGGCGTACTTCATTTACCTTCATTATGTTCCTTTTTTTGTTTTATTTTCTTTTTGGCTAACAGGCTGCTTGGCTGACTTACTTGTCCCTGTTCGGTTGCCAGCACCTGCCTTGCTTGCTTCCTACTCCTTTCGTGCTCCTCAGCTGCCAATGCTGTTGTTGGTTAATATCATCACTCATGTATGCCGCATACTAAAGAGAATTTATCATGTCTGCTGCGGCAGCAACGAAGGCAAAAAAAAAGAACGGGTTTTTGGGGCTGCCATTGTCGCTCAAGTGTTTCGTTCTTCTTCCGCTTTCCGCTTCCAAACATACATGTAGATGTATGTAAAGACGAGTACTGTAGAGAAATCCATCTAACCATATATGAAGCTGGCTGTGTACTTTTTTTGTTGGTTGCTGTTGCTGCTGCTCCTGCTGCCGCTGCTGGTGCTGCATATTCGCAAATTCGTTTAAGTTCAGGTTTTGCCCCCATCTGTTAAGTAGATTTTGGGCCAGCTACCCGTAGCTGTACTCGTACCTGTATAGCTCGTTACAACTGCAGTGCATTGGGGAATTTTACTCGTTTTTATATTATTATTTTCTTCTTCTCTTCTCTTGTACGGTTTTCTCTATTTTCTGCATTTTTTTTATTGTCCTGCTGAGCGGATATTTGGCAAATTGCCTAAAACTTTCTTTATATTTGATGTAATGAATTCCTGACGTGCTGTCGTCGTGAGAAATGTTTTCACCAATGCAGACTCGCTGTATGTATTGATGCAACACCTGCATTGAAAGCAGCGCAACATAAAATGGGAAACGAGTAAAGCTAAAGCAAAGCGAGCCATACATTGCGTATGCGTAATGTGTAACAGATATGCCGCTTGTCTTGCCCTCTTCCTCTCCAGGGCATGAGTGTGTTTATATTCGTTTGTATGTGTGTGTGTCTGCGTGTGTGAGTTCCGCTTCCGCAATTAAAATGTTGATTACATGAAGTACGACTGCCGCTTGTTTGTTTGCCGCTGCTGTGGGTGCTACAAAGGAAAACGGAAATTATGTGTATGCGGGCGTTAGCGCTTAGCTGAGCTTCACCACCGCTATCAACTACAATACACCAGCACCACCGCAACAGCAACAATAACAACAGCTGTAACTGCTGTAGCTGCTACAACAACAGACGCATAAATTTGAACCATTCAAGTCCTGCGATAAGATTTGTGAGCTTGCATTTTATAACCAGTACAGAATTCCCGGACTTGCTCACAATTAACCAACGTAATGAAATAAAGCGATAAACAATTTCAAAATTTTCACACATGCAAGCTGATAAAATTTTAACAACCAAAGACATAAAGGAATAGAGCTTGGCTTAAAAAATTAACAATAAAAACAAATAGAAAAATTGTAAATTAAACAAAACAAAGGATTAAACATATGTACATTATGGGGTAATTTAGAAAAAACGTATGGAAATATAATAAATTTTACCTGACATCGTTTAGCAAATAATAGCACCTTTTTAACTTTTAAAATATCTAAATAAATCTATGTTGTCCATTTAAGCTAGCAATTATTCCCTTTAGAAATATATTTTGGGCTTACAACATTGTTGATCATAAAATCATATTCCCTGTATATTCTTTAATGCTTCCACACGCCTTTTCCATAATCCAGAAAAAATTCAATGGATCCTTTAACTTGTTATGAACTCACCTTTTATTATTCTTCAACACATATTAAATATTTGTGCTTGGAATAAATGATATTTTTCAGAGTTCAAAGCCGCATTCATGTCGGCTTACTGCAGCCAGTAGTTAATAATATATTGACAATGCTTATAAATAACATTAAGTATTTTATAATCTTATTATTGTCAGGCCTCTTGTACAGTTGAAAATAAAAAATGTTAATAAATTCATGAGAAAGCTGCGCAGTTATTTCGCATGACAGCCAGCATTTCAATAAATTCCACTGCCAGAAGCAGACTATTTATTTGGTCTGCTCAACTCGGGATAGGGTTAAAGGTCATAGGTGTGAAAAAAAAATGAGAAGAAATACAATAAAACAAAATAAATAAATGCTAATAGGAATGACAGCAAGCATTTTTGGACTTGGGTTTGTTTGACAACTGGCACTGTGCGATAATTAAATCAATCATACGCCCTGTGGTGGCTGCAGCAGCAGCAACAGCAACAGTAGATGCCACACAATGTGGCAACAACAACAACAAGTTGTCTGAGAACGCGACTCACACAGACACCTGCAAATGCTCGCGAGTCGTCGCTTAGCATAAATGAATATTTATAATTCAGTGTCTTGGCAGCGTTTCTTCACTCCCCTTCTGCGGCTGCCCCTAAAACTTGCCCACTACCCTTCCCCCTGTTTGTTTCTAAAGATGCGCAAAGTGCTTTTCAGAGTGAAAAAATATTTTTTTATGAATATTTATTTGCTGTTGAAATCGAAGTTATGCATTTGTTGCTCCGCCTCAGAGTTACCTGCCCTTTGACCCCATGCCTCACCACTCCGCCCCTTTTTAGGGTCTTCAAAGTTTTTGCCCTTTCGCGAGCTTTGTCTGAAAGGTGCGTAGGACAATTTAATTTATTTGACGCATTAAAGCAAAAATATTAACGCCATAAATCAATAAAAATCATGCCGCTGCGCCAACTGCAGACAACGGAGTGTGGTGCAGAAAGTGCTGCAGAACTTTCTGTACTTTTAACAAAAAACAAAAAAAAAAGCATATATATATTTTATTTATATTTAAGTATGCGGCAAAAGAGAAGTTTACAGCCAACAACAACAATGGCTTCTATTAATTTATGTGCCATTTGGAAAACCTTTGCCATACACCCCTTCACTTCCCCTTTCTGCAAATCCCCACAGACCGTGGCGCATTTTTATGACAGCTGCAAAGTTGGAGCAAGTCAAAGTTGCTTTATGTTATAGCTCTTTTGGGCATTTGCTCTCAATACACCTACACCTTCTTGAGATTCTAAAACATAAACTGACTTCGAAATTTTGTAGAATCAGCAAGCTTGTTTAGCTGCCGATCTACGCGACAGAAACTATAAAAAAGCAAGTTGAGCGAAGAATTTGGACTGAATATCAGAGAAGTTCGCAGCTAAGTTAAAGAAATTTTTATATTAAATTGAAACTTTTTGGCTTGCAAACCGACTGATACTTTCATATGTACGTACATAAATAGAATAATATATTTATAAATAGCAGCTTTTGATAAGTTTCCAGCTGTGCAACAAGGACAAATGTTCCCAACATTTTTCTATTCAAGTCTTGAAATCGAGATTTTGCCATAGAAAATATTTTGCTGTGGAAAACGTTCAAATGCTTATTTATGATATATTTTATTTAAATTTTTTCTTTGAATAGATAACCTTGTGCTGCATTTGCCTTGGCTATCAGACAGCTAACCTTTATACCTTTTTATTCTGTCAATTATCTGAGCACACACACATATATACGCACAACAGTTCCACCTAGCAGTCAGAGCTGTTGGCCAAGTATTCAAAGAACTTCCGCAGCTGCTGAAAAGCTGCCAGTAGAATGAAGTTAAATGCCATTGACCCACAGAAGCAGCTGCATCTTATACCAGGATGCAGTGGCCATATTTACATTCGTACACCCTGTAACTGACATAAGTTAATGGATCTATTATGGTTGTGTAATAGAAGCAGCAAACCCTACAAACCCATATAGATATACATATAGATGAAGACTATAAGAGCAAGTGCTATGAAATTTGGCATGCATGGGCCGTCTAAGATTATTGGGAAACACTTTCTCTCTTTCAAAAGTTGGCATTATTTTATGGGACTCTTACAGGGTCTCTTACTGTCAGTGAGCTGTACTGCGTCCTATTTAAACAGTTTTCTTCTCTTGTTCAATTTGCCCTACACCATTTGTACTCGAACAGGACTAAAAAGAACTAAAAGTGTATGTAAGTGTGTGTTTGACTCGAGGCAACACTTTTGGCAGACCCTCAAGTGCTGCATGTTGTGCGTGCTGCATGTTGCATGCTTCAAATGAATGGCAATAAATGGCATTAATGCAATTTATTAATTGCACTATTAAACACTTGCAAATACCAAACGCTTAATTAACGCTCAATACATTTACAAATGCACTGCATTTTATTTATTTAATTTCACTCTTTTTTTTGTTTTGCTGGAAGCCAACAGAAAATTTAATTATTAATTGTGTGCTATAGAAAATTAAATTATTGCGTTTTTAAATCAGCTTTGAACTTTTCACATTGTCATAATTTGGCATCGTGTGTTTTCCCTATTTTCCGATTTTTCCGAGTCGAGCCATTGCCGTGTGCATTCAATAGATAAAGTCATATATCATGTATTACATTTAATGCGGGTAGCAGTTGTTTTTGTTGCTGTTGTTGTTGCAGTCGGCTTCTCGGTTTGTTGGTTCATTAAATATTGTGATAATTTTTCATATTTATTTTCAAGTGGTTTTTCCCCATGACAGTAAAATTTACATAACATTTAATATTTTTTTTAAGCGAGTGTGAAACATTTTTAGCATATAATTGTGTACTTCGTGATAATGTGCAGAAAAAAGCAATACTAAATGTTTACATGCATAGAAACTACACTCGTGTTGGCAGCTGCTTAACGTTGCGTATGATTGATGTGCGGATTAAAAGAAAGTACAACATGGTACAACTGTTGAATTGAAATAAGCTCTGTAAATAAGCACTTCATCTTTAATTTAATATCTTCAGAGCATCAATGTCCTATAAATAAGACAAATTGACAGCTTTTTACTTGCACTGCCTTCTAAATAGTTGATCAAAGCATTTTTAAACACATAACGCCATACAAATTAAGCGCCAAATGAAATCCCAGTATTTTAACAGAAACTGCAGCCAGAAGCTTTCTGCAACTCTGTAAACTAACAGCGCGAAACGCGTGTGCAATGAAACGAAATGCATGTGAGAGCGCGAGAGAGCCGCTGAGAGAGCCACCCGACTGTGAACGCGCTCTCAGCAGGCGAATTGTTGTTGCGCTCTTTGCTACTGCGCAGTGCAGTAGGCCTGCATTTTGGCTTGCACTGCAGGCATAGTTCCAGCTTTAGCCGCTAGATGCCGCAGCGTACTGTACGTACAAGAAGTTGAAATTTTTTTTAGTTATGATTTGCACTTTGAAACGAACGCACGTCGTTTTTGTCGCGCGCGCGTTTCCATATCCAAACGGTTTGAAACTGAACCAAAACCGAAACCGAAACCAAAAAACTAACGACTAACACACACATAGTGACACACACACACACGCTTATGGCTGGACAAGTGTCGTGTGCGAACACTAAAAGTTATTTCGTGTTAGTTTTGAATGTTCCATAACAAAATAATACAAGAAAAAGAGAACGAGACAAAAGAGAAACCAAAACAACTAAAAAAACAAGTGCAAGTTTTTAGTGCTTGAATAAATTGTCAAGAATAAAATGTAAAAATCATATATATATATATCGTAAATTTGTATATGTATGTTTGCATTTGTGTTAGATATAAAAATAGAAAGCGCTTTGCGTGCTTCAAACATTTGTCAAGCATTTTGTATTATTGCCATTTGCTGTTCCCACTGTTCTTGTTGCGGTTGCGGTTAATTAAAATGGAAGCTCGACAAACAAAAAGTGTAAAAAAAAAACAGCAGCAGTAAAAGTCTAAAAAACAATGCGAACGGCATAATTTTATTTAACGTTCTGTATTTTTTTCAGCCTTAATTTCAGTTGGGCTTATTATAATTTTAATTATTTTTATGTCTCCGTCGCATAATTGCCGCGCATTTTTTGTCGTCTTCTGATTCGTTTTCGTTTTTTTTTTTTGGTTTTGTTTTTGTTTAGTCTAATTTAACCTAATTAAGTTGCCTCCTGTCGATTCCCACTCACCATTACTGCCTCTCTCTCACTTTCCTTCTGCTCACATAAATATTGTGCTGCATAATTTTAGGCGCGCTCTGGAAACAATACTGCCACGTTTTTTAGTCGCTGCTATTGCGGTTGTTGTTATTGTTGTTGTTGTTTTTGTAATAACAGCACTTGTGCGCTGCCCTTTGTTGTTGTTATTGTTTGTTATTAGTGTTATTGTTGTTGCTGTTGATTTTTTTTTGCTTTATTATCTCTGCTCGACTTGTTAGCTGTCGTTTTGTGTTTTTGCTGTTGTTGTGATTGTCGTTTGTTGTCTTTGCCATTGTGTTGTGCAAACAAATTGACAATAATATCAACAACAAAAATTCGCTTAAATTGCTTTTTTGTGTGCAAAATACGCGCAAAAAATTTGTCAAGTTTTACATTTATTTATTGTTTGTTTGTGTCGTTCAAATTGTTGTTTTGTTTTGTGTTGTGAACTTTCAAACAATGGCAATTGATTAACATACAGAATTAATGTAAGCGACAATGCTGAATAATTCCGACCTATCCTAATAGTGTAGAATATTCCACAACATAATATCGAAGTTTTAAACATCAAAAAAAGTGAAATTTATTATAATTAATAAACAGTTTGATATTTGCTAACGTTTTCAGTTTTCCTGACATTAATTTAGTACTTTAATGTGTACTCAAATTAATATAAACATCAATTAAAGTTAATAATTTTCTTAATTGAGCAAATAGTTTGAAGAAATAATTTTATGCAAAAAGTATGATCCTTAACACATTCCTTTAACATATTTATAACAAATTGCTTAACAATAATTTCATAAATTTCAATGGCTTACTCCAAAGTTGTTATGACTTATATGAGCGTTGTTATAGCTACAGTTTATAACTAAAATAAATGCATGTTGTGTGCCTTTTTGTATCACTTTTGTTCTCTTCTAATATTTACATCAAATAAATAACTGGAATACTTAATTCTAAAGCCTGAACAACTGAAAAAAGCTGCTGCATACATTTTAGGGCAGCATAAATATTTGGCAGCTTTTTAAAGTACCTGCCTGAAAGTATGCTTTAGTATTTTTGTGCAATTTTACAATTGTTACAAGTGTTTAGTTTAAATCTTAAATCAGCACATTTAAACAAATTGTATGCATTAAATTTT
Organism: Drosophila tripunctata; assembly: GCA_035047385.1. Classification (NCBI taxonomy): domain Eukaryota; kingdom Metazoa; phylum Arthropoda; class Insecta; order Diptera; family Drosophilidae; genus Drosophila; species Drosophila tripunctata. The sequence continues at coordinate 72,845 of JAWNPS010000187.1, read as the reverse complement.
GATTAAGCACTGCCTGCAGCGGTTTATGCACATTGTCGTGCATTTGTAAATTGGAATCGGCAGCTGCCTTGGGGGCCAAGTTTTGGCTGCTTCCAACAAAACAAACAGGCAGACAGACAGACAGTTTTGCCGCTAATCAAGTTTGATGGTCGCTTGCTGCATTGTGGCTCATATGGGTCAGCGGAGCGTGTGGCATTATTATTCTAACGGAGCATTGACTGCGACAAACAGCAACAGTAACAACAACAGGAGCAAACAACGACAACAGCCTCAATTGCCTTGTTGTAAGCATTTGCCGTAAATCAAATGCTAGGCACAGCAGCAGCAGCGGCAGTAGGTGAAGGGGGAAAGCAAAAGGGGAACAGCATTTTGAATTTATGTTGCATGCGCCTCAATAGACGCCGCGTACCAGGACCAGCGCCAGAGCCAATGCCAGGGCTGCTGTGTAATTAATCTTTGCCTAAAATGCTGCAAAATTTATGTCTTTAACTTGGCTCGTGTCGGCGCTTTGGGACCGTTTAATAGTTTTCTTTTTGCTACGTCCTTCTTACCCCCTTTACCACCTCTTTCGCAGCTCCTTGCACACTTTACTCTTTGCTGGTTGTGTTTTTCTTTTTTTTTTGTTGCATTTCGCGGGGCACGATTAAAAGTGATTAATTGACGGCACAGTTAAAGCAGCAGCAGCAGCAACAAACAGCAGCAACAGCAAAAGCAACTTAATGTCTAAATTAAATAAGTGAATTTCTCTTTAGCACACACACCCACAACTACACACACACACATACATATCTACAAATTTATAAAGACATCAGTGTATGTGTGTGTGAGCGTAAATTGTGGACAGTGGACGCATAAATAAATATAGCATACACTGTTGTATAAATACTGAAGTTGGCCTTGGCAAAAGTGAAAGTGTTTAACTGCCAGAATGTGTGCGTTGGAACCATACACACACAGACACACCCACACACACAGTCTCACTGCCACACACACAGTGCAAGACAGAGGCACACACAATCAACAACAACAACAGCAGCAGCAGCAGCTGGCGACGCACCACCACCGACACCACCAAGAGCAACAACAACAACACCACTGCCAGCAACGACAGCAACAGGCAGACCAAACTGTTAGCCCGGCCAAAAGGACAACGGCTACAGCAACAAACACTGCCATAACAACAACAAACACACATCTGCAGCTTTGGTATATTCTACATGTGATATTAGTGCTAATCGGTGAGTGCCTTTCAAATCCCAAACTTGCCTTTTTTTATAATTATTTTAAATGTCCTGCTATTAATAATGCCCCCCTCTTTGCACACCCCCTTAACTACCACTATTTACACTCTACTCCAGTGAGTTGCGAGTGAAAATGCCCCCGGAAAAGCTTGCAAATATTTGTGTGAAAATGAAGATGAAAATGTTTACTCATTTATGTACAGTGTGTCGGAATTGTAGTTATATCTCTCATTATCATTCTCAATTGGTGTGTTTAGGAATATATAGTTAATTTCAGTTGCTGGGGATATGGGAATACAAATGATTTAATATCAATCGTAGGCAATTCGAAATAATGGAATGAAAAATAATAACTTAGACTTTTAGTTAGAATATCCAACTTTTTCACTGTCTTTAATACGTTTTTGTCCATATCTTTTAGAAGTAAAATAAACCCGAGCAATATAAGTAAACTTTCTGTATTTGGAATACAAGCTAATATTTAATTACAATTTTAAATACAATTTTTTTTAAATCTGTAGTATTTAATTAATTTAAAAATTATTATAGCTACAATTAATCATCAATATTTTCTATAAAATATACATTTAAACTAATAAATTGTATATTTTTATTTAAAATTGAATAAGTCAAGGTTTGTAATATGATGAATGATATTAAAATAGACTAATAAAATTATTTAAATTAATATACGACATTTATTAGCTTGAAGGAAAAAAAATAAGCAACAATAAATAGCAAAGATTCGCAATATGACGCATAGCATATAAATAGAAGCTCATTTATCTATTAAATAATTTTAATAATTAATAATTGGATTTTTAATTTTTTTCTTTTTTTTACTTCTCTAAATAAATAATTTGTTGGGTTATAAATTTTTTTCTAGTTCAAACTTGATACTTTAACTTATTCTGGCTAATTAAAGCACAAAAAATACTTCAAAGCTCTCGAAAAGATACAAAACGAAATTGTAAAAAATTTTTAGCATTCAATTTAAGCTACAATACAATTGAAAATTGATTGCATTTTAGTTTTACAGTTTCAACTGAGTTTCATCTACAATTTCTGCACTCGATACACGCACTGTCCGAAAATAAACTGAAAATATCTATGAATCTGCTCTGCGCCACCTCAAGCTCTGCTTACTGGTTTGTCCTCTAACGGAAAAGCGATAAAAAACAATCAACAAATTGAAAGCAAAGTTCAAACAATCGAACCGGCAACTGGTACTTAAGTAATTTTCTGGCTAAGAACAAGCAAACAACGCAACAAATTACGATACGCAGGCTGCATAGAAATTAATAAATTGCCTGTTGCCTTAAAGTTGATGGGATGCAGAGGGGGCGTAGGGGTGGTTTTGGTGGCAGTGAGGGGGAGAGAGGGACAGCACTCTCGAGGGATTCGACAAAACAGACATTTTCCAGCTTAACTTTGCTGTTGTTGATGTGTCGCAAGCAAAGCAAAAAAAAAGTTAAGTTGACATTTCCGCACACACACACACATACACTTACAAGTCAGTGGAAAACGCCAGTCACGTTTGTGGAAAGAGAAAGAGAGAGACAGAGAGGGACAGCGGGATCTAAAAAAGGGAAAACATTAAAGCCATTGAGAAGCGTTGGCTTTCATTATTTTTAAATCATATCAGAAGATGCGAAGCAGCAAACGGAAACGGATATGAAACCAACTGCTCTTTGTGTGTGTGTGTGTGTATGGAACTGTGTGAGCTTAATTCAACGTCTCATTTGCATACATTAAAATGTCACATTTTACATGCCGTTTGTGCGTCTCTCGTCCTTAAGCCAAAGCCAAAGCCAGCCCGCCCGTCAGTTAACATTAAGAAGCACATCTCCACTCCTCTCCCACTTACCGTCTCGCCGACTGTTACACATAAACTACATTAGCAATTGCTGACTGGCAGTGGTACAGAGTGAGAGAGAGAGAGAGAGAGAGGACGGTGGGCCAAAAACAGCAGCAGCCAGTCTCGACGGCATTGCGGCCATGTTAAAATGGCTTAACGCGCAAATCTTTCAACTAAACATTAATCCTAATGGTTTTCAATTTTTTCTCTCTCACTTCTCGTTTTTTTCTTATGTTTTTTCGCGAACGTCTGTGGCAAGTCAACTTTGCAGTCAGTGTGGTTTTGTGGAGAGGGGGGGTAGGGGTAGGGGAGAAACGAGGACACGATTTCTGCTTTGCATGTAAATACGCTCTTTGATATTGCCACGCATTTCGCCTGCAGCCTGATTGCTTCTGACAATCGCCCCTCGCACTGCCTCCCTCTCTCTCTCCCTCTCCCTCTCTTTTAATATGCCCCTCTCCTTCTTATGGCATGGCCCACACATTCGCAGTTTGACTGACTTAAATATGAATTTCAGCGAAATGCAAAAAGCCAACTCATAAAATTGTGGCCCACTCTCATTAGACAAGGCTATTAATCAGACCCTTGCCCTTGACTTAGTCTCTCTCGCTATCTCTCCCTGTCTTTGTTAACTTGGCCAACAGCTGCTCATCTATGTGGCTGACACAGTGGGCTAATTTCCAGGCCAAGCACAGCAGACTGGCACAAGTCTTTAATGTGCATAATAAAAGCTAAAATATAACCAACTGCATGACTTAACTATACCCTGTAGTAAATGCAGTTAGTTTAGAGAAGAAATAAAGAGGCAATACAAGCGAAGAGTTCAGTTAACATTACTTAAAAAAGTATTGTAAATAGACTATTGGCTGATATACCCTGTAATTTGCATAGATTATGAAATACGGTCTTGAAAAAGTTTGTCTCAGTTTATCTATCCTTAAATACAGGGTTTACCTTTTATTTAACTGTAGGTAAAACCTGTTAAGATAAATTATTAATTAAATGCCAAAATCTTTTTAATACTGACTTTTACCAAATATAAATTTAATTAAATTTTATTAGCCTAAAAATAAAAGTTTATTCTTAATACAAAACTATTACAAAGAAGTAAACTAAATCGATTTAATGCGATTGGCAAGTGCAGAGTACTCGTATTAGACTAAGCTTGTCAAATAGCTATACATGTGTACAATATACTCTGCAATTGATATGCTACGGGTATGCCTAACAGCCACTGAAACATATAGTTTAAGACTTGTTTTTATATTTATGCACCTTTAAGTTCTTTCAGGCATGCCAACATTCCAAAAACTGTTAAAATTTCCAGCTTTAAAATAACTGTGACTAATACAGGGTATTTGCCGCTTACACTACCGCATTAAATTATTTGCTGCATACTAAGCTAAATGCTCAAGAGGGCTTTTGTTTAAATAAAACTGTGCCACTTCAAGTGTTTTTGTTTTGATTATACTCACACATACATGCAGTGACAATAGATGATGATAGCTGTCTGATTGCGAGATATGTGCACACTCACAAACACTCTCACACTCGCACATGTATCTGTGTGACACATAAAAAACATTTGAGCCAACTAAGCCATTGTTGAAGTTTATCTTTTGCATTTGCCCAAATGCTGTTAACTTGGCTTTGTTCCTCAGCTTTTTTTATTGCATATGTTATGCGTAATTTTCTTGCTGCTTTCGCAATTGACTTTGATGTTGACAGCAGGTGGCTTAAATACTCATAAATTGACTAAGCCTAAAGACAAGCTATCAAAGTTTATTCCAAGTGATGGCAGAAATGTAAAAACTATGTACTGAAAGTACTTTCAAGAAGCAGCAAGAGAGGAGGAGCTATTTCTACTCAACTTTTCATTAGAAGCACATTTTACAATTTAGATAAAAGAAAACCAATAATTTACTATCAAGGTCTGTGTACACTTTTCAGTTGTAAACCATAATTAACATGGGTTGCCCCTTTCATTGCATTCACTTAACAATTATTGCTGTAAAAGCTATAGGGAAAACTAAACCAATACCCGAGAGACACTTTTAGTCTGTCATTAGAGCCACAGTGAGCGCAATTTGTGCCATTAAGCTGCATATCACATTGTATGATTGAGATTTTTCAAAAGAAATAAAAGACACAACAAAAAAAATATGAGAAATGATATTTTCCCCAGTCAGTCAATTAATTTTGTTCTGGGGTAAATTGATATGCGTCGTTCCCAAAATTGTAACATTTCAATTAAAAGTGATAGCTATAAAAAAGACACACACACATATTTTTATGTAAATGAAATAAAAGGCGACAAGTCAAACAGTCTTGGGACAGAGGTCGAGGCTCCACTGTCAGTCTGTCAGCTAGTCAGTCAGTCAGTCTCTGTCTGACCGGACAACGCCCCAAAAAGTATGCTAAGCAAATTGAAACAAACTGTAGGTGTGTGCGTGTGTTGACTTTTTTCGATTTGTATTGAAATCATTAGAGCGCAGTCAAAAAAGCAGCAGCAAAACGAAAGGGAAAGGCATAAACTCAAAGACTGCCAAGGTGAAGGGGTATAGAGGGGAGAAAGCATTAATGTCTGACGAGCAAACAAACGAGCGACTGACGCCTATTAATCATGCAGACTTTCCGTACCATTAAGCACGAATACTTCAACAGGCCGAAAGGCAGAGTGGAAATGAGTGAAGCCGTTTCAACTTTTTGGTATATCATTGCTGCATGATATGTGAAAGAGAGATGGACTGACACAAGAATATGCAACATTTCGCTTAATGAGTTGAAAGACTGGCCTATACCCTGTAGCCAGAGCATTTGACAGCCTTTTTTTGGGGTTCAAAGTGTAAGCAATACCCAAAACAGCTCTCCCCACTTCTTGGCTACACAAACATGCCCAGGCAAACAAACAAAGTAACTGGCCGCATTTGCCCATTTGCCTGCCTAATGGCAAAAATATTGTATTACAACAATTTGTGCAGTGAAAACCCAAAAGTCGAACCCAAAATAAAAGAACAAGTGGCGAACGCAAAAAAAAAGCACAAACATGTTGAAAAGGAGCTGGAAAATGAACAGCAAGGCGAACCTTAAAGCGCACTCTAAGCATTCGGCCCTAGGGTCGCTAACGATATGGTAAATTTATCAAAAATACACGAGCCCCGCCAGCAACAACAACAACAACAAGCAGAACATCAGGCGTTGGCAGGCATAAAATAATCAGGCAGTTGTCGTCGCCTCGCCCAACAGAAATGGTCCAGAAAGGGCAAATGTTATGGCTAAAAGGCTTTTTAGGTCATGACAGCAACCGACTGCAAATTGATTTGATTTCCCATTCCCATTTCGACGCCAACTCCCACTTCCTTAGCTCCAAATAAACGAAACACTTAAATATTTTAAATATTTTTGTTAAGCAATCAATTCAACATAATCAATCGCAGCTAAACAAATAGTTTAAATAAACAGTGCAAGAAAGTGGAAGTGGAAGTGGAAAGAAGACAAAAGTCAACGTTTAGTTTAAGTCCATGTAAGCAGCTCACAAAAGCGTAAAAGACAATTCAATCTATCGGAGAGTGTGTGTGTAGGGCTGTGTATATGGGTGTTTGCTTTGGGTGTTAAATGGGGTTGGTTGAAAAAATACAAAGCTTAACTGCTTGAAATATTTTCACTTTTGTCATTTCCTTGAACACATTCCTTAAATTCAAACAAAAATGCGACAGCCGCTCGCAAATATGTTTAACACACAAGTCAAAGAAAATGAACCATAGTTTTCCGGCCAAAGGCAGCTGGAAAATGTGTCATTCGAGATGGCAGCGTGTTGAGGCAAACTATCAGAGTGAGTTGGCAAAAATTTCTGAATGTTTTTTTTTCGCAAAAACATGTAAAATGCATTGCTTACAACAACATGCAGTGAAAATGTGCTGCGAAGTATTTTAAATAAATAAATTCATTTTTAAACTTAAAGTTAAATTGGGTTTAATTTAAAATTTGTAAATAGATATCGTCCAATTAACTTGAATTTATTTTGTTTTAACTTCTGAAGTTTAGAAAGTAATTTATCTATGATGCTAAATGAAAAAACATTTTAATTAGGAGCTACAAATATATTATAAAACAAAATATAATTTGAGAAGTAATTTAAGGCAGCAGATAAGCCTGTTTATTTTAAAAAGATTAAAGCTATTTTTAATACGAAAAAAACGTTTATTAATTTTATATCTTCATAGCTGAGAAGAAAATGGGCTTATTTACATTGATTCGGCATAAAGTTGTGTTAAATCATTTTTAAATTAATTAATAAATAATTTATTAAAGGTATTATCGAAAGTTGTATTTCTCAAGAATTTTTAGAAACTGAACTATGTAAATAACATTTGTATAAAAATGTTTGTCAATTAACTTTGTTGCAGAATGCAAAGATGTTAGTTATGCAGTTGTCTCAAAAGTTGTAGTTCTCAGATTTACTGTCAAACATTTTAAAACTGCCAGGAACTGTTTGGGCATGACTTGAGTTAGTCACGTGACCAGCGCTGAGTGATAATGCTGGAATGTAGATATGCTGAAAGGAAGCCCTGGAGAGGAGCGGGAGAAGTCGTGCGAGAAAACAGTCGACAGATGGAATGCCGTGCCCAACACTATCCAACACTTGAGACGCACTCAAGCGCGCGGTTGGAAAGTGCTGGCAAATGGCATCTCGATGTTAGTTTTAGGTGCTTGCAGTGAATTTGGCAATAGACGAGCGCAAATAGAGCAGAAAAATTGCGCCTCCGGCTGTCGCTGATGCCTTTGAAACTGAACTGAACACACATATACGAACAAACGAATAGCTGAAACTGAAAACTGGGACTTTTGGGCCAGTGAAAGTTGTAGAGAAAGTTTGTTGCAACGGACAGTTGAGTGGGGCGCCAAGCCAATGTCCGCATGTCCGTTGTCCGATCTTCGAGTAATTTATTTGGTAAGTGGTAATCAATGGTCCGCTGTCCGCTGCCAGCGTTGATGGTGATATACGGCAAGGCAAGGATGGGTTAAACCAACTGCTGGCAGTGCAGAACGAAAAAGATAGCAAGAGAGCAAGACACCGAGCGAGGGAGAGCAAGCGAGAGAGAGGCAGTGGCAACTTATCGCAGCAACTTTCGCTACGTTTGGCTCTTAAAGCTGTAAAGTAGCCAGAGAGGCAGTTTTATGGTCGCCAGTTGAAAGGTCACTGCAGATGGGCGATTTGTGGCGAGGATTTATGACAACATGCTGAGCATTAGCATTCCAAACATGCTGTTAACATCAGCATTTGCATATGCATATGACTAGCACTCGTACGGGTACTCACTCACTCTCACTCACACTCTCACACACTCACAGTCATATATTCATTCGAGTGTTTGCATCATATGTGCGAATAATGTGGCACAGAATGCGGCCATCTAAAAGTATCCATAACAATAAAGCAGCATTAGCAGCTGCCTCTGCAACAATAGCTAACAACCAACAATAACAAAACAACAAATTTTTAGCTAAATTATGACCATCATTTAAAGTGTTATATTCTCTTCTATTTTTTCACAATTTGCTTTTGCCTTTTGCTTTTTGTTGTGATCTGACAAAAAGCAAAGCTCAGCACTAAAATTGTTGCCGCAAAAACAAAGCAAAAAAAAAAAATACTGAAATTATTATAATAAAATGGGAAGCAAATTTTGCAAATAACATTGACTTATAGATACCCTTAAACGATAGGTACAAAATGCTGTGTTATAGAGTAGATAAGCGTTCTCTTAATTATAAAGAAATTTAAACAATGTAATTATATAAGGCACAAAACAGAATAATTTTCTATTTCTTGACTCCAAGTCTAATGGAAATTAATTAATTGAAATAAATAAATTCAAAGCAAAAAGACTGAAATTATTATTATAAAATGGCAAGTAAATTTTACAAATATTAATGACTATAAATACATTTAACGAATTGGCAATATATACATAATAAATAGTAGATAAAATCATATAAAGGATCAATTTCTTTTTGACATAAATATAACTTAGACAGAAATGTCAAATAAATACAAACTAAAACAACGCTTACATTATATTTCAATTAAAAACTTATTAAATTAATATTATAAATACTTAAAATATCATTTTATTTCAATTTTAAAATCGCAAATATCTAAAACTTAACTTTAAATAATTAAGTTTTACCTTAAAATTGTTAGTTTTGTTAGTAAGTTTCAATAAATATTAACTTTTTTTCAACAGGGCAACAGAATATCTCAGTTTTTCATACGTGCAATAAAGCAATTCGACTTAGCACGTATTAAAGAAGACTATTAAAAGCTGTCTGCGATATGCAAGACAATGTCATAGCATACCCCATAAACTTTAGTACAGGGTATGGTTTATTTTACTGCCAAATGCGCAGCACTTGTGTGCAGTTGGTGCCACCGCAGGACTGCCAATTGCCAGCAACTACATATGTATGAGTTAAGTGTGACTTTGTCAGTATGAGTGTGCATATGTATGTGTGTGTGTGTGTGTGTGTGTGTGTGTGTGTGTGTGTGTGTGTGACTTGGCCATGCAGCTGCTTTCATTATGCCAGTTGCAAATTCCAGGCCGAACATTTGTACTATGAGCATTTGTCGCGAGTTTTATGCGCTCCTTTTGCTATTTTTATGTGTCTATCTGTGTGTGTGTTGGTGTTTGTGGGTGTATGCGTGGGGTATGGCGTTGTTTGTAGGCCCTGCCACCCTCCCCTGCTGACCTCATACACCCAGAGACAGCAGCTTTGTGAAATTTTAATTGAATTTTTGCATTTTATTATGCGTATTTGCCAGAAAGAGACAGTTGCAATGAGCAAAACAGAGAGAGAGGGAGAGTGTGAGAGAGAGAGAGACAGACACAGTGTTGAGGGGTTGAGTAAAGCAAATGATGCAGAGTGAAACTATACAGTTGTCAATAGCTTTGACAGTGTCGTTGTGTGTGATATGCAAAACCCCTTAGCGTAGCCAGTGCGCTATGGTTTATGAGGCCAATGCAGCACTCATACGCCACGTTGGCCGCCTGTCAAAAGAGTTTGGCGAGCTCAGCTCATCCTCAGTGACAACTACTTTTCGGCTTTGGTTAACATTACGAGTGTGTACACATAGTATGCGCGACCCAATTGCAAGTCATTCAGTTATTCAGCTATCCCTCTCTCTCTCTCTCTCTCTCTCTCTCACTCCCACTCCCTCACTCCGTCTCTTCTTCGGCCTGACAACATTCATATTCAATTTTTTATGCTGCGCTGCGTAGGTTTTGCGGCTCCACTGGCCATTTCACGGCTCCGCTGGCTGAAATATACATATACATATATTTATATGGTATATATATATTTTTTTTTAATTTTATGGATTAATTCAGCAAGCGAGAATACAACTGGTAAAAAGAAGAAAACATTTCCATGGCATTTTTAATGCAAAATTAAATATGCGCGCGCAGCTTAATTAAATATTTAACATCGCATACGATTGAAAATGCGACTGTCTGTAAATTTATCATATGACATTCGGTCTGTCGCTGCTGCGAATCGAACAAATTGACTTTAGTCCAATGCCTTCGGATGCGTAAAGTTAATTATCAATAATAATATTTGCGCGCATCACTTAATATATTGCGAAAATTCCATTAAATGTGAGTTTCCTTTGATTACGATGGCCGCGAAAAAGTCACACGCGAAAATCCATAATATTTACAAGGATTATTCAATTAAAAAGAAATTGTTTTTTCTTATTTTTTTTTTAATTACAAATGTGTCAATGGACTGCCTTTGAGCTGATTTTATACTTAAGTATTTTAATTCGCAGCTGAAACCATAATTAATCCGAGGATTGCAATAAAGTGCATTAAGACTGCGAAAAGGCTGCGTTAAGCATATTTGAACTTAAAATAAGTGTGTTCATATTTATTCAAAAAACTTTCGTTAAGTGTAACACAACAAAACCATAACTCTCAACTATGCCACAAAAATTGCTAAAACACTTTCATTAGTGTTGATAAGTTGACATTGCTTGAGTTGAAAAGGTCAATGTTTAGTTAGTATTTCATATGTCAAACAGCAAACTCGGCAAATCGTGCTGTTAAGTGCCATTGGGTCTTAAATTTCACTTAAGCCTTTAAGTAAATTATGGCTAATGGTTTGCAAACAGCCACAAGAAAGATCTCACAGATACTCGTAGAACGACACACAGATAGACAGACAGACAGACAGGCAGACATACAGAGACATAGAGAGAGAGAGCTAGAGATTGAGATCTAGAGTGAGAGAGATGAAATGGTGCCAAGATGCGGCACTTCAGTAAAGTAATCACAACATTTGATTGATTGAAATCAATTTCCCGTCAAAGGCATTCGATGAGTGTGTGGCTGTATCTGTGTATTTCTCAATATACAATATATATATGTGTGTGTGTGTGTCTATTTGTCTATGCATATTTACTTAAACTTCATTTCATTCATGTGTTTGTGTGCGTTTAGATTGTGTCGATAAACGACGATACGCTTGAAGTCAGGCAAAGTCTTGTCAGTCTCTGATTTAGACTCACACCCCCTCCCTCCTCCTCTGCTCCAGCTTGCCCTAAGCGGAACCTATCAAAGAGGACCTGCTATAGATGCCACACACAGAGACATGAGACAAGCTTCTTTCTACTCCACCGATGCTTTGAAGATGGAGGCGAAGTCGGCACTCAAGTCTTGTCTTCTGTTGCTTTATTCCGCGAAATTAATTTCAAATGAGTGACTGATGCTGTCGCCAATATATACACGTGTATATATATATAGAACCATTTAAATAATAAATGCTTTGGCCCACAAAAAAATTTTCAACTCTAAAATGGTTGCGTCTAGGCTTTAAGACACCCAAACCTAAATCGCATTTCTTTGCAGACAAAACACACGAGTGGAAAGAAAACAAAATACGTGGTCGGGATTTTTATAACCAAATCAGGACTAAGGCTCCATTCTAACCAAGTGGCTGTGGCCCCATTTTTGGCGCATTGTTTTCTCTCTGCCAAACTCCAGATGCTTTTTGGCATTGCTTTTTATTGTTTTTTATGATCATTTGTATTCATCAATTTTGTATTGATTCGATGTTGACTCCATGCCAAAAGAACCCATTCCATCTGCAAACCAAAAAGCAGCGAAAGGATAAATACGTATAAACATGTATATATTTGTATTTATATATATATATGTATGTATATAAACAGATATATATATATATATATATATATATATATATATAAAGAGAAGTTGGCAAAAGGCAATGAATTCTGATGTCTTGACTCTGGCATTGCCAGTGCCTTTTGCCAATTCGCAAACAGCATCTTACGAATTTATGAGCTATAAAAACAGCTGCTCAACTAAACCCCCTTGCCTTCCCGTCCCCCCTACTGCTCAATACTTCTGCGAAGTTTTTAAGGGTGGGGAAGAAGAGGAGGAATTGAAGCTAGGGGCAAAGACAACAGCGAACGTAAAGTGAGTCAGTTTTTTGATTACTTTTGTTATTGTTTTTATGCTTCTCGCATATTTGTTGATTTTATGCTACTTTATATTTTAATTATGCGCCAAATGGATGATAAACATAAATAAATGCTTATATCTGGCCATTATTATCTATGGCTGTATTGAGAAGGGGGCTGATTTTCAGATATCGAGATTGGCAACATTTTGCAGTTATCCTATGGAAATGTATTCTGCTATTCTGGCATTCTTAAATAACACATATATTGCATTAGCCAATTTTATCTGGATTTTTAATTGTATGTATTCTTTTAAGTTTTTCAAGTTAATATATTGAAAACTCTATACCTAAGCCACAATATTTTAAAGTTCATTTAATTTTGATCTTCTTTCTCCACACCTCTTTATCTTTATATCGTTTGGCTTATAAGATTAATTATTATTATGTCTCTTTTCTTATATAATTTCCAATGTTCCCTGTAGAGCATACCTTTAAAAACTACATTTAAGCATTGTTGAGCAGTAGACAAAGTAGTTTTACAGTCACATTTTATCTTTAAGCTGCTCAGCTCTGTAGTTGTGTCTGGCTCTATGGGTATTAGGCTAATCAGTTCGTTAGCCAGCTCAACTGTCAATTGCATTTGCATTATCATTAGTTGCAGCTACAACTGCGGCAACTGTTGACTGAATGGAACCCACAACACACACACATTCACAGGTTTGTGTTTGTTGTTGGCACTTTTGAGTTGGCTTTTGGTTTTGGCTTACGGCTTATGATAAATTGATTGATATTTGAATTTAATGATAAGCGGCACTCTTATCAGTGGTCGGATGTTTCAGTTAGCAATTCAATTTGTGTGTGTGTGCTTGCGTCCTTTTCATTTTTCAACTTCAACTTCAGCAGACGGCGTAGTCCTTCGTCCTTGCTCGATAGTCCTTATTTCTTACTTGGCTCTCACGGCCTGTCGCTTTTGACTTGTGTCTTGTGAAATATGCAAATTTTTTCTGTACACTTGATGCTTGATTTAAGCAAAACTTTTCCACTGATAATGACATTTTTATAGTGCGTTGACGAGCTTGTCAGCCATTAGGGGCCACGACTTTGGGGCATGAGTGATTATGCCACAGCTTCGGTTATGCAGCCCGTTTTGGTCGAAACTGTCGCCGGTGTTGAACCAACAACAATTTGTGTGGCGTTGCTGGCGATTGCCAATCGATTTATACAATCATTTGCATAATCATTAAGTTCATACACAGAGCGATACAGGACTAACTGTTACACACCCATCTAGTTTGCATACACACACACACACCTACTTACTCATACATTTACACTGAGTCCCAGACATATTGGCAATAACTTTGGCTCAAGCAAAAGGTTCGCATAAAATTTGCTTGAATTTTTATATGAAATTGATTTTCTCCTGCATTGCGGGCTTCGTTTTCATTCTGACACTTCCGCCAGACATGATTTCCCACACTCGCTACCCCCCTGCTTGCCCTTTCAGCTTCACCCTTCCTCCACCCAATTCAGACATCTTTGACATGCCCGAAATTTGCATGCTGTGTGTATTTACCTTTTGAATCCTCAGGAGGCAGCGCTAACGACTTCAACTTTAACTTCAACTCTTGCCACATGCGAGGACGAAGGCAAAGGCAAAGGCAAATCCGAAGACGAAAAGCGAAAGCCTTAAGGACCTGAAGTGATTTTCATGTCCATCTTGCTCTAGGGAGGTGCTCTACCATCTCCGTTTCCATTTACATCTGTCTGCGTATGTGTCTTTGTCTGTTAAATTTTCATAAATTTCAAATTTTTCAACTTATGAAAGTTACATAAATTGTTTAAACTTCGGACGGTCGGACGGCCGGTCGGACGACCAATCTTCATTCATTTTGGCCTCATTAAAGCGCCCCGGGCAGACTTGGCTCACTGAATTATTTATACAGCACACTGGGCGAAAGAAATGTACAAGTATAATACGTATACGTAATATACATACAGTATACATATTCTCGGACATGGACATGCACACAGCCTGGCCATGGATATGGACATGGACATGGGCTTGAGCATGGTAATATGTACAGAACGCCTCCCTTTTTTTTGGGGACCCCTCAGTCTCCCTTTGCCTCCACTTCACCTCGAGGGCAGCAAAAACTTGAATAGAAGGATGTGCTGCAAATTATGCCGGTAGCACTTTTCGTTAGCAGCAGCCAAAAAAGAGGATGTCAGGCGGTTTGTACTTTGGCCTTTATTTTAAATGGTAAATTTAGGCACACACACACTCGCATACAAACGCACACATACGTTTAATATATTCTACACCTCAATTAGGTAACTGGGCTATGGGCATTGAGAGTTCTTTCAAATTTCAAATTAGAAATACAAGGATTTGCTTTAGTGCACTATATGTATGTACTATATGTATGGCACTAAAACTACTAGAGCTACAAGGCTTTGAGGTTTTATAATAAAATTATAAATTTCTATAGCTGAATAAAGTTTTAATTGAAAAATCGAGAGAAAACCACTTAGCGGGTTTACTTGTGTGAAATTAAATACAAAAATCTTTAAAAAGTTTCGTTTATCTGCAAATTAAAATTTGATATGAATAGTAATTGAATATCTAAAGAACTAAGTGAATTAAAGGATGAACAAATATAAAAATTCGAGAGTATACACGTTAATTTATGTGTAATCAATATCAATTATTTGCATAGTTCTTTAAAACTAAACCTTTCTTAGATAGCTCGTTATACAAATTAAGAGCTTTAAAAATTAAAAACTTTTTCGCATGATTCTTAAAGTCCTCTTAAATATTATTAATGTTTAAGCTTCAAACTAAACGGTTTTAATATTTTTTTAGCACGAAGAAACCTCTTTTCAAACCGCCTTGTTCTTATACCGCGTTCATCTGAATTTTAAGTCGCTTTAAATAAGACTTTTTACTGGCAAGTGGAAAACACGTCTAAGTCCAACTTAGTCTTGCTTTGGTTCACCCTCTCTCTCTCCCTCATGCTTTTAATCCGCTCACTCTTTTGCTAGAATTCTTGACTGCCTGATGAATGAAGGCAAAGAAAAAGTCGGCGACCAAGTCAAAGGCTGCTGGCTGTGTGGGTTGCCACAGCCGGATTCCCTTTGAGTCATCTTTTTGAGCCACAAATTGCATTAAGCGTATTAATTTCGCCCATTAACTGGATTTGCTTTACAAGTTCGCTGCATGCGTCACGTTTTTTTAATTGCAACATGACTTTAAACCCATTAACTGCACTTGCCACTTGGTACAAAAGATGCTACGCAGCTCTGAAGTTGATAAGCATTGTTTCTTTTCAATTTAGCGCCACTTGAAAGGCCACAATTGAAATATTACGTTTGATAACTGTCGCCCATTTAAGGAACACGGTTGCCAAGTTAACTGCCGAGTCTGTTAACCGAGTCCTGTGGGCTCGAACTCCCAACGATTCACACAATGCAGGCCCAAACCAAACCAAAGCACGACACGACAGTCAGCGAGCCGTGTCGCAATGGCATTTGTTACTTTGCCTTTTGGCTTCTGACTCTGTGCGCTTTGATGTCGTCGCTTCCCTGTCGGAATTGGACTCGAATTGGGTTTGAGGTTGAAGGTTAAACCTGTGCGTTGTGTCGCGAAGTGGGTGGGGGTCGCGGAAATTGTGCGCCGCAATCTCTTAAGACCGGCGACAAATATACTTGAGCGCCGTGAGGCGACTCGGCTTTGGGCATTACCAAGATTTAACGACAACTTCCAGCTGACTCTCTCTCCCGCTCTCCCCTTCAAAGTATTTGTGTGAGTGTGTGTGTGTGTGTAGGTGTGCGCGACTGTCGGTCTGCGGGTTAAACGGCGACGCGACGTCGCACAGGTAGCTCAGGCTCGTAAATAATTAATCTGGCCGCAAAGTGCGATTATCAAAGTGTTGGAAAAATGTTAAATAGCTCCCTGGAGGCAGCAGCAACATTAAAATGTGGCGACAGTTGGCGCAACTGCTCGCTGCCGCAACTCCAACTTCCACACTACAACTCCCCTCTTCTATCTATTGTCGAGTCTGCCAGCGGCCATTTTGCTTGGCTAGAAGTTGCCATTTTGATATTTGTCTGCCAGCGTCACTTGATGTTTTTCAATTATGCAAATAAAGGGATTAATTTGTTGCCAGTGTGAAGGCATTCAACGGGGTGCGCCCGCCAGCTAAACACCCACTGCAGGCGATACTAAAAATTGTTTTTAAGAGTGCTCCAAACGCTGATAAAAGTTTCGCCCCCATCCTGAGACGACGACAACTATAAAAATTTCAATTACATGACAAAGCTCGAGTAAAAGGAGAAGTAGCCGAGTGCTGAAATGGAAAACGAGAGAGTGAGAGAGAGAAAGAGAGAGGGAGAGAGGTAGGTATACTCAAATTGACTTCATTAAATTTCAAAAGAGAAAGAATTTAGAGAAAAGCAGCAGAAGACGTGTGAGAATGACAAGTATAAAATGCCAGCAAACTGATTAAGTAAATGCAATGTTTCCACTGTACAGACAGTCAAATTGGTGTTTTAGTTGCGTTAAATTTTAAATTAAATTTAACTCTTATTTATATAACAGCTACTTAGTTTAATTAATATAATAAAATGGTTGGAACCTTTAAACGTTGTGAAATTATTTTATTCTATTTTTTTGTATTAAAATTCAGTTACAAACGAAAAAATTCAAAATTATTTTTAGATAACTAAAATATAGACATATACTGTTACATTACTTACTTTGTTCACACAGTAATATATAAATAACAAGTTAATTTTTATATTATTCGAATACTATTAAGAACATTTATGTTGTTTTAGTAAAATATGCATTTAGGAATAAAATAGTGTAAATAAATATCTTTATTATTTTACTTCTTAACATTTAGGGTCTAATGCTCATGTCAAAAACCTTAATAAATTGTTTTTTTTGCAAAGTGTATATTATTTAATTAAATTGCTATTCGAATTTTGAATAAATCTTTGATTATATAATTTTTTAAAATTTTTAATGTAACTTTTAGTAAGTTTCAATTTAATATAATTCATTCGTAAAGATTTATTAGAAACCTTCAAGTTTTTTCTTAAATTATTTTTCAAAATTCTAACTCACATACTTTATTCGCTTCGAAGTTGAGAATCTTTCCAATGACCTGTTATTAGATTTTGGTCTACAAGAATCGTAGTAGATGTTAATACGGATGTGGATGCTGCCAAGTGGCAATGTGGCAAAAGAGTTGCTTGAGACGCAAGTCAAAGGGATGAGCAATTTTCCGGCTGCGCTTCATTTAATTTTATTTCTCTTAAAATTTTTGACGTCAATTTCCGTAGACTGTGTCTGTGTGTAGTGAGTGCTGTGAGTGTTGTGAGTGTTTTTGTGAGTTTTGTTTAGTTGGCGTCTGTTGGCATTTATTTTATTTGTCGTTTCAATTGTGAGTTGACGCTGAAAGTGGCTGTTGGGTATTAGGTCTAAATGGGGTATTACAACATTGTAACAACAATAAGAACAGCCATCATATGATATGGTGAGTTGTTGTTGTTGTTGTTGCTCTTTTGTGTTTGTCAACTCTGTCAGGCGGAGGGGGAGAAGAGGTGGAGGCCTGGTGAGGGGGCGTTGCACAAATTAAACCCGAATGAAAATTAAACGATGCATGAAATTACTTTGCTGCTTTTTTTTGTAGTCGTTGTTGTTGTTGTTTCTGCTCGCAAACTTCTGATGCCTTAACTTTTTCGTTAGCTTTGGCTATGCCGCTTTCCCCCTTCCGCCTTCACCAGATTTCACCCATTTTACATTTCCTCCTGCTGCTGCGTGTCCCATTTTTCCTTTGGCTTTTGCCTTTGCCGCTGGTTGCTTCTTCGTTTGCCTGCGAGCAAAGTCAACGTCGACGTTGGCTTTTTTAATTTTTAATGTGCATTCAGTTGTTGTTGTTGTTGCTGGCCCTGTGCTGACTTGACGCGTTTTTTTAGCCATACTTGAGCGGCAGAGGCAGAATCAGGGGCAGCAGCAGAGACAACGGCAGAAGGATACACGCCATTTACGCAGCCCGCATTGCACTCGAAAAGAAAGCAAAACGAGTCAAGGAAAAGTGGCAAAGAAAGCAAAGAAGGGGCTGACAGCCCAGCCAATTTATAAAGTCAAATGTCAGTAACTGCAATTAAGGCGCATTTAGCTGAACGAGTGGCTAATAGGAAGTGGGAAGTGGAAAGTGGGCGGTATGCGGTGGACGTCGGACGTTGGGCGTAACCATTTGACTTGAATAGCAGCTGGTCAGGGTCGTAGGAAAATGGACAGCAGCAAAATATTGACATATTATAGCAGAGCATGAACTATAACTAAAATTCAGTTCAATTTCTATATAGAAGAAATCTATATATACAACTTTAAAATTTATACGATTTACGATAGAACAGATGTGGCCTTAAATAAATAGTAAAAAAATTGACAATATTTATATGGAATTTTAAAATGTACTATTTTGAACAATAGTTATTTAAGTCAGGCTCATAATTTAACATATCATATATAATTTATATTTTTTTATATTTAATATATAATACTTAGTCATAAAGTCTTAAAAACAAGTGTAGAAAACCTGAAATAAATATGGTGTATGGAAAAACTCTTAAGTAAAAACTGTCTGATATCATAAAAAATCTACTATATTTAAATGCAAATCAGATAAGTCATGTAAAGTAAATACCAAATAAATAAAAGATATAAATGTAAACAAAAATCGTATGTTGTATAAATATTTATGTATACATACATGAAATATTCTAAAATATGTAAATAATTCGAGGCAATTGCTTGGCTTGTTTAGCTTGTTAAGCCTTCTTTTGAAAGTGACACAAATCTTGTGCTTATTAGCACATTTTATTGCCTACTTTAACCCATTTTCATGGTTATTATTGTTGTTGTGCAACTTTTGTCAGCCGAACAAAAGGCAAAAAATTATGGAATCATGGAATCAAAGGAAGCAAAGCTAACGAAAACCTCGCAAAACATGCATAAACGGAAATGAATTTATAATGTACGATGTCTTTTGTGTTTATGCTTTAGCTTTTTTATATTTTGTTGGCTTTTCCTGATGTCTGTCATAAATTTTTGGCCACGACAGACAGGCAGGCGCACACTGACTACATGCTTACAGTGGCTGCAAAAAGAACCGCGCACACATTTGCAATTGAACTGGCAAACAACTAACTCATTTTGTGGCTGCCACCTTTTTTCCCCGGTGTTAACGTGTGTGTGTGTGTGACAATTTCCCTTTTTCTTTAGAGGTGGCAATTGCGAATCCGATTCTGATTCTTCTCCTCTGCCTCTCTCTCTGGCGAGTTTTCTAGCTGACTCTGTTTGATATCTGATGAGTTTTGGCCTCTGCTCGGTCGATTTGTGTGCACATTGTTCAATATTAAAGGCAGTCAGGTAGTATGTGCGCTTGTGTGGCAACCCTGGTCTGGGGGCTACAGTTGGGCGTGTGACAGCTCAATATATTCGCCATTTGTCGCCGTCGTTTGCGCCCACAGGAGCAGCGTGTACGCTACGTTATGCGGCTTGCCCCATGTTGCAAAACTGTTGAACGCTGCCAGAGACAACACACGGCATGTGGAATGAGGAGTGGAGTGGGAACGATACGGCGTTCATGTGAATGTGGGCGCTTTCAAGTCACAACTCCTTCGTTTTGCTCGTCTTCCTTGTCGTCGTCGTCGTCTTCATTGTTGTTGTTATTGTCGTAGAAATGCAGGAAAATCAATTTCGTTCTCCATTTGCAGTTGGCAATTTGCATAATAAGGTCGTTTGGCGCAATTTGCATGTGAATGTGATAAATTCAACGGGTGGCCGTGGCGCACGCGGCGTATACGTAACCGTTAACCCGTTCAGCCATAAGAGTCGCAACAAATGTGTGCGCTGCTCCAATGCGACGCTCTCTCTTTCCCCCTCTCTCTCTCTCTCTCTCTCCACCTCTGTCTTGGTGTGTGTGTGTATTTGTTTTGTGCGCCTTTTCAGTTTTCACATTCGCTTTTTCACCTTTGAGTCGGGCAAAAATGAAAAGTGTAACAGTATATTAAATAAGTAGGTGTGTCCATGTCATGGCAATGCCAACTGCCAACTGCCAATTGCCGCTAGCCACAGGCAATACATGCTACAGACTAACAGCCATATACTTTTCGGCCCGAAAACAGCTCAACTGTTCGTTGCTACTGCAATTGCGGTGCAAAAAAAAAAAACACACACGAAATATACGTGAAAACGTTCAACGCGCCAAAATGTCGTCACAGCAAATATGAGAATTTTTGTGATTTAAACGTTTTGCTATTGGCTCTTTTTTCTCTCTGTGTACCCTCTATATATAGTATATATAGCTGGTTAGTCTTTGCTGGTCAACAAACTGACGTTTTGAATTGTAGACTGCAGTGTCGCATCCACTGTTGCCGTTAGCCCTATCGTAGCAGTCAACGGTTTCTCGTCTCCCGCCCATAATTTCCTATTTTTTTTGGTGGTTTAGCCGATTTGTAATAATGGAGCTGCTAGCTGGCCTGCAATTGCCGCCGGCTTTAGCAACTCTATATGCATATGCAGCGGTGCAAGCATAATTCATGTGACAGCCAGCGCTAAAGCTTTTTTATGCTTCCCTTTTTTATTATTTTTGGCTAGAGCCGCCCGACTGCACTTTCTATTTTACATGCAAAATATGACCAACAGTTCAAACTGTTAGGCATAGATTCCGAAAATACAGCAAAGCAAAAAGATATAAATGTGGATTCGGGTTTTGTATGCATTCTATCGCTTACGGTATGTTTTGGGCAATATAGCAGAGAGCACTCTGTGTTATTAAAATTTGTACCCATTACCGATCAATCAGAAAACATAATAGTATGTGTGTACACAAACATTATTGGGGCTAATTGCTATGCCAAGTGTAATTATGCGTTGGAATAAAAGAGTCTACTGAATATTCTACTTATGTAACTTCCCCATTATGCTGAGTTACTTAGTTCAATAAATATACAATCGGAAAACCTTTTTCTCGTTTATTATAATTTTTATGCTATATTTGTAATGTCTTTTTTCCATGCCTGAAGGCTTGCAAAGTATAATGTGGTACCACTAACCATACAATACAAAGTACTAACTAACTACTAACAAAAATACAAATACTCAAAAGCTCTAAATTTTAAACAATAGTTTCTAAAACTTTTCTACATAAGCCAAAACGAGTTGAGTCTGTGTGATGTACATTTTTAATTAAAAATTAACTTAAGCCGTATATTGTATTTAGTGCATTTGGGAATTATAATTGATTCGGAGTGATAAACACAAAAAATTCAAATAAATTCATATGATTATAGCATATGATATAGTGTCATATAAAACGACCTTCAGCACACCCTCATCCATTAGCGCCTCTATGAACTGTGACCCAGTTTCTGGCATATCTAATGCAGGCAGCAAATATGGCCAGCACTAAAAAATGTGTACCAATAAAACTGAACTCAGATACCTTTCGTAGCTATGAATAAAAGTAACAAGAAATGCAGAAGCAAAAAGAGAACGAGGGAGAGAGAGAGAAAGAGAAGCGAATAAAAACTACAGCAACAAAAATTCAAACTAAAACTAAATGTGCACTAAAACAAACATATACTAAACTTAATGCTAACGTTATATTCTTTTCTTTTCACTAATTGCAGACATAACCAGCTCGCTGACAATGACCGAAGTAAAGATACCCAATCATATAATGCGGCTGAAGAGCGCTTTTCTGGGCTGCCGTTATGCTCTGGATGGAGAATCGCTGTATTCGGTGAAATGGTACAAGGATGGACACGAGATCTATCGCTATGTGCCGCGAGATAAGCCACCTGGACAGGCATTTCCCCTACCCGGCGTTAATATCGATGTAAGTAGCAGCAGCAACAGGTGCTCAAAGGCACTCTGAAAAATTTAATTTAAAATTTTATTGCGATTTACAAGGGAGAGAGGGAGAGAGGAGAGTGAGTTAGGTCAGCGTTTGCTGGGCTCAAATTTAGTGTTACGACCCTATCATAATGATTATTTTTAAAGCGTGTAATTGCCACAGCAACAACAACAACAACAACAACGATGTACTATTGTACAATGAGGGGCAGCAACAATAACAATGCAACGCCGTGTTGTTTAGTTGCTTTCATGTGCTGATTACGTCGTCGCAAACAGAAATTGCTGCCACGTAGTTTTGCCATTTAACTTTAATTTAATGTTGATGTAATTTTTTGTTGGCCATAAAAATGTTTGCCTGTGTGTTAGTCCGGGGTTAGCTTGGGTCACGTTGCGGTCTATGCTGTTTGCCCCCCAACCAATTCTTGTTGCCGTCACTCAGTTTGAATTGCGATTGAAAAGGTTGCCACAACCAAAATCACTTAAAGCTGCCAATTCTGCAATCCTCCACTCCACAAAAGGACTTTGTGCGGTATCCTGCCTTAGCTGCAGCTCAGTATTTGTGGGATTGTTGCTACGTTGAGCCGTACTCTAATAATAATAATAATTTGCTAAAGCACTTAAGTGCGTCTACTTTGTGTGGCATTTTGTTGACAGGCGCGTCGCCAATACACGCCTCTGTCTCTGTTTCCCTCTCTTTCGCTGGCCAAGGCGAAGGCAAATAAAGCAAAGCCCGCAATTGACGTACTGCGAACGCGGCGTATGAGCGATGAGAACGCGACTTTTATGACCAGTGCGTGCCATGTTCACGTCCTACGCATCCTTCTTGTTCTTTCTGCCTCTCGATGCGTAATGTGTAGGCGTAAATGTCTGCATTTAGACATGAAAGAGTTAACCTCATTCTGCGTCTGTTTTTTTATTGTGTTTAGCCTTTGTCGAAGTAACAGCAGCAAATAATTATGGACATATGCGTGATCGAAACTAAGCCAAGTTGGCAGCAATGCACGCAAGTAGTACCACTGATTGTGTTCTGTTGTTAAGCTAAATTGTATTTTGGTTAATTGCTAGCTCTCTATGGATATTTAAGCTCATATGTACAATATGCATTTCAATATTTGATATAAGTATTGTATTGTATAAGCATATACAGAGCTAGACATGGTGGTCTAATTTACCTTAAATAAATTTATAAAAATCAATAGGAATTTCAGTATTAAAGTAAATACTTACTAATGTATAAGAATATTAGAAACCCTGCAAAAAAGTTTGTAGTTCTGTCCGTTTGAGCAGCGTATAAGCGTATTGTCGAGTTAAATTAGGTTAAAAGTAATAAAACCCTTCCATTAATTGTCTTCAGTTTAGTTTAGAGTTCACTTTTAAACTATAGAAAGCTACATTTTGCACCTCGATTTATGTCTTTACCGACCGAACGCATTGGGAATCACAATAAATTGGGTGAATTGCATTTTGTTGCAGCCATCATAAACAAAATGGCGCTGCCACGTAACAAGGGAGTGCAATAAAAGCGGCCAACAGCGACGTGCCTCCCCCTTGAGCTGGGCAGACTGCAATTTGAATTGTGGTGTGGCGATTCTACAGACTCCCAATCTTCTGTCTTGCCTCAACTTGCTGCTGACTGTTTGAGCGTTCATAGAAATTGGCAAAGGGGAAGTCGACCTCCATTGTTGGGAAAGGAATCGGCTTAAGCACTAGAAAGACACAAACAAAAGCCAGTTCGCAGTCATTGTAACGGGGTAATGGCAGTAACCAGTGTGGGAGCCAGATGACAGAGGAAAGAGTGGGAGTGACGAGGGATGAGAGACGAGAGACGAGAGGATGCGGGCAACAAGCAACAAACCAAAAATAATGTTGAACGTGACTTTTGTGATTGTTTGCGCAGAGCAACTGAGATAGAGAATGAAAGAAATGTAGAGACAGCAGCAGATGAAACTGAAGGAGGAGCAAAAGAATTTTCATAAAAATTTGCTCGACAAGTTTTTCGGGTAGCCCCGTCAAGTAAAATGGAAAGAAATGAAAACTTTTACCAGCACTTACAACTGCGTATGTGTGTGTGTGTTTGTGTGTGTGTGTGTCTGATAATAAAACTGCAACTTAAAGAACTTGACTGCAATTGTTTCTGGCAAAGATGTTGAGTGACTTTTACAACAGCCACTCCACACACCCACTACTCCATTGCTGCCTTGGCTGCCTGGCTGCCTGACTGCCTGCTGAAATACTCATGTGTTCTTTCATCGGTTACAGAGTTGCGTACGTATTTTCGCCACTTGATGTGTTGGGAAATTTTGCGATTGTTTCTAGTTATTTTATGGTATTTCCTTTTAACTTCCAACTCTTACTCACGCTGCGTCTTATGACTTGTGCTTTTGTGCTTTTTGACCAAATTACATTTTGGCCACGCCCGTCTGTTGCTTAAACTAATAATAAATAAACTGAACTCGGTTGTGTTGTGTTTTGTTGGCTTGCTCCAAACAAAAATCATCATCAATCTTAATTTTTCACACAAACCAAAAATAAAAAGCAAAGCCGCAAATCTGAAAATCCAAATTGTGAAAATCTGTAAATCTAATTGCCCTCATTTTGGCAGTGAGCGGAAAGTGGGGAAAACATCATGGCTAGTGAGTGTCGAGTCATGGCTTTGTAATTTATTTGAATTTCGACTTGCAAATCACATAACAAAACAAAACATTTTGCGCTAAATTTTCCCCAATTCCAATTTCAAATCCTATTCCAATTCCATTTCCATTTCAGCTAAGCAACTCCTCGGACACGCAGGTAATGCTGAAGCGCGTAACGCTCCTAAGCTCTGGACTCTATCGGTGCGAGGTGTCGGGAGAGGCGCCTGCCTTCAATACGGTCTCTGAGTCGGAG
Source organism: Drosophila tripunctata (assembly GCA_035047385.1). Taxonomy (NCBI): domain Eukaryota; kingdom Metazoa; phylum Arthropoda; class Insecta; order Diptera; family Drosophilidae; genus Drosophila; species Drosophila tripunctata. The sequence goes on along the minus strand of JAWNPS010000187.1, from coordinate 47,440 downwards.
ACAATGACCGTTGTGGGTGAGTCGAAGATATTTCTTGTTAATGGTTTTTTCTCGCACAAAAAATGCAATACGCATGTGAATGTGAATGGGAAATGTGTGTACAACAAAAATTTAATTAAAATGCTAATAGTTCAGAGCAGTCAACAATGTTGTTGAACGACAGCACCAAGTGGGCTCCCAGCAATGCAATATGCAACATAATTGTTCGAATGGATGCGGTAAAAAAATACAAAAACCAAAAAAAAAGTATAAGACAAAACGTTGCGAAAGTGGACAAAAAGCTGACATAAGTTCAAAGGACAAATGACAGCAGTAAGCCGAGAAATGCCAACTGATTTTAAGTATACACTATATATACGTTCCGACAGATTGTGCCAGAGATAAACTTTAACTGCCAAGCAGAGAATGAGTGAAGAGTGAGTGGTGAGTGGTGAAATATGCAAACAGGTGAGAACAGGCAACTCTGGGCAAATATCTTAATTATTTTCAACTTCAACTGGCTTGACATTCTGAGGTACAAGACCTCAGCTCTCAGCAGAGAGACCTTGCTGCTACTCGCATAATGGAATTTATTCGCAATTCGCTCTCTACCTCTTCTCAGCATCCTTGGCTTCAGTCTGTTTGCTAGCCTGCTTTTAAAGCCATTTTCTAAGCTTTTTTGACCATGTACTTTGGCAGTTTTAAGGAGGCGCTTAGATTTTTGGTGGACAAGTATTAGGGGTAGTAAACAGAAATAGGTTTAAGTATTGTATATATATAGTAGTTTTTCGGTTAGTTTGAAAACCTGTATTTCAATAATCATAGGAACTAAAGTTTCCGACCGAGAAGTATTCATGGCTCTCATAGGTTTACTCTTTCATATTCCTAACAAATTTGTTAATAACTATATCATGGAAGTGATATGTCCTTATAGCCTAGTTTTTTAGTTTCTGTACATACCACAACACTTGTTTAGAATCGACACAATATACGGCTCTACAGTACTTGGTCTTTTTCAGTCGACCCGCACGACTTGCCATTTTTTTTACTAGTTCTTTTTATTGTAGTTGGCAACCCTGGTTGGTAAGTCTGCTGTGTTCTGCTTTTTGCTTAATACAACTGCATAATCTAAGCAAACAATTGAAATGGAATTTTTGCTGTCGTCGTCGACGTCCCTCTTCTAACAAAAGGCAACAGCGCACTCACATATGAATGCAGTTCTTTGTCTGTATGAGTGGTGTGCTTGTGTGTGTGTGTGTGTGTGCCCCATGTCTGTGTGCAGATAAAAGCCAGCTCGGCAAGTGTGTGGGCGTGGCTGCTGCAACTGTCATTGCAATTTGAAGTAAAATTATGTTTTCATGTCGTGCGATTTAGTTGAGTAAAAAAAAAAATGGGTTAAGACAAAAGCGCCATCTGGCGACGCCAACTGCCAGTTGTGGCATTAAAAAAAAAATTTGAAAAATTCCCCAGTTTGTCTCTTCTTTGTCTCAGAACGGCAGTATCATTTGCAGTACTTCTCTACAACTTCAGCATGTAAATTGTGTGAATTTAAATTTAAACTTTTTAGTAGCAGCAAACTCAATCAGAAACCACCAAAGGCGGCAGAAAAGTCACCACCAAGCGTTGGCAAGTTAATCACAAATTTATAAACTCATAAAAAATCAAACAGTTATCAATATATGCGGCAAACCGCAAGCCTTAGTTTGCCCCAAAGCCCATCATCATCATTATCGTTATCAGCATTATCATCATTGGCAATATTATCATTATGTAGAACTGGCTGTGGGCTCTCAGCAAATGGCCACACAACGCTCCACATCAAGCACATTTCATGCTGATTTGGCTGCCTTTGGCGATACCTCATCTTAGATACGATGCCATAAGAGTTGTGACTCCAACTTCGGGTTGGAATCGAACTCGGTCGGATACTAAGACGCATTGGTATGCTGCGGAAATGGTTTTGCATATTAAACAATGTGCCTGGCTGCCAATTGGGCGACATGCTCCAAGGATAAAGAGCTAAAAAAAGAAGAAAACCCAAACAGAAAAAAAAGGCTGCTTCTATTCCCACAGCCCCCAAAGAGCTGTGGGCGTTGCAAATCGAACGAACAAAAAAAAAAAAATACCTAAAGCTAACAAAACTGTAGAAAAAAGGGGAAACTGACTGACTCATCATCAACAAACTGCGCCAGCATCATCATCATTCTTGTCATCATTTGAAGCCCCTTCTCCCTGCTCTATTCTCGTACTTAGCTCTGCTCTACTCTGCTTTGCTCTGCTGCAAGTGAGCCATAAAATATGCTTTAGTGCGTTTACTGCGAGCGTCCCACAGCCCCATAGCCATTGTCAGTGGCTCAGGCAGCACAGTGGGCATAAAACGAACTAACATGCCCAGAATTGGAGCCGCATTTACTGTTATAGCTGCTGAAAAATTGTTATCGAAGTAATAAAAAACTTTATGGTGTTTATGTTTGTACGGTTTAAATTTATTGTCCGAAAATAAAACAGAGTATTCAACAACACTTGACTTTTGTTTAACTAAAAATTAATTAGTTAATTTCTTTAAGAATTCAAAAAGATTGAACATGCTATAGAAACATTTATTTCGCATTGAATTTAAATTTTTTTCAAAAAAAAAAAAAGCAAAAGCACTCCTTTACATAAAGAAACCATTTATAGAAATAAATTTATAGAAATTTTCAATATGTTTTAAAAATATTTAAATTCGCAAACACAAAATATTTCAAAGCTTTTACAATTAAAATTTATATTAAATATAAATTATTTTAAATAAAAATCTATAATTTTTGCTTAAAGTAAATATTAAAATGGAAAAATAAGTGCACTCTCTGATGCTTTCACTTCGATTTTTACCTCCCTAATTGGAATTTTCTTGCCGAATATGCAGGCAGCTCTTTGGCATTTCCCTTTTGGTTAACCAGATCCTGTAGGGATTCCTTTTGAGTCTCCCAGCCAATTGGAATTTACATTATGCTGGTCGCTGCTGTTGCTTCTGCTGCTGTTTCCTCTGTTGCGGTCAAAATATGTCGCACTGCGCCTTCACTTTTGCTCTCAGTGCTCTCTCTCGCTGGTTCGCTGTGGCATCCATTACTCATACGCCACGTTGGTCAGCTGAGTGCATTGGCGACAACTTAAAGTAAAGGCAACAGAGTAAAATCGCAACAGTTGTTGCTCAGCTCAGCTCGGTTCTGCTATGTTCTGTTCTGCTGAGTTCAAGCATTCATTTTACCCCCTTTGCCCTTGTCACTCCCTTTAGAATTCCCTCATCCGTTGCGTTGCGTTTGTTATCTTTTGCTTTTTACATATGGCAACGATTTTTAATGCGCGATACGCGTCGCGTTGCGCTGCGTTTGGGTCGTCGTCGTCGTTGAGGGCATGTTTGAGTTAAGAAAACATTACTGTAACCAGTTACTGCTTCAGTTACTGTTATGCCATAGCACGGGAGTCGAGCCGAATCGCATCGAGTAGAGTCGAAGCGAGTCCTTGTCGTATCTGTATCTCTCTTGCTGTGCCGCGACAGAAATAAAAGTAACACGCGTTGTTTTATAATTAATGAGCACGCAAGGCAGCCAAAGGAGGAGGAGCAGCAGCAGTAGGCAACCAGCTGCATATGTCCTGTCCCCCAAGTACGTGTATACGTACGTACATACATATGTGTGTGAGTGTATGTGAATTTATGGTTAAGTGCACTTTAAAGGACAAACATACATATAACTCACTTGGCTGCTTCCTGCTGAGTTTCTTCTTTCGCGCACACGTTCCACATGCACACATAATGTGATCGCTTATCGATTTTACAATATAAAAAGCAATTGCCTGCATAAGGACTAACAGTACACACCGCCCCTCTTCACTACGTAGGCAAAAAATAAAATAAAAGAGAAAATAAAACATATATATTTATATTAAATGTGATTTTTATGAGCTTTGAGTGGCCGAGCACCACTAACAGCTTCATATTTATAGTAGTTGTCTTCCCAGCACTCCGGCATACCCCTACTGCTGTCTTCCCAGCACTACGGCATACCCCTACTGCAGCCTTCAGTAAGTGCCGGCCCCGCTAATGAGCTGTAAACTTTAAATGTTACTCTCTAAAGGTCAGCTGTGTGCCTCTCAATAGTTTAAAAGCCTGTTAAAGTGTACCTTAAATTTAAAGCTAAACTGTTAACTGCTTTTCTAGTTATTGGACTTAAACTTAATTTATTAGCACTTTGTAAAAGCCATATTTATTTGAATGGCCATTCAGGTGAAAGCCATAAAGAGAAGCACTCAGATTTTTGCACATTATTCATGCCAGCAAATGTTTATTAAAATTTTTCGAGAAACACTTTAGCAAACAAGAAGAATTTGGCATTTGCGACTCGAGGCTCAACATGTGCATAATCCGAGTAAACATACACACACATACACACATACAAATATAGGTAGGCTTTGCATATAGATCAAGTGGCAGCATCATTTTCCTATTCCACAGTCTCTGCTCTCTCCTCAGAGCTTATCGACTTGTTCTACGGCAGCTGCAAAGTGCGCTTACTTGCCAAAAAGCAAGAAAGATTTAATGTAGGTGGGTTGAAACATACCGCAGCATATTAAAAGCCACCACCAGCTGTGTGTTGACTAGATGCGCAGCTTGAAAGCAGTACCTCCTACCACTACACTACACTACCCTTCCCCATTCTCTTTCATCACTCCTTCACTCGTTTTGCCACTTAAAATGCTCCCAGTTGTTGTTGTCGCTGGCATTTGGCCGCCTGCAGGCAGCTGGCTTGCTTTTTCACCTTTTCGCCATGATTTTCGTACTGTTTTCGTTTTGGTTAACGTTTTCCTTTTGGCTGCACAAAAGGTAGCGTAAACGAGCTGCCCAGAAATGCGAGCTGCCCCGAAAAACTGCTTAGTCATAGGAAAATGCTTGAACCATGTTCCGTGCTCTGTGTTCCGTGCTCCGTGCTCTGTGCTCCGTATTTCGTGCCTCGCTTTAAGCGGCATTCATTCGACTTATTGCAGCTGCCCTGTCCTGGCCACTATGGGGTCTTACACGCTTCTCTCTTCGCTCTTGTCTCTTCTATTTTCCCCGTTTCCCAGCAGCTTGTTCTCTGGCTGCCAACGGACGCCGCAGGTTCGAATAATTTTGTTGGTGTTGTCGTTGCGTGCAAAGTTTTTTTTTTGCCCGAATAAATTGTAAACACACACTCGACATGAACACACACACATATACAGACACGCACACTCACATATGTATGTGCTGCGGGGCGCCTTTAGATTTATGCCACAAATAAAAACTAAAGTGCGACAATATGGCGTTGGCTTAAAAAATAGCCATATAATATGAAAACAATTATCAGAATCTGCCTGGAGGTGTGTGAAAAAGGTCTTTGATCTTAACTGCCAGACATTTAAAGTGCCAACAATTGGCTGATAACTTTAAGCCAAACACTGTGCATGGAAATGAAACATTCAAATTTTATATGACTGCTATGGAAATGCTAGTTCGGTAATTGCTTTAAATACATGTAAAGCACTACAAATATCAAAAAAGTATTTTTCTTTAGTTCAATTTTAATTGACGGGAAAATATTAATTTCAATAAAAACAATTGAATAAATGAAAAATAAAATTAAAATTAGCCAAAATATTTATGCTAAGTTAATTGAAGCCTAATCGTCTGTTGCTTTTTGCTTATTGTTTGCTTAGTATAGATGAGAAAATAGACTTTTAATTTTAACACACTTGACTTTTATGAAATTTTGCTCAACTTTATATTGACATGAATTTGCAGTGAATTTAATTTCAAACTTTATTAGCAAATTGAACCTTAATTCTGTAGCGTAGTCAAACAGAAATGTAATTTACAAGCCAAATGCAATTGCCATCCATTTTAAATGTACGCATTTACAAACTACAACACATGTACACACTGCTTTGGTCATATTTCATAAAGCTTCATATTATCCATATGGCTGTGAACACGCCCCTTTTAACCCACAAGAGGCATTTGCACTAAATTGAAATTCTGTATTGGACAAAAAAAAAAGAAAAAAGAAAAAGAGGGAAAATGTGAGAAAAAGTGAACAAGCAAAGTAAAGTAAACTTCACTTTATAAATTACAAATAAGCAACAAACCTGGTACATTGCTCTGACCTACAACTGTAGACATATAGTACCTATATAAGGATATGTGGAGACGAAGAAGACGAATGGGGGGACTCGGGTATGGGGTTCTGTGTCTGTCATGCGGCCAGTTTCAGCCTGAGTTGAGAAGCCACAACAAAAACTCTGGCAACTTCTAAAGAAAATTAATTTTTTTTGAAAACCATTAAAAATTAATTTTATTTTATGGCAGAGCCAAAGCACACACACACACACACACAGACAGCAGATATATACATACATATATGAAAGGGGCAGCTGCAAATGTTATGAAATTGTGAGCCTGGCCAAAATGAAACAAGAAATCCTAAGCCAGTTTTTATTGCAGCCGGCAAGAGCTACATATACATATGTATATGTGTCTTTGGTTTTGGCATGGTATATATATGTATTTATAATGCATACAAACACTCGACTGCGTCGGGGGGTTTCCCTTACAGTGGGCGTTAACTGGACGCCAGGGGGCGCCACACTTGACTTGATTCCTTTCTTTCTTTCCATTTTTGTTGTTCTGCTTGTTTTTTTTTTTTTTGTTTCCTCGTGTATGCCCAAAAGCGCTAAGCAATGAGCGAGCGTGTGGCCAAGTGGTCGTGGGCGTAAGTCCTAGCCATATCCAGATGCCTTAACACCAACACGCCTACCCACACACACACAGAGCAGATACACACGCTAAAATAAACTTTGAATAAGCATTTCGTATGCGTATAAAATGTGCTCCCCATTGTAAGTCTGTGTGCCGTGTTCTTGTATTTTACTGGCACAAATCTCAACATAAATCTTAAGTATGCCCCACTCCCAGTCCCACTCCCAATCCCACACCCAGTCCCACTCTACAGCTACATCTTAGCTCTAGCTGCTCCTCAGCCGCCAGCAGCTGCACAGCAGATACTGCTCACACACGGCTTTCTTCATTATGGCAACGAAATGGGCACAAAAGTAAGCCAAATACTCGTATGTGAAGCTGAAGCTGCACATAAAATAATAAAACAAACGAAACTGAAGCAATCTGCCATCTGGCCAAGGCAATGCAAAAGGCTATAACATACTACGTATATATATACATAGTAGTGCAGGGCCAACAAAATATTCAATTTTCTCGACTCATTAAAATTAAATAACAATGCAAAGAGCAACAAAAGGCTTGATGAAAGTAAATACAATATATATTTGTATATGTGCATATGGTTTATTGTTCTATTTATTAGCTTTACTATGGGCAAACTGTGCCATAAAGTGCAAAATAAACTAATTATAATGGTTTATTAAATAAACTTATTGCAAACAGTTCATCCAGCAACTACTCGTCTTGCTTTAAGCATTCAGTTTCTTTCATTGTTTGCATTGCTTTTCTAGCAATTTTTCTTTTGTATTTGATGAATAGCAAATTGTTTTCGTCATTGTTTTATAATAAATAAAATTAAATTAAAATTTAATTATTAAAAACAATTTGAAAAGACTCGGTGTTATTCACTTGTGCATTTCTTAAACAAAGAATGTGCAATTTCAAAATAATAGTTTTTAATTTAGATCAAAACTCACAATTGCCACAAAGGCATTAAAAAATCGGAATTGCACGACTAGACTTTTCTTTGTTTTCAACATTTTGTTATACAAAACCTTCTTGAAACGGAGTTTTCTGTATTTTAAAAAGCTAAATGCACACAGCAGAGAGTAGAAATGAAGCATATCTCGGACAAATGACTTCAGTTCTTTTTGGCGAGAAAGTAGTTAGATGTTTTTTAAGACTTCAATAACATTAAAATTTCTTTCTGCTTGCAGTAACTCCCACACATGGCCCCAGGATAACTGGCGGACAGCCGCGCTATCAGATCGGCGACACCGTGCGCGTCAATTGCACCTCGTCACCGTCTAAGCCCGCTTGTCACCTGAGCTGGCTTATCAATGGAGAGCCGGCGCAGAAGCAACATCTCAAGCAGTACGATAAGGTTGTGGTGAATCGGGAAGGCCTGGAGATGTCACGTTTGGGTCTGGAGTTTCGGGTGCGTGGCTATCACTTTAAGCACGGCGACATGAAGCTCAAGGTAAGTGCTTTAGATAGTCATTAAAACTATAAACTAACTAATTTTGCTTACAGTGCGTGGCCAAGATCAGCTCGCTCTACTGGCAGAGCAATGAGGAGAGCGTCGAGAGCGACCGTCAGCAGCGAGCACCGGCCTTGGAGTCCCGTGAAACGGTAGCTGCTAAATCGAGCACAATTGGTAAAAAGCGTCGGAAGATTGCGAAGAGAGTTTGTAGAGCTTGCATAACTAACAAATATTTTATTTACAGGTGCTGCTGCTTCGAGGCAACCCTCGCATCTGATTTCGCTGCTGCCAGCACTGTTGCTGCTTCTCTGCAGCGCCGCAGGATCGTCCCGTTGGCCCCCCGAATCGGCTGGCAGTTAACTGACTTCAGTTCAAGCTTGAATCGGAGCATGTGGCAGAAGCAATGAAATGCATCAAAATGTTGCACCAAACGAGGCACTCTGTCATAACTCTAAAAACAAAGTGTAAAAGCAAACATATCCTATGCCAAATTTCATAGAAAAATCTACATACATACATACATACACTTATCGAGTACGTTGCGCTATATTAAATCTTATACATATATTAAATTCATTTGATGTGTATGCGAGTTATGTATGCAAAACTCTTTCAAAATTATAAAGAATAGTGAAAAAGTGAAAATAAATTAAATAATACTACAACTATGTAACTATTTTAATAATTACATAATGCATAACTACTCAATTTGAGCATTTAAGTATTAGTTAAGAACTTGTATATATTAAGTGTTAACAGTAAGACAGAAAATATGCAAGATATAATATAACCTAATGAAACATGTTAAAAATTCAAAGAAATTAAACAATTATTATGAAAATGTAATTTTCATTTAGTGTACAAAATAATCAATTAGTTTATTGTAATAGCAAAAGCTCTGTAAAATATATTTTTTTAATGTTTAAATCAAAAATTCTTAATTCAACATTATACGAGATGTATTCTTCTAGTGAATTCTTATAATTTTCTCATATCTCTAGACAAATTTCTCATGGTCATGCTTATCATAATTGTATAATTTACTCCAAATTGTAATTCAAACTTATAACTCGACATTTAAACGCATTTGGCGCATATCAAATTTAAACATTTCAATTGTATAAAACGCACACTTCGATCTACATATTTGAAACTAAACTAAACTCAAATATTTATAATTAAAACCTACTATAATTAAGATTGCACCCAGATTAAGATTATTAAATAAGCTATAAGAAAATTGTGAAGTCAGCCCAATTACCCAATCTCAGACGATACAGACAAGACAAGCAGACAGTTACCCAAACTACTGTAAAACTAAAGAATTTCCCCTTAATTGGAAGCTGTAAATAGCCCACGAATGAAGCTGCAAACAAACTTTGAACTATTGTCATCAACATTAAATGAAAACTCGCTAAGAGGCAAATCAGTTAAGAAATGTATTTGTATGTCTGTGTATAAAACTAAAACAATGCCAAGCTGCAAAAGTCGATTGTAGGTGGAAATAGACTTCCTTTTATTGAAACATGAATCAGAGGCTATTAATAATAACCAAACATTATGTATATATGGTTAATGTTCTTGAAAAACATAATTTTATACTATATCTAAGTTCAGCGACTACTGTTTTACTATCTAATTTAGTTAATTTCTAAATATCTTTGATTAATAATGAAACTCATAAACTTTTCTTTTAATTCCTTAAATCAGCTCTTGCAGCTTAAATCCTTTAAATAAATTTTAAGCCTGTGACGCATTTAGTTTGTCATGTGGAAAGTACATAAATCATTTGTCTGATCTCAGTTAATACCCTAAGCCAAGATACGAATCATTTGCTTATGCTAATTCTGTAAATTTGAGTCACAAAAGGCCGACAAAGCCAAAATAGAAACATGTCACACCCACTTTGAGACTGCCAAACAATTTGTAGCGCAAACTGAACCTTAAACTAAAACCGAATCGAAGTTAAGTCAAAAATGGAAAACAAAAAAAAAAGGGCTAAAAAGAACGGTAACACGAAGGTGTGCAACAAACCGCAAAATGCATAAAAGTCAAGACAAACAAATAAGGCCAGAGTGGTTCTGGGCCCAAATGACTCATAAGGCTAAAGCTAAAGCCTTAACATGCCACAGGCTCAAGCTGCCTGATAGCCGCGAGTGGCATGTGAGAAATGCATTGCCATGAGAAGGTGGCATGCAGCCTATGCCCAGTTGTTGTTGTTGTTCCTGTTTTGGCATGCAGCTCATTTGCATACAAAGGCGTTCGATTGTGGCCAAGTGGAACAGCTGCAAAACATGCAAAAGTTCTCTGTACCCCTGTGGGCTTATCTTACACATAGTTTTGCTTTAGCCGTCCAAAATAGTCCATAAAGGCAGATGCAGCTTGGTATTGATAATGATAACTAAACTGGCCGATTGAGTTGAATGAAAAGTAGCCAAAAAAAAAATTAAATAAAAAGATTAACTGATAATGAAAATGAAATTTTCTTGTACATATGCAAAATGTAAGCGAAATGAGTTGCCATTTCACTAGTCAATAAGGACTTTTCGATTGGAAAAGTAAGCAGCACCAGCTCCTCAGCATATTCTCCATTAAATTTAAGCTAAACTTGTGCGTGTTGTAAATTAAACAAGAAAAATTAAAGTGAATCATACAAAAATTTTAAAGTAAACGAAATCATAATAAATTCACTTTCTCTGTGTATTCGTTGGGCTCATCAAAGTTCTGTTCTACTACCATAATTTAAAACTGATTTTTTGTAAGTCACAGTAACGTGTTTAAGTTTAGTTTGTAAAGTGAAAAACAAATAAAACAAAGCAAAGCAGAATTTCATTTGAATTAATCAAAGTTTGCAATGATATTCGTTATTTTGCTATCAATCAATCAATGCCTTCAAGCCATTCCACACACATTTATAGTTTTAAAACAGTTTTTTACATGATTTATTATGTGAATCTCATCAAAACTAATATCTGCAACGATTATGCCTTTTGGCGGTTGCAAATATTTAATTAAATGTAGTGCAAAGCAAAGTCAAAGCAAAAATTCAAATGCAAGTATACAAAGTAATGCAGTAAATTCCTTGCGGCCAGTTGATTTCACAGTATATGCAAAATAGTAAATACTTTTAGATGCATTTTGATTAGTTACATTTTTATTTTCACGTTTGTATAATACTTACTTTTAGTATTTGTTTGCAAAGGCCTCTAGTAGCGTTGTCAATCAGTTATTTGTACGCTATCAATAAATAAAATCTCTGTTGTGGTATAATAGGAGTATCATTCTGAGAAATTCATTCTAATGCACGTTTTAACATATCTGAATCCTATTTTTGAGACCTGAAATAGTAATCAAGTAGCATGATTGAAGCTCAAAGTTAACTGCTGAATGCCCTAAACGACACTCAATCTGCTGTGTTTTCTTTTATATTTTCAAAATGTTAATCTTAAAATCTGGAACTTGTAAGTATCTTCATAGCAAACGAAAGTTTTTTATTTAATGTATCAAATCACTAATTTAAAGCTTTAATCGATAGACTACATTTCTTAATACTTTACATTTGTAAGAAGGTTAGTTGGTGGCCATTGCTCACTGAAATGCAGATAACTTTTACCATATTTAAATTAGGGGTCAGCTAAAACCTCATTGACATCATATTACTTGTTCTTTATTACGTTATATACAAATGTCTTTATAAACTTGTAAGGTTCTTAATGATAGTGAGTATCTTAGGAGTATTTAGAAATTATTAAGTTTTATGAAGAGTATAATTGATATATAACTCATGTGCAGCACAAGCAATTTAATTTGCATTTAGGCATAAATTAAAACTGCAGCGCAATTAAAGAGCATACTATCACGTACGGTTGATTTCTAACAAACAGACACTCACACAATGATTCATCAACTGTATCTGTGTGTGTGTGTGCGTTTCTGGAGCGGTGGCATGACACAGACAGGAAACGGGACCGCGGCGCGTATTGCATTTCCGGTTAGTTATTCATGGTCAATATGCATGGAGCGGTCATGCGATGTAGTCATAAAAGCAAAATGCAATGGAAATTAAATAACAAAAACAAGCAATTTGCAGATATTGTTGATGCCAAAGTCAGCGGCAATGTGTTTATGTTGCTATTTTGAACGCTTTGCCAATGCCGCATCCCATTTAACTGCCTTCTACCACCGCGACCGCCACTTAACTTAACAGTTTGTTGGGCTCATTGGTTTGTGAGCCCAAAATTAGGTTTTTGCCATTCAGGCCGAAAATTGTGCCAGCGAATGCAGAAAATTGGACAACAATCAAATGTAAATTGGAAAGAAATTGAATATAAAAAAGTGTTGCCTACTTTTCAGCTGCGCACTGAATAATTTATGAATTAATTTCTGCAACGCATTATTACGCTTAATCTATTCGAATGTAATTCAGTTTATCAATTTCATTTAATTTGTCCGACTATATACAGTGCCTGCAAATTTTGCTGACACGCAACACACACACACTAGTAATAAAGGTTGCAAAGTAAGCAAGTGCGTGCCAGTTTTATCAAATTTACGCTTATTGCATTTTAATTAATTATAAACAGGTAATTATGTTAAACAGTCTAAAGCACCCACGCACTCATACGCACATACCCATTCTTATATATACAAATGCTTATATATATATTTTGCCAACAGCCCATAAACAGTCCACGTAATTATCAGACGGTTTAAAAAAGCAGCAAAATACACTCAAATAAGTGCTTAATGTTAAAATGTTGGGCTAGAATGGAGAGTGGGTTGAAAAGGGCGGCATAGAATTAACTAATTTAAGCCATGTGCGTTGCGTTTACTGCAGTTTGAAGTGCCGGGCCCATAAATGTATACTGCCTAAATGCTTCCGCCATAAATTCTAGCATAATGCCTTCCACATGTGTCAATAATGTGCGGAAATCGTTTCCGAATTGCAATCGAAGGCTGCAGCGGAAAACACTTTATGACAACAGCAACTGGGCTATTGCAATATTTGCATTATCATAAAAAAGTAACCAATTTTTTTTATAGCCAAAGCCCTTTGTGTGGCACATGCAACTAAAATACTTTCCATGATTTTGCCATATTGAGTATACGCTGACCAAGCTGACCTTGGACATCAATGATACACTCTTTATTATCATTTTACTATTAAATTAACCATTGATTAAAGTTTATAGACAACTTTATATAATAGAGAATTGCTTATCAACAAGTTTTGGCCAGCAGTCACGTTGGCCAAATAAGTTTTGATGCGTCTGCCAGAGAGTTTTGTTGGGCTTTGTTTTTCATTTGTTTGGGTTTCAGTTTACTTTTGTTGCTGCTCGAGAGTTTGGCTTGCACATAAATTTCAATTAACATAAATTTTATGGCAGCACAAAGTTTGACTAACAAACGCAACGCAAACCACCACAGCATTTTCAATTATTGTCTGTGCTGGGAAAAGTTTTATATTTTTAGCTGTTTTGAGTGCAGTGTGTGTAATGCACTTGACTGCCAAAGCTTTAAGGGCAGGATTTAAATGAGAGAGGGTATGAGTGTGTATGTGTATGTGACTGTAAATGTGGTCAGGCTAGAGAATTGGTAAAAGGCGCTTATGCAAAACGATAAAAGTTCAGAGAAGTCATGGAGGCGACATATCCATATAAAAGCATGACAAGCCAGCAGAAATCTAACCCCAAGGCAATAAAATCCATTTGAAATTGTTATTTTAAGCGAAAAGGAAATCGCTGCAGCCAACAAAAGCCAGCCAAGGCTGTTGGCCAATACCCTTAGAAGGTTAAGGTACAAACAGAGGCAGAGTCAGAGCCAGAGCCCAATCGAACCAAATCAAACCACATAAAGAAAAGTAGCCAAGTCATAAAAAATCAAATATCGGTTGAGTTTCCATTGCGTAGGCAACAAATGGACAGCAGACACAGTGCTCTATGCTTTAGATTTTCAGATTGAAATCAAATGAAATGAAACACTCGGCCTTGTGGCAGATAAGCAAAGTAAACAAGGAAAGCACTGTGGGTTATGCTCGACTGCTATATACTGCGTGCCTCAAAACGTTAAAGTTTATTTAGTGGCTTAAAATATTTACCTAAAGTTTTATATATTTAAATTTTTTTAAAGGTGGATATTGTCTTACGATTTTGATTGAGTTGACAAGTTAAATGTATAATCGTATAAGAATTCAATGTGTATCAAACTGCTATCAATCTTACTAAACCCTTTTACTGGGTAAGCAGAGAATCGCCAAACTCTGTACTTCTCTTCTAACTGACTCCCCTCCCCGCTTAACAGAAGAACACATATACTCGACTATGTAGATAGGAACACTGTGGAGTGGAGGCCATAAAAAATCAAGGTAACGAAATGCGTTTTACTGGCGTTTACTGATGAAATCAGCAAAAGATATGTGTGGATTACAGCGTTCGGGTTGGCCATTTTGTTCAGCTGAAAATCTTTAGAAGCTAATAAAACTGGCAAACAATAATGAGACTCACGCGCAGACAGACAGAGAGACAAAGGCAAAAAGAGGAGAAAGACAGACAGATAGACTGAAAGGGATGTTAAGAAAAGGGATACAAAGATCTGGATAATATGTAAATTGTGAGTTTAACATTTGTTCTGTCTTTTGCGTCAGCACCTTTGTGCATACTATATTAGCAAAGTTTAGCAAGATTAATCTACTTAAACAAAATTTTGGTAAAAGACAACTTGAAGTAATTGGAAATTTGCTGTAAAGTACTAGTCTCTGGAAGACATTGAAACTTGTCCGTGCTGCAGAGTGCTGCCCAAAAACTATTCAATTTTTGTTGGCAACAATTTTAGTTTAGTTGCTGTTAAAGTATCCGAATACCTGCTGCTGCTACCTCTTCAAAGTTTGTCATCGATTAGCTGTCAGTGGGAAAAGAGCTTAACAATTTTCAAGAGCTTCAACTTCAACTGCAACTGCAAGTGAAGTGCTTCGTTTTTTTTTTTGGGCAATTTCTGAAGTGCAGCTCATTGACTTTTCCGCTTCAATTGACTGAAGATACAGATACTTCAATGGATATTTTGTTGCACCCTGGGCAACGAGTAGCTGTAGCTTTAAGTTTTCGATGCCAGATTTAATATGGCATCGTTGTTTGTTCTTACTCGACCAGCTGCCAGTTGTCGTGATCACGTAGCTGCAATGACATGAAATCATTTCCATTTCCATTACCAGGACTAAAATGCCTTTTAATGGCCGAACATGCGAGCGGCACTGCGACAACCAGTCCGGCCCAATCCAATCCAATCCAATTCATACCAATCCTATGCAATCCAATCCAATCCAAAACAGTCCAAAAGCTCGGCCTGCCAAAAATGTTGTGCAGATTCTATATAATTTATGGGAACAGCCATTGCCAAATTATGTGCCAGCAATTGCAGATGAGAAGTCTGTCTGGCAGGACAGACGAATAGACAGCATTTGGCAGACAGCAGCATTTTATGAGTTTTATTTTTTTTATTTTGCCACGCATTTTTATTGCAGTACAAAAATTATGATTGTAGCTACGATTATTCTATTGCATTGTTCGCAGTCTCTTTCCGTCTCTCTTTGCTCTGTTGCTCTGTTTATTTATGTTTTGTTCTTCTTCATTCTCATGTTCAAAACCAGGAGTGTATTTGGGAAATTTGTGCTTTAGGCGCTGTGATAATGCTTGTCTAGTTTAATGAGCTATGAATGTATCTTAAACATGTTTCATATGCATCAACTTAAGCTGATAAATTCAAAATACATATGAAAGATGAAAATTGTTAAGTTGGGGAAAATGTATTAATCAATTGTTTAATGTTTTTGAATCAATACTTAGATAATTTAACTGAAATGTGAGAAACTACATATGTTTTGCTAATTAACACACCAAACAGATATTGCAAATACTTCTCCGACTGCTATGTATTAAGCATATATTAAAGTTTTGGGCGCCTTTGAACCCTCAATGCGTTCCAGCATGCATGTAAAAAAGTAAAAGCAAATATATATAGACGAAAAAATAAATAAGCAAGGACAATGAAATTACGTGACGGTGACAAGGACTATGACAATGACAATGAGAATGGCCAACGACGAGGCTAAATCAGAAGTGAGAGCAACAACAGAAAACGCAGCACGTAATTTGCCAATGGGGTGTGGCCAATGGACAGCAACAGACACTTTTATTGCAAATCATTTCAAATGCTGCAAATGATAACAACAACAACATGAAAAGAAAACAAAGCAATATTCATAGTAAAACAATAACGACTTGCAAGCAGACATGACACTGTGTTGCAGGGAAATGTTAACGGAAAGGGCATGGTAATGGTAGGGGCAAAGAGTGTTCTGAGTGTTGTCTATTTGCTTAGGAGGGAGAAGGGAAAACAAACAAAGAAAGCTGCGTGACAATTGAGAATTGAACAAAAGCATTAGATTTAATGAACCAAGATATGAGTACAATATTTTGCTTGTACAAATCTAGTATCTTGTATCCTAATGCTGGTATCAATTTAAAGTGAGCAAGGACTCAATTTCAAATTGATATATGTAGCAGATACTGCTCAGTTCGGTGCTAAATTGGATCACTCACAGCCACTTGTGTGTGTGTGTATAACTTGGGCTTTGACACTTAATGCACAGTTTAGCTTATCATTAAGGCAATCAAAAACTTTACCTGTGCGGCAATTTATGCCGTCTTATCTGTGCGAAATCAAACATAAAACTTTTAAGCTGCCGACAATTGAGCTATATATACATACATATATATATGTATATGCAAAAGGTCTGGGTCTCTTTTGTTATACTTATTACTTGTATGTCTGTGACAAAATGGCGCATATTTTCACTTCGAATTGGAGCTTAAGTGGCAAGCGAAAATGAGGCAAGAAATGTTTTCATAGAACGTCTGTCTAATAGCAGCTTAGGCTCAACTTAAGCTGTATTTGAGACAAGGTTTTACCAAAACTGTTTCCTGTTGTTGTTGTAATTAAATGACAAATCTGATTTATGTGACATTTGATAGCCACAACAACAATAGCAATTGGCTAAGATGCTTGACCAAACGCCTAAGTATTTGACTTTGTGGGGGTGGACTAGTGGACAGGTGGACCTTAGCTCAATTGTGACAAAAATGGCCAAGACTTTGTTAGCTAATAAATGTGCTGGCACCCCAAGTAGTAGTAGCTGCTTATATCATTTGTTTGGCTTTGTCATCTATTTATCAAATGTGCTTATTTTTGGCAGCTTATTAGCTGTGCTGAGTCTTTTGGATAAGACAGACAATAAAGCGAATATTTGCTATGTTATGGGAAATTATCTTGTAGTACAGAGGTACAGAATTTTCTTCATATTTTGAAGAGCTAACTACTTACTTAAGTCTGCAATTCCAATAGCGCTGCAAAGTATGCTACACATTTTGTTAATATCACCTATGTCCAAGATGGCGTCTCTCTGCTTTACTGCTAAACGGTTTGGGTTGTCCTTTTTCCCATTATTACCGGACAGTCGCTGGAATTGTGATGTCACGTACGTGCCGCACATTTTCACGTATTTGAAATATTTTGTAAAAATTACCCAATTTACTGTGCAGCCTCTTAGAAAAGTATGTAACAATTTGCCAAGAAGTCGACCGCTTCACAAATAATTTAAGAAATGTTTAAGAAGGCCTCATCAGTTGATTTTCAAACAAATATCAATTTGGTTTTTTTTTTTTTTTGTTTTATTATTAATTTCTTCATAATTTTTTGTTTGATTTGCTTCTGTATCAGATACTCGTATCGTACATTGAATTATGTTTAAAGATATTTACAGAGTTTTCAGTTGTTGTTTGTTTTGTAGCTGTTGCTGATTTTGTTAAATTCAAGTTAAATTACTTTATGGCATTTAGTTACTCATTAGTTTTTTTTTTATATAATTTTCTTTTTGTTTTTTAGTATGCAGCTCATTATGTTTATGTTATCATACTCGTATATATGCAAATGCATTTTAATCTTCTTACGTTTTTTATACATACATCTAAAAATTGATTTTTAAATACACAAATAATTTACACTTACAATTAGCACACAGTTTTATGTTTTTATTTCGATCGTTAAGTTCGTCAATAATGGTTTTGTATTATTATATGCAATTTGGTTTTTTTTTGTATTTTTTATATTAATAGTTTATAGCGTTGACATTAAGTGAGACTTAAAAACAGTTTACAACAATGCACATTTATTTTTATTAAAGTTGTATATATATTATATAAATATATTTTGACCTACGCCTAATCTAACATCTCATTCACACATCTCACACACACCCTGGTTCATTTATGCACTTAATTTAAATATATATTTTTCATTGATAATACCCTTGCAAAAGGTCTACTCATGTTGAAATAAAGTTTATTTCATTGTATTATAATAAATTTGACAGACAATAAGTGTTCTCTGCCAGGGTATTAGGCGTTCGGCTAACCGAAGCTGACAATTTATACATTATTCGCTTATTTTTAAAATTGGCGCATTATTTTGTTTTGCAGTTTTGCTTTTGTTAGCTGACATCTTAACAATAATTGAGTTATCAATTTAATAGAAATATTTACACATAAAATATATGATTACGAAACTGTTATGAATATAATTGAAATTAAAATTCGCTCATTTGGCAAATGTGAAATCAAATTAATTATATTTATTTGTATATATACATTGATAGACGTAATCATTTAAGGAAATTGCATTAATAATTGTAATGGACAAAGCATTTTATTGTGGCGCTGCTCTCAGGCTATTTACATAATATTTTAATTGTATATGAATTAATTTTAAAACTCTTTATTAAGGCTTAATCACAATCATTTCGCTATTGTATTGATTTTAGTTTGTATTTCCATTTTAGTGTTTCTATGACCTTTCCTATTGTGTCTAAATTTGGCTAACTAAAATGTTAACAATATATAAAATGGTAGCGCTCTTTTTTTCTTGGTTGACAGCAAAATAACATGGAATGTTATTAGTAGTTATTCTCTCTTATGTTTTTGTTTTTTGTTTACTCTAAGAACAAATAATCATTTGTATATACGCATATATATACGGACAGAGAACGGATTGAACATGATGTACTTAATTAGTAAATAGTTTCAATATTAATGCCTCGTATATCCATTATTATCTGTATTTATAATTGAGTACATACATATTACATAAAAACTTTGGCAATTTATAAATTTACGATATGTTTTTGTTAGTTTTAAGACTTTTCAACAGTCACCAGCTTTTAGATGGTAAGTTTGATTAGATTTCATTTCATCATTCATTTTATCATTCATTTCTTTATCATTTTAATTAAATTTTAAATTGTGTGCTCTTCATCTCTCCCATTTACATTTTAAAGAACTCGGTCTTAATTTACACCAAAATTCTTCGAGTGCAATAATCGTAAAATTGAACAAATAAAATTGCTGAGAACTTTTACACTGAATTGATAGTCTAAATAATTGTATTTGACTTTAATAAAATGTGCTTTAATCAATTTTGAATTCTGTAATTATATTTAACTCTCACGAACATTTGTTTAAAGTTAAGTTTTGCGCATTTATTGAATATTCCATGGAAATTTCTTAGTTTAAGATTATTATTTAGCTAGAGAATGCTTTCATATATATTTTTCAAATATATGATATATATATATATATATTTTTCTCTTTTTTTGCAGTGCACTACACAGAAATTGTCAAATTCTTTGAGCCGTAATTTTAGTTTTCACTTATTTCAATTTATTTGTTTTTTATGTGTTTTTTTAATTTGTAATTTTTTTGCTTTTTTATCAATTTGTGCAGCGCCGCTTTATCTTTTTTTTCGTGTAGAAGTACTTATAAATTAATAACATACAATACATACATTAAATATTAACTATTTACAATGTTTCATTTTTTAATACGCTTAACAATTTTGTTTGCTTTTTTTTTAAATTTGATTTTGTTTTGTTTTTTGTGTTGCTGCTAAAAACAGTTTTGTTGCTCAACACAATGTGAGAGTTTTCATTGTTTAGTTTTTATTAAATATATGCATATTCATAATTTCATTTTTGTTTATACAAATTAAATTCAAGAAAGCTTTTGTTAACGACATAAATAAGTTATTAGTTTTTCTAAATCTTGTTCATTTATTCTGATTTGTTTCTGTTGTTTGTGGGTGTGATTTTTTAGTTTTTGCGAAGCGAAGACGGAAATTCAGTGAAAATTTTGATTTCTGTGGGCGGGGCTTAAATGCATGGGCTGGCGGTAGATACAGCCTAACTTAATGAAGCTACCGCGCAGACAACGCAACTTGCCCCTGCTGCTGCTGCTGCTGAACTTGGTGTTGCGGTGTGGCAGTTGCAACTGAGCAGCGCAGCTGCCGCACAAATCTTTTGAGCTTTTGCCGTAGCAATTCAACAACTATTATAGATTTCTCTTTCTTTTTCTGTTTATCTTTAGCTTTATCTTTGGTCTCGTTAGCAACAACACATATATTATTATTCTCGTATCGATCTTGTATCGATCTGGCCCCGGCCTTGCTGTGCACCGACGCTGGCCAACAGATGCTGATGCCGCTGCTGACGCAACTACAACTGACGCCAGCCAAGGTGGCGGCTGTGGCCAACGCGAGCAACAGCAGCGCACTCGGTGCACGGGCCATTAGGAGCGAATCCGTTTTGTTGGCTGCATTTGGTTGAAGGAAAAGCGATAAGAATTGTGTAACAAATAATTCCCGGTATGACATACCTTGCACCGGATCGGCGCGTGAATTGCTGGCAAAGGCGCCATTGCTATCGCGTGACTCGAGCACCGGCGCCTTCAGTGGCCTGTCCCCTTCAACGGACTCCTCATTGCTGCGCCAGTAGAAGGTTGACAACGATGCCACACACTGCAGAGAATGAAATATTAGACCGAAACTTCAGCATATGTTATTAAACCTTTTAGTTACCTTCAACTTCATGTCGCCATTGCGAAAATGCTGCTGCTCCACGCGAAACTGTAAGCCCAGCACAGAGGTTTCGAGTCCTTCTCTTCCGGATACAATGGTGTCGTATTTTCGCAGCTTTTGCGGCTCGGCAGTTTCACCGTTGATGAACCAGGACAGATTGACAGCCGGCCTGGATCGACCGGCAGTGCAGTTGATGCGCACCCAATCGCCAATTTGATAACGCGGACGTCCTCCACTTATTTTCGGTGGTCCTTGATCCGGTAGGGCTGCAAATATGAATTCAATATCCACTGGGTTAGTACCAGGCAGTGCAAAATTTAATTTACGCCAAGCTGCAACTCAGAGCTGGAGTGCTGGACTGACGGACACTGCAAAATGCCGTAATAAACCAGCAAACCAGCAAACCAACACCCAAAAGTCAACAAAAACATTTGGGAGTAAAACAAAATCTGTTGGCGAACAGCCGGAAATTCAATAAAAGTTCCAGCCGCTGATGCACTGACAGACGGCTGATAAAATTGCATGAAACAAGAAAAACAAGCAAATAAAAAATAAAATGAAAATGTTGAGGAAATCGGTACTTGAAGCAGTCAAGCATTTCGATACATTAACCGAAGGTGTTGATGTGCTCTCCAGTAACTTTCGAGTAAAAATATTAAGCATAAAGCAGCCAATAACACCCTGTGAAACTCTTGTTTACATTTTATAGATTAAAACATACAAAAGTCTCTTCTTAACATCAACTCACCATTAACCTTGGAATATGTTAAAACTAGCATAACTGACCAAACTCAATCTAGAACTCAAATGAGGATAACGACAAGGAGAAAACTTTAACCATCGATCATGCGATAATGGAACAAAGCAAAAATGGAGCTGATCTTTATGCTTCCTGTCATGTAGAAAGTGTAGTCCATGACAAAGTTCTAATGCCCGACCGAAGACCATAAATCGTTGCTAAGCAAAACTATGCGAACGGAAACGGAAATGGGTTTTATTTTCTCTGCTGCCCGAACAACCATCTGTGCAAGCTAGGAGGAAACTGCAGCTTAAAGCTATGGCATATGCGAGCTGTTGGGAGTTTGTTGCTGAAGCTTTTTAGAACTTTGATTGAAGGCCAAACAGGCAACACAATGTGAGTTGCCAAAACAGCAAAAAGCAAAAGCAAAAGCACAACAAAAGCGCGTTAAAACAAGAATAACATGCATAAAACAAATGAGAGTTTTGGGTATGAGAGAGAGATAGCGATTTGAGTTAAAAGAGAGAGACAGAGAGAGAGAGGGAGACAGAACACCCACGCAAAAGTTTTATAATTGAACAAACGAAATGTCAGCAGCGGCTTAGAGCGTTCCGGCTGTTTTGGCCCACGTGTGTGTGGGTTTTTGACTACCAGATAGAAGATGGAGTCGTAGTTCCTATTCAAGTAAAACAGCTGCAAAATGTTGTACTGTTTGCATTTCCAGTTTGTCGCTGTGTCTTTAAAATATTGTTGTTATTGTTGATTTTGTGCCCTCAGGAAATTGTTCAACAAGACAGACAGTTACAAAATTGAGTTAGATGCTAAGCTTTGGCAGGTTAAGGACACAGCATCACATCACACACACATTTCCTATATCTACTCGAATGCTTTGGGGGACAGTTGACTGAGTTGGCTTGAGTTAAGTTGAGTTGAGTTAAGTTAAGTTTCCTAAGCTTATTATAAACATGAAATCAAATGAAGCCTGTCAAATGCAGTTAAACAGCTGAACAGCCAAATGAGCGATTCAATTGCCCAAATCAAATGGACTGAATTAACCTGAGAAACATGCCAAAAAGAAGAACAAAGTCTACATATTGTCTGTTAATGAAAGGCAGTTAAAAGTGAATAGTTGAAATTTAAAAATAAAGCCAAGTAATTACTGATAATTTGATTGAATTAAGAGGCAATTCTCTAAAGTAGAAATCAAAAAGCAATTACAAATCCTATAACAAGAGTTTGTATGTTGAACTATAATTTGATGGGGGTGTGTGCTATACAATTGTAAAATGTTGTTGAGCTAAGCTGCTTATTGCAATTACTAATTAAAAATAAGTAAAGAGAATGATACTTACATACTACTACCATATCGCCATGTTCGGTGACCGTTTGGAAAGATGGCGCCTCACCGGAAACCTCGCAACGAAAACGTCCCGCCGAGGACATATTGACATGGTGGATGCTTACAATCGCATCGCTTGAGTTGTGCAACTGCAATTAAAAAATTGTTGAATGAGTGAAAACACAAAGGCAACAAAAACAATTACAAATAAAAATCAAAGTAAAATAAAAATTAAATAGCAGTTGCAGCTGAAACATCAGCAGCTGCAAAGCGAATGTAAACGAAAAGTGGCAAAAGTTGTAAGGCCTGCGAAAAGCTGAAGAACTAAAGAATGTCGTCGTCAATGAAGAATTGCCAACTGACTGTCGACTGTCGTCTGTCGACTGACTGCCTGTTCGTTGTTGGCAGTTTCAATAGCAGCCAGCCATTTTGCACGTTAATGTAACGTAATTGTTTTTGCAACGTTTTCCGAAAATGCTTTTTCAATGTTTGCGTTTAAAGTGTAGATTTTTCAAGGGTCAGATACGGCCAAAGAGGTGCCCTGAAATTTCCAGTGAATGTTAGGCAAATATTTCACTTGAACTTTAAGCCATTAAGCTGTTTTGCTGGCTGTATTGCTGTTAAGGTTCCTTTTGCCAAGAGTCGAATGGGTTTTCTGTTTATCTGGCCAACGAAAAGTGCACTTTGTTATCTTTTATTGCGCATTTTTTTATCCGTTTGTGCTCATTGTGCTGCTGCTGCTGCTTCTTCAGCTGCTCCGGCTGTTGTTGTTTTAACCTAATTTATAGTTTACCTAGAGCACAACCACACACATTCTACACACATGTGTGACCCTTAGGTAAAGCTCACGTCTAAGTAGCCAACAATTTCCAACTGCAATAAAACAAAACGAAATCCAAACAGAAAGCAAAGCAACAACAGCAACAACAACAATGCTGGCCAAAAAGTTGTTAGCCCGGCCACGTCAGTCACTTGAATCGATTATGCTAAAACAATATCCGCCAATGAAGTTGGATATAACCATTAGCATTGGCTTCCAGCCAAAACGTATCCGCAGCTATCGCCTCCTTTGTATCTCTTTGCAACATGTTTCGCCTTTTATCTGCGGCCCAACATCAAAGTTCGAGCAGACCGCCAATCCACAGTGCGTGTGACTGTGTGTGTGTGTGTGCTCCATTCGCTTGTTATAACGCGCATTATAGACACGTTCGGACACGCCCAAAACCGCCGCCAGTCACTAGTGAAAAGCGCAACTTTGGAAAAATTTATTGCATTCGCAAGTTGAAACACATGTAGAAACGTAGGAACAGGAACTAAACAGGATGAGCCAGAGTAGAGGGAGTAGTATAGCAGTAACCAGGACATGCATGCCAAGCAGTTTCACTTTTTTTGGGTAGACGATTAGTGTGATTCGTTCATACAAGTCTCTATATACTACATATAGTTATAGCTCTCGACTCTGGCTGCTCACGTGCTTATCTTGAACTCACTCAGCCGTTTACCAGCACTGGCAGCGCCATTGGCACTCTTAACGTGTGCTCACTGTTCACCGTTCTCTTCTCTTCTCTTCCATTCTCTATCCACTTTTTTTTTTGGCAGAGGGGATTCTATGATGGGGTTACCGTTACCAAACCGGTAACGTGCAGTGCATTTTACGTGCAAAAGTTTTAGTGGCAAAAATAATGGAGCAATGGCATTTAAGTGCGCTACTTCTGTAGTTACTATTGTTGCTGTTGCTGTTGTTGGGGGTCTCGTCAGTCCATTCAGTATTTTGTCTATGATCATTGTTCGATTTGGGGGCGTCGAAACTTTTGTGTACAATCGAACATGTCTCTAACTGACAATTGATGGGCGCTTTATATCGGAAAACTGCCAGGAGCTGCTCATATTGTTTGTATGGCAACTGAATACAAAATCAAATACTACTATGTCTGTACAATGAAACTTTCTTAAATAAGGTCAAGATATTATCTGACTACGTTAAATACAGGTTGCATAGCAGCTTCAGCATGAAGTGGTCTTAAACTGCAAGAGTTAAAAACTTTTAACATTTGTTAGTTTGTCCCGAAACTTAACTATTTTTTAAACAATAGTGTAATAATGTATGTAAGAAATTGTAAAGGTAAAAATCATGTATAAATTGACCTTGAATATTGAATATTTACATTAACAACTCTTCATTTTCTCTACTTTCTCAAACCATGTTTTTATATCTTTAAAACATCATTCCATTCTTGAATCAGTATGCTAACTTTAAGCTACATTGGCTTTAAATCTATACACTTCAATAACGTTATTTCATTTCAAAAGTATATTTCTTAAATAAGAAAATGTTGTCATGCCTTAAGAATTGTTAATTTGCATATTCAAAACATTTAGACTTAAAGATATGACTCATATTTAGTTATTAAATCAAAAATAATGTAGTATGGACAACTAATTTATGATGCTTGAAAATAATCAAACTTTAGGTTCTCCAAATTAATAAAAATTTATTTTTTAAAGTATTGTTTTGTATAAAGAAAAATTAAAGTTTATACAAATTTAATTCCTATTGTCAATGAAGTATGTATTCTATTTAATAAGGTCAAAGTTTTCTTGAGAATTTTGCAACCTGCCGTGTAAATCTCAATTTCAGGACTAGGGTCATTGTGTAGTCTTTGTATTATTTGTCTGACTGCTGCTTAGCAAGACAAGAACTCAGAGAAAATAGTCTTTGTCTGGCATTTGGGGTATTAAGTACTCGTATGCAGTTGCTAAAACCAAGCAAAAAACCGCGTTCAAGGTAGCGCATTGTCTGCTCGGCTCGACGCAGCGATAAACATTGTTGTTATCATTGTCGTTGTTTGTGTTTTTGTTGTTGTTTTTGCAGTTCATTTTGAGTACAGCCACAAGACACAGGCCGCAGAGAACTAAGGGCCGGGCCTTGCCATTGTCTATTGTCTGGCAACGCCGCAAAGTATGCACTGTTGTTTTAATGTTTAGTTGCAGTGCGCACAATGGCGCCCAACGTAGGGGTGTACTACATTTTTTCGGTTTATTTGTTGACTGTTGTTTGTGTTTGTGTCTGTGTTTGAAAAGCATACTCACATCAACGGCAACACCTGGCAAACGAAACGTTTGCGCCGGTGGATTATCCCTGGGCACATAGCGATAAAACTCATTGCCATCCTTATACCATTTGACCGAATACAGGGCCTCACCATCCAGTTCGTAGAGGCATTCCAGTTGCGCTGAGGCGCCCTTAATCACGTAATTTGGTATGCGCACCTCGACCAGACGCAGTCCAGCTGTGAAATCTGTAAAAATAACGAGGAATACTTAAATAGTTAGTATACGTTGTACATTTTTTTTGTTTTTTTGTGTCTTTTTTTTTTGCACAAAATGTGTTTACACACTGGCGTCTGCTTCAATTTTTAATGTGGCTCATGATTGATTCATGTTTGAACAAATTGCCAGACACCCAAAAGGACCTCCTTGTTATTTTAATGTTAATTAATTATAAAAGTTTGTTTGCTACTCTGCATAAATGTCAACCCGTTGGCCGAATGACTGATTGCATCAGTGTTGCTTGTTTCACCCTTTTTATAATTCAACACAATTTACGTATATTTAATATAATTTATAATAACATTTTATCATCGAGTCAGGGACATTTTATTTATTTATTTTGCCGTTGTTGTTGTTGTGCTCTTTTTACTCTTGTGCTGTTTTTATTCTGCTCATTTTTAATTTATAAAAGTGCACAGCTGCATAAAAGGACACAAACTACTCAAATATATGATACATAATGTGTGATATGTATATACAAGTTGGTAATGGTGCGAGTATATTCCCGATTAATAAGTCAACGTGATGACATGTGGGCTTGGGGTTTGCAGTTTGGTTTTGGCCTTCAGCTTGATTGAGTGCCTGATTTATATGTCCCCTTTTGGGCTGAACATTAAACTTGTTGTCCTGCAGATGTGTGTGTGCCACTCGAATACTCTACTCCGTCCACTCGACTCATGTAACATTTTATGGCAAACTTGTTTATTGTCAATATTGACAATGATACACACACACACTCACGCACAAACACTCACATATAGGTCATTGTGCGTGTATTATATTATTAGAGAGCCTTTGGCAGACAAATATGGCAGGAGCAACAGCAAAAACACTCTTAACTGTTGACTGCTCACTCTGCAGCTTCTTTGGAATCTAGAGGACCTTTTGCTGCTGTTGATACTACTTCTCCGCACTCAGAGGAGCAACCAATCGTTGCACATTACAAGTGTAATAAAATGTGAAAGGATATTATTGTACTAGCAGCAGACACACAGCACACACAGAAGACTCTTCAGCTTCCATGCAACATTCTTCACCATCGTCTACAAAATTTGTTGCAATCGTTGTGCTTTTTCTACAGCTATCAGTTGAGAGTGGGAGGCGAAGTGCAATGTCATGTTCCTAAGAGGTTTGATGACAACTTAAAAGCCTGACAAATGTTAAGTTTAAAAACGTATTAGCAGAAAATAAAGAAATTAAAATTTAATTTATATAAGAAAAAACTTTAAACCTCAAACAAGAAACAATAAATGAGTATAAATAAAATATGTAATACATTCTAAAGCAACAATTTTATAATGTACATAAGAAATATTCTGATTTAAAATTTAATGAAATAGTTTGCTAACAAAATAATAATTTAACTTTAAATAAAAACCACCGAGCAAACTTTTAAAAATGTAAAAAGCTAAAAATTTAACTCCTGCAAAATATTTGCGCAAAAATCGATTGGCAATTTAAAATGTAAATTTCTTTCACAAAAGCAATTGCATATAAATGCATAGAATTTCACAAAATATTGTTAAATATGTGTAAACTGAGAAAATTGAACAATAACACAAAAAATATTTCAGCAAACTAAATACATGTTTGATGGCAATTTAAGATGTATCAAAGGCGTTGATCTGGCAGCAGATGCAGATATCAAAGTGCATAGAAGCATACACAGAAGCAACAACAACAGTAAGTGCTTTCAGCTAAACCAACAGCATTGCAAACAATAGCAACAAACAAATGTAGTAACAAAAACTTAAGGCCAAGACGACAGACAGATATATCAAGTGCAAGTGAAAGACATTCATGACTCTGGGTTAAACTTTAAAAAGAAACCGAGCCTTGGCTAGAAATTGCAAAACACACACACACAGACACACAAACACACTGTACACACACACACACATATAATATTAAAAAGTTTTTCAAAGTGCAATACATGTGTGTGTATACACATGGAAAACATATAAAAACTTTCACTCGAGTTTTTTGGGCTCTTAAAGTGAATTCGAGGTTGCATGGCTCGACGGGCGCTAAAGCAAACTGCTTGCAGTGGCGTCTTTTGACTTTTAGCACACTAGAAGCAGCAGGAAAATAAAGAAAATAATGAAAATGTGAAAGGAAAACCAACTCTCCACTCATTAATTCTGCTTAAAACTCAGCAACGACAACGACAACGGCATTGAGTTGAAGCAAAGTAAGCGCAACTAAAGTTTTGTCTGGTAATTTAAGTAACTTTGTCATTTGGGCGCCACACACACTCTACACACACACCCCACACACACCCCTCACACACCCCACACACTCCACACACACACCCCTCGCACACACACTATAAGAGAAACGTCAACGCACAAAGAGCAACGCGTTGCGAAACTTCAAGTAACTAAGTAGATGGAGAGCAAGAATAGGGCGTAGAACTGGGCGTGGTTGTATTAATATGCTCATGCTGCAACCTTATCCAAGTGAAAAATCAATTCCCCCACCATACCATCCCCATTCCTTGCGGAACCAAAAATTTCTTTGCGCTTTTCTTATAACATCATCCAGTGACAACTTTTCGCCGGTTCGCAAAAGTTTTTCGCCATTCTCCGGCTTTTATACTTCATTGGGGTTAAGTGATTAAATTTGCACAACCAACAAAGAAAAAAGTACGGAAAAAGTTGAAGACACATGTGTGACACAGAAGACATACACACACATACACATGCTGCATATGCCGCATAATTGCTACAGAGTCAAAAAAGTTGATGCAACCCAAGACACACACTCCCGCACACACAAACACAATTTGATTATGCTGATGATGCTTATGATGAGGAAGTTTTGAGTTTTCTGCTCCAACGACAAATCATTTGCTGGCCAACTTTTGAATAGCAATTTACCCCTTTGAGATAGAGAACTTTGTTTTTTTTTTGTGTTGGGAGAATTCTCTGAACTGTCGATTCAAACTGTTGCTGACTGGGATTTCAACCTGGGGCAAGGTTTTTGGCCAACTCGTGCTGCAGCTATTGGCTGATAAGTCCATTGAAATGGATAGGAAATTGACAAAAGGGAATGGGAAATGGAATGGCAGCAACAGCAGCAACGAGCCTCCTTAATATCGGTCACTTTTGCTCTTTTTGGCCAAGTTAGCAAGCGTCTTCTGCTCTCTGCACTCCGCTTCAGCTTCACTTTGGCTCACATCTCATCGGGTTTTTCTTCTTTTTTTTGGTTTTTTTTTTTTTTTTTTGGCTGTTGTCCTCGGGGCAGTTTCAGCTTAATATCCGTTGCCATTGTTGTTGCTGTTGTTGGTTTATTAGTAGTTCACAGTGCACAGGACATACAGTCGGGATACAGTCAGGATACCGAGCAGGATGGCTGGCTGGCTGGCTGTCAGACTCCAGCGTCCGCTGGGACTGCGTCGAGCTGCCACATAAAAGCAGAAGCTGTTTGCTTATGTAAATGTCTGCACATGAGCCTCGCACCGCATCCTGTGACCCGATAGCGTTCTTCGTCCTGCTGCAGCCAAACAATGCCTTGTGCGTGTAGTGTAGTGTTGTGTGTTTGTGTGCCGTTGTGGCCATCGCCCGAGGTAGCAATATTTGTTTTCTTGCTTTCATCATTTGCATATAATGGAGACGTAAAAGTTCATAAGATGTCCTGGTAGCGGCAGGCCAACAGGACAACTACTGCCTGCCCTCGTTCTATCCCTCTCTCAACTTGCTCGAATTGATGCAATTTAATAAGCCAAACTGTGCATAGCCATGGAAAATGGAAAATACAGTTGAAAAATTGAAATTGATTCGATGAAAACAGTTGAAATCAACAAAAAAACAGACACACACACAAAAAGATGCTGCCTTCAAATCAGTTGAAACAATAAAATGCACAACTTTTATTGCCATAAAAACTGAACACAGCAAATGAAAGAATATTTGACTAGTATTACGAGTTTGCCGCGTGCTCGAGAATTCTGCACCATTTCCACATTTTCCATTTCCAATGCAATACGCCAAGTGAAATGAGAAAATATGCCCGACTTTTTTACGCATTTCATTCGCATCGAATGGGGAATGACAGTGGGTCTGGGTCTGGGATTGGGTTTGGAGCTGTGACTGGGACTTCGCACTGGACCCGGCATGACTTTAATGTGCGCTGTGCCCCACCGGCCACAGGGCGTGGCAAGCGCAACAATTACTTCAGCGCTCCCCAGGGTAACATCAAAACGCAAAAAAAAAGATGAACTGGAAGCTAAAAAATGGGAAATGGAAAATAAGCGCACAGACAAACAACAACAGCAGCAACAACAACAACAACAA
This sequence comes from Drosophila tripunctata, assembly GCA_035047385.1. Classification (NCBI taxonomy): domain Eukaryota; kingdom Metazoa; phylum Arthropoda; class Insecta; order Diptera; family Drosophilidae; genus Drosophila; species Drosophila tripunctata. The sequence continues at coordinate 16,588 of JAWNPS010000187.1, read as the reverse complement.
CAACAGCAACAGCAACGGTATAGAAAATGAAAAGAAAACAGACAACATGGAGCGGCCTTTAAGTAGTGACCTCAGGGCCTGTGAGTTCAACTGTAGGTTAAACTAGGCATCGTCTGTAGTTTTGTACTCCTGTTTGAGAGTATAACATTCGTTGTTGTCCCTTTTGTTGCTTGAAAAACTGCACTGCATTAATATTTAATTGTTCTGAAGCTCTACGCTCTACGGCCAGATAAGACAATTGTTGGCCTAATTAGACCGGGCTATCAAATAATTCTGATTCAGGACAATAGGCAAGGGGGAATTACGAGTAATGAAGAATCGTGACTTCTTGCCGACAATTGTGAAATGAAATGAAATTAATTATGAAATGTGCCTAAAAAGGCATTGACACAGGCTAAAATTTGCTACAGAAAAGCTGCTGTTAAAATAAGTATGCTTTAAAAAAGCTCACACGAGCTTAAAAGCTTAAAAATTATAGCATCGCTCGTAGAAAGCTACTTTGAATTTCTGTGCTAAATTGTTTAGTATGTAAAATTTAATGTCAAGTTAAGAAACTTTTAACTCTAATCAAGTAGCAACAAATAAGTATAATTAAAATATGTAATACAATCTAAATTAGTATGTAAACCTAAGTTTGTTATGTTACCTTTAAAAATTTATTTAGTATTTTGTTGGCATTTAAGTTTTAAACTAATATAATATGTTATTTGAGATGATGGAAAATATTTGTTTTGAAAGGCAAACAAATACTCAGAAACCTATAGCGTGTTGTGCAGGAAAACTTTTTATAAACTAGTTGATTAAACATATGTTGGTAAGTATATTTCGTTTATGCAACTTGTGTGTCAGCAGAGTTGTAGCAATGCTCAGTTATATACACTGTATCTGCACCTCTGCTCTAAATCTATGTTTTTCGATGTATGATAACTTTATCGATTATATTCCGATCTTTATGGGATTTTGAGGATCGTTTGAAATTGTTTGTGTCGAAACAAATAGAATAGAAGGCATTCTAATTTTCAATTTGTTTTGTTTCTAATGGGCGAAGGAGGCGTAGCATCCAATTAAATAGTTTATTAATTATGATGACAATTTTTTTATTTTGCACCTAGCCACCTGCAGGCCAAAATTGACGTCACTAGGTGTTGGGAAAATGATGTTAATGGGGCGTGACATTAACATTGACTTTAATCTCTTGTAGCTCTTTCCATTTTTGAGATCCATTTGTTCATACGAACAGACAGACAGACGAACATGACTATATTAACTCGTCTGGTAATACTGATCAATAATATATATACTTTATGGGATCTGCCACGCCTACTCTTGCCTGTCACATACTTTACCCTTCAGAGGGTATAATTACAACGCTTTTTGACCATCGTCTGTGGTTGTTCAATTATGTTTGCTATCAACTTTTGGTTGCTGTCTGAACTGTTTTTGCTGCACATTAATGAATTTTCGTTGAAATTCTATTGGTACTATAGCAGAATTTGTGGCCAAATTCATGTAGTTTTTTGTGAATATCATTGTAAAATCTTTGCTGTATCTCTATCTACACTAACTACGAATAAGAGTGAGTAGGAGAACAAGAGGGAGTATTGTGTTTATCGTTAAACCATGATTTACGTTCATTATTTGCTATTCTCTTCCACACACAATTACACCAGCTTTTCTGTCTCTCTTTTATTCACTCTCTCTCTCTCTCCCTCTCTTTTTTGCTTGTATACGCTTGCTGTGTATGTAAAAATTTGCCACACATCAATGACAGCTAAGAACAACAACTAGTATGCTTGCTAGCTCTCCAAACGGGGGCCATGCCGCCATTTATGTAACGCCATTATATTCATTAGCGACCGAACACATACACACATACACACATATACACACAACTCACATACAGTTGCCATATACAGACAAAAGCAAACGCTCAAAACCAAATTGTTGCTATTGTTATGCAGTGCGCGAATTGCCTACTTTCCGTTCCCCTCTGGCAGCTTTCTCTCTTTTACTCTCTCTCTCTATGTGTGTGTGTGTGATTATATTTATTTGTGTGCATATGTACATAGTTGTTGTGCGTTTGTATGTGTGTGTGTGTGTGTGTTTATTTTTTCGCTGGATGGCGTCAGTAATTTGCTCCTTATTGAGATGTTGTTTATTTACCAAGCAATTTGTATTCATTGTACGCCGCCAAGGCTCACGTTACCAACATTCACATGCCCTTGCCTCTTACCTCCCCCCTCATTCGTACTCTGCTTCCCTCTGCTCTTTTTTTGGAGTTTGGTTGCAAGAAATCTGCTCAATCTAGCGCCGGCTGATCCTATAGCTAACGCTGACTCGTAAGTTATAGTTTCCGCAACTCATTTGCTTGTTTGTCGAATTGATTTTGATGCCACCACATGCCACACAGTCTGCCGCATGCCGCATGCCGCATGCCACATGTTGACCAGGGCTTCAACTTTTGCGTATTTAAGCACAAAATAATTATTTTATTTTCTCTATTTAGTTGCTGTCGGTGCTGCTGACCCTTAGCCAATAGCCGTGGCTATAACTGTTGCCGGCCTAAGCCATTAAAAGCCAAGTTAATTTATTTGCAATTAGTTGAGCTGTGTTTTTTGCTTTGCTATTTTCTTTGTGCAGACAACTGTGCACAGTGTGCTGTTTCATTTGAATTTTTACCGCGTTGTTTAATAAACTTGTGGTTACTGAACTTATTTGTTTAAAAATTATATAGAATTTATTTAGTTTACCAGTACTTAAAAACTGTCGAATGTTTAAAACTGCATTTAACCTTAGCTTATAGAAAGTTGTAAATCCTTTTATAAACTTTGTTAAGGGTTATGGGTAAGGGTTTAGAAATTAAATTAGTTTTTATAGTAGGAACTTTTTGGTAAACTACAACAGAGCCTTGAACAAATTGTAGTTGTATTTGAGTTGCATTTTAAACTTGGTCAACTGTAATCTTGATTATATAAATTACCTTAAGGTAACTCACACACAGAGAGAATATAAGAAAAGGCAGTGAGCTGAGCTGAGCTGAGGGTCAACAGAGCATGTCTTCTAATTTATGTAGAAATTAGCCCGGGTTCGCCTTAGGTAAGCAAAAAGTTTTCTTCAATGTCCAAAATTTGCCAGGGTTGTAATATGCATTTCATATTATAATAGAGCAGACCGAGCACAATAACCAACTTTTGTTGCACTTGAACTTTGAACACACACACAGAATGAGTGGGGATGAAGCAAAAGAGAGGTGGAGTAGAGTACACTTGCACTCGTTTGCAGTGGGTTTGCCACACGTCGCCTCGGGTGCGGTGGCTGTAACATTTTGCTAATGGAGCTTAAAATTTATGTAAGCCATTGTCAGCCATATAGTGTGTGTGAGTGTGTGAGAGCGAGAGGGACAGCTGGATGTCATGCATGCATAAGTGCAATCGCATCGTCTGTGGATTGAGGGGGGGGGTGGAAGGAGGAAGAAAAAAACATATTGCATACTTTTGTGCATGCAAGCTGAAAATTAAAAGCGCTTACGTTGCCGAAAACGAAAACGAGAAGCGTCCGAAAAATGGCAAAACGACAGTGAAAACGAATGTAACGAATGAAACGAATAAAACGAATGCACAATGCCAGCCAAGTAAATGAAGTTGTCTTTCAGCACACACACACAAACAAGAAATTGTACAAATACAAATACAAACAGAAATACACACAGAGACATAAGTGCAGAGAGTAGTTGACAATTCGGTCGTTTCTTTTGGCTATACCCTGCAAGAGATTTAGCTAAAATGGGGTGTTATATTTGCTGCTCAGATGCAGCCTACATTTTACAAACAGTTTCATAAGCTTATGTTCCTCAAAGGTAGTATAAAAAGTCAAATATTTGTCAATCAAATTATTGCTAAATTACTTTCCTTAAACTTTGTTAAATAGATATACAAATTTTAGAGTTAATTCTGCGTCTAATTTGTCTTTAAGTCGTATATTTAATTCAGTAAACATTCCAACTACAACTGTGCAATTACAGAGCATTTTGCTGTTGATCATTTGCCACTTGCAGCATTCATATTTGATTTCTTTTTGTATCGTTGGTTTCTGCTTCTCGTTATAATTTGCGCATATTAATGAAAGGCGCCAAGTCAAGTGTGAGGATAAAGAAAGCTTCCGCTTGTATTTCTCGTTCTTTTCTTGTCATTTTTTTTTTCTTGAATTTTTTTTTTATGACTTTTGGCACGAGTCACAGTCGCAATGGTAACGACAGCAACAGCAACAGCATCAGCAACAACACCAACAACAACAACAATAAAGTCTACCGGCAGCTGTTGATGCTGATGACGATGATGATAATGTCGCCGATTTGCCACATGAATACAAACAAAGAAAAGGAAACTAAGCTACAGCGTTGAGCTCTGCCCAGAATCTATTCACAATTGGTATTTGTAAGCGTATTTGTAAGCTTACTGGTATTCACATCCGTATGCCCATTCACATTCGTATTCGCATTCGTATTCGTACTCGTACTCGTACTCGGATTTTGTATCTTTTAGATGGCAATCCGAGCAGAGGAATAATTTAGTGCTCTCTGTAGAATAAATGTTTCAGTTAAATTTAGCAATTCGTTGCCAAAGCACAACTTTAGTCCTGGGGCAACAAGGAAATTGTTTAATTTTTCATTTGTCAGCACACACACACACACATACGTATACAAATGTATATACATTCTCTTGTATTTTCTCTTTCACTATCTTTATTTTGCTGTCTCTGTCTTAGTTCTTAGTTCATTCTTTATGTCTGTGCTTTTGGTTTGTAATTACTTCTTGTAGCTCCTTTTATCCATTTGTTTGACTTGAAATTTGTCAGGATATTGCGTTCGTTTCGTTACAAACTTCAGTCACGTATCTGCCAGATACATTTAACACAAACAACAAACAATTATTAATCAATTGAGCCGTCAATGCAGCTGTCCCAAATCAATCAGCTACACTAAACTACATAAAATACAACACCATAAAATACTTAAAAAATTCAAATCGGAAGCTGTAATATATTTTAGTTTTCAAAGAATTATATATATTATATCTCTGGCATGAAACATCACACGAAACCAGTTGATAGCACTCTCCAAGGGTATCAAATCTTTGACAAGCCCAAGGTAACTTATTTTACTTGTTACAATTGTGTTTTATTTTTTGTACCTTTAGAAGCTTTTTGTTATGCAGTGTAATCAGATAAGGCTGAAAGGCAAGAGCAACAGTCTTTGCAGCCTCTCGATAGCCATCAGCTGTGGCTGCGACCTCTTCTCAAGAGAGAGTGTGCTCTGCAGGAAGTGCGTCTTGTCGCTGGCTGCTTATTGAGGCTTAGATCCGATTTGGCAAAAGACAAGCCGCCCATGAAATTGTTTGTTTATTGAAAAATGATTGTGCCGCTTTGGAGTGGAGTGGTTAAAGCAGACGGCATAAAATTTATATATATATCTGCGCGCGTATAAAAACAAACCAAAGACAAGGAAACCGATATCGATGCCCAAAAACAAGATGAGCCAGAGGACTAAGAAGAAGGAAGATAAAGAGGACAAGAGGATGAAGGCTAACGCGGCTGGCAAGCGATGCGATTAGGCGATAACCCCAATGCGAACCTTAAGCCGCCAAATGGTCTGTGAATGTTGCCAGTTGATATCGTTGTTGTTGCTCTTGTTGCTGTTGCTGCTGTTGTTGCTACTTGTTTCTGAGGGGCTTTGTGGCTTTGGCAACGAGCTGGCTAAAGCACATTATCATTTTCGAAATCAATCTGTTAACAAACACTTTGGGCCATGCCACAAGAAAGACAAAATAAGTAAGTAAATACTAGCAGCTCTGTAGTATATGTATGTATATCTTACAGCTCTGCCAAACCCAAGTACCATGGGCAACTGCATTTTTTATTGTACTTTGATTGCTTTCACAATTTTGTTTTTTGTTTTCATTTCTTTCTTTTTTTGTTTGTTTTTTTTTTTGTCGAGTTTTTGCAAAAATTGTTTGTTGATTTGACCATTTCCATTTTGGCATTTCACTTTGCGCCACAAACTTATCTGCAGTACTATAAATTTTTTTGTTTGTTTTCTGCTTTTTTAGTGGCTACAATTTGTTGTTGTTGTTGTTGTTTGTTTGGCTCGGCTTGTTTGTTGTTGTTATTTTTTGATGAGAGCTTTTTGTGTTGAGTGTTTGGAACAAAAGGCGGCCGCTGTTGTTGTGTTGTGTGCATTGATTGAGTGCATTGAGTTGTGGGAGTTGTTGGCTGTTATGTTGCCATACACGCAAACACTCACACACATAAGTATACATACACAGCCATCCATAAACAACTACAGCATGCAAGCTGGCGAACAAAGTTTGTTGGCTTTTTGCGGTTTTGTGATATGGCCAAGAGAAGAAAAATAGACAAAAACAGTTGACAACTGAATGCATTGGCCACTTTTTTAATGGACATGTTGAGAACGGGTCACTTTTATGACCGAACGTCTATCTAAATCTATGTATGTGTGTGTGCGACGATTTAACAACACTTTGTTGGGGGTGCTTATATAATTTAAAGCAAACTTTTAGACAAATGGTTTGCAGCCGTTTAGGGACTAATAGATTAATTGCACTAGCTTAATTTAGACAAATGAGTTTTCACAATATTTTCAATCCTATTTTATTGTCGGTACTGTAAATATAAGTATATTTATTTTACTATATTTATTTTATTTTACTTTGGATTAGTTCTCTATAGCTTTAGCTCTTTTTCTTGCAGCCCATTACGTCCGTTATATATTTAGTTTTCTTTTAAAATACCTTTTATCTGCACATTATTTATTTGCTTCCCAAATTTCGCTTGTAGTTCTGTATTTTTTCAGCACATTTTCCAAGCACCTGTGTACTCGACTACCAGTTCAGTATTTGTATTTATCGATAGGTAACTTTGGAGTAACTGTTGATGCTAGAATACTCTAGCAATTCAAGAATACTCCAGCAATGTTTTTTGCTAAAATGTTTTCTGTTCGCATTGGCAGCAAAACAAACTTTTGGTTCGCAAGTGTTGAAGTGCATTTGAATGCTACAAAATGGCGTGTAGTCTATTCAGTGCTTCACTGCATGTGTACTGTATGTGTATGTGCACGATAGTCGATAAAAGCATTAATGGAATTAGTCATGCTTGGGCTGTGAGGCAAATTCCAGCTGGGCGTGCAGCTCAATTAGTAATCCTCCCAACTGAAAACTCACCCATCAAGTACTTGACTAACACGCCCACCAGGAGCAATATGAGTTTAAGGCGAAGCCAAACTGCACATAAAACCAAATTACCAAACACTCGCTACCTTTTTTGGCATTCATTAAACTTTGTGGCTTTAGCTGATGCCACGCCCAAAGAAGCCAACCACCCGCCCATTTGCCCGCCATTTGCATTCGGGCGTCAAAAGTTCAGAAGTCGTCGCACCTTTTGACAGTTTGGGGTAGAGAACAAGAGAGAAAGTGAGACAAAAGACAAAAGCAACTTCTTTAGCAGAGACATTGAAGTGGCTGACATTAATGTAAGGTAAGTAACACAGCAAACGTCTACGATTACCAGAAAGGAGCGGCAACCTCACCTTTTGACTAATTGTATTAGATAAATTGTGAAACCTTAATCATGTGGGCGCCTTTTGCGTCGTTACAACTCTCTTACTCTCACTCAAGGTGGCAGAGAGACCTGCTGACATGCCAAAGTGCAGCGCCCAATGCCCAGCCAAGTTTGAAAATGCATGGAGCATGGAGTACTATACTCCACTGAATATATAGACAGATAGATGGGTTGGGGAAGTCAAAAGGCCACCCTCAAGTTGTAAAGAAGACGTTTCGCACGGCCGCTTTGTGGGCACATTTTGCCGTTGATTTTCGTCTTTGGCATTGTTTTACATTTATTTTTCCTTTGTCTTGGTTTCACTTCCGCCACAACTTGCGCTTCCGTCTCCTCGTTACGCCATGGGCTTTATTCAATTTCAAGTTTCACTTACTGTGCACGGTTTGTCTTTCCTGTTTCTTATTTAACTTCTTGGTTTACCTTTTTTCTTATTTAATTAATTTGTGTCTGCGTATGTGTTTATATATACTTTAGTCTGTATTTCTTTCACTTAGGCTGTATGCGTGTGAGTGTGTGTGTGTGGAGTGCCTGAAGCCCTTTGCCTTTTTGCCTATGTCAGAAAACTGTCCGCTGCGGGTCATTTACTTTAAAGCTTTTTCTTTCCAGCCCTCAGGTATCCAATTTTAATTTCATTTTTCAACTTTTGCTGCATTGAATTACACACAGGCAATAATTTTAATTACATGTGCGATAAAATTATGCCGTATACATTTCAGCGATCTCAATTTGCCATAAATTGATATAATTTTTTTTTGACATTAATCGACAGTAGTATAATTTTACCAGTTAACCAATTATAATTTATCTAATATGACGCAAAATACAATAAATTATGCAAATTTACATGGACTTTTAAATGAGCAACAATTTGCGAACAACATCAACAACAATTGCTCTTCAGTTTTCAGTTTTATGTAATGAAATTGTCACACATAATGTGGGGGAAATTCCACGGAGTAAGCTAAAGAAAAGCTTCGCCTTTTCACTGTCAATTAGTGCGTCTTGGCATCTCGGCTCTGCCCAGCTGCGCCCATCAGTTTAAACTGTAGCGCAATTAAAACATAAAAGTCACTCATACGTCATGTAGGCCAGGCCCACACACACACACACTTGCACGTTTGTGCGTAAACATTAATAGCATTTGTGCACAGCGTGAATTATGTTTATGTGTGACGCATGTCTCGACAGGCTGCCAGTGCGCTACAGTGACGTCCCATTCAGTGGTCATGCAACAAAAGTGTTGCCTACTTTACAGGGTGAAACTACAATGGGCCGTATAATTGCTTACTGTCGTTTATTTAATAGTATTTTAGTTTATATTTCTATACAGTTACAAACACATATGACTGCTTGTTGGCAATTGTTAGCATCTAATTTATTTATTTGAAACATGTTTTCATTTAAATTAAAGTGCTTAAATAGATCAAATAAAATTGTTTACTTGCCTTAATTTAAACATAACACTTTGTAAAATTGTATACAATTTAAAAAAAAAAGAATTTTTATTGAATGTCTATGAATTCAATTCCCTTTATACTTGTTTCTGTTTAAATAACAAATTTTTGTTTATTGACCATTTTTATTTAGAAGGCAATAAACTCAATACCTTGCCCAAATTTATTTCAAAATATTTACATATTTTTCTGCAGTTATGAATATATTAGATATTGCTCACTGGAATTTGTTATTAAGATTATTTATTTTATTTAATGTACATTTTAAACTCTTTTTACAATAAATATTTAATAAAAAATATTCAATTATTTATTGACTTGCAATTAGAAATTTTTTACATACTGCTCGCTAGCAATTGTTTTAAATAATTATTGTATATTATGTATTTGAAATACATTTCTATCCATAGTATAGAATTCGTTTTATTCTATCATATTTGTTGGCGTTGTGTGTTGTTTGTTTGTTTTTGTGTAATAAAAATAACAAAAATACACACACTCACACATCACACAAGAGAGCGCATGTTGCTATGTATTCAAATGTTGTTGTTATTGTTCCTGCTGTTGTTGTTGTTTGTGTTTGCCTTCGCCTTACAACGGAATATAATTTGCGCCTTTTTTACGCTCCTGACAACGAGACGGCGGCGTTAGGTGGTTGTAAAGGGGGTGGCAGGAAACCGGAGCAACAACTTCTTTCACTTCCGCTATGCGACGACACTTCTGCTACCGTGTGTGTGTGTGTGTTTGTCTATGTAAATGTGTAAAATTGCTACGCGCCGTATGAAAATTCCCACATATGGGAGAAAGAGAGGACGTTTGGGGACTTGGCGCTGTTTGCTTTTTGTTATTATTATTTCTTCGGCTCGACTCGCCTCGCAGGCACTCAACGTCAACGTCATCGTCGTCGTCGTCGTCGTCATCGTCACTGTTGCTGCCTCCGTTGCTATTGCTCTTGTTGTTGTTGTTTTATTCCCTTTTGTTTTTTGTTGTGTGTTTTTTTTTTTATTATTATTATTGTTGCCGCGCTGCCTTCACAAAGCAAATATGAGCGTCACGCCGAGAGCTAAATATGTTGTTACTTCTTCAACGTTCTTTGTTATTTTTTTGTTTTTGTTTTTTTTTTCGGAGGGGGCAAAGAAAACGTGTCTAGCTGTAGAGAAAGCCCTGACAGTGGCACTGTGCCCCAGCTGTGCGTCTTTTGTTATTTGTTGCTCGTGCTGCACATCAAATGTGTTTAAGACACGCGCTGACTTGTCGACTGCAACGTTGATCCTGCTGCCAAAGGTAAGCTAAAGCGGCTTAGCTCTCACTGCTTGTGCCCAGTGCAGTTGAAGTTGCAGTCTGCAGTTGCACGCACCAAACTGCCACAGAGGCAACTGAGTCTCGGCAAAAGTTCAACAGTCGTCACAGTTCTTATTCGTAGACTTTTATTTGTTTACTTCTGCGCTATTTTAGCTCTTACACATTACAGCTTGCAAACAATGAGGGGGAAAACACAGCAAACAGCTGAACTGCTGAAATCCCTCATGGAGGAAGGACGCTGGCACAAAGGGCTACACAAACAACAGAGCACGGAGCCAGAAAGCATTATAATTCTGCAAAATATCACAGAAAACCAACTGAAACAAAAACTCTGAGCTGTGAGCTGCCACGCCCACATGCTGACAACAAACAAGGCGCCATGTTTCAAAATTCATTTATTACAATTTCAAAGCATGTGTGTGTGTGTGTGTGTGTGTGCGTGTGTGGGAGTCAGCGTCAGCTCATCAACCGTCGCTGTTCTACACTCTCCATCTCCATAACATGATGAAGCTCGACAGCGAAAAAATGTCGCTAGGCAAAGCCACAACTCCCAAAGCGCTGCGGGGCGCTATCAAAATGCTGGCAAAGTGTGTAGATTGTCTAAGTGTAGAAATTGCATAATATTTCTCAACAAACACACACAAACACACACACACACACACGTAGTTCAGAGAGTTGTGGCAGACTTAACAGACACATATCGGGTTAAGCGAGCGACTTGAAAAACAGTTAAGCAGCGATAGATGGCCTAAAACATACCCTCTTTCGCATGAAAATATAATCAATGTAACATTCATGAAAACAGTTAATAACATAGGACTAAAAAATACAATATAATATAAAATTAATGCAGAATGTAATTTATTTTTACTTTTCTTAATAATACAAAAAAGTTACTGAGTAAAGGGAAAAATATGGACATAAAAGACTATCTAGAACTCCTGGTTAACTAGATTATGTTGAAACCGTGTGATAAATACATGAAATAATTAATTATATATGTGGGATCGGGTTGGCAACACCAACATGATCTCAGCTGTTTTGACGATATCGATACACACGACGGTATTCGATATGTACGACGATAACTGCGAGGAGTTATACACGACGATAACGACGATACACGACGATAACTCCAAGGAGTTATACACGACGAAACGACGTGCACGACGCAAGAACAAAGAGAGAGTTTAGAACAAGCATCTGAAGAGGAACGACGTATCAGGAGGAACGACGAACGACGCTAACGACGCTAACGACGACGACGCAGATGCCTAATTCTGAATTCAATTAATATCTAAACTTAAACAATAAACTTAAATAATAATTATAATACAAACTTAAATACTAAATAATAACAATTGTGGTGTTTTAATATAAAAATCCCACAAATATGGGGGCTCAACCTAACTAAAGAAATAAACGACGATTGAGTGACAAAGAAGTTTGCGAAGAAGAAGAATATCAAACGACGACACGATGACCAGCTTGAAAGATTTCGAGAAAATTCTGGATGCTTTGCACAGGGAAAAGAAGACGAACATTGAGTTGCTGCACAAATTTGTTTTCGAGTCAGTGGGTGATCGAAACAATCGGAGACGTTTGCGTGACTTCGAAGGCTTTAATTACACGGAAACAGACGAGGAATGGAGTAACAAAGTGGCATATGTGGCTGAAAATTTGTCGGACAACGATCTTGCTGTAATTTGCAACATACTAGGGCTGCAACATAATAAGACGAATTTGATGACGTACATATTTCGCAATCTGATGAAATCCAATTTATTGGTAGATGCGCAAAACGAATGTGAGGAAGAAGAAGATGACGAAAGCGAAGACGAAAACGATGCAGATGACAAAAGTGAACGAAGCGTGCCTCAAGTTAACGAAGAAGCTGACACAATTAGACGAAACAACGCATTTTCTGGGAACTCTACAGTGCCGGTCCAAAATATTGGTACACCTAACAATACGCACACGACGACGGCCAAGTTCGCATTGAATTTTCGAGATGTTGAGGATACACTACGTCCATTTAGTGGAGATGACACTATCGCTGTAGAAGTATGGATCAACGATTTTGAGGAAATGGCAACGATTATGTTATGGGACGAACTACAGAAGTTTATCTTTGCCAAGAGGTCGCTAAAAGGTTTAGCCAAAATGTTTATTATGAGCGAACGAGGAATAAAGAACTGGAGTATGCTCAAAAAGTCGCTGCTGGAAGAATTTGAGACAAAAGTGAACAGTGCCCAATTACACAAGCTTTTGTCAGAATCGAAGAAAACGAAAGATGAGAATGTTCTGGAATATCTTCTAAAGATGAAAGAGATGGCTTCACGAGGCAACATCGAGACTAACGCTTTAATGCAGTACGTAATTGATGGCATCAATGATTTGAGTGTGAACAAAGCAATGCTATATAATGCCAAAGATCTGAAAGAATTTAAAGAAAAATTGAAATGTTATGAAAAGATGAATGGCAGGATCGAGAAAGAAAAGCATGCTGGCGAAAGATTTAAGCGTACGCAGAACACACGAGAAGCCCAGAAGAACAATGACGTAAAGTGTTTCAATTGCGGTGTCAAGGGCCACACTTCAAATCACTGCACGGACAAAGCTAAAGGAAGGAAATGCTTCAATTGTAATGAGTTTGGACACATCTCGAAAGATTGTACCAAGAGCAAACCAACAGAGCCTGAGAAAGTTGCGAACATGCGCCAAATTAAAAACAAGACGTCCATGAGCAAAGAAGTACGTATCGCTGACAAGGAATTTATATCTCTGATTGACACGGGAAGCAAATACAACATTATAAATGAGTTGGCGTATTCACAGCTGAAGAACAAGAAGATCAATCCAGTGAACGTGTATCTTGTCGGTTTTGGCAACCAAAATAGAGTAAAGCCTTTGGGATCGATTGAAGAAACGATTTTCGTAGATGACATGTTGTTTGTAACCAATTTCTTAGTGGTGTCACCGATGTTCCTTGACGTTGAAATGATTTTGGGCGAAGAGTTCTGCAAGCAAGCTGTTATAACAATAAAACGAGATGGAATCACCATAAAGAAGCACGACGATACGGATATGGAGGCGGAGATGACTTCAATGATGAGAATTAGCGCTGCAAACAACGACGAGATCGACGCAAATATTGACGACAATGCTAGCAAGGGTGCTAAACGAGAGGTTCAGGAACTTATTGCAAACTACAAGCCGACAAATACGAAGACGACGAATGTTAAAATGCGAATTTGCGTAAAAGACGATACCCCGATTTATGCACGCCCACGTCGTATTGCTTATAACGAACGCTGCATCGTCGAAGAGCAAGTGGAGCAGTGGCAAAAAGATGGCATAGTGGAACAGTCAGAATCAGAGTACATCAGTCCAGTGGTTCTGGTAAAGAAACGAGATGGCACGCCAAGACTGTGTATCGATTACAGGCGAATCAACAAGGTAATTCTGCGAGATCATTTCCCATTGCCGTTGATTGAGGATCAGCTCGACAGATTGGTCAATGCACGAGTATATAGCACGATTGATTTAAAAAACGGGTTCTTCCATGTCGATGTCGAGGACGAGAGTCGGAAATATACGTCTTTTGTTACCCATAACGGGCAATACCAATTTCGGAAGGTTCCTTTTGGACTTGCAAACTCCCCAAGCGTATTCCAGAGACATATCAATGCTATATTCCGAGAGCTGACACGTAGAAACATCGCTATACCATACGTTGACGATATCATTATTCCTGGAAAAAACGAAGATGAGGCATTAAGTAATCTGAAAGAAGTCATGAAGCAGTGCGAGGACTACGGCCTTATGATAAACTGGAAGAAATGTAGTTTCCTGAAGAAAAAAGTGGAATTTCTGGGCCATGAAATTCAAAACGAGAAGATATCCATTTCTGACGACAAGACGAAAGCTGTGACGAAATTCCCTTTGCCGATGAACACGAAACAACTTCAAAGTTTCCTTGGACTGGTTGGATACTTTAGAAAGTTTATCTTGAATTTTGGACTCATCGCCAAGCCTTTGACGGATCTGCTCAAAAAGGATGCCAAGTTTTGCTTCAACGACAATGAAATGACTGCGTTTAACAAGCTGAAAGCGCTAATTACTGAGAAGCCCGTGTTGAAAATGTTCAACTGTCAGCATCGTACGGAGCTGCACACTGATGCTTCGATTGATGGATTTGGAGCCGTGCTTCTACAGATATCACCCGATGACGGACGTCTACATCCAGTGTATTATATGAGCAGAAAGACGACTGATGCCCAACGAAAGTTTACAAGTTACGAGCTGGAAATTTTGGCTGTTATAGAGGCACTACACAAATTTCGAGTGTATTTGTTAGGCACACACTTCAAGCTTGTAAGCGACTGCAATGCTTTCACCAAGACGATGGAAAAAAGAGAAGTCTGTACCAGAGTTGCACGATGGATCCTTATGCTGCAGGAATTCGACTTCGAAGTGGTTCATAGATCTGGTACCAGCATACGTCACGCAGATGCACTGAGTCGAAACCCAGTAATGACGATCACAGAAGACAGCGTCCACAGCAAACTCAAGTTTTTGCAGGCACAAGACGACGAGATAAAGGCAATTATAGACATTCTGGCGGAGAAAGATTCACACAACGATTACTATATGAGAGCGGGATTATTATACAAACTTGTTGATGACGTCGAACTAATTGTTGTACCTTTATCTTTTCAAAGAGAGATTATCAAAGCTGCCCACGAGAGAGGACACTTTTCGGTCAAGAAGACGAAGGAGCTCATCGCTAAAGAATATTATATTCCCAAACTCGACGCAAAGATTGAACGACAGGTGAGATGCTGCATACCATGCATCATTTCCAATCGCAAGCAAGGAAAGAAAGAGGGATTGTTACATCCATTGCCGAAAGAAGAGGAGCCATTACAAACGTTGCACATAGACTTCTTGGGTCCTCTGGAGTCAACTGATAAGAGATACAAGCACATTCTGGCTATCATTGATGGGTTCACCAAATTCTGCTGGCTGTACGCGACTAAGACGACATCGGCTAATGACGTTATTTCCAGACTTGAAGTACATAACCAAATGTTCGGGAATCCAGTTCAGATAATAACAGATCGAGGCTCTGCTTTTACGTCGGATGATTTTAAGAAGTATTGTGACGCCGAAAATATTGTTCATCACGCTGTTACGACTGGATTGCCCAGAGCAAACGGGCAAGTGGAAAGACTGAACTCCATTATCATATCTGTTTTGTCGAAATTATCTGCTGATGACCCGAGTAAATGGTACCGATATGTTGGAAGAGTACAACAGGCAACAAACTCGACATACTGCAGGAGTACTGATATGACGCCGTTCGAGTTATTAGTTGGAATCAAGATGCGTACAAAATCTGATGTTCAACTAAGCCAAATGATTAAAGACGAGATGATTCAAATGTTTAACGAGAAGCGAGACGACTTACGCAAGCATGCCAAGCAGCAAATACTAAATTTGCAAGATGAAAACAAGAAGTCATACAACTTACGACGAAAACACGCTGCGCTCTACAAAGTTGGCGACCTTGTAGCAGTTAAACGTACTCAATTTGGAGGAGGACTAAAGCTGAAGCCGAAGTATTTAGGTCCATATCGAGTAACCAAAATCAAATCGAAAGATACATACGATGTAACCAAAGATGCACATTTCCTGGATGGTCCTGGGCACACAACTACGTGCGCAGAGTATATGAAGCCCTGGAGCCCAATCAATGACGAAGACGACGACGCATTCGAGGACGAATGATTAGAAGGATGGCCGAGTTGTGGGATCGGGTTGGCAACACCAACATGATCTCAGCTGTTTTGACGATATCGATACACACGACGGTATTCGATATGTACGACGATAACTGCGAGGAGTTATACACGACGATAACGACGATACACGACGATAACTCCTAGGAGTTATACACGACGAAACGACGTGCACGACGCAAGAACAAAGAGAGAGTTTAGAACAAGCATCTGAAGAGGAACGACGTATCAGGAGGAACGACGAACGACGCTAACGACGCTAACGACGACGACGCAGATGCCTAATTCTGAATTCAATTAATATCTAAACTTAAACAATAAACTTAAATAATAATTATAATACAAACTTAAATACTAAATAATATCAATTGTGGTGTTTTAATATAAAAATCCCAC